>CM048747.1:339480440-340171274 GCA_026315105.1 Locusta migratoria | reverse complement strand
CAACGTACTGCGTTCTATTAATTAAGTAATCTTCGAACCATTCACACATTTAGGTACCTACTCCAAGGGCTCGTACATACAGCAAACCGATGTTAATGATATAGATCTGTAATTTCGTGGGTCCTTTCTTTTGCCTTTCTTATACCAGGGAGTTAGCTGTGCCTTTTTCCAGTCACTTGGTACTTTGCTCTGGATCAAGGATACGCAATAAATGCAAGCTAAGTAAGGAGCCCATGCCGCCAATCGAATTGGTACCTTTTCTGGACCTGGCTACTTGCTTGTTTTCAACTCTCTCGGCTGATTCTCTACACCAGCTATGTCTATTCCTATGTCCTCCATTTGAGATTTAGTGATACTTTCAAATTAAGGTATGTTTGCATAGTCCTCCTGCGTGAATGATTTCTTAAATGTTAAAATTAGAACTTTGATCTTTATTTTTCTGTCTTCTATCACCACCGCAGAATGATCAAAGAGTAACTGGATAGAGATCTTTGATCCGCTTACCGATTTTTCATAGAATCAGAATTTTTCGGGTTGTCGGCAAGGTCATTTGCTAATATATGACGGTTGTAGATAAGGTATGCTTCACGCTTTGCTCCTTTTATAGATGCGCGAATCTCTACTAACTTTTGACTGATTTGAGTTGCTTGACCTTTTTTGATCCCAGAGTGCAACTGCCTTTGCTTTCTCAGAGTTTTCTGAATATTACTGTTATATCACCATGGGTCTTTTCCGTCCGTAATCCATTATGTCGGAACATATTTCTCCACTGTTTTATTTACAATGCATTTAAATTTTGGCCATAATTCCCTTAGGTTCACCGTACCGGCACTAAACGATGTCCATTAATTCCTTAAATGGGTCACTGACAGTTACTTATGTGCTCTTGCTAGTAAAAACACTCTACTAGGCTTCTTGACCGATCTATTAAGTTTGGTGGCCATTGTCGCTATGGCACATCAGATCAATAACCTCTGTCTCTACAGTGACACAACTGACAAGAGCTGGCCAGTTTGTAACTATATTGTGCAAAATATTTTCATTGCTTGTGGACAGATGGTTTAGCTGCTCAAAGCAGTGTTCGGATCACGTACCGGTACTCAGCAATAGTTCACAAGACAGCTTCTCTGTACACCCCTATAGTTAAAGCATAGGCGTCTCAGTCTGTACTCGGCAGGTTGAAGTCGCCTCCAACTAATAAAACATGATCCGCTTACTTTCGCGGTCCTGATCGAAAACTTTCTACCTCTACCTCTACCTCATTTCCTGGAGCGATTCTTCTGTTTCTGCTAATACTATCATATCATCTGCATATTTTACAGTTTTTATTTTTTCCCACTACAAGTCCTTTTGCTTCTTCCAAGGCCTCATCAATTACCTTTTCAGCGTATACACCGAAAAGTGCTAGTGAATGGTTAACAAGTATTAATTCATCTCATTTGAATGTTAACATAATTTACAGTCACCATAAATAGTTTTCAAAGCTAAGAATATATGAAGAGGATTTACAGCACAGACATCCTTCAAGGAAGAATTACTGCAACGCACTGTTAAAGATTGTCATCATAGCAGATCTACAATATATTACGTTATCACAACAAAAAGAAAAAAGATGCAGTTATTCTCTTCCAAATGCTCTCTCTTGTACATAGATATTTTCCACATTTGATTAATATCGCTCAATTATGTTTCCCATAGCTAGCAACTCTAATAGCACCCAATGGACTAATCACAGGAACGTAAATAATGCAGTATCTGGAAGCACAACACAGGCTAAATTGCTGGATTAATCTGAAATTATCAGTACACATGGTGCATTAATATGAAGACTGAGTTAGCGGACGGTCAGCTTATAATATGGACACTTGCGTATTTATTTGTTGAATACAGACTTTTATTCGTAGTACGCATATCGAACATGCTTCGCAAGCTCCTGTACAGTATCATGACGAAGCCTTATCACATCAACGTTCTCCGTCTTATATTTCACTTGGATATGCAGCAAAGGGGTAAGGGGGTAAAATAACAATTGTGTTTGTCACCCCCGCTAGTCATAATTTTTCTCCCGTCACCATCACGAGATACGAAACGACATGAGTTAAATTGTTGCACAGGCTCCAACAAGCAGAAGTTATTAAATTCAATAAAAGTATTTAGTGTAAACCAAGTCACCCACCTTTCCTTGATGCTGTGTGTAGTTCTTGCTATTTGTTGTTATATGCGATATACATATATATACATATATATCCCGTTATTTTTCTTAACAGATCATGTAGATGAGTTTTGACTGATGGGTTATGAAATATTGTATGTATTCCTCAGACAAAATCTCGTCACAGTTCACAATATGCAATACGATGACTTTCCAAAAGCAAAATATGTATATTTAAGGTGGCAGCTAAACGGAGCATAGGCCACAAAATCACGAAAAAAATCATTTTTTCTTCTTTTCGCACCATATACCTAAAATATGCTAAATAATTTACCATAACAAATTGATTAAATGTTAACAATATATTATGTAAACATTTATCTGAAACTCCATTTTCCCGCTATCGAACATGTTTCGGCGTTAACAAGATTCAAAGGACCAACCATGATATTTGTGTGCCAAAAGTATCAATTGTGCTGCGAGACTACACTCCGACCTTTATGAAACTCACCATCAGATTTTAAGAAATCTAAAAAGCGAAACCATTTGATTTTTGCATATCTTCAGAGTTTGATATCTTCGCACGATGATGGATTGATTTTATCGCACTCCCGGTTTGAATGATGTCGAGCATATACAAAATTTCGAGTTGTCAAAAGTCGATCGCAAAGGCCCACTTTTAGTGATACTACCGTAACGTAAAATGTGTCGAAAGGAGAATCCATGAGAGGGACACATTGAGACAATAACATTGAGAGGGAGATGGTGTGTATGAAACTTCACTGGGTAGAGTTAGAAATGGCGATCCTGCTGATCATATGCAACCGTTCTCTCAAAGAAGGATCTGTACCAAAAGATTGGAAAGTTGCACAGGTCACACCTATATTCAAGAACGGCAGTTGGAGTAACCCACTAAACTACAGGCCTATTTCATTGACGTCAATTTGCAGCAGGGTTTAGGAACATATCCTGTATTCAAATATTATGAATTATCTGTAACAGAATGATCTATTGACCCAAGGTCAACACGGATTTAGAAAATATCATTCATGCGAAAAACAACTAGCTCTTTACTCACACGAAGTGATGAGTGCTATCGACAAGGGTTCGCAAATCAATTCTGTATTTCTTGATTTCCGGAAGGCTTTTGACACCGTACTTCACAAACGGCTTTTAATCAAATTGCGTGGCTATGTATATCGCCCCATATTTGCGAGTGGATAGGGGATGTCCTGTCAGATTAAACATAGTTTTTAGTAATCGATGGTAAAGCGTCGACTAAAACAGAGGTGATATTGGGTGTTCCACTGTGTTGTGTAATTGGTCCTCTGCTGTTCCTTATTTACAAAAACGATTTGGGAGCAAATCTAAGTAGCTCTCTCAGGTTGTTTGCAGATGACACCTTCATTTACCGTCTAGTAAAATCATCTGAAGATCAAAACCAATAGCAGAACGATCTGAATAAGACATCACTATGGTGTAAAAATTGACACTAAACAATGAGAAGTGTGAAGTCGTCCACATGAGTACGAAAAGAAATCCTTCAAACTTTGTTGACAAGATAAATCAATCAAAAGTGAAGGCCGCAAACTCCACAAAATACCTAGGAATTGCTATTACTTCAGACTTAAACTGCAAGGAACACATAGATGATATCGTGGGAAGGGCGAACCAGAAACTGCGTTTCATTGGTAGAACGCTTAAAAGATGCAACAGAACTTCTAGAGAAACTGCATACATTGCGCTTGTCCGTCCTTTTTTGGAGTATTGCTGCCCAGTGTGGGATCCTTATCAGGTGAGTTTGACGTAGAAAATAAAAAAAAGTCTAAAGAAGGGCAGCTCGTTTTGTACTGTCACGATACGGGGGAGAGAGCGTTACGGAAATGATACAGGATCTTGGATGGGAATCATTACAACAACGGCGCTTATCGCTGCGGCGTGGGCTGCTTACGAAACTCCAATCGCCAACATTCTCCTCCGAATGCGAAAATATATTGTTGATTCCCACTTATATAGATAGAAATGATCATCGGAATAAAATACGAGAAATCATAAATTCAGGTGTTATTTCTTCACGCGCGCTATTCGAGAATGGAATGGGAGATAAATCGTATAAAGGTGGTTCGATGAACCCTCTGTCAGGCACTTAAATGTGATTTGCAGAGTGTCCCATGTAGATGTAGATGTAGATGTAGAAGAGAAACTTGGTAAAAGTGGTTAGCTCGTTCTGTGTTAAAAGAGTGCGAACATGTTCCCATTCTTAATTTTTTGGTAATGAAGGCGAATTGAGGATTCAAGAGTTAATTTCCCTCTATCCCCTTTTAGTCAACTGAACAAGTACATATTTCCCATTTTTGTGCTCCGATAGGAACATTCTTCAGCTGGTATTATAGGATAATTTGATTAACTCCTTTAGCGTATTACAGGACATTCTTGGATGTTTAGCTGTCATTATTCACGCACCGATCATTAATTTGGCTGCTGTTGTTATCTTTCTGTCCCGGGTCATTAACCCGGTAAATGACTGAGCCATGCCTGTGCTAAATTGTGCTGTGCTTACCGGCGAAGCTGAATCAACAGGGCAGGGCAGCCACACAAAGGGCAAAATTGGCAGCAGAACGTTCTGTCTGCCGGCCTCAAAGCGCGCGGCGCTTGCTTACTCGCGGCGCGGACTGAACCTCGACTGCGCTGCCGCCGGCTGCGACAGACATTTAACATGACAAGGATCGTTACATAAATCAGGGCGACACGAAACGCCAGGTAGTCGTAATTGGTGGGCGGCGGAAGCTACTGCCAGCGCTCTCTGTACACATTTGCTGGCCGTAGTCCCTCTCTGCGTTAGAGCAGTAGCTAGCACACAATAGTCTGCCAGTCGATGTTTCATAAAGCAGGATCAACGGTTGCTTTAGACACGCAGTTGCTGGAATTTCAACCACAGTATTTCCTCGTTGTCATGTATCGCTCTGTCTGTTTTGTTCAACCGTTCCTCTGTGAGTGCTAACTCATGTTTCAGTAACGATAAAAACAGCTACAGCGTCACAACAACCCTTCCTCCCCCACCCCCCCACCCCCCCCCCCCCAAAAAAAAAAACTCTACACTATTGGGGCATGTTAAATGATCGAATATACTGTATACTCGTAATTGTTAAATGAAGCGTGTTTTTTTCTGTTCTACAGTGTACTTTAGTTTACATTATCCAGTACTCCAAGATTATACATTACATTATTTTACATTAATATTTTTACATTCTTATGTATTAAACATTATTTTATTTTCATACTCAATTTTTGTCCATTTTCCCATAAATTTTCTCTATATTCCTTTTCCGGATGGACGCCTGAATTCCTTGGATCCATGTAGTTGGCGGTCTCCCTCTCTTTTTTCTTCCTGGTGGCTCCCATTCCATTATTCTTTGTGGTAGTCTTTCCTTTGACATCATTTTTGTATTCCCATACCATACGATATCCAAATGGGTGTTTTTTGCAGCAATCAGTCGTTATTTGTAAGAAACTGCTTTATTTTGCAGATCTAGATTTCGGCAAGTGACTTGCCATTATTAATGCTAAATTAACAAGCAGTCATCGTCTGTATACATACATTATATGAAATATATCACTGACAAATTAGAAAAGTGTCAATAAGATGTACTTTACATACCATACATTTTATGTTAGCATGTTATACATGTGCATTGTATCATCTTCATCGATGGTGTGTAACACAATGTTTTCCACAGTTAGATGTAATGCTATTGCTAGTAAAGTGGGTTGTGAAATGGAACTGTATGCAACAATGAACCGTATGCAACAATGTAAAAATTAACTGGTTGTTTATGACTGGTCTTGTAAAATATGTCGTCAAATAGTTAATACACTGCCAAAGTATTTATGTAAAAGTGTTAACTATATACAGAAGTTTCCATTTTTAGTTAAGATATTCATACAGAAATATGTCAGTGGCTGCTACATATTGGTAAGGAAAAAAGATCTATTGCGTCCCGCCTGGGTCAAATTTGTGTTTATTGTTACACAAACAATTTTCAAATAATTCCCTAAAGGTTGCATTTTTCATAGTGACTTGGTCATTAAGTAAGTTACGTCCCATGGATCTATGGTGGCAAAAGATTTCAAGCTTTCACCCAGATATAAAATTCTTTGCAACTACGGTAACGGCATCTTGGAGGCCAAGGTACAGCCTCCTTCCGACCTATAAACAGAGATTTCAACGGTGCTAACGATGTCTTTTTATGAAAGTATTATGGTGCCGCATTTCTCGTTAATCATTCAGACACATTTAATTAAATTAAATGAAATGCATCGTAATTCTTGACGAATATAGGCTGTGTTATTTATCTGTTTTATTTCCTGCTACTGCTTTCGGATATGGTTCATTTTCAAGCAATTCCCACACATAAACAAACTATTATAACTACATATATACATAAAACTTTAAAATATGTAATATTAGGTTGCATTATAATTGTTTTGTGACGCAATCAAATAATATGCCTAAATGCTGTTCTTTTCAGTTATGTTTGCCTTTTGTGCTGTTATATTTTTTTCATGTTGGCACATTATCGATATGTGAATCAGAGATGTGGAAGTACACAATTGTCACAGATATGGTTGGGTAAAAATTTTTTATCTTTTATGTCAATCGATTAATATCGTATATAAAATTTTCAGTTGTCTTTTGTTCTTAATCGTCTATCATTGATAATGTATAAATCATGAAAAAATATAATACTACAAAAGTAAAATGTAAGTGAAAGTAACACTCACGATCTTATTGCCAGCGCAATAGAATGGCCGAACCCTCTGAGGCGCCAGGCTTTAGAGCGCGCGGTTGCTCTCCGTCGGAGGATCGAGTACTGCCTCGGACATGGGAGTGCGTGCTGTCCTTAGGTTATTTTAACTTATTTTAAGTATTTTGTGTGGCTAATAAATCTATAATAATCTATAATAAAACATAATATTAGATAGTTTCATGTACTTGTAAGTGCAGATAATAGTTTGTTTATTTGTAGGTATAGCGAGAAAATGAGGCGTCCTTCCAAAACAAGCTGAAAGGAACAAAAATTTATAAAAATCGGTGCTCTGTTGGCCATATTCACAATCCATGTCATGCAATTTGCAGATAGCTACAAAAGACCCACAAATAATACGTTCAACTAAGTTACATAAGTGCAACTATGATGTCATATTATTATTTTGCAGTCAAGCAATATGTTTCAATTTAATAAAAAAATGTTCCAATGTGTGTAAAGCTGTTAGACCAAACTGCTATGGTCATCAGTCCCTAGATTTACAAACTACCTAAACTAACTTACACTAACGACAACACACACGCCCAGGCCTGAGAGAGGACTTAAACCTCCGGCGGGAGTTATCGCTCCGCCGGAGCATGACGCCTTAGACAATGTAGATACTCCCGCGTGGCACAATTTTGCATCATTGTACGAACTGACATCATCAAAACAGAATTTTTATCGTCAACAAATAAAATGTTCAAATGTTTGTAAATCAAAGAGACTTAACTGCTGCTGTTATCAGTCCCTAGTCTTACAAACTATTGAAACTAACAGACGCAAAAGATAATACACACACACACGCACACACACAGACACATACACACATTTCTGCAGGACGACTCGAACCTCCGACGGCAAGAAACCACTCGCCGCTCCACAGCAAGGCGCCCTAGAGCGCACGACCACTCCACCGCGGCTATCTTCAACATATATTGCCTTCAAAATCATGTGACTCTCTGATGCCAAACTACTAGGAATAGCTTCATTTGTTCTTGTTATTACTATTTACACCGTAGTCTTGCTTTGTTAAATTACCACTTGCAATAACTGTTTTCTAACAATGCTTTCCTATCACACAATGTAAACTTTCACGGCTGGCGTTGTCTTCAGGTAAAATTTCCGGGCTGATGGGCCGTGGTCCAGATGTAAAACTTCCTCCCGACTACTAAGCAGTAGCCGGAAGACCCTTAAAGATGTCTCCCGCAGTTGGATACGAAACGTCGGGAGGAAGTCTTACATCTGGACCACGGCCCATCAGCCCGGAAATTTTACCTGAATGCTTTGCTATTTGAAGTCATGTATTGCATTTATTTGTACTTCGTTACCTTCATCTCTCCACAATGTTCTCTGATATCGAAAATACGGACGTTGACATTTTCTAAATATTCGCTTGTTTTACAGTTTTCGATGAAATCTGGTGGGACATAAGATATTTTGATAATAATATTGCAATATCCCCGTTGTCAGGAAGTAAATAAAACAAAAGTTGGACTTTTTTTTTTAATGCCAGTATCACTATGTATATCATACACTAGCTGAAAACCCGGCGTTGTCCCGGTATTTATTTATTTATTTATTCGAGCCTTGAGTTAGTACTTTTCCTATCCACTCTCTCTTTCTGTCCATCTATGTTACATTCATCAGACAATATATAAGAAATAAGAAATCACACGTAAAAATGCACTCGTTTCGAAGAATCCAATCTCGAAATTCAACAATAATGATTGTAATAAAATCACAGATCGATCACTTTATGTAATGCGCGAAAAGTAAAATCGATTTATTTAAAGAGATGTATTAAAAGATTTTTCTTTTTTACTGATTTATTTATTTATTCTTATATTTCCTTATTCGTATGCTTATCCTTACAGAGAAAGAGCTGAAGACAATGTAGCATGCATAGACCAAAGATATGATCTGTGACATCACGTTTCGCTGTATGTAACCTCCTTGCTATAGAGTCGCTTAGAATTTTGTATACACCGATAACTTTCCATCCCAATATACTCCACCCTTTTATCATTATCAATCCTCAAGCAACAGTGCAACCAATAAAACCATTTTCAAAGAGTAAATATAATTTTCAAAGAGTAATTATTGTTACGCATTTCACGTTATATTCTTCAAATTACTAAATATCTATTAGATTGCTGTAAGACCGTGCCTAAACCCTTCCTCAGGTATAAATTAGCAACAGTACAAATATTCAAGTCTCTGCGTATTGTCGTTCGGACGTGATAAGCGTACACCGAATAGACCTTCTCATTAATATATAGATAGATAAATAGCTATCCGATCACCTTAAAACCGTGCCTAAAGCCTTCCCTGGGTAGACATTAGTAACTGTAAAAATTTTTAGCTCTGTATGTCTTGTGTTTCAGACGTGATAAACGTACACCGAACAGACATTCATATTTATAGATATAGATTAATTTTGAAACTTCCTGGCAGATTAAAATTGTGTGCCGGAACCGGGACTCGAACCTGGGACCTTTGCCTTTGCAAAGGTCCCAGGTTCGAGTCCCGGTTCCGGCACACAATTTTAATCTGCCAGGAAGTTTCATATCAACGCACACTCCGCTGCAGAGTGAAATTTCATTCTGGAAACAAGCCTTAGGCTGTGGCTAAGCCATGTCTCCACCATATCCTTTCTTCCAGGAGTGCTAGTCTTGCGTGTTTGCAGGAGAGCTTCTGTGAAGTTTGGAAAGTAGAAGGCGGGGTACTGGCGGAAGTAAAGTTGTGAGGCGGCATCGTGAGTCGTGTCGGGATAGCACAGTCGGTAGTGCGCTTACCCGCGAAATGCAAAGGTCCCAGGTTCGAGTCCCGGTTCCGGCACACTATTTTAATCTGCCAGGAAGTTTCATATCAGCGCACACTCCACTGCAGAGTGAAGTTTCATTCTAGATTAATTTTGTATACAATGTGACATTGTCCTCCCATGGTTATTATTGTGCTGTTGTATATTCTATAGGGTGTCGTAAAACTGCCGTTACACAAGTTTTCTTATGTTTTGTTAGAGGTGTTATAAAGTAATCTTGTGTTGGTGTCACTATTCGTTTTGACACACGCTGTATCTGCTGTTCCTTCTGAAACACCCTTCTGTGTATCACTGGGGCCGGATCCTCGGTGGACGGAGCGCTGTGGAGCGTTTGCGACGCCGGCCGTGGTGGACTAGGTTCGCTGCGCTGCCATTTGAGAGCGGCCGGGCTCGATCTGGTCAATTAAGCTGCAAGCGGGCCAGTCGGCGGCAAATGCCGGCCGCCAGCTCTGAATGCGAGCGGCCGTCACGCCGCATTACTTGCCGCTCAGCCCGGGATCAGCACGGACTACGGCTGCTGACGCTGCTGCTGACAAAAGGCGCGCTGACCTACACCTGCTGACTCCTCTGTTCCAGGTGGCAGACGCTGCAGGAGCCGCTGACTCGTCCTCATCACTCACCAGGTAGGTACGTGCGTCTGCGCACTCTTCCAGCCACTACCAACAGGCACTACCCAGGGCGTCAACTACAGGGTGTCCACAAAATGACTCCCTGATTTCAAAATTAAATATCTCGAAAACAAAGATCGATATAGGAATGCAGTAAACCAGGGCCGCTCAAGGTGCATGCACCGGCGCATCGCACAGTGCAGCAGAGTGCAGAAGAGGGCTGCGCTTTGTTGACGACGGTGCAAACCCCACCCCCCACTCCTCGCCTCTGCTGCTTCTCTCTTTCCTTATGCTTGCGTCGCTCGAGCCGCCTATCTCGACCTGTTCGAAACTTTTACTCTGTTTTTTTCTTCATTGCCAAATACTTACGTACACTAGAAGAGCATAGTTTGGTAGAACACGATTACCGGTATAAAAGAGATTTAAATAATATTAATAATTGTAAAGATAACAATTTTAAATTTGGTTTCAACACAAATTAATCTCTTCTATGTTCTCTCTCTCTCTTTCTTTTTTTTTTTTTTTTTTTTTTTTTTTTTTTTTTTTTTTTTTTTTTTTTTTTTTTTTGCATGTGGTTCCATTATTGTAGTAATTGTCTTGCGCTCACTTAATCCAATGTTGACTAAGCCGTTTGGCAGCGCATTCGGCATCGACGGCCTCACCCAGCAAGCTGAGTTGAGGCGAAGTATGCCGAGTTGAACCGATGCACTGTGCAAACACTCTCTGCACCTCGCTTTGCACGCGTGCAGTTTTCCGTGTTTGTGCGGCCCTGCAGTAAACGGTAAGTTTATTGTGAAAGCTATAAGAAGTTTATACAGCAGTTTGAAATAATAGTTACCAAAGCTGCTAACAGATGACGCTGTAATCGCCATACGTAATGCCTAGTATAAATAGTGATACGAAGCCCAGAGCGATCAGTTCCACTATTGAAACGTGAAAGTAGGTTAGCGTACCGAAGGAAGAGATTAAAACCATGTACTCCATTCAACAACGCGTTTTTCTGGTGATAGAGTACCACAGGTTAGAAGAGAGTGCTACGGCAACAAGGTGAAGTTTTCAAGCACGATTTAATGTTCCAAAACGACCCGATGCGAAAACCATTCGTACGTTCTTCGCAAAATTTCAACGGACAGGCAGCGTAACTGATGATCTAGTGGGGCATGTTTCTGGAATTATTCAGCGAAATCCAATGTCATCCGTCCGTAGAATTGCATCTGAGACTCGTTTCAAGCGTTCCAGCACGCAGAGAATACTGAGAAAGAGCCTACACACGATTCCATTCAAAATGCAAACGCATCAGGCCATACCCGTACTAGTTGTGCAACAAAGGGTTGCCTTTGCTAATCAGATGCTCACAATTATTGGTAGTGAAGGATTCGATGTTGGCTGCATCTGGTTTACAGAAGAAGCACACTTCCACCTGAATGGATACGTCAATAAGCAGAACTGGCGATTTGGGGTTCCGAAAAGCCATATTGGTGTGAAGTGAAACCCCTGTATTCTCCCAAAGTTACTGTGTGGGTTGTAGTATGTATCAGAGGCATTATTGGCCCTTTTTCATTCGAGAAACGGTCACTGGTGCACTTTACGTTGCAATTTTGGAACAATTTTTCGCCACACAGCAAGCGTTAGAGGATCGACCAGGTACTGAATGGTTTATGCAAGATGGAGCCAGACCACATCGGACCGAACAAATGTTTCGCTTTCTTGAGGAATACTTCGGGAATCGAGTCATTTCTTTGGAATATCTCAAATTTATTGGTGAAGGCATATTCGCCGGTTTTTACTCCCTGTGACTTTTTTTTTGTGGGGCACAGTGAAAGACATGGTCTACCCGAAGCATCCCGCCACGCTGGACGAGCTTGAATCGGCGATCTCTGTGGCATGTGAATCCATTTCGGTTGAGACATTACCAAATGTGATGGCGAATTTCATTCTTCGTTTGCGCCACCTCTGTAGTGCCAATGGTGAATATTTTGAAAACACTGTGATGTGATTGTTTGCAAAGAGTGTTTTCATACGATTATTTCACTCATGTATGCTGATATGAGCCGTACAGCGTACAGCGCCATCTATTAGCAACTTTTGTAACTATTATTACAAACTGCTCTATAAACTTCTTACAGCTTTCACAATAAACGTACCGTTTACTGCATTCCTCTATCGATCATTGTTTTCGAGATATTTAATTTTGAAACCAGGGAGTCCTTTTCTGGACACCCTGTATTATGTATTGAAGATAACGAAACGGTTTAGCAAAAATGGCTGCATTACAATTTATCTGTTTAATACACACAAACGCGAAAAACACTCCACTAGCAAATAATAATAATAATAATAATAATAATAATAATAATAATAATAATTTCATGCGGCTCCTTGGCCTGGTGCAAGTCTTTCGATTGGACGCCACTTCAGCGACTTGCGTGACCCTAGCCAACCCCATTCATTCAACCAGGGAAATGGAGACCTACACCTTAACGTGGAATCCAAGCCACATATCTTTCCTGGTGACTCCTCACATCGTTGAGATTTGAAGGATGGGTTAAAACGCAGACTGAAAAAATCCGAGGTTGGACTGCGTTTCGAACCCGCCACCCTTCGGTTTCCAATCTGAAACTTGCATGTTTTATCGTGGTGTAGTTGTTTAGGTGTGACTGTTTATTGCTCATTAAACATGACATCTGATAAATGAAAGCAAAGCACCTAACCCTGCAATCTAATCTGCATACCTCCAGATTTTGTTTTAAGATCCAACAAGTTATTTTTTATGCAAATTTATCTTTATCATGGGTCGCCACTACATCTTATATAAAAACACAGAAAAATTAACTGAGCCTATCCTAACCATCGAATGGCGAGAAGTCAAGATCTCACAATGATATATTATTTCCCATTATTCATACACATGAAAACATAACCCACCAGAATAACTGAGGGGTTTTAATTAGGTAAAACAATTGCAATATAAATGATAATATTTAACAATAAAGATGATGCAGCCTAACAAAAATCATAGTTTGTGACCAGTTGTCACTGTCAACATATACAAAGTTCGAACATGAAGTAAGAGAACACTTAATACAAAATGAAACAAGACTGAAAATGACCTGCTATATCTATAGATAACGATCATGAATGCAACTAGCTTGCAACTGAAACAAGTCACGGATTATAAAACAAGACGATTACTGACGAATGCTCTATCAGGGGTCAGGGTTGTGCGAGTAATATACTATACCCAAATATGACTCATGCACAACTCGCAGCAGCAGCGTCGGTGGCAGTCACCAGGGACATCGGCTGGCGGCACTAAACATGAAGTACAAATTGCGCGAAAGACGCGGAGTGGCGATATTTACCTCTATTGTGTGCGCTTGCGGAAGCGACACACGATAAGCAAATAACCGTGTCTACGGTAAGCTAGGCTAACTGTGGTCGTAGATGGCGATGCCACACAAAATGAAAGTTCAAAGTGTGATACCAACAGACCAACACTCTAAAAAATAACCAAAGGTCCCGACAGACCAAAGCAGTGAAAAATACAAGTCCAAACTGAAGACTTAGACGGCGGGTTAGCACCACGCCATAAGACATTCCCGATCGCCGGTACTTATAAGAGTGTCCATGTTTCTCGCCCTCAATATGCTCCTCCCAAAAAACTCGCTAGCTGCGAGGACAGCCACAGCCAATGGATCACTTTCCCACCAACTAAAGGCACATTTCTCCCCCAACCTGTCGGAGTAGCCACGCTTGGTCACGTAGTCCAGCTAGATTCGTAGAAAATCTGCAATAAACTAATCAGCTGGCGCCATCAGGACACCACTGTATTCAGCTCTCTGCAGCACCCACACACTGTGTGACACGCACTCTGCTTTGCTGGCCGCGGTGGCCGAGGGGACTGCGGCACGTCAGTCACGGTCTGCACGGCCACTACGGTCGGGGTTTCGAATCCCCTCTCGAGCATGGATATTTGTGCCCTCCTTAGTGTTAGCTAGTTCATAAGTAGTTTGTAAGTTTAGGGACTGATGACCCCGTAGTTAAGTCCCATAAGCTATATAAACGTTGGATTTGTGAACACTCTGCTTTGCTTCCTCACCAAGCCTGGTGATCCCAGCAATATAACAAATGTCAAAATTCTCGGTAATCCGCCAAGTTAACAGACGAGAGAGACCGAGTGTCCGTGAAGATCAAACAGCATCACCGCCTCAGCACCCACTGCATTCGTTAAACCGAAGGCGCCACATCCGTCGTAGGCGGATAGCACAAAACGCCCACTGACATCGCAAATTTAGAAAAGCCATCATGTTCTCCAGAAATAAACGTTAGCGAACATATCTGGGATACAATAAACGGGGTTGTTTCTGGAAGAGACGACACACCAACCAATCTGAGATATCTGCTCCGAATCGCCGGTGAAGAGTGGGACAATCTGTAACAACAGTCCCACTTTACCTAGTATAAAGTATACCACGACGAATGCAGGCATGCATCATTGCAAGAGGATCTGTTACCGGTTATTACGGGTGGTGTTTTACACTGCAGTCTGGAACATAAATTCGAAAAGTTTAGATTACAGTCGTACAAAGTGTCAATTTCTGAAACTCACTGGCAGGTTAAAACTGTGTGTCGGAACCGGGACTCGAAACTGAGACCTTTGCCATTCGCGGGCAAACGCTCTTCCGACTGAGCTACCCCGACAAGGCCCGTCATCACATCACTTCTGCCAGTACCAAGTCTCATACTTTCCAAACTTCACAGAAGTTCTCCTGCAAATCGTGCAGAACTAGCACTCCTGGGTAAGTTTCGTATCAGCGCACCCTCCGCTGCTAAGTGAAACTTCCATTCCGGAAACATCTCTTTGTCTGTGGCTAAGCCATGTCTCCACCATATCCTTTCTTCCAGGAGTGCTAGTTCTACAAGGTTCGCGGAAGAACTTCTGAGAAGTTTGGAAAGTAGGAGGCGAGGTACTGGCAGACGTAAAATTGTGAGGGCGGATAGTGTAGAATGTCAGGATAGCTCAGACGGTAGAGCGCTTGCACGTGAAAGGCAAAGGTCCCAGATTCGACTCCCGGTTTCGGCACAAAATTTCAATCTGCCAGGAAGTTTTATATCAGTACACACACCGCAAAAGAGTGAAAGTTTCATTCTTGTCAATTTTTGTTTTCATGGGCAATAAAGGAAACTTAAAGGTTGCTTTTGTGTCTCCATCCCTTTTTATGTAACCAAATGTGAAGGACGTATACTCCACAAAATACCTAGGAATTACAATTACTTCTGACTTAAATTGGAAAGAACACGTAGATAAGGTCGTGGGAAGGGCGAACCAGAGATTGCGTCTTATTGGCAGAACACTTAAAAGATGCAACAGAACTACTAAAGAAACTGCATACATTACGCTTGTCCGTCCTTTTATGGAGTATTGCTGCCCAGTGTGGGATCCTTATCAGGTGGGTTTGACGAAGGACATCGAAAGAGTCCAAAGAAGGGCAGCTCGTTTCGTATTGACAACATACAGGGGAGACAGCGTTACGGAAGTGATACAGGATCTGGGATGGGAATCATTACAACAATGCCGCTTATCGATGCGGCGTGGGCTACTTACGAAACTACAATCGCCAAAATTCTCCTCCTAATGCGAAAATATATTGTTGACTCCCATTCACATAGGTAGAAATTGTGGTGTCGCATCAGTATGAAGTGCGCGCCACGTACTTTCGCCGTGCGCCGCCATGCATGCACGGCGCGGCGTTCTTACGACGTCAGCCACGAGCGCCCTCTGCTGCAACTCCGCTCGTGGCCACGACTGCTGCATCGGCCACTTGGGAATCAGATAAGCATCAGTTAAACTTGGCTATCGGATAGGCACTAGGAATCATTAGTAGGCAGGACTCCATGTAAACTATGTATCAACATTCTACTAGCCTGCTGCTCTCCAAGTTAAGTATTGTACCAGCTCAATGAAATATATATCTTGTTCTAATTTAGCATAGTGTTTGTAGGTTCTGCTGTCTCACTGGCTGTTCACCTCCGTACCTGCACACGTGTGCATCCTACCTCCTGTGTCGGTCCTTCTCTCTACTCGGCCACCGACACCCAGGACAACCGGCGGAAACGAGACACAATAGTGGCGACGAGGATGGGATACAAAAGAAATGACCATCAGAATAAAATACGAGAAATCAGAGCCCGAACGGAGAAATTCAGGTGTTCATTCTTCCCGCGCGCTATTCGAGAATGGAATGGGAGATAAAATAGTATAACGGTGGTTCCATGAACCCTCTGCCAGGCGCTTAAATGTGATTTGCAGAGTATCCCATGTAGATGTAGATGTTCCCGCACTCCTAAAACCGTGGCGATGCAACACTTTCTTATGGGTATATATCGAAATATCCGCTTAGAGCCTTCTATGTGCTGCAGTTGTTTAACAATAGATCATACAATTAGTGATATGCCATCCTCGTGTCTTAAGCTGTCGAATGAATGGCCTTCATGTGTGTTTGAAGCAGCCTAAAACTGTAATTTCTCTCAACCCATTGCTGAGGTCGTCCAAAGCTTCTGGGAATCTACTCATATACTGCTCAAATAAAATTTTGAATAATGGTTCAGAAAGCCAGAACCATCACAGTATGATATGCTTAAACAGTTGGCACGATTATGTGGCGGCTTTCCCTAACTTGAAAGCAAAATATTATAAATGCACACTGTTCATTATGGCAAAACTTCGAAGAATTTGTGGGGAGGCAACCGGCGGTACTGGACTGGTAAAAATAAATTGCGCTAAGTGAGAATTCACGGAGTTTTTTATGAGAGCTCGTGCTATCAGAGGTGCGGGAACAGTACAGTATCTGTTGCGATCGCGTGCTGGAGGCGTGTACTCGCGGGCCGTGACGTGCCATCGGAAGCGGAGGCTCGGAGGAGGCCTGGCCGTTGCTGCCCCAGCACAACGAGCCACGTGGCCCTACAGCAGCGCTGCCTATCGGCCGCTTGCCGCATATTAACTGCGCCGGCGGAAGCGAAATTGCTGGCCGCCTTGCAAATACCTCGCCGGGGTCACGAACAACTGTGCGCTGCTGAAGTCTCACACTCTTATTATACTCTTGCAACAGAAATAGGTTCGACGTTAACACACTTACCTCCATGCCCCTTCGCCATATGGCACGTAAGGGGAATGTGGACGGCTGGCGTATCCTGAACGGACGTAACTAATTCATCCGCTTAAACGTGTATTCCCGCATACTACACGGCTACCGGTTATACAAAAATGTTCAAATGTTTGTAAAGCTTATGGGACTTAACTACGGGGTCATCAGCCCCTAAACTTACAAACTACTTATGAACTACTTACGAACTAGGACGGCACAAATATCCATGTCCGAGGCGGGATTCGAACCCCCGACCGTAGTGGCCGTGCAGACCGTGACTGAAGTGCCTCAGTCCCCTCGGCCACCGCGGTACCGGTTATAGAGTAGGCGTAGTAGCTAATATTCTGTACAGTACTGGCTGTACACTGCCATGCGCTGTACTGGCTTTTTAGAGATTAAATGGAAACAAAGAAAAGAGAAATCACACATTTTTAATACGAGGCGCGTCCAGAAAGTAAGTTCCGTTTGGTAATAAAATGAAATTTACACTGATACAGAAGAAATTTTTATTGCACAAAATTCTACAACTTTTAAACTACTTTTCCACATAACTGCCGAAATTTTGCAGGCATTTGTCATAGCGTGGCACCAGGTTTTGTATACCTTATTCATAGAGAGATGTCGCCTGTGTCTTCAACCAGTTGGAAACAGTTTCTTTCAGCTCGTCGTCATTGGTGAAGTGATGACCGCCAAGGAAAGATCTTGTCATCAATCGCGTGAACCAGTTCTCCTACAACCAAAAATGGACGCCCACTTCGTTCTTCATCGTGCACATCACTACGCCCACCATTGAATTGTAGGACCCATCTTCGCACCGTCGAATCGGTCATCGCATTTGGTCCGTAAACATCGCAAATTTGCCGATAAATTTCACTTGGTTTCACTTTCCTCGCATTCAGAAACCGAATCACCGACCTGATTTCACAGGCGGCAGGATTTTCAATCAACGCCGACATTTCAAACAAGCACAACAAAGCGTACATAACTGACACCGATCTCCAAATGGCGCACGTTCTTCTCCTTGATACACGTCGTCTACAGCGCATGTGCGGAACTGCAATCGCAGCGCTGCAGCGGAGATAAATTGAAACGGAACTTACTTTCTGGACGCGCCTCGTATGTGCAATTTTATGGCAATTGTACGTACATCATACACGTCCTGCTTTCCTTTTCCCTTTCCCTCTCTCTCCACCCACCTCCTCATTTTCCTTTCTTTGTTCTTATCCCCCTTTCTCCCCTTTCTGTGAATCCCCTCTTCTTCTTTTATCTCTCCATCTCTCTTCCCCTTCTCCTCGCTCTGTTCATCCGATCCTCCTTCTCTCCCCTCTTGTGCAACCCCACCTCCTCCCTCTCCATTCCGTCATCACGCTCCCCCGTTCATCACCTCATCACCTCCGCCCCTTTTATCCCCTCTTCGTCAATTTCCCAACCCTTCTCAGTTTCCTTTTACAACTCTGTATATATAAGAATCTTGTTTATTGCCATGTTACAAAACTTACGACTACGAAAGGTCTCGACCAAATGGTTTTTCTGTTGGAATGCGCACTTTTTTCTATGTATCTACATTTTTAATTATGTTGCTGTGGTCTTCAGTCCGGAGACTGGTATGATGCAGCTCTCCAACCTAATCTATCCTGATCAAGCCTCTTAATCTCCTCTTGCCACGGTGGAGTAGCCGAGCTGTCTAAAGCACCTCGCTGCGGAGCGCGCGGTTGCTCGCCGTGGAGGTTCGAGTCCTCCCTGGGGCATGGGTGTGAGTGTTTGTCCGTAGGTTAGTTTGCCTAGGTTTAAGTAGTTTGTAAGCTACGGACTAATGACCACGCAGTTTGGTCCGATAGATGTACAGACATTTGAACATTTTCTTCATCCCCTCATAAGAACGGCAACCTACAACCATTTGAATTTGCTTACTATATTCATCTCTTGGTCTTCCTCTGCGATTTTTACCCCATACACTTCCCTCCAACGCTAATTTCACGATTCCTTTGTGTCTAAGAATGTATCTAACTAATCAGTCCCTTCTTTTAGTCAAGGTATGCCAGAAATTCCTTTTCACCCCAATTTTTTCAATACTTCCTCATTAGTTACGCGATCCACCCACCTAATCTTCAGAATTCTTATGTAACACCACATTTCAAAAGCCTCTGTCCTCTTCCTGTCCGCACTGTTTATCGTCCATGTTTCACTCCCATACAAAGCAACACTCCACACAAATGCCTTCAGAAAGGACTTCGTTATGCTTAAATTAGTGTTCGATGTTAATAAATTTCTATTTTTCAAAAACGCTTTTCTTCCCATTGTCATTCTGCATTTTATATCCTCTGTACCGCGACCATCATTTGTTATTTTACTGCCCAAGTAACAAAACTCATCTACCTCCTTTATTGTTGCGTTACCTAATAGTATAGTATCTTTGTAATAATTACATAAAACAAACTACGTTGGTCATCATTCCCTAGTCTTACAAACTATTAAACTAAGTTAAACTCACCTAAGGACAACACACACTTTCATGCCCGAGGGGGGATTCGAACCCCTTACGCGGGAGGCCGCGCGATCCGTAACGTGGCGCTCCAAACCGCTCAGCTACTCACGCGCGGGTTTTAAATATATTTCATATGCGAATTTATTTAAATATAATGATTGGGAAATATTACAAAAACTCTGAAAAAGTTACACATACAGGGTGAAGCGAAATTCGCGCACTCGGACTTCACGTACCAGCAATAAAAAATGTTTACCACAAAATTTCATTCTACGCATATTTCTGGCAGTAAATGGGCGTCCAAGACTGAGATGGCTGTGTGTTACATAGCCGCGGCGAAGTGGCTGAGCGCAATGAGGCTCTATACTGCGATGTAAGAGGCCGTTCCCCGTAGGGGGTTCGAATCCTCCCTCGGGATGGATTTTTGTGCTGTCTATAGTATAAGTTAGTTCATAAGTAGTTTGTACGTTTAGGGACTGATACTCCCCCGAAGTTAAGTCCCATAAGCTTAGCAAACATTTGAACATTTGTGTTACGTACGTCAATGTGTTTCAGAAGTAATGAACAGTGGGCACTACCATCGTAGAGTGAGGGAAGTTGACAATTTAGGCAACACGGGAATCTTATCTGGATGGTCTGAGTATTCCCGTATGTGATCGGGCTTATTTGTGCAGCCGCACAGAAATTATCATTTGCCTGTAGGAGGCGTTTACACGATTTTAGATCTGGTGTCTATCCTTTCGGACGTGTCCTAGCACGAGTGATAGCTCGCTCTCTATTTTTGATTGACTTCAGCTTCCCTTTATATTAAAAGAGTTGTTCAAATTTTAGGAGCGGCACACTCATTACCATTACGCTTTTTAAACATTAGACATAACTCCAGCTCAGCTACAGTAATAGTCTATTCAATTACCGACGGTAAAATGCGCGCACCATCTCTCTCTCTCTCTCTCTCTCTCTCTCTCTCTCTCTCTCTCTCTCTCTCTCTCTCTCTGTGTGTGTGTGTGTGTGTGTGTGTGTGTGTGTGTGTGTGTGTGCTGTCAGTACACATTAGCATCAATCAGTTAATGGAGAACAGCTTCCATAACTCTCAATTCAAATCGCAGGAACTCAGAAATTGTTCTTAATATGACTCGGAGGATCGAGAAAAGTAACCTGATAATAAGGTCATAGTAAACTAAGCAAAATTTTCCCAGTAACCACAGATCTGAAATGTAGATTTTGTAGAACTACTAAACAGTCAAGTCACCACGAAGCGCGGGGAAGTTTGTTCTGTAAAGTGGCTGAGTGTTTGTAGCAATGCGAATTTGTCCTATAACCATGTTAATATTTTGATGTACTTGTCATAATAAAATTTTACTCACAATGTATGCATCTTAACATAAACTAAAAGAACGTTACACTGTACCGTATGACACGTTGACTGATGTATGTTGCAATCTTATACGCATACTCAGAATATCTAGGTTAGTGTCGTATAATACAATTTGTAAATTTGTTTTCGTGAGCAATAAAGAGAAATGAAATGTTGTTTTTGTATGTCTCTATCCCAATTCTAGGTGAAGGATCGTGAATTTCTAGAATTGTGGTGATGCAATACTTTTTTTGAAGTCTCTATATCGAAAGATCGTCTGTCAACCTTCACTTGAAGTGTATAGTGTGATTAAAATCACCTAACAGTTGACAGTCCACGCGTTGGACTGCTTTCCTCCAATAAGATCGCTCAGCGCCACGCCCCAACTTCACCGTTGCCACACTGCCACTACTGGTCATTTCCCTATATGGCTCTCTTTCTTTATTTGATTTGTTGCCGATTCATAGGTCTGCATTTCTTATTTCGCATTTCATCGCTTAATGATAAACATACAAAAACCAAGTCACGGACAACGGTGTTAACGAAACAGATACTCATTCACAACAATTACGAACACGCTACTGAATCACATCCGTGATTTACTGTCACAGATACATGTGTTATATCACAGATATCAGCTTACTTTTAGAGAAGCAGTGATTTATGTGGAAACGAGCTCTCCGAAAGTTACATTTAAGGGTTGTTAATGGGTGTGTACTGTTGCATAAAAGGGACAACCATGTGTTAGCGTAGCACAGTCGTAAACAGTAGCTACCTGTGCTTTAGTTCGTGGGATTGAGCCCCGTCCTGTTTGACTATTTTAATTTCTAAATCAATATTACTTTCATTGTTGTTTTCATTAACTTAGTTGTAATGGCTAAGTTCTAATACCTTGTTGCGTATATTTCATAACAGTATTAACTGTTTTATTCGCTCTTTTTATTTTATTTTTATTTATTTATTTATTTATTTAATTTTTTTTTTTTTTTTTTTTTTTTTTGTTCATCCAATTTTTTTTTCATCTACTAATTTTTTTTTTACATTGCAATCTGCTTGTGTCGTTAATAAAATGCAATTAAGTGTTAACATGACTGCTGATGATTCATTCGTTACACGGCAGCTTGTGTAACCAATAGCCCAGTGCAAGGGTATTTTCATGTAGGTCAACCAACGAAGGCAGAGATATTATTATTTCTGTTTGAATTTGCCCGTTGCGGGTGTGTCGACAGAACGGGGAAGGAAAACAGTAGCTACCTTGCGCCATACTTACTGGGTCAAGCTGACAGGAATGGACCCTCACGCGCCGGACTGAATAGCGCACATCAGCGAAAGTTAATTGGAACAGTACGAAATTGCAGTATCACGCCACTTCGTTACGTGAGGAAACTATCCCTATGTCTAATGCAACAGAGCCTTTACGAACCGCCAGATAACCTGTTAAGCGAACACGACAAGATGTAAAACGCCGACACATTCGTATGACTGGGCCGATGCGGTCATGATGTAGCTCGTGGGGAAAATATCAGGGATAGGATAGGATGGATGATGTGGGCGCACAACAGCTAGGTCTTTAGCACCCTTATAATAGTACTAGAAGACGAGTGAGACCGGAGAACAGGACGGTACATATCCAAACTAGTCAGATGGCATGGCAAACGAATCAATCACAACAATAGGTACGGGGAAATATCAGCAATATATACTCCAGCACTTGAGCTCATAGTCAGTTGGTCAGACGAAACGATGGCTTCCACTTCCTTATTACTCGATTCCATGACATGTACTAACAAGTTTGTTACAAGTCTGCTATAGAACTCTAGCACTCTTCTACATCAGCTGACAACCAGCAGGATGCCGATTTCTGCATAACCTATGAGTTCGACTCCGGCGTTACAACCGACTACAGATGCAGAGGAAATATCTCGGGGGACTACCATGTCCTGCACACCAAAACGACAGCGTTCCTAGGGGAGACGTCTACCTCCCGGTGGGCCAGGAGTCAGCGCACATCACGACCATGAGACAACCGTCAACACGGTCCAGTATGAAGACGATGCGAGACAACTATAAGGATGGAGACCGAGAACCACCAGTCGAAACGTGCGAATCTCTCATTCAAACGTCCCGCCGAACTTCCGTACGGCTCCACAACCAACGGCGCGGCAGCATGATCGCATACCTCTGCCCGACGAGCTAGTGCGGATTCAGTCCTACTGTCATCGCACAGTACGGCGGGAGGCCGCCGACGTCATCAACCCGGTAGCCTGGAGACCGGCTTAAGCCAGCCGCAGTACGCAGCAATGTGTACCACTTCCGAATAAATGTTTTACTGACCAATATCCTTTCAATATCTTGTTAATCAAATTGCGTGTCTGTGGAATATCGGCCCAGATTTGTGACCGGATAGGGGATTTCCTGTCAGAGAGGACACAGTTTGTTGTAATCGATGGTAAGGCATCGACTGAAACAGAGGTTTTATCCGGCGTTCCACAGCTGTTCCTTATGTACATGAACGATTTGGTAGAAAATCTGAGCACCTCTCTTAGGTTGATTGCAGATGACAACGTCGTTTATCGTCCAGTAACGTTATCTGAAGATCGAAACCAACTGCAGAACGATGTGTATAAGGCATCATTATGCAGTAAAAATTGGCAATTGACTCTAAATAATGAGAAATGTGAAGTCGTCCACATGAATACGAAAATAAATCCGTTAAACTTTGTTTCCAAGATAAATCAATCAAACCTGAAGGTCGTAAACTCCACAAAACGCGGAATGAAAATATTCTAGACCTTATAGCCACAAATAGGCCTGACCTTATTAACGATGTCTGTGTAGAGACAGGAATTAGTGATCATGATATCGTCATAGCGTCGATGGTGACCAAAGTTCATAAACCAGTCAAGAAGGCTAGGAGCGTGTTTTTGTTGGGAAGAGCCGACAAGCAAATGTTACGATTGCACTTAGAAGATGAATGGGCATCGTTTAATTCTGGGACTATGTATGTAGAGGAATTGTGGACTAAATTTAAGTGCATTGTTAATAAAGGGTTAGAGAAATATGTGCCAGTAAAGACGATTAAGGATGGAAAAGATCCACCGTGGTATAATAATGATGTTAGAAAGCTGCTGAGAAAGCAAAGGCTGTTGCACTCTCGATTCAAAAAGAACACGCAAATGATGACAGGCAAAAGTTAGTAGAGATTCGTGCGTCTATAAAAAGATCGATGTGTGAAGCATACAATAATTATCACAGCCATACCTTAGCAAATGATCTTTCCGAGAGCCCGAAAAAATTCTGGTCCTATGTAAAATCGATAAGCGGGTCAAAGCCCACTGTCCAGTCACTAGTTGATCATTCCGGGGCAGTAATAGAAGAAAGCAAACGGAATGCTGAAGTTCTAAATTTAACCTTTAAGAAATCTTTCACGCAGGAGGACCGCACAAATATACCATCATTTGATCAACGTACTAATTCCGAAATGGGGGACATAGCAATAGGTATTTCCGGTGTAGAGAAGCAGCTGAGAGAGCTAAATACGAAAAAGTCTGCTGGTCCGGATGGAATACCAGTTCGGTTTTACAAAGACTATTCTGCGGCATTGGCCCC
This sequence comes from Locusta migratoria, assembly GCA_026315105.1. Taxonomy (NCBI): domain Eukaryota; kingdom Metazoa; phylum Arthropoda; class Insecta; order Orthoptera; family Acrididae; genus Locusta; species Locusta migratoria. The sequence continues at coordinate 340,146,292 of CM048747.1, read as the reverse complement.
CTACTTAGCTTGCATTTATAGCTAATCTTTAAATCAGCGCAAAGTTCCTAGTGATTGGAAAAAGGCGCAGGTGACTCCCGTGTATAAGAAAGGAAAGAGAACTGACCCATACAATTACAGGCCAATATCGTTGACATCGGTTTCATGTAGAATTTTGGAGCATATTCTCAGTTCGAATATAGTAAATTTCCTTAAAACGGAAAAGCTTCTTTCTATGAATCAGCACGGGTTTAGGAAACATCGTTCATGTGAAACTCAGCTTGCCCTTTTCTCACATGACATCTTGCGAGCCATGGACGAAGGGCAACAGGCGGATTGTGTTTTTAAAAAAAAGCGTTCGACGCGGTGCCACACTGCAGACTGCTAACGAAGATACGAGCTTATGGAATAGGTTCACAGATTTGTGACTGGCTGGAAGACTTCCTAAGTAATAGAACGCAGTACGTTGTTCTCGACCGCGAGTGTTCATCAGAGACGAGTGTATCGTCAGGCGTGCCCCAGGGGAGTGTGATAGGACCGCTATTATTTTCTATCTATATAAATGATCTGATGGACATAGTAAGTTGTAATTTGCGGCTGTTTGCTGATGATGCTGTGGTGTATGGGAGGGTGTCGTCTGTACTGACTGTAATAGCATACAGGATGACTTAGACAAAATTTCTAGTTGGTGCGAAGAATGGCAGCTAGCTCTCAATGTAGAAAAATGTAAGGTGATGCACATGAGTAGAAAAAACAATCCTATAATGTTCGAATACAGCATTAGTAGTGAGCTTCTTGATGCTGTCGCGTAGTTCAAATATCTAGGCGTAACATTGCAGAGCGATATGAAATGGAACGAGCATGTACAGACAGTTGTGAGTAAGGCGGACAGCCGACTTCGGTTTATTGGGAGAATTTTGGGAAGATGTACTTCACCTGTAAAGGAGACCGCGTATAAAACGCTTTTACGACCGCGTCTTGAGTATTGCTCAAGTATTTGGGACCCGCAGCAGATCGGTTTGAAGGAAGACATAGAGGCGGTTCAGAGGCGAGCAGCTAGATTTGTTACCGGTAGGTTCGACCAATGCGCGAGTGTCACGGAAATGCTCCGGCAACTCAATTGGGGATCGCTGGAAGAAAGACGACGTTCTTTTCGTGAATTTCTGTTAAGTAAATTTAGAGGGCCGGAATTTGAAGCTGAGTGTAGTACGATCTTGCTGCCGCCTACATACATTTCGCGTAAAGATCACAAATACAAGATAAGAGAAATTAGGGCTCGTACGGAGGCATATAGGCATTCTTTCTTTCCTCGTTCAATTTGGGAGTGGAATAGGAAAGGAAATGCCTAGTAGTGATACAGTGTACCCTACGCCACGCACCTTCGGTGAATTGCGGAGTATGTATGTAGATGTAGATGTAGAAAATACCGAGGAATCACGATTATGTCAAACTGAAACTGGAAAGAACACGTAGGTAATGTCTTGGGAAACGCGAACCAGAGACTGCGTTTTATTGGCAGAAGCCTTAAAAGATGCAACAGAACTAGTAAAGAAACTGCAGACACTACGCTTTTCCGTCCTTTTATGAAGTATTGCTGCCCAGTGTGGGATCCTTATCAGGAGGGTTTGACGGAGGACATCGAAAGAGTCCAAAGAAGAGCAGCTCGTTTCGTATTGTCGCGATACAGGGGAGACAGCGTTACGGAAATGATACAGGATTTGGGATGGGAATCAATACAACAACGGCGTTTATCGCTGCGGCGTGGGCTACTTACGAAACTTCAATCGCCAACATTCTCCTCCGAATGCGAAAAATAATTGTTAATTCCCAGTTTCATATGTAGAAATGATCATCGGAATAAAATACGAGAAATCGGAGCTCGAACGGAGATATTCAAGTGTTCTTCCTTCCCGCGCGCTATTCGAGAATGGAATGGGAAATAAATAATATAAAGATGGTTCGATGAACCCTCTGCCAGGCAATTAAATGTGATTTGCAGAGTATCCCATGTAGATGTAGAAGCAGATGTAGATCGCGCGGCAGCAGGGTCACTTACCTCCGCCCTACGATCTACTGCGACTCAGTCGCACTGCCGCGGCGTAGTGGCCGAGCCGATTGAGGTGCTATGTTCCGGTGAGCGAGACCATTCCCGGTCGGGGGTTCGAATTCCCCCCCCCCCCCGGGCTTGGATGTTTGTGTTGTCTTTGGTATAAGGTAATTCATAAGTAGTTTGTAAGTTCAGGGAGTGATGACCCCGCAGTTAAGTGCCATAAGCTTAACAAGCATTTGAACATTTTGAACTCAGTGGCACTGTCAGCGCACAGTACGACGTCATTAACCCGGTCGCCTGGATACCGAGTTACGCCGGCCGCAGTACACAGCAACTAGTACCACTTCAAAATAAATCTTTTACTGAGCAATATCCTTTCATTATCCTTATACGGCAGAACCATGACCACCCCAACCTCTTCCAGCGGGGCACACCGTGGCGGTTTGGAGTCTGCCACCCTGACAAATAAACGGCCCTCCAATACCACCTAAGGGCACACCCACCAAGAGGTGCTCCAGCAATCGTTAACCCCCTGTAATAGTGATACGAAAAGTGCACAATGGTAGGTCTGTAATGATTTTTGTTAATCGCACTATACTGTCATACAGTTGCCTTAAGCTGTCGATTAAATGGCTTCTCGGCCAGAATACTGGTACACGCTGCCGCTGCTTCAGCTAGGCTCCGGGCCGTTTCAGAGAGAACCGCCAACTCACGGACGGCATGAATAAATTCTTGCGTGTGTATTTTGGCAGTGTGGAACACACGAAATCTGTGAGCTTACGCAGAGGTCGTGGAGTACTCAGCGCAGGAATGGGCGGACCCCGGGGCTAGCAAATGAAGTCTGGCAGGAGTGAGGGAGGGTGGGGAAGGGGTAGCAGGGGGTGGTGGAGAGAGGAGAAAGAGAGACAGGGAGAGGGAGAGAGGGAGAAGGAGCGACTTGCCGAGGCGCTGCGACCACTGGGCACTCATTAATAATTCATTTTCGTCATTCCGCACGCGCCGTAATTTTTGATAATCTGCGCGGGGCGGCGGCCACGATAATTAAGACGACGTCTGCGTCGGCGTCGGCCGCGGCGCCCTGTTTATTTGGCGCGCATTCCGACCGCTAATTGCAGTGCTACCAACCCCCTAAACTGTTTAGCGGCGCGCGCGCGGCCCGCTCATACTTTATTCACAACTTCATTTCCGACCGCCGGGTCGGCAGCCCTGCCGCCGCGCGCCCCTTGTTCCATTTATAATATCGCATTACTTCTGGCCGTGTATTTTTAAAGGAGCCACTCCCTGTCATCGGGCCCCGCGCCTAACACTTCGGAGGTGCGCCTCCTCGTGTCGACACTCGTCTCGCGGCTCGTACCGTGTCGCCCATCCAAAATGTAACACCGGAAATGGACCGGAGATACAGCAGCCAAATTTATTTGGGACATCACACAATATTGAAAATAGTGTCCCATGTAAAGTGTTGCCACCAATGCTGCCTATAGCCGCTGTTAGAACTCGCGGCATTAAATCAACGAATTTCTAGAGATACACCACTCCACACCAGTGGCGTATTCATGGATGGGGTTTCAGGGCTTAAGCCTCCCCCCTCCTCCCCCGAAAGTTACAGACATATTTTTCTTACACATCTGCACACAGTATACTAATACTACGGGTAGAAAACAAGGCTTAACCCTTTCATTCCCAGCGTTGTTCCTCAACAACGACGTATTAAAAGCTGATTTATACTGTATTTTGTATATCAATCCTTAAAGTCACATTGTTGTTGATGAACAACATACTTCTAGAACGACATTTTGCGACTTGGTACGGCGTGTAGCCACTTCTGAGGCATTAATTTATCCGTCTTGGAGTTCGTGTTACGTTGCCGCCTGCACTTGGCCGTGAGTGTGAGCGTGAGTGTGCTTCATGGCACTTTATTTCAGCAGTAAATTATGTTAGCATTATTGCCCTCAAAATGTTAACTATCAACAAAATAACGTTCCAAGTAACAAAATATCTCTATACAAACGTCTGTGTTGTGCATGAAAAACAATCATGACATAAAACAATAATAGCTCGATCCAAAATTCTGAAACACGTATTTTGGGTGTTTAGTGCATTGTATTAATAAAGGGAACACTTAGTTTTAATTTTTCCAAAGCTGAAATCATAATGTTTCGTTCAAAGCATTAACAACACCTCGCCTTCAGAAGTAGGTTGTATGCTACTACAACAAGCCCACGACAGTTTCCGAACGAATCTCAGCACAAAAGAGACTCGCGGATAACTGGCTAGGTTGTACGTTCTGATTGGTAAAGAGATTTTATTACGGGTATTCAGTTTACCTTCAGTAACATATGTCAGTTTTTCATCAGTGGTGAATTAAATAAGTTTACGATGTCAGTCATAGCATATTAGAATATTACAGTGCACGTATATCAACGATAATGAATACAGAAGCAATGCGCATTATAGGGATGGTGGACAAATTGTCGGAATATGCGCTGGCCGATACTTCATTCGCCGCGGCGCAGTGGCCGACCGCATTGAGGCGCTATGCTCCGATGCGCGAGGCCGTTCCCCGTAGGGGGTTCGAATTCTCCCTCGGGCATGGATGTTTGTGCTGTCTTTAGTGTAGGTTAGTCTATAAGTAGTTTGTAAGTTTAGGGACTGATGACCCCGCAGTTAAGTCCCATAAGCTATACAAACATTTGAAACGATACTTCATTCGCCGAATAGAGACAGTTCGCCTAAACAATGTCACGCGCTGGGCTGCTCGCAGAAGCGTAGCGCACGGCCTGGTCGAGTTTTCGCCGAGGGTGAACAAACACGGAAGACGAGGTGGCTCGTCAGCAATGTGCTCAGCATGCGTAACTCTTTGGAAATGAAGAACAACAACGTGAATAAAATGTGTTGTAATGAACACAATTATGTACTCATTCTTTCGTGCTCCCTGTGACAGAAGCGCTTTAGTTGGATTTGGAGGGAAGAAGATTGGAACATATAAATTACTCAACTGTAATTTTATCGGGCGAGCTCGCATTTTTTCCTCAGTACAGACAGAACAATCGTCCGTGGAGGAGTCAGATGAGCTGGTGCTACTACTACTACTGACGCTCATAAGTTAACTCTCTTGGTGAGCTTCCAATATGGGACATAGATAACAATGTCCCATATTGATTTTTCAGTTTTTTGAAGATGCATCACATTTTTGCCACTACCGGCGTTACTATGAGAACTATGAATTTTATATTCTGTTGCGAAAACTACTTATTTTTTTCTCTTGCTTACTTTATCTCATTAGTGTTCTAATGAAACAAATGTAAACCAATGACATACTTAAACTAGGTAATGTTGGACATTAAATTAGTATGGATCAATAACGTTAACTTTGAGCTACTGTAAAATGAAAAGCATACATCCCCCCCCCCCCCCCCCGCTCCTCAGCTTCATACTGATTCTACGTTCTGCAAGGGAGGGCCTGTACGAAAATTCCGTGAACATTCGTAATTTCGCACCAATCCAGTATCGGAGCGAAATGCAGTTGATATTCCTGCACATACCTGTGTCAAAAGTGTAAGTGTCGAAAGATAATTATCGTACGCTGAAGACCGAAAGAAAATGGTAAAACTGGTATAGGCATGCTTATACAAACAAAGTGATATGTAAACAGTGAGACGACAGCACTGCGGTTGGCAAACCTATGTAACATAGCCAATGTTTGGTGCGTGGTTTGGATCGATTATTGCAGCTACAATGACAGGTTATCACCATTTAAGTGAGTCTGAACGTTGAGTTATAGTCGGTGTACGAGAGATGGGGCACAGTATCTCTGAGGTAGCAAGAAGGGGCTTTTCCCATACAACCATATCACGAATGTACAGTGAATATCGGGAATCCGACAAAACATCAAGTCTCCAACAACGCTGTGGCTGGAAAAGCGATCCTACAAGAAAGAGACCAACGACGACTGAAGAGAATCGTTCAACGTAACGAAAGTGCAAAGCTTCTGCTGCGGATTTCAGTGCTGCAAAATCAACAAGTGTCAGCGTTCCAAACTTTTATCGAAACTGTATGGGTATTCGGAGCCAAAGACCAACTCGTGTACCCTTGCTGACTGCGCGACGCAAAGCCTTACGCCTCGCCTGGCCCCGTTAAATCCGACATGTTGACGACTAGAAACAAGTTGCCAACTCTAACGAGTATTGTTTTCCATTGCATCGAGGGGATGGATGTAGAGTCTGTGCAAGATAAAGTGGGTGATGCACAGAGACGAGTTTTCGTTCGAAGTGCGAGCGAGTTCATTTCTTTGTTCAGAAGGCGACGCCGCATCAGTCGACTTCCGCCTGCCTGCCCGTGATCTGGGCGCTTCCCCTCCAGCACTCGCTCACTGCTCCGGCCGCTACCCCCACCACTACCGCTATTCCCACACTTGCCACGCCGTCTGCACATCTACCGGCCAATTTATCCTGCGTGCATTCGATTTGGGTGTGGAGACAACCTGATGAATCCAAGAGTCCTTGCATGCCATCACGGCACTGCATAAGCTGGTGGAGGCTCTGCGATTGTGTAGGGGTGTGTCTAGTTGGACTGATATGAGATCCTTAACATTTCTAGATTCAAGTGACACAAAGGTACGCATCCTGGCAGATCACCTGCATCCATAATTATCCAATGTGCATTCCGATGGAGTGGGACAATTCCAGCAGTACAGTGTGACATTCCAAAAGTCCAGATTTGCTTCAGATTAGCTCCAGGAACACTCTTCTGAATTTAAGTACCTGTACTGGCCACCAAATTGCCGAGACATGAACATTACTGAGTACATTTGGATGGCTTACAACGCTCTGTTCAGAAGAGATCTCCACCTCCTCATACTCTTAATGATTTATGGACAGCCCTACAGGATATACATTGTCATTTCCCTCCAAAACTACTTCAAACATTAGTCGAGTGCATGCTACGTTGTGTTGCGTAACCCCTACGCGATAATAGGGAGGTGTAAAAGTTTCTTGGCTCTTCACTGATTGTCCGTTATTGTACATTTTCAATTTGTCATGGCGGAATGCCAAGTGCACTAAATTTTTTGCGTATAGCCAAGCAAATTCAATTTTTTTCAACTAGTATTTTGGCCGCTTGTTGTATGACTACTGTGAGAGCGAGTCACAAGGCTGCTGGAAAGATGCCTGACATGTCCTTATATTCCCCACTCTGGCAACACAGCGCATGCGGCCTGCAGAAGCTGCTCCGCCGCCCTGTGGTGAAATGAATCAGGTATTTGGTACTATTATAATATATATATATATATATATATATATATATATATATATATATATACTCCGATGGCGAAACCTTGACGACTTGAATAAAACTGTCACTCTGCAGCGGAGTGTGCGCTGATATGAAACTTACTAGCAGATTAAAATTGTGTGCCGAAACAGGGACTCGAACCTGGGACCTTTGCCTTTCACGATCAAACGCTCTACCGTCAGAGGTATCCCGGCACGCTCCACGGGCGGTCCTCACAACTTCTACCAGTACCTTGCCTCCTACTTTCCTAACGTCACAGCAGTTCTGCTGCGAAAATGTTAAAATGTTTGTATAGCTTATGGGACTTAACTGCGCGGTCATTAATCCCTAAACTTACAAACTATTTATGAACTAGCTAACATATCCATGCCCGAGGGGGAATTCGAACCCCCGACCGTAGTGGCCATGCAGACCGTGACTGGAGCGCCTCAGTTCCCTCGGCCACCGCGGCCCGCTGCGCTGCGTAACTTGCAGAAATAGCACTCCTGGAAGAAAGGTTATGGTGGAGACATGGTTTAGCCACAGCCTAAGGGATGTTTCCTGAATGAAACTTTCGCTCTGCAGCGGAGAGTGCGCTGATGTGAAACTTCCTGGCAGATTAAAATTGTGTGCCGCAACCGGGACTCGAACCTGAGACCTTTGCCCTTCTTGGGCAAGCGCTCTACCGACTGAGCTACCCCGGCACGCTTCACGGTCCATCCTCGCCCCTTACTTCTGTCAATATCTCGTCTCCTGATTTCCTAACTTCACAGAAGTTCTCCAGCGAAACTTGAAGAACTAGCACTCCTTAGGCTATGGCTAAACCATGTCTCCATCATACCTTTTGTTCCAGGAGTGTTAGTTCTACTAATTTCACAGGGAACTTCCGTGAATTTTCGGAAGTTGGAGGCGAGGTACTGGCAGAAGTAAAGTTGTAAAGACGGACCGTGAAGCGTGCCGGGATAACTCAATTGGTAGAGCGCTTGCCCGAGAAAGGCAAAGGTCCCAGGTTCGATTACCGATTCCAGCAAACAATTTTAATCTGCCAGGGTTTTTCTTGAAGAATCCTTTACAATTACACCAAATGCAGGATTGTATTAATTCTCTTAATTGAAAACCTTGACTCTGTTTAGATGGAAAAATAGCCTATTGGCGTTCCGAACAAGTACGACGACTGGTGTTAACGACTTGTCGACTTGGTTTCGCCGTGCATCGCGTGCCACCCGGGCGGCGCTGCCCCCGCCTATCGGTCTCCCTGGCCGCCGGCCTGTGGACGAGTGTGGCGGCCATTATAGGCGGCACCCTCCCCCCTCCCCCTCCCCCGCCCCTCCCCCTCCCCCTCCCCCACATCCATCACAGGGCGGCAGACAAGGCGGTGGCCTGCGTTAGCGCGCAATAAGGCCCGGTGTCACTCATTGTGCGGCCGCGCGCCGGTGATGAATGGGGCCGCCTGCCCCCTGAACAAGTCGTCGCCGACGCATATTTCGCCTCCGTATTTCCATCTCGGTTTCTTCCTTCCGTCACGATTGCGGGCCAGACGTGCCGTGACGACAGCTTTGTTTCGAGTGGCCAGCGGACGCCGTGATGGAAGGCTTCCCAGAAGGGAACGTGGCGGCAGTAAGTAGATCACTCCAGCACCCGTAATGTCGTCACGAAACATGACGGTTTCCATTCCCAACCGTCAGGGATCTAGACAAATTCTTTATTCTATAAGATAATCGAATTCCCGTGTAGAGAATTGCTTCTGACGTCTGATTATCTTGCAAAAAAGGTTATAGTGGTAAATACACTGAAGAGGCAAGCAAACTATTAATTTATTTATTTTTCGTAAGGCAGTAACAGCTGCATTGAGAATTACATATGGGACAGTTCTCTAATTTTATATTAGTTACAGGTTTAATTTATGTGTTCAAATACTAAAATTTACTAGAGTGGTAAATACACTAACTTAACACATGCTTTGCCGCGGTGGAGTAGCCGAGCGGTCTAAAGCGTCTCGCTGCGGAGCGCGCGGTTGCTCGCCGTGGAGGTTCGAATCCTCCCTGGGGCATGGGTGTCTGTGTTTGTCCTTAGGTTAGTTTACCTAGGTTTACGTAGTTTGTAAGCTACGGGCTGATGACCACGCAGTTTGATCCGACCGATTTACCGACATTATTATTAATACATGCTTTAATTCTGGAGTTTACTAATTTAATACAGTCCAAGTTTCAAAAAATGTTCAAATGTATGTAAATCTATCGGACCAAACTGTGTGGTCATCAGTCCGTAGCTTACAAACTACTTAAACCTAGGTAAACTAACCTAAGGACAACACACACACCCATGCCCCAGGGAGGACTCGAACCTCCACGGCGAGCAACCACGCGCTCCGCAGCGAGACGCTTTAGACCGCTCGGCTACTCCACCGCGGCACAGTTCAAGTTTAAGAGATGCGATTACAACTTAATTAAATACATATATGCACATAATCATTATTCAGTATCGAGTGATCACACGGCCTCCTGTGACGGAGGTTCGAGTCCTCCCTCGGGCATGGACGTGTGTGTTCTCCTTAGGTTAATGTAATTTAGTTTAAGTAGTTTGTAAGTCTAGGGACTGATGACCAAAGTAGTTTGGTCCCATAAGAGTTACAAACATTTGAACATTTCAGTATTTAGTGACGGAATCCAACTAATTGCACAAGGGGTAGCATTAATAAAGTCACTGAATGGTCCCGGATATTTCCTCAGTCTCTGACGATATGTTGAACCGTTTGTTCTTGGGCACCACAATTACAGGCTGGAGAATCTCGGAGTCCCCACTTGTGCATCATAGTATTTCACCTGGCATGGCCAGTTCTTATTCTGTTTAATTTTGTCCACAAACTTCTCTGCAAATGGAACCCTGGTAGGATGGCAGTTGGGTCTTCGATACCGTGATGTGCTGATACATCCGCATTCCACCTCTTGCGCCACTCTTCTTCAATGTTGAAGTCGTTCCTTCCTTTATGCCACAGTGGAGTGCGGGACTTTAGGCGACCTGGAGGAGGATCGTTTAAGATTTTGTGAATTGGAAGATCTTGTGGGTAGTTGGGATGGTGTAGTTTCCTCCATTCTCTGTTCGTCGCTTCCTGACGCCGCAATTGAGGTGGTGGGATATTGCTGAAGGTGTGCAGCCAGGAGATCGGGGTGGATTTTAGTGTACCTGTAATGACCCTCATTGATTCGTTCAGCTGTACGTCCAACTATCTCGTATGGATGCTATGTTGCCACACTGGAGCACAGTATTCAGCTACAGTGTACACTATTGTGTACCCCGCGCAACGGACTGCTTAGGCAGGACGGCAAAAAGTCTACACACATGGCAGCCATACTGGATCAAAGGTCTCTCATGGCTAGCCAAGACAGCAGCACAAGTGTAATTAACTCATAAGTTACACTGTGAGAGAAACAATCCACCTTTCCAGCCACCTCATTCTCGTCCTTCATCTGTCCTTCCTGAAGAAGGATTTATTCCAAATAGTAGCTACGCATATTGCGTAGTATAGACATGTGTTTGAAAAAATAAAAAAAAAAGAAGGAAAGAAAAGATATATATAAAACTCAGAGGACGGTAATACCTTCGACAACGCGTATATAAGACAACAGGTGTCTGGCGCAGCCGTTGGATCAAAATGTTTCAAACGTTTACAAATCTTAAGGGACTTTACTTCTGTGGTTCTCAGTCCCTGAGCTTACAAACTACTTAAAATAACTTAAACTAACATAAATACAACACACACGCACCCATGCCCGAGGGAGGACTGCAACCTCAGATGGAGAGCAAGCGCGTGCTCCTCAGCAAAGCGCCTTAGAATACTCGGCCACCGCGGCTGCTGTTAGATCGGATACTGCTGCTACAGTGGCAAGTTATCGCGTTTTAAGTGGGTTAGAATCGACGCACGAGAGGTGGGTCACATCTCCGACTTGGTGACGAGGTGGGAATTTTCCCGTACCATTTCAGAAGTGCACTGTGAATCAGTGGCGGACTAAGGGGAGGGGGGTGGCAGAGGGGGCGGACCGCCTCGAGCCTTCGCTCTTGGGGGGCCTCCAAATACCTGAAAATAACTTTTTTTTTTTTTTTTTTTTTTTTTTTTTTTTTTTTTTTTTTTTTTTTTTTTTTAATTTGAGCACACTTGGCATCTCGTTCTGCTGGGACCTCCAAATCAAATCTCGGAAGCTATATTTTGAGCCTCTCGTCCTGGAAGGGGCCTCCAATTCTTTTTTGTAGTAATACATGTATTTCCAAGTGGACTGGGGGCCTCCTTTCGTTTCGCCGCCGCCATCAGATCTCGGACATAGCTGCGGCCTTAGAAAGATCCTACAAAAACGGGTTCAGTGACGAATGAAGAGAATCATCCGACGTGACAGAAGTGCAAACCTTCAGCAAGTTGCTGCGGATTTCAGTACTAGGCGATCAACAAGTGTTAGCATGCGAACCACTAAACGAAACGTAATCGATATGGGCTTTTGTAGCCGACGGCCCAATGGCGTACCCTTGCGGACTCCGCGACACGAAGCTTTACGCCTCATCTGGGACAGTCAACACTGATGACTGCAAACATGTTGCTTGGTCTCGTTTCCAATTTTACCGAGCGGATGGACGTGTGCGGCTCTGGAGACAACCACACGAATCCATGGACCACGAATTTCACCATGTGGCTATTGAAATTGGTGAAAGGTCTGTAATGACTTGGGGCGTGTGCAGATGGAGTGATATGGGACTCCTAATAGGTCTAGATATGACCCTGACAGATGACACGTATACACGTACGTACACATCCTGGCTGATGACCTGCCTGCATTCATGTTAATTGTGCAATCCGAAGGACTTGGGCAGTTCCATTAAAGACAATGGGCCACCCCATGCGCCCAAAATTCCTACAGAGTGGTTCCAGGAACACTCTTACCAGTTTAATCATTTCCGCTGACCACGATACACGCCAGACGTCAACGTTATTGAGCATATGAAATGGGAGATAATTTTTATAAAGGTGGTTCGATGAACCCTCTGCCAGGAGCTTAAATGTGATTTGCAGAGTATCCCATGTAGATGTAGATCTCAACTCCAGCCATGTAAGTCCTCGACCTTAGCCAGCTACTCAATAAGTTAAACGCTGCTTTTAGTAAACACGTGACCTCTGCCACTTGTATGGATGCTTGCACGTCACGTAACAGTGTAATCTGTTAAAGTGGAGGAAATATGCGCTAAGTACCCGAGAACTTCGCTGCAGCACCGACGTAGACTTAGCGGAGCTTCTTATGAAGCACCTCATCTTGCGAGAAGGTAGCACGTCTGTTCAGAGCGAGGTGCATTGTGTTCGTCAACAGAGTTAAGAGTTTCTACCGAGTTAGTAAACTCTTCGTTAGTCGGTATTTTGTAATTTTATCATCGTTTGGTCTATCTTAGTTTGCTGACTACAGTGTACAAACTTCACTTCGATCGGTTGTCCTCTTCCTGCTCATTATGCCATATTTTTAGATACTTGGCCTTTGGTCTAGGAACTTCATATTTCAGGCTGCGCGGTGTAATTTTCTACTTGGTTTTTGTCTGCATAATGTTCCCGTTGCCTAGTTGGTGTAGGTACCGTTATAACTATTGATTATTCTTCAGTCTCCAACTCATTACTCAACAGAATGGTTCAATATTTCGATTTTTTCTGGGATGCGGATAATGAACGGCTATCGCGACCGGAACGAATTTACGCGGCGGTCGGAAGGCATAACTTTAGCCGCTGTCAAAATGCATGTAGCTCACTCAGGTGTCGTCAATCGACTGCCTCGGCGCCCAGCCAAGGTTGCCAACTCTGACACTAAGATTCCCCTAAATTTACCACAAATCCCCCTAAATCATAAGATAAACCCCTAAAAAAGCAACCGAAAGACGTTGGTGGATATATAATGTTCCTAGTATTTTTTGACAGTTATCTCTCCCTCTATCCACTCGTTGAAGTACACATATATGTAGAATTAACCCTTTAATCCATCTTGTCCCAGAGATATTTAAAAATCTGTTTGGTTAACCTGTTGCTTTTCATTTGGGAAAGTAAAACAGTCAACAATCCGAAGATTGGTTTCAACACCGCGGTGCTTTACTAGGCATGGTCCTGTTTGGAGGTGGTATGCCGTTGCCTTCCTCCGACCTTAGAACTGAATTACCCAGCCAGATATAGGAGGTCCTACAGTTTAACGTGGGTTCCGAACCACGGTGCTACTCGGTATTTTTCACATGAGCAATACTGCCAGAGGTGAAAGAAGCGGAAAGTGACAGATAAAAATCCTAGGGGCTGGCAGGGATCGAACACGCGACCTTTGGATTTGTAGTCTGGCACTCTACCACTGTGCACCCGAGGCGCACTTCATTTGGTATAAATGTCCAAAAAATAGCAGTCGCCTCTGCCGTAGTGTTTCAGTTATGTTTTCTATGTTGCGATAAACCTCTGCAACCTCTACATTACTTCTTAGTTTCCATACCTCAGTATTTTTTTTCTGGTTATTCTGTGATTTCCTCATTTACATGTCCGGTTTCACTTAATTCTGCAAGCACAGATGAACACCCCGAATAACTTGTATCCGCTGTTTGATGAGCACAGTTCCTTAACACACTGTCACAATATCGTGTGTCACTACAGCACAAATGTCGTATGTGCATCCCCTGGTGCATCACAGTAGAGACAATTAACCAGCGGACGTGCAGCCTTCTCATACGAGCGCCGTCGTTCGTTACGCCCCCCTCCGCCGACAAGAGTCGAGCGGCTGCATAGTTGTGTGTGGCAGGCGGAAGAGTCGCGTAATTATTTGCCCACAGCTTTGCCGATTGAGGTTGGCGAGTGGCGGGGTTCGTCGTCGCGGGGAGTGTGGCGCCCCGCCTCGCGTCGTTGACCTGCAGCTGCCGTCGCCGACTGCGCGCATTCAAAGCGCAGTGCGGAGCGTTGGTCGGTTGGTTGGTTTGGTTTTAGAGGTACTAAACGACTACGGTTATCAGTTCCTTGTTCCAACCGTAGAGGTTAGAATGAAAAGCACTACAATGTAGCATAAAACTTTTGTGTCCCGGCCTCGTCGCCGCTTTTGTATCTCGTTTCCGTCGTAGGTGTTGGTGGCCGAGTAGAAAGACCGACACAGGAATAAAGGATGCACGCTTGTGCAGGTACGAAGGTGAGCAGCCAGTGGGACAGCAGAAACTAGAAACACTAGAGTAAATTAGAATGAGATATATATTTCACAGAGACTTAGTAATACTTAACTTTTACATAGCTCAGTGCTGCAGAATGCTGATACATAGTTGAGCTAGAGGCCTAGTGCCTATCCGATAGCCAAGTCTTCAATGGTGCCTATCTGATTCCGAAGTGTTAACTGGTTCCTATCTCAGTCCCAAGTGAACGATGCAGTCCAGTGGTGGCCATGAGCGAAGTTGCAGCAGAGGGCGCTCGTGGCTGACGTCGTAAGAACGCCGCGCCGTGCGTGCATGGCGGCGCGCGGCGAAAGTAAGTGGCGCGCACTTCCTACTTGTGCGACACAACAAAAACGATGTGTTAAGACTCACCAAGCAAAGGGGTGTAACAAGTCAAGTAGTAAAAGAATGAAAGTAAAAACGGATAAAAGAAGAGAAAGTTGGAAAGACGATACCAGAGTGTCCTGGCCAGGTGACCACAGACAAGGCAGTAGGGCATCTGGCCGCTTTTTCACATTAAAACCACCTGCCTAAAACCGGTAGACGTGCGGAGAACAAATATGTAATGAACAGAGTACTAAAAATCAAATGGATCGGTACAACCCACTCACACGAATAAAATTTAAAACTGCGTCAGCCATAGAGGCATTGTCAGCTAAAATAAGTTTCAAATCGTCAGGGAGATTAAAATTCCTTCTCTGCGCTGCCAAGTCCGGGCATTCCAAGACGATGTGGGCGACTGTCAGACGCGCACCACATCGGCACTCGGGAGGATCCTCGCGACGGAGGTGGCCGTGCGTAAGCCAAGTATGGCCGATACGCCGCCGGCAGAGAACAACAGAGTCTCTGCGAGGGGCCCGCAGAGAGGTCCTCTACACGTTTGTTGTCTCCTTTATACTCCTCAGTTTCTTGGGCACCTGTAGGGAGCGCCATTCACTACTCCACAGCCGATGCCGCTTCAGACGCGTCGTCGCCGGCCGCGATGGCCGAGGGGACTGAGGCGCTCCAGTCACGGCCTGCACGGGCACTACGGTCGGGGGTTCGAATCCCCCCTCGGGCATGGATATTTGTGCCGTCCTAAGTATTAGCTAGTTCATAAGTAGTTTGTAAGTTTAGGGACTGATGACCCCGTAGTCAAGTCCAATAAGCTTAACAAACATTTGAACATTTTTTGAAGTCCCATAAGCTATACAAACATTTGAACATTTTTTTTATCTTGTCCACCCAGAATATCTCTGGAACAATAACAGCTATTGGAAAACGACTTTCACCGGTATCAATGTACGCCGGGGCCCATGAATGTACATATTTGTAAACATTCTAAAACGAATGCAAATGTGTTTTTAATAAATTTTTTTTAAATGGACACCCTATATTTTTTCTTCATCAGTCCATAGCATAACAAATCACGTAAACAATAGCGTTGATTGCATCGCAATATTCCAATTACATTCCGAGATATTGCGACGCGAAGTTGATGCTTGAAATACGCGAAACGCGCAGCTAGCGCACGTCCTGAGCATCATGGGGTTCTCGCCCGAGTCTCAGGACGTGCGCTAGCCACGCGTTTCGCGTATTTCAAGCATCAACTTCGCGTCGCAATATCTCGGGATGTAATTGGAATATTGCGATGCAATCAACGCCATTGTTTGTGTGGTTTGTCATGCTATGGATTGCTGAAGAAAAAATACAGGGTGTCTATTTAAAAAAACATACGTTTGTGTTAAAAAACACATTTGCTTTCGTTTTAGAATGTTTACAAATATGTACTTTCATGGGCTCCAGCCGTACAATGATACCGGTGAAAGTCGTTTTCCAATAGTTGTTATTGTTCCAGAGATATTTTGAGTGGACAAGATAGCTGGGATACCCTGTATACTAAATATTAATTAATTAGAGCTGATAATTTGTGATAAATATCTCTCAAAGACAGGCTAGGTTTTAACAGTTTAAAAAGTTTAAGGTGTCTTCTCTTATTGTAACAAGAGAAGAGCGATTTTGCAGAAGGCGCGCGACGTCTATGTTTTGGCGCTAAATAGAGCGTCAGGTGCCCTCTCGCAACGCGCCGCAGATTCAGTCTCGAGATAACCACTATACGCGCCGGACCGCGCCGGTCATGAGTAAAGTTTTGTGTAATTGTGATAACAGTCGAGGTCTCAACATGAACTACGGGCAGCATAGGCCGTGACGTATTAACAATAGTTGTTCATATTTTATTATTCTGAATCTAGACGTAATAAATGGCATCACTGACAATTAAAAATCTCGCGAGTCGCTTCTTATGCTTCCATCCTACCGAACTTATTTTAGCCTCACTTGTATACTGTAGAAGAATCAACGACCTGAGTGCTGTCTTCTGCGCTGGGAACACAACTATAGAAGACAACATGTTAATGAGAACTCTATGCTTTCCATAAAGACTTGGACAGCAACTACGGCACCTCGTGCGTAGTGTAGGGCGGTACAAACGCACACTGCTACGCAACAACATCCGCAAGGATGTGGAGGTTTTAGGGGATTTGTGGGAGGAAGCAGTACTAACTTCTCCGTCCGCAAATAAAACCGTAGGAACTTTGTACTAGCCTGGGCTCGCACAATAATTTCGCGTTACTTTCATTTTGTACCGCTGAGCGGAATGCGGCACACGTCGTCGACGTTCTCGCACACTGGCTGCATAGCTCGCGGCAACCTAAGCCAGCAGTACGTCACCAATTCTTTTTTGACTGTAGCCTAATGAACAAAATGCTATCATAAGGGATATCAGACCAACTGTGTGATTGGAATGAACGGATATTTTATTTTATTTTAGTTTACAAACATAATGGAATGCAGTCTTCGAAAATCAGGCGATGCTGATGGAATTTGATTAAGTAACGACACAATGAAGGTACTAGATGAGTTTTGTTTCTGCTGATGGAATTTGATTAGATAACGACACAATGAAGGTAGTATATGAGTTCTGTTTCTTGGGTAGTAAAATAACATATGGCGGTCGCAGTACAGAGGATATAAAATGCAGAATGGCAATGAGAAGAAAAGCATTTTTGAAAAAGGGAAATTTGCTAACATCGAATTTTAATTTAAGTGTAAGGAAGTCTTGTCTGGAGGCATTTGTGTGGAGTGTTGCCTTGTACGGGAGTGAAACATGGACGACAAACAGTGCGGTCAGGAAGAGAATAGAGGCTTTTGAAATGTGGTGCTACAGAAGAATGCTGAAGATTAGGTGGGTAGATCGCGTAACTAATGAAGAGGTACTGAACAGAATTAGTGAGAAAATAAATTTTTGGCATAAGATAGGACACATTCTAAGACATCGAGGAATCGTAAATTTAGCATTGGATGGAAGTGTGTGGGGTAAAACTCGCAGAGGGAGACCAAGAGACGCATATAGTAAGCAGGTTCAAATGGATGTGGGTTGTCGTTCTTATGAGGAGATGAAAAGGCTTGCTCAGGATAGAGTAGGGTGGAGAGCAGCATCAAAACAGTCTCCGGACTGAAGACCAAAACAACAACACTTTATTTATTTGTTATTATTTTTATTTTTACATACATAATGACATTCTCAAATGATATGTCTTCCGAAGTGAGATTAGATTCTCACGTGCCTCAAGGAAATGCTATATACCAATGTTTTTCAACCTTTTTTGGCCTTGCGACCCCCTTTCAAATAAAAGAAAAAATGTGGCTGGTTGTTTTATGATGCGACAATGCCTTGCGACCCCCATGGGGGTCACGACCCACAGGTTGATAAACACTGCTGTAGACCAACATACAGCGTGACGAAATGCATAAATCTAATAGCTAATTTCAATGCTAAAGAATGTTGTTGTTATTGTGCAGCTCTCCACGCTACCCTGTCCTGTACAAGTCTCTTCATCTGAGAATAAGTTCCGCAACCTACACCCTTTGGATCTGCTTACTGTATTCCTCCCTCGGTCTCCCTCTACACACACTTCCCTCCAATGCTAAGTTGACGATTCCTTGATGTCTCAAAATGTGTCTCACCAATGTATCCTTTCTCTTAGTCATGATATCCCAGAAATTCCTTTTCTCCCCAATTCACTTAAGCACCTCGCCATTACTTGCGTGATCTACCCATCTAATTTTCATCCTTCGTCTGTAGCACCACATTTCAAAAGCTTGTATCTTCTTTTTGTGTAAATACCTTATCGTTCCCGTTTCACTCCCATACAATACTGCACTCCCGAGAAATGTTTTCAGATAGCACTTCCTAACATTTAAATTAGTATTGGATGTCAACAAATTGCTTTTTCAGAAACACTTCTCTTCACAGAACCATTCTGCATTTTATATCTCCTTTACTTCGGCCATCAGAAGTTATCTTGCTACCCAAATAACAAAACTCATCTACTACTTTTATTATCTCATTATCTAATCTAATTCCTTCAGCATCGCCTGACTTTCTGAGGCTACATCCCATTATCCTTGTTTCACTATTTTCCATGTTCATCTTATACACTCTTTACAAGACACTCTCCATTCCGTTCAATTGCTCTTCCAGATCCTATGCGTCTCTGAGAGAATAACTATGTCATCGGCAAACAGCAAATTTTTTATTTCTTCTCCCTGAACTTTAATGCCCCCTCCAAATTTCTCCTTGCATTCCTTCACTGCTTTCTCAATGTAACGATTGAACAACATTTGGGAAGTCTGGTTTTTGTACAAGTTGAATATAAGTCTTCGCTCCCTATATTTTACCCCTGCTACCATCATAATTCCTACATTTCTCCGAAATCCAAACTGATCTTCCCCAATGTTGGCTTCCACAAGTTTTTCCATTCGCCTGTAAATAATTCGTGTTAGTATTTTGCAACCATGACTTATTAAACTGATAGTTCTGTACTTCTCGCATGTGTTTGCACTGGCTTTGTTTCGAATTGGAATTACTGTATTCCTCTTGAAGTCGGAGGGTATTTCCCCTGTCTGATACATCGTGCATACTAGGTGGAACAATTTCATCTTCCACGTGGTACTCTGACGGCAGCAGTCCAGCCGTGCACGTCGATGCCGTTTCAAACTCGCTCATTTTTCTGTACGAAGCATGATTGCGTCTCTGTGGAAGGGCGTCTGCCTCGGCGGAGTAGCCGAGCGCACTGAGGCACTATGCTCGGATGTGCGGGGCCGTTCCCTCCTGTTTGGGCTGTGTTTAGTATAAGTTACTTTATAAGTAGGTTGTAAGTTTAAGGACTGATGACCCCGCAGTTAAGTCCCGTAAGCTTAACAATCATTTGACCATTTTGAAGGGCGTCTGTTTGCTTCACATTCTGGTATCACACTGAGCCCTATGGCAGTAAAAAATCCCTATTAGAATCCATATACAGATGTCGTTCTCTCTCTGTTTCTCTACGCTACCACTTGGCAGACTACGTTGAAACTTTGAAACCATTATCACTGCATCTACAACCTCCCAGGTGGAGATATCCCATCAGCGTAACGAAATACACGCCGTCTTACAAGGTCCATTTTTTCCAGCAGTGTATAAAGGAACTCGTAGATGACAGAAGACTAATAACAGAAATTAAAACACTAATTATGATGGGCATGTTTATCCATCTATGCACCTACAAATAAGAGGAGACGAGAAGACCACCATAGAAAAGGATATTGAAATCATACAGATCTGTAGAAACAGACAACTTCACCCTTTCCAAGAAAACCTCCACATACACAAAGCGCCGGCCGCGGTGGCCGAGGAGACTGAGGCGCTCCAGTCACGGTCTGCACGGCCACTACGGTCGGGGGTTCGAATTCCCCCTCGGGCATGGATATTTGTGCCGTCCTTAGTTGTAAGTAGTTCATAAGTAGTTTGTAAGTTTAGGGACTGATGACCCCGTAGTTAAGTCCCAAGGACTCTACAAACATTTGAACATTTACATACACAAAGCATTATTTAACAAAAACAATTATTCAACGACGAAATAAATATTTGAAACTAAACATTGTCTAAAATAATAGAAAAAAAATCACATAAACCCCACAACGTCTTGCCCAATTCTCTCAATCTTCTCCCACAACTCACTCCGCACTCCATTATTCATCACTCCACACCTAATATCAAAATTACCCCTTCACTTCACCTACATCTATTCAAAACCAAAACCTCCTGCCCCTCAATCATATCTTCCATCTCATTCTACATTGCCGCGGCGGAGCGGCCGAGCGCATTGAGGCGCTATGCTACGTTGCGCGAGGCCGTTCCCCGTCGGGGGTTCGAATCCCCGCTCGGGCACGGATGTTTGTACTATCTTCAGTATAAGCTAGTTCATAAGTAGTTTATAAGATTAGGGACTGATGACCCCCACTTAAGTCCCAGAAGATTAACAAACATTTGAACATTCTACATTCCACTCCAACCATTATTCAGTCACCTTGGCTTTGCCACGCCCCTCCCAATAAACACTCATTACACAAATTTATAATTTCGTCACTGCTCCATATCACTAACATAAAAATTGAATATACTTTAATTATTATACTTTAATTAATTAATACTGTATTATTACAGACAACTGAAGACATTTTACTATCAATAAAACGAAACGCTTCTGGTAAGAAAAACGTTGCCTCTTATTTGTAGATGCATAGACGGACAGACACCCCAAATTCATTGTATAAGCAACTACGGACGTCATGGCCACGCAAACGAAGAATTAAAAACACTATGCTATTGAAATGCGTGTGGGAATTGTTTTATTTGCGCTCCTCCCAGAAATTAAGCAAGATGAAGCAATGGTTAATCTTTTCATGGTTGACGGGACCCTAAGGAGTCACGAAGTTTATAGACTAGGATATATGGCCGAGGTGCCTAGCTCCAGAGCGCGCCGCTGCTCGCCATCGGAGGTTCGAGTCCTCCTTCGGTCATGGCGTATTATTATTATTTTTATTTTTTATTTTTTTTTTCCTTAGCAGAAGCTATATTAAGTAGTTTGTAAGCCTAGGGACAGGCGACCAGAGTAGTTAAGTCCAATAGATTTACTAACATTTGTTACCATGTAGAGATAAACACGGAGAAAAATACTATGGACATCGAGGTGGATCTATATTAAAAGGTGTTCGATCGAGTAGGGTGGTGCATTTATACATGACAAAGTTCGTCTGTTTTGCAGAAACTGAAGCAAATGACTGTCTTTTTCGTCACAAGAACGTCGGAATTAAATATTTAATATTATAAATTATTATTAAATATTTAATATTATAAACGACGAGCTGCAACTGGCAGTGTTTGCAGATATGAACTGCAACATTTTAGTTTTAGAGATTGATGGATAAATTGTACCTTTGACTGCAGAAGCAGATGGATGCGTTACATGAACATTATTTTCTGTAACATATTCATCCGAAAGTTTCGATGGTGCGACTGCATTGCATTTTGGTATACATGACAACCTCATGTCGGTGATGTGTCTTAGACAGCTTACACACACACACACAGAGAGAGAGAGAGAGAGAGAGAGAGAGAGAGAGAGAGAGAGAGAGAGAGAGAGAGAGAGAGAGAGTATTTGATTGGACCTGATTTTATAGTAAACAGATTTGTGTAGCCGCTGATGCTGAATAGCTATAGATTTCGAAACAGATCGATGAATTCAGAAATTATTACTTTAAATATAATTACCAGAATAGTGTCTCGGAGCACAACTGCAAAGTCAAAAGGTTTAATGCAACTAGAAAACGAGAAACCTATAAAAAGCTCAATACTGTGCTTTGTATTTTGTTTGATTGTGAGAATTGCGTTAACTGCAGTATGCAATTCACAGAGTGTAATTAGTATACACTCATTCTTCTGTGTGTTATCATCGTTGATACACGTATTATTGGGGTCTAAGTAGCTTCAAAAACTGAAGTCTGATTACTGCTCTTGAATTTGACAGAAGTTTCCATCAACAGGGAAGCAGTGAAAACCAGTCCTATTTGAAAAGGAGCAATTAATTGCCGAACGTGGATTGTATATTACTTTAGTGTTTCGTACAGTTACTTTTTTCTTTTCTTTAAAATACCTCGTATTTTTATTTGTACCATTTTGTGCCCTTCAGTAATTAATACATTTAAGGAGATATAAACGAAGTAAAACAGGAACTTCGATAAGCAAGAAAGTTTGCCTGTTTTCTCTGAAGCCTAAAATATTGTTATGATGATGTATGAATCGCTAAGAAGCTCGTATCCAACATGGCTGTTAACTATTTAGTACCGCTGGGTATTTAATTGCCATTTTACATTAATTAGTTTTAATTCAGCGTTAGGGCTCTTAATATCCGACGACCAGTATTAAAATTAATTGGTGTATTACGGTTTGAGCCCAGAACAGAACGCAGTAAGCAGATTACCGGTGTAGAGACTGTATATCTGGTGTAATCGGTCAGTCTGTATTGTCGTCATTTCCGATTGGCTGTGTATTAGCCACTGCTATGAATGTGCTTATCGTGTTGATATTGGTACTCATAATCGGGATATTACGTATGACATTCATGCTGTTTCAAGCTCAAACACGGCCTCTTTTGATACATGATTTTTGTTACTACTAAAAGGAAACTAACTTAACATTGGTACACTACAATGGAACAAGCTAAAAGGAAACTATTTTTTTTTCCTCAATTATCGTATTTTTTCTTGTGTCACACACAGATAAATACAGAGGCTTAAACGCTACAGATGTAAAATACTGTGTTGTAACTAACATCGATGTATCATATTCATTTTTTATAGATTTCTCTTTCGTTTAGAAGAAAGACTTCACTTCTGTTTTACTTAGCCGTTGAACAGGAGGCTTGTGAGGTACATTATTAGCTGGACGGGACACTTCCATACTACGATGGCAGTTGGAAGAAAGAGCGGTCAAAATATGCCATTTTTAATTATTTCTGCTGAATTAAACTTTTGAATGAAATAAATATTATGAGTATTTTTGTGAATGAATCCAAGTTTGTTTATAAAAGTTTGAACGAACGTCAGTACCTTCAGGTATCAGATGAACTTACTGTCTACACTAATTCAGTACGAGAAAAGACACAACTTTCATTAATATCGAAAGATGTTTTATCCCTACTAAGACTTCTGTTACATCTTCATGACTACTGTTATTTTCAATTTCTGGGAACTGTCGACGCGAATAGTTCTCGTGCGAGCGCCACGAGATAAAGTTTTCTCAGTTCTATTTAATAATACAAAAAGAGACAAAAAGACCATCTTTTTCACTTCTTTATATTGTTGAAAATAAAACAGAAAAATAACATTTCAATGTCCGAGCTTTCGCAACAATTTTACATATCCTCAACGTGGAGCATCTACTGTCTACATCAGTCTAGAAAGTTCCCTTTGAGGTGGAATGAATTATTTATATCTAAGGCGAAATGTATAAATTTCGTCATTTGGCATAAAATCATTGCTATAAACTATCTTAAATACAAACGTAAACAGTAAAAAGAAAATATTCCAGACACAGTTATTACAGGCTTTGATGAAAACTTAAATCTACATACGCGTGCCGCTGTTGGAAGTAAAACCACCTTGACAGTAGAAGTCATGGCTGCCCTTGAAAGGCCTGGTTGTCTTAAGTACTTCTAATTCAAATACATTTCAACAGTCTCATGTAATCCCTAAGGTAGTGGGTATATGATGTCTTTGGCCCGAAGATTGGTTTGATCTGTCACTAGAAAACCGAAAACTTTTTTTTTCCCCCTCGATCTTCAGTCCGCATTCCATATTTCTTCTTGTGTTTTCACAGATTGCTCAATGTACAGATCGAATAACATTGCGGCCACAGTACAATTCACATTTAAAACTATCCGCTCTTATGCAAAGGCACTGTGCTTGTCTATTGCCGAATATTCTTCCCCAGTCTGGTACAGGTGATCCCATGCCAGACAAGTACACATTGCTCTCAACGAAACTTGCAGCTTCATCAAAGTTTTTTTTAAAACCTACTCCAACCGATAAGATCTACTACCTGGATAGAATAGCGCCATCAGATGTACACAGAGTAATAGCGGCCAATGAGGAGAGACTGGCAGTGGAACAGAACAGCGTCCATCCACTGCACCACAGTAACGGCTGAGCTCGCGAAAGAGTTTTCTGTGGGCATCCGAGATACTCACCACCAGAGAAGGCAAGTCTTGAGTTGGGGAAGAAATTGACGCCTCACTTTTGCGGATGGATGTCAGAAGCTGAAGAACCTTTCTCAGATATCTGTTGATAACTGTCTGGACAAGTTGTAGTAAGTAATAGTTGATAATTATGAACAAAAAAACCAGTGTACCTGTTTACAAACTGACCACACAGTAACATATTCCTTGACGAGTATAATTTCGTTGTGTCGTACCCAGTGATTTCAATTATTAACAATGAGAAGACAATTGTATTGTTCTGAATCTACGAAAATCATGATGGTCTTTTATTGTTAGGTTGGCAACTCCGTACGTAAAGGTAATCAAAGGTAATCTTGCTCTTTTGAGATTTGCGTCCTCTGAAAATAAGTTATGATCGATTTATTATTTCAATTAAATACATAGTGGTGAAGTTTGTAGCAGTTATGTTTCTTGAAAATTGAAAGGAAAGGAAGCAGGGTCCAGTTCCATAGGTAAGCTATATGTTTTATTCAGAACTACTTTTTCTACGGCTTTTCATTTAATGAATTAATTGCACTGCGGTAGACGTTATTTGTTTCATTCAGTTATATATTTGCCTCTTGTTGATACTGATTTACTTTTGAGTTCATTGGATGTGAACGCTGTACGGATAGTCGTGCTTGTATCTGACACTTCTAATGTGTTGTTTCTTCAAGTTTATTTAATATTCCGCAGCAGTGTAATTTAAACCTTAAATGTAATGTGGTTGAAACAATAGTTCTGAATAAAAGTATAACTCAAGTATTCATTTTACACAACTCACTCCTTTTTCTGCTGTTTCGTTGCAGAAGTAGGATTTCATTACATGTCACATCTAGTTTTTAAATAGTGTTCAAATTTTCACAATCGTTAGTGGTCGTTGTATACGATTTAGTATTTACGAAAGCAACTAGAATGAACGATTAGAAATTTTAGAATATCAATTTTTTTGTGAGCCCAAAGCACTTAAAACTGGAAAGAATATGACAGATATCCGTTCACCAATATTGCGTAATACGCAGTACTAACTCCAGATTTTCTTTGAGCTACTGGTCTTACCTGAAATGAGAAACACTCTTTATGCAAAATGTATTTCTCTGTCGTAAATCTTGCAAAGGTAGAATGTGTTCCATTTAGGAAAAAAAAAAAAAAAAAAAAAAAAAAAAAAAAAAAAAAAAAAAAAAAAAAAAAAAAAAAAAAAAAAAATATATACAGATTCATTATTCCTGATTGTTGGTTCTGCAGTGTCATAAATGTCGTTGAATGACATTTTAATGAAAGTTCCGGATCACTGCGTATATTTTATTCAATAGCGCTACAGTGTAGTATATATTCACATCTCAGAAACGAAAACCATTCAGCACTTAACATCGAAAACGCACTTACGATATTACATAAAATACCAAAGGGAATAGAAATGAACGTTTTGAGGAATTTGAAATATATATTCACACTAAAAATTATCCGAACGAAATACTTCGAAAAAGGCTGAGAAGCTAAGATGCTAAATGACCAGAGGTAGCTAAAAAACGAAATAAGCCTCTCTGACCAATGTCAACGTTAAAAAGTCTCTGATAACTTAGTCGATTACTATATGAATAATTGCATTGGCAGAGCTGTTAATTACTCAAAATATAAAAGTTTTCTTTAATTTAACGTTTTAGCCTAACAAGCTGCATAAAATCTGGCAGCTAAAATTGTATCCAACTACGAAATACGTGAATATTCCAATTCAGTTTATACAACAGTTACGCCAGATGTCAGCATTTAACGTCCAAACATTGTAGACGTAAGGTACAAGGAAAATTTATAACGCAATTTTTGTTTATATTTTCCTATTATTTGATTTGTAATTAATTGATGTAATTATTATATACGCAGGCTCTTGATGATGGCAAAATGTTGAAACAGCTGTAGCGCTATTGAATAAAATATACGCAGTGATCCGAAACTTTCATTACAAATTCATTCTATAAGGTATAATACTGTACATTATTTTATTTATATGGAAGTATCATCAACAAGACCGTATCATCTATATCTATTCAGACAGCCAGGCAGCCCTGAGATCACTGGCAGCTCCTGCAACAAGGTCTAAAATTGTTGCAGAATGTCACAGGGTTCTGGTGGAGCTAGGGGAAAGCAATAGACTAAACCTATTGTGAGGCCATGAGCACACGGGGATCAGTGGCAACGAACATGCCGACAGATTAGCCAGGATGGGGGTAGAGACTCAATTTATTGGACCGGAACCTGTCCTGACAATCACCAAGGCAATGAACAAATTGGAGCTACGTAACTGGCTCAGAAGACAGCACGTAGAATATTAGACCAAAGTCTATCAACAAAAACATGGCAAGTTAATGATGCCAAAGCCATATTTTAAAAGAAGCTCTGCAATTTGGGCCTGAACAGGAGAGAGATTAGACTCATGGTTGGATTTCTGACAGGCCATGGGAAATTCAAAAAACATCTACATACAATGGGAATAACAGAAAAGGACCCTAAATGTAGGATCTGTGATGACGGTGATGAAACTGCGTCACATATAATCTTCGAATGCATTGCATTGGAGAGTAAAAGGCACAGAGCATTTTGGGACAACCAGAACCGAAGAAATTGTGTCAAATAAAGAACTGGTAAAGGGACTCCTTGCACTGTTCAAGGGCATTGGTTGGCTTTACTAGATATACAGGGAGCGATACCGCACAATAAACTTAGTTTCGGTGCGGGCAGTGGCGGGTTGGGCCAAGAGTGTTTTGCTTCCCTGAGAAAATCAATCAATCATCAACAAAACGAAAATTACGTTCGTTGGTTTTCTCTGAAATAGTAGCTTGGGAGAGGGAGGGGGTCGCCGATATTTTTTTTTTTTTTTTTTTTTTTTTTTTTTTTTTTTTTTTTTTTTTTTTTTAACGTGGGTCACGTATCTATAAAGGTTGGTTACTGTAAATTTTTATATTTCTGACTCGAGAATAAACATAACCTCGAGGAATGGCTGCAACTCTCTCTTGCTCGTTTTTCCAACCACCGCGTCCCTTTCCTGCCCTTCGGCTCTTGTTACTGCTGCCGGGCTTCTGACTCGACGTACGGAACAAAAATTGGCTAGACCCCCATGTATGGAGATACCATCTTTTTATCACCGGTTATCTGCGATCCCCCGTCCTCCTTGACTCACGGAGAGGTCACCGGCTACCCAGTGGCCTGAGAAAGAGTGCGTCCGCTGCTGGGGCGAGTGGGCGAGTGGTTCACGGTCTAGCGGGCAGCGCCGCGCCCCCTGTAAATCAAGCGACATCGGCATCGGCCCCCTCCGGAAGCGGCCCCTGCATTTCTCCATCCAGCCGCCCCCGCGATCCTCCCCCGCCTGCTTCGCTTTTACTTCCCTCCTCGCGTTTCTCGCTCCTGGACAGCCGGTCGCCGTCCAGCGTTCGCAAAAGGGCCGAAACGAAATATCATTAAGAGGCCCGCGCTGGCGGCCGGCGGAATCGAAATACTCCATTAATCAAACTGCCAGGCTGTCTCCGCCACGCGCCGCAACCCCGTCTATAAATTCAGAGCATTGCTCCCGATAACGTCAGGCCGGGCGGCGCTATATAGGCCGAAATAACGCGCCGTTATCTCCGGTCACGAACGCGCCGGCGACAAGGCCTGTGTTTCCTCCAGACCGCCCGGGGAGCGCCTCCGATAGTGTCCGCCCGCCACCTGCTACCTGCTAACTGTCCCGAGACATTTCCACTTGCTGTCTGTTGTCCAGAGACGGATGCTTGCGGAAACTACGGACCGGCTGGAGTGAATCCTCAAACGGGAGCCGCATAATAGCGTCCAAGTCGTCGTTTGCTCAAATAAATGAAAGCGGTTTTCGCCAGAAAAATTTGCTGCTCTCATTGTGTAAGGTAGCAGGAAATTTCACCACCTTACATGCTATGTTTCATGTTTAAATGTTTGTAAGTCTATCGGACCAAACTGCGTGGTCATCAGTCCGTAGCTTACAAACTACTTAAACCTAGGTAAACTAACCTAAGGACAACACACACACCCATGCCCCAGGGAGGACTCGAACCTCCACGGCGAGCAACCGCGCGCTCCGCAGCGAGACGCTTTAAATGTTTCAAATGTTTGTATAGCTTATGGGACTTAACTACGTGATCATCAGTCCCTAAACTTACTAACTACTTATCAACTAACTTATCCTTAGGACGGCACAAATATCCATGCCCGAGGTTGGGATTCGAACCCCCGACCGTAGGGGCCGTGCAGAACATGACTGGAGCGCCTCAGTCCCCTCGGTCACCGCGGCCGGCGAGACGCCTTAGACCGCTCGGCTACTCCACCGCGGCGTGCTAAAAAGGTAAAGCAGTCAACAATCCGAAAATTGGTTTGAACACCACATTGCTTTACTAGGCATGGTCCTGTTTGGAGGTGGTATGCCGTTGCCTTCCTCCGACCTTCGAACTGACATATACAGCCAGTTATAGGGGGGACCTACAGTTTAACGTGGGTTCCGAACTACGGTGCTACTCGGTATTTTTCGCATGAGCAATACTGCCAGAGGTGAAAGAAGTGGAAAGTGACAGATAAAAATCCTAGGACCTGGCGGGGATTGAACCCGCGACCTTTAGATTTGTAGTCTGGCACTCTACCACTGTGCAACCAAGGCGCACTATGTTTACGTATTGTTGTTGTGGTCTTCAGTCCAGAGACTGGGTTGATGCAGCTCTCTACAATACCCTATCCTGAGCAAGCAAAAATGTTCAAATGTTTGTAAAGCTTATGGGACTTAACTACGGGGTCATCAGTCCCTAAACTTACAAACAATCCTTATGAACTACTTACGAACTAGGACGGCACAAATATCCATGCCCGAGGGGGGATTCGAACCCCCGACCGTAGGGGCCGTGCAGACCATGACTGAAGCGCCTCAGTCCCCTCGGCCACCACGGCCGGCCCTGAGCAAGCCTCTTCATCTCAACGTAAGAACGGCACCCTACATCTGTCTGAAACTATTGGTCTTCCTCTGCGGTTTTTACCCCACACATTTGCCTCCAACGCTAAATTCACAATTCCTTGATGTCTAAGAATGTGTCCTACCAATCGATCCCTTCTTTTAGTCAAGGTATGCCAAAAATTCCTTTTCTCCCCAATTCTGTTCAGTGACACCTCATTAGTTATGTGATCCACCCACCTAATCTTCAACAGTCTTCTGTAGCACCACATTTCAAAAGCCTCTAACCTTTTCCTGTCCGCACTGCTTATCGTCCATGTTTCACTCCCATACAAGGAAACACTCCACACAAATGCCTTCAGAAAGGACTTCCTTATGCTTAAATTAATATTAGATGTTAAAAAATTTCTCTTCTTCAAGAATGCTTTTCTACCCATTGCCATTTTGCATTTTATATCCTCTGTACTGAGACCATCATTTGCAATTTTACTGCCCAAGTAACAAACCTCATCTACCTCCTTTATTGTTTCGTTACCTAATCTAATTCCTTCAGTATCACCTGATTTTCTTAGGCTGCACTCCATTACCCTAGTTTTGCTTTTGCTAATGTTCATCTTATATGTACCTTTTAGCACACTGTCCATTCCGTTCAACTGCGCTTCCAGGTCCTTTTCTGTCTCTGACAGAATTACTATGTCGTCGGCAAAACGCAATGTTTTTAATTCTTCACCCTGAACTTTAATTCTTTCTCCAAATTTCTCCTTGTTTTCCTTTATAGCTTGCGCAATGTACAAATAGAATAACATTGGAGAAAGGCTACAGCCCTGTCTTACTTCCTTCCCAACCACTGCATCTCTTTCATGCCCTTCAACTCTCACAACCGCTGTCTGATTTTTGTACAAGTTGTAAATAACCTTACGCTCCCTATATTTTACTCCTGCTTGTTTCAGAACTTCAAAGAGTTTATTCCAATCTACATTGTCAAAAGCCTTCTCCAAATCTACAAAAGCTAGATATGTAGGTTTGCCTTAATAAAGAACATTTATTTATACCGTAATTACTGGTATCACTTTGATTCTGGGTAATCTGAATGCAAAAATAGGTAGGAAGAGTGGAAATACTAATGTTGACTAGGTCACTGGGAAAACTGTGTAAATGATGAAGTTTTTCGAAAGAAGATTAAGCAAGAATAGTTGCTGCCTATCGCCTTTCCTCTCAGATAGAAAGTTTCACTCACCTGCTGATCTGCTGTCCTTGGACCGTAAAGGCGTCAGACTTCTTCTCTTGGCAGGTGTTTCGTCGCCTTATGAAGACTCAGTAATTGAAAATATGACAGTAGGAAAGTTACAGAACTAATAGACAGAATTGTGGTGAAATCTGTATTTATAAAGATGTGACGAATTTGAGGTAGCCCTGTTGCATGTTTAATATTATTTCACAAATAAGAATATTTTGCCACGAAACTATCTTGCTGTAGGTCAAAGAATTACTAACAATAGTCAAGAAATAAGCACATTTTATACTGATATATTTGCAGTCCCTAGAGAGCGCAGAGAGTGATTGAATTAGAAAGAATGTTGCTAGCCATGAAGTCGTAATACTAAAATCAGAGCAGGGGCCAAACGGCCAAGCTTACCTCACTATAAACTGAATGGTAAGTGTGCCGGATGCTTCCACTCGCCCATCATTGTAACAGACGCGGACGGTCCTCAAAGTCACACTTTCCTAATACGGCGGTAACTTCCGCCCTAGACTGTCCGCGAGGTGGATACTTCGAACCTCTATAACCGAATGGTGGTGTGTGTGTCTGTTCGCCGAGCAGGGCACTGCAGTGTGCTTCCGCTGTTCAAAAGTATTGCCTGTAGCTAACCTTACAGGTAGGGGAGAGAAACCGTTGGCGAAGCTTTGCCCTTGGGGGCGGCACTGTGTCTCGGACACTCAGGTTGGGACACCTGTTTGGAGCGCGGAACATAGCTGGTATGCCTCCGCCTCGGCGTTGCTTCCGGTCGCTTTTAAATTTAACGCCTACAGGAAATTATCCGATTTGAGCAATTTCTAGATTAACCAAACGTGTAATGTAGAAATTACTCTGACCCTTCCTTTCGATTGTCCTCTAAGTAAGCAATCATTCTGTGATGCTCCTTGGTTGTTGAAAATTAATAAAAAGTCCTAAATTAATTGATTTAATTTTGCTACTTTTTAATTAAGGTCCCGTCCGGTCTGTAATTGGTATCGGGGAGTTTGTAATTTTACTGGCAACTCGAATCCGTGTGCGGAATAACATATTTAATTTCATTTTGCTCTGATTTCTTTTTTAGGCACAGCCGTTGCGGCCGCGTATTGTGTGCCCTCAAAAATTCTGTGCGTTACAATTGGTTGATGCGGGTTCAAAAATGTTCAAATGTTTGTAATTCTATGGGACCAAAATACGTTGGTCATCAGTCCCTAGACTTACAAACTACTTAAACCAAGTTAAACTAACCTAAGGACAACACACACATCCATGCCCGAGGGAGGATTCGAACCTCCGACGCGGGAGGCCGCGCGACCCGTAACGTGGTGCTTCAGACCGCTCGGCTACTCCCGCACGGCGTTGATGCTGGTAAGCTACATTTAATATTAACATTGAGAGAGGATGGGAAGCGGCAGGGGCGGCCTAACGGTTCCACAAGGGTGCAACTTGTTGACCGTCAGGTGCGAGGTCGCAGGTTACTGACCGGCCGAATGCTGCTGGCGCTTCTCGCCAAAACTAGCAGGGGACGATACGATTGGGGGATGATTTCAACCGCCAAACGGTGGAAACGTTCTAGCGCATTCTAGATGCCTCTTCCAGCTTTTTTTTTTTTTTTCGCAGGAATGATGTTCAGAAGGAAGTACTGGTGGGGGCGAGAGATTTGAACCTATAGCTATGATTGGCTCCCACCTGTACCTCCCACTACATCCTCCTACCTCTACCTCAACTCGATGTATAAATGTTGCAAACGCTCCCATAAATCACAGTACTTGGCATATCATTGAGGAAATGTGCTGTAGTCCCAACTACTATACATTACCTTTGTAGTTGTATATAACGCCCACCTACATAGGGAGACATGGCCATGCAATGAAAATTAGAGAAATCAGGTCAAAACGAAATGATTTAGGTGTTCTTTCTTCCCTTGTTAGGCAATGGAACGATAGAGAACGGTAATGGAAGTGGTTAATGAACCCTCTGCCAGGCACTTAAATGTGATTTGCAGAGGATTCATGTAGATGTTGATATATGCGCGAGCGTTACTGCGGTATTCCGTAGTTGATTTCCACGGCCAACGTCTCCTGACCCGCGCACAATCGGCTGCCATGCGTATAATATTCCACATTGCTACTATTTTACTGTTAAATACCATAACATCACCTGTACATCCTTCTTAATATTTGTAATTTTATTCTATTGAAGTCTGCCTGAAGGTAGTCTCACAAGCAAGCAGACTGAAACCGGTTGCCCAACGAAAATAAGATTCTGTTGAGATAGAGACTGATTTATTTTAACACAGTCTCTATCGCAACAGAATCTAGTGTCTACAAATGCCATATTATCATCAGTTTACAACGGCCATCAATAGTATGAAATGAAAGAACGCAACTTCTGTTAGCCGTAGCGTAGTAGGCAATGCGTTGGACTGTGACGCTGAAGGTCAGTGGTTCGAAACCCACCACTATCTAGAATTTTTTTTTTTTCTAAAAGGTTTCAGACAATCTTATAATTATTTTTTATTATGTAGATTATTTTTGTCCAGAATGTTTGCAAAAACTTATAAAACTACAAATCTAAAGTGGGCAGTAAAACACGTCAGTGCGATTTTTTACATAAATATTAAAAGGAAAACTCTTGGGTCAAATATGACACCGCCAGGGCAGTTAAGGGTAAAGTTAGTTTGAGTAGTTTCTAAGCCTCGGGACTGATAACCAGAATAGTTAAGTGAAACGTTTTAACATCTTTGAAGCTTTTGCCGGCGACTAACGAGCAGATTTGAGTGTTGCAGTGAAGCAGAAAGGGAGGCACTGTCGGCGGCTCAGCAAAAGCAGCAGCGGCGCCCCGTTGTGAAAGCATCTGGCGGAATAAGCACGGGGGGGGGGGGGGGGCTCTGGGGGGAAATCGGGGGCAATTAGAGGACCGCGCATTCTGCCCAGATTTAATTATCACGCGCTTCTGCCGGCAACAAAACAGGCCCGGGTGGCGCCAGTTTAAATATCGACGCCCCCACTGTCCGTGCGCAGTGAGCGGCAGGGTAACGGCTGCCCGCCGTGTCTGTATTCTTACAGGAGGAGGAGGAGGAGGAGGCATTTTTCGTTTTGTTTTCGGTAAAAGAATTTCTTTGCATCAGAGAGGGGAGTAAAGGTACTACCACAGGCTAACATACATTAACGACAACTCCATGGAGTTTTGTTATACGCCACGACAGCAGCGCTCCAAACGGCTGGCGAGGTTGAAAGACGACCGTCTGTCGTCTTCCATATATTTTTTATAAAACTGTAATTTATTTGATGTCGCCAGATTAGCATTTTGTTAAAACTAGAACCCCACTCTTTTCGAGACATGAGGAATAGCATTTTAATTCCATGTTTTAAAATATTAGTTTCTGAAATTTTAGTTAATATTGCTAGGATTTTGTTATTTTAATAATTTATTATTCTCCCTGTGAAAATGTGTAATTGTTTAACTTTTAAGTGATTGTGCGAGAATGTAATGGCTGTCTGAATGTGAGTTGTAATATCGTGCTTTGTATGGTTCTCTCTGGCTCAGAGTCGATAGTTAGTCGTTACCAACCTCTACTGCTGATGCGACCAAAGAGGTTTTTATATCCTTTAGTTACAAGCCAGTCGACGAGCCCACTCCAGGGCGAGTTTCATGATCTTTTCTCCCCACCACCGCTGTTGTCTTGGGTTTTGCCAGTTTCTGGTAGCTTTCCCACCTCCTGGCCGCTCGAACTTCTCTTCACTTTGTGCTCGGATCGTGGTGAGGTGAGGTTGGTTCTGCTCTTGTGTCTGTAGAGATGGTAGCAATTCGTTGTCTATCATGTTTAACTTAAACTCTTGAACTTAGATTCATTTCTCAGAATATTTTTTTCCGATCGTGCGCGGAAATGTGTTCCAGTGATCTCTAACAGATATACGCAGTGTATGTGTTACTAGTTGCAGTTTGATAACGACCTGGTATATTCAAACCTTTTGTGATTATGTGGCAGTGTACGAACTCTGTGTAAATTCTTTCTGGCTTTGTGGGGCCCAATTTCTAGCAGATAATATGTTCATTTTTGTACAGTGCATGTAAAGTCTTTGCTGAATTTCGCCTATGATAAAGGCGCCTGCTTCTGCCTCGTTTCAGCATGGTGATTTTAGTGAGTTTCGCTGTTGCACTGCATGTGTGTGAGCAAGTGAGTGTTGTTTGTAAATCCTCTCCCCAGTAGCATTAAGTTCTGAGTGATTTATTTTAAATTCAATGCTGGGCATCGTCAGTATTAGATATGTAAATGGGATGCATTTTTATGTATTAACAAAATTGGTACCCCATTTTGCTTGCGTTCGACCTGAATAAACAAGTTAAGTTCACTATAATTTTGACTTGCCTATAAATTGTAGTTTTCGAGCACCTTCCCCCTTTTTATTTAATATTGTTTTTCACCAGAGAGGAGAACAAGCTAAGATGCAATTTTTTATGTTTAAGTTCCGTTGCACCATAAATGTTTTTCTTAGGCATCTTTATGAAATAACTTTAATTGTGGTGGTTTGTTTATTAATGCCTATGTGTAATTTCGTGTGAGCTACTACGGATATTGGCCACTGTATCGTTAACTTCCTGTTATTAGAGTAATTTGAACCAAGTCAGTTCTCTATTTGGGCCAGGGAACAAGGTTTTGCAGCAGGGAGTACCCGATAGTTCACATGGACCTGTTGCTAATTTTACTGCTAAAATTAACCTTTTTATAATAGAAAACTCTTACCTGG
Source organism: Locusta migratoria (assembly GCA_026315105.1). NCBI lineage: Eukaryota > Metazoa > Arthropoda > Insecta > Orthoptera > Acrididae > Locusta > Locusta migratoria. The sequence goes on along the minus strand of CM048747.1, from coordinate 340,110,765 downwards.
GTACCTCCTACCAGAATTAAGCTTTTATTAAATACAGTGGTCCACATTTAAAGTACATTTCTGAATACTATATCTACATATACATCCATTCTCCGCAGGCCACCCGACGGTGAGTGGCGGATTGTACCTAGAGTCCCACTATCGGTTCTCCCTCTTGTTCCAGTCACGTATTGTTCGCGGGAAGAATGATTGTCGGTATGCCTCTGTGTGGGCTCTAATCTCTCTGATTTTATCCTCGTGATCTCTTCGCAAGATATATTTAGGAGAGAGTAATATACTGCTAGACTCCTCGGTAATGGTATGTTCTAGAAACTACGACAACAGCCCATACCGAGCTACAGAGCGTCTATCTTGCAGAGTCTTCCACAGGAGTTTATCAATCATCTCCATAACGCTTTCGTGATTACCAAATGCTCCTGAGCGCTGCTCTCCGTTGGATCTTCTCTACTTCCTCTATCAACCCCACCTTGTACGGATCCCACACAGGTGAGCAGTATTCAAGCAGTGGGGGAACAAGTGTACTATGAACTACTTCCTTTGTTTTCGACAGCATTTCCTTAGGATTCTTCCATTGAATCTAAGTCTGGCATCTGTTTTACCAACTATTGATTTTATATGGTTGGTCCATTTTAAATAACTCCTAATGCCTACTCCCAGATAATTTATAAAATTACCTTCTTCGAGTTGCTGACCTACTATAGTGTAGCTATATTCTTTCTATGTATTCGCAGCACATTACTCTTGTCTACATTGAGATCCAAATGCCATTCCCTGCACCATGCGTCAATTCGATGCAGATTTTTCTGAATTTCAATACAATTCTCCATTGTTACAACCTCTCTATATACTTACTACAGCATTATCCGCAAAAAGCCTCAGTGAACTTCCGATGTTATCCACAAGGTCATTTATATATATCGTGAACAGCAACGGTCCCACGATACTCCCTCTGGCACACCTGACGTCACTCTTACTTCGGAAGACTTTTGTCCATTGAGAATGACATGCTGCATTGTCGACAATTTTTGAGAGTTGCGTCGAATTGTTTTGGCTGATTGTTATTTGAGTTCTGAACTTCACCTACCATAAAAATTAAAAACATTTAAAAAACGATAACCATGTGGTCTCCTTGTGAGTCAGAAAACACTACTATATCATCTGCAAAACTAAAAATGTTAAAATGTTTGTTGAGCTTTTGGGATTAACTACAGGGTCATCAGTCCCTAAACTTACAAACTACTTATTTACTAGCTAATACAAAGGACGGTACAAATATACATGCCTGAGAGGGGATTCGAACCCTCGACCGTAGTGTTTGTGCTGAACGTGACTGCCGCGCTGCAGACCGCTCGGCCACCGCGGTTGGCTCTGCAAAACTGGTGCAGTATTTGTGTTTTCCGCAGATTTTAACTGCTTCTATTAATCTCTAAAATTTCCCTCCTCCTTTTTTTCGATAGACCCACGTGTTTGGCACATTCATATCACCAGCAGAATTTATTTCCATCATGCTGTATAGTAACTTTGTTGGCGAAACTGTTCTATTAGAATCAAAAGCGTCTCTTTTTCATCTTCTCCTGGTCGTCGGCGCCACAAAGAAGTTAAGTCATACTGCGCATTACAATGAACAAAAGAACAGAAGCAGGAACGCATGGTGGCTGTGAAATACTCTCAGGTCGCCTGAAGGAAAGAGACGCGGAGACAGAGCCGTGGTGTGTTTGCAGGCGGCGTAAAAAGGGAACTGTGGTGGCAGTGACCTGTTACGGCCCGGCGTGAATAAAACAAGGCGACGGCGCGTGCTCACACGGCCGGAAACGGCTCGGAAAGGGAGAGGGGGCGGGAAAGGGGCACGGGGCTCAAGAGTTTCTTTTGGCGTCGCGACGCCTCCCCCGATAACAAGCTGCACACCTGTGCGGCGGCGGACTTACTGCGACGCAGGCGTTGACCCGGACGCAAAGAGGCAAACAAAATCGTGTGTCCCTCAGGGAACGGTGTTTGGACCACAGTTACTCACGATGCAAAAGAAATGATTTTGAAAGTAGCCTGTATGAATATTTAAGCAAGATCTCGGGCAACTGAGATCTGCAAATGGAAATTAAAACGCTCACTGCTGCTCTAAATTACTTTACGAGTGACCACAACATTTGCGAAACGGAAATTTATCTAAATGCTCACTCCTTAAAGGAGCAGCCAACGTTTTAACTAACACACAATCAATGTTTAAAAAATGAATAGATAATTAAACATGGGGCAGGGAGCATGAAATTATAAAGCAGAGGTTTGATACTTTAAATCATCATCTACTCAATAAAATGAACAAGCAAATAAATGTGGGAAGACCAAATTAAGTACATACTGTGTACAAAAGTGAATTAAAGTTACTGCCCATAATAAAATTGTTTTTGCCCTTTATGAATATGGGGGTAATGTGGGAGAAAATTACAAACACACAATGGATAGATGATTGCACACTCATTCATCCACAGACATGCGCATAATGATTGTGACATTTACTCATGCAGGAACAGCTCATAGCAGCGACAAACGAAGTGTCGGCAGCGTTTTGACGAGATGGTGGGTGTCTTGAAGCACAGATTTAAAAATCACTATGCACCAAACGAACTCATGTTTGGGGAGGCAGCGGCACTCTATTCTTCAGTAGCATGTAGTGTGCGACTATACTGAATAACATAGCATTCACAAACAAATTAATTTAGAATAAGCAGGTAAAGCACACACGAGCAGTCACATAAAAGAAAGCTAGTTTCAGTAAAAGCATGCCTGAAGGCCGAAGTAATGACCATAATGAAAGCACGTGGTGAAATCGGTTGTACAAGACAGGGAAGACGGAATCAAACTAGAAAAATCAGAGAAATATTTAGCATATTCACGAATACAGATGTGACGCGAAAATGTTAGTTAAAAAACAAGAAAATTTAAACATACTAAGTTTACACAAAGGCTGAAAACCACACACGAGTATTCTAACTTGAGAAAAACCGGACACAAAATCATCACCAGAATAAAAATGCAAATATGAAGTTCATACTGAATTATTAGAGATCTGTACATAGTGAAAGAATTACTCAAGAAAACTATCACTGAAAAACTAAGACTACCTGATCACAAGGAAAGCAAAGTTCTAACAGCATGCCTTCCCTTCAGAATGATTCGACGAAGTACTGGTGCAGACACACTTTAGGTTAATGAATAATTCAAAATGGAACACGACCACACATTCACTGCCGAAATCTGCCTCAAAAGAAGCAACTAAAACGTACTACTAGTAATTTTTTATGTTGAAAATCGATATACATTCCATAACTCGTGCAGCACTCATCAATCGAACTTCCACAGCCTTCCCTCCCTTTGCAACCACAGGATTTGTCAAAAAGTGAACACGCTCTAGTGGTACGCTGAAACATTTAAAAAATGCCAATAATACAGTGCCAAAAAGTTTGGGAATCCCTGCTGAGTAGACACTGGAGCATTATCAAAGCTATTTCATATTTATTTCACGGACTACTTTCCAAAAATTGAGGATCAAATCCATTGGCTTAGAAATACCATTGAAGTGGATTACCTTAAAAAATAGAAAATTTCATCAGGTGATAAAGGCTTGTAACTAAATTATGATGTGACTAGTCTTTAAAATCGTTTTCTAAAACAACACCATTGGCCCCATTCTGAACAATTGTTCGGAAAAAATGCCAAAATTGCTCTGAAATATTTGATGGGCTTTACGACAACCTATTTATGTAACGAGCCTTTTCAACTTTACTCTTTTTGAAAAATAAGTAGAGCAATAGAGTGAATCTAGAGAGTGATTTGAGGCTCAAGTTAACCAGTTTAAATCCATAAATTGACTGCCTTGTAAGTGACAAACAGTGTCAGATATCCCACTGAGTATTTTTTAACATTGACTACTCGATTTTGAGTTTTTCGCGTACTTGCTATAATTAAGTGAATACAATAAAAATCTTTTCTCTCGTATAATTTATTAGCTATATTACTAATAATGCATACTGTGTGTACGCTCCTAGGCGTGCTTGCGCGCACCTATTTTTGTGCGCGGAATCTTTTAACACAAATCTCAACCCTTTGCTCTTATCCTTTACTTTTTTTCTTAAATGGAGGAATCATATACACATATATAGGGTGTGTCAGGAGGAAAGGTACATGCTTCGAAGGGTGATTTTGAACAAAAAACGTCTAAGGAAAATATATGATTTTCATAACAGTTTCCGGGTAAACGAATGAAAACAACAAGGAACGGGAAAAGTGTAGGTGACAGTATATTAAGATACTATTATGTTGTGGTCTGATTAATTAATCACATGAGACGTCCGATCTGCCCGCCGTCAACTTCAAAGCATTTTGCTGCTCTTCTAGACAGGTGTTTTGTTGCCGATCTGACTTCTTTTGTGTTGCGGAACTGAACTCCGATCGGCAACACAACACCTGTTTACAAAAGCAGCAAAATGCTTTGAAGTTGACGGTGGACTGTTTGAACATCTTTTTTGAGGCGACGCACTCAATTCAACCAACCATAACGTAACAGTATCTTAATTTACTCTCACCTGCACTTTTCCCGTTTCTTGTTGTTTCCATTCGTTTACCCAGAAACGGTTAAGACAAGGGCATATGTTTATCAGAGGGTTTTTTTGTTCACTGTCACCAGTATTATCACCTCTCAACGCATTTACCTTTCCACCTGATCGATACATACAAATATAGTTATCTCATAAATTTGTTATTTGTGATAATATCTATTTTATCGTTTTGATTTTTATCTTCCGTATAACTTTTTAATTTAACATTTTAATTATTGTTTACCACTTAATTTAACAAGTCGTTTAATCTGTGTATTGTTAAACTTTATTCCGTACAAGAAGGAATAGTTCTGTTTATGTAAAGTCTCACAATGTAAGATAGGGCGTATTTTAGTATCGAGTTGAGAAGTCATTATAAATGAGAGCGAATAAATGAAATAATTTGGTGGCATCATCATCTGCGACACTGCAGTATCCAACGTCAATATTTCAAAGTAAACAAAGGAAAGTGCATGGATCCAATTAATTTCGAGAGACTTTAAAATATGCATAGCAGTCTGACTACTATGACAAATTTCAGTTCAAATGTTTGTAAAGTTATGGGAGCTAACTGCAGTGGTCATCGGTCCCAAAAATTACAAAATACTTAAACTAATTTATGCTAAGAACAACACAAACACCTATTCCCGGTGGAGGACTCGAACCTCCCACGGCGAACAGCCGTTCACACCACAGCACGGCGACTTCTCGAGAAAATCGAATTTGAAGTGCTGTGATGTACACCTAAGTAGCAATAATCAAAACTGTAGCGACATCTGTCCGTGTAGCTGACGTGGTAGCGTTGTGGACTTTCAATCCTAGGGTCGGTGGTTCGAATCCTATCGTGACAGATTCTTTTCCACTTTGTGTTCGAATACTTACACAATTTTAACATCCAATGGTAATTTTTACGAAAAGTGTACGTATTTTTGTTTATTCGTAGTGTTCTATATTTTATGGAAGGTTGTTAATAATGATGGTTTCATAAGTTACATTTTTTGCAGTATTGGCTCCACTATACGTTTACGACGGTAGTCTTTGATTGTTCAATTTGTGAAGAGCTACGACACTGTTATTGGGAAAGTTATCTTCGTAGCTACTAATCGCCTTTCCAAGCAGCTAACCTACTCAACCATCGTTTTACACGACGACAAGGTTTTCAGCTCGTCTACATACATATAAAGAAAAGAACTAACACAATATGAGGAATTAGGAATCCCAAAATGTTCCATATAACTGAATTCGAAAACAAAAAACAAAAATACATATCACAGTGGGATTCGAGCCACCAACTCTATGGTTGTGAGGCCAGAACGCTACCACCTGACATACACTGACAGATGCTACAACTATTTTTGCTATGGGTACTTAACGTGCAATTTGCAAAACTTCAAAGTGGATTTTCTCGAGAATTTTTAGAGTTGCATCGAATGGCTTTGGCTGAATGTTATTTAACCCTTTAGTGACCAAATCATTTCCAGAAGTTGTAGACTTTTTATGAATACTTTATTGCACTAAATAGCCACACATGAAATCATAGTTTCAATCTTGAAATTGAGAGTTTAGCCTATGGATATAAAAAGTTTAGAGAGAACTTTTCGTGTAACTGGAACAAATTATTAAAAAATGTATATCTTTTATTTTTTTAGTACATAAGCATGTTAAACATGTCATTTACTTCTTTATTAGTTCATATTGTCCATTGAGTTCACTAAGGTGACGTACTATGGAACTTAGAGAAGCATGGTGCTACAAATAAAGATACACGACAGTTGCTGCACATGATTTTTGTCCTGTTTTTTGTGCTACGTTGGCAGCACCCCGTGTTTTTTTTTTTTTTTTTTTTTTTTTGGCAAATGAGTTTCAACTTTTGCCATACGATTTTCGACTGGATCTCCAGACAAGCCTTTCTTTTTTTTGTGTCTGAAAATGATCGGCCCTTCCTCTTCGCTTACAACTTGAGAAGCCGGAGATGAGCTGCCTTGCCAAATGCTACCTAAATGTTAGCTGGTCTGCTTCTGTCTTCTGTAACTTCTACATAATGTAGGCACTGACAACTGCAAAATATACAAGAAAGAAAAATAGTCTGTGCTACCACTTCCATGAACGCCGAACTTCAGCATACCGTTCGCGCAGGTGATATACAGATTACTATCTCCCTCATCAATATCAAAGCAGACAAATACAACACAAGTCATTTCACACACATAAGGAAAGCACGCTGTACAAAAAACGCTGTTACGGTAGAAACAGCGCTTCTGCATTGACTGACTAACAACGTAGAAAAAGAAACACTTTTGTACGCCTGTTGACAATCTGTATGTAGAATGAAACCTTCACTCTGCAGCGGAGTGTGCGCTGATATGAAACTTCCTGGCAGATTAAAATTGTGTGCCGGAACCGGGACTCGAACCTGGGACCTTTGCCTTTCGCGGGCAAGCGCTCTACCACTGAGCTACCCCGACACGACTCACGATGCCGCCTCACAACTTTACTTCCGCCAGTACCTCGCCTCCTACTTTCCAATCTTCACAGAAGTTCTCCTGCGAAACTTGCAAGACTAGCACTCCCGGAAGAAAGGATATGGTGGAGACATGGCTTAGCCACAGCCTAGGGGATGTTTCCAGAATGAAACCTTCACTCTGCAGCGGAGTGTGCGCTGATATGAAACTTCCTGGCAGATTAAAATTGAAGAAAGGATATGGTGGAGACATGGCTTAGCCACAGCCTAGGGGATGTTTCCAGAATGAAACCTTCACTCTGCAGCGGAGTGTGCGCTGATATGAAACTTCCTGGCAGATTAAAATTGAAGAAAGGATATGGTGGAGACATGGCTTAGCCACAGCCTAGGGGATGTTTCCAGAATAAAACCTTCACTCTGCAGCGGAGTGTGCGCTGATATGAAACTTCCTGGCAGATTAAAATTTTAATCTGCCAGGAAGTTTCATATCAGCGCACACTCCGCTGCAGAGTGAAGGTTTCATTCTGGAAACATCCCCTAGGCTGTGGCTAAGCCATGTCTCCACCATATCCTTTCTTCCGGGAGTGCTAGTCTTGCAAGTTTCGCAGGAGAACTTCTGTGAAGATTGGAAAGTAGGAGGCGAGGTACTGGCGGAAGTAAAGTTGTGAGGCGGCATCGTGAGTCGTGTCGGGGTAGCTCAGTGGTAGAGCGCTTGCCCGCGAATAGGCAAAGGTCCAAGGTTCGAGTCCCGGTTCCGGCACACAATTTTAATCTGCCATGAAGTTTCAATCTGTATGTATTTAGCACAGTCTAAAAGAGATGGTACAAGTTAGAAGTGGGAACGACGAGTACCACAGAACGTATAGCGAAATTAAATAATTGGTCACTGAAGGGTAAAGTTCTGAACTTCACGTACAATTGATATAAACAGATTCTAAAATCCGATACCCATGTGGTGTCCTTGTCAGTGTTTGTAGAGGGCAGCATCTTCGGATAGTGGCGCTGGCGCGGCGAAGGTGTGGTTTGGAGGGGGCGAAGCAGCGAAGCACTGGCCGAGGAGTGGTTGCTCGCCGGGAGAGCGAAACGCCGGGGCTAAGCGGAAAAAGGGAAACAATCTGAGAGGCGGCATTAGCGCCCTCTCCGCGCCCTAAGAGGATTGCCGCGGAATCTGAGCGCTTCCACCTGCTGGTCGAGGCAGCCGCGTCTCCTGGCAGAGCTGCTGCCAGCCGCGGCACAGGCCCAGGAGCTGCGAGGGTCGCGACACACTCGCAGCTGCTACCCGTTCGCCAACAAAAATGTTCAAATGTTTGTATAGTCTATGGGACTTAACTACGGGGTCATCAGTCCCTAAACTTACAAACTACTTATGAACTACTTACGAACTAGAACGGCACAAATATCCATGCCCGAGGGGGGATTCGAACCCCCGACCGTAGTGGCCGTGCAGACCGTGACTGGAGCGCCTCAGTCCCGTCGGCCACCACGGCCGGCGTTCGCCAACATTCGTCTACAGGCTGAGCCCGGGCTACACTACACAGGAAACCGAAACCTCGAGTGCGCGTCACGTAATCACTGATCACACAGATTACAAAATGGCAGATATCGAAATAATTGACAGAGGGGTAGAAAAACAATTAAAATCGCTCAAAAGAGGAAAGGCCGCAGGACCTGATGGGATACCAGTTCGTTTTTACACAGAGTACGCGAAGGAACTGGCCCCATTTCTCGCAGTGGTGTATCGTAGGTCTCTAGAAGAGCATAGCGTTCCGAAAGAATGGAAAATGGGGCAGGTCATCCCCGTTTTCAAGAAGGGTCTTCGAACAGATGTGCAGAACTATAGGCCTATATCTCTAACGTCGGTCAGTTGTAGAATTTTGGAACATGTATTATGTTCGAATATAATGACATTTCTCGAGACTAGGAATCTGCTCTGTAGGAATCAGAATGGGTTTCGAAAAAGACGTTCGTGTGAAACCCAGCTCGCGCTATTCGTCCACGAGACTCAGAGGGCCATAGACGCGGGTTCTCAGGTAGATGCTGTGTTTCTCGACTTCCGCAAGGCGTTTGATAAAGTTCCCCACAAGCGTTTAATGAACAAAGTAAGAGCATATGGTCTATCAGACCAATTGTGTGATTGAATTGAGGAATTCCTAGATAACAGAAAGCAGCAGGTCATTCTCAATGGAGAGAAGTCTTCCGAAGTAGGAGTTACGTCAGATGTGCCACAGGGGAGTGTTGTGGGTCCGTTACTGTTCACGATATATATAAATGACGCAGAAAGAAAGATCCTTTATCATTTAGCTACACTATAGCAGGTCAGCAACTGAAAGCAGTTAATTCCATAAATTATCTGGGAGTACTCATTAGGAGGGATTTAAAATCTAACGACCATATAAAATCAATCGTCGGTAAAGCAGATGCCAGACTTAGATTCATTGGGAGAATTCTAAGGAAAAGCAGTCCGAAAACAAAGGAAGTAGGTTACAGTTCACTTGTTCGCCCACAGCTTGAATACTGCTCACCGGTGTGGGATCCGTACCAGGTGGGATTGATAGAGGAAGTGGAGAAGATCCAACGGACAGCAGCGCGCTTCGTTACAGGATCATTTGGTAATCGTGAAAGCATTACGGAGATGATCGCTAACCTCCAGTGGAAGACTCTGCAGGAGAGGCGCTCTGTCTCTCGGTACGGGCTTTTGTCGAAGTTTCGAGAACTTACCTTTACTGAGGAGTCTAGCAGTATATTGCTCCCTCCTACGTATATCTCGCGAAGAGATCGTGAGGATAAAATCAGAGAGATTAGAGCCCACACAGAGACATACCGACAATCCTTCTTTCCGCGAACAATAAGTGACTGGAATAGGAGGGAAAATCGATAGTGGTACTCAAGGTACCCTCCGCCACACACCGTCTGGTGGCTTGCGTAGTATGGTTGTAGATGTAGATGTACATCGCGATGGCGGAGTTGGCACACTGAAGGTATATTCGTAAGGCGACCGCTATAGCCCACTGGCTACAATTCTGCTCTTATTGTGTCTGCGCTGTAGCACGTACATTTTTGTCCCACTGTAGGTTACTGTAGTAACACTAAAAGTAGACCTTTGCGATTGTCTTTTGACAGCTCGAAATTTAAATGAAAATAACGGCTTAACCGTTCAACTGACACGACAAATGAATAAACGAATTTGTGTAGGAGAACATTCTCTACAGCGTTGCTCTCTTATGTTTTTTTTCATATCTCGCTTCGTTTCAGAGATATTTGCAAAAATAACAACGATTTTCACTGTCTGTCTGTAACGTGTTCCCTCTTTTTAGGTTCCGCCGTTCAACCGATCTGTACCGTACCAAATTTTACTGACGTAATTGCTGACCGCCAGCGACCAGAACCTCCCTTTTCCAAATAATTCTGACCAAAAATACTTTATTAACTAAAAAAATTGCCGTAAGTGGTGGCCTTCTGTCAGCAGTAAATTCAATTGCAAATAACGCCTTAACCGTTCATCTGACACGAAAATTTAATAAACTAATTTGTAGAGGAAAAACTTCTTGCAGAGATATTTGCAAAAAATATCGGCGATTTGGCACTGCCGCTTGATTTTACGAGTACGTAAACCACGCATTCGGAAAATGTCATGTGACATTTCTTTCTCAGAATTCTCTCTCACATGCGCCATCTTGCTTTCTGTATTTTCTGATTTTCTTGTTATAACTCACGCGTCGTCATTTCAAAACAATGGCACACTGAAGAAGTAACAAAATCACGTCGTTCTTGGTATGTTAAATTATAATCGAGTGTCTGTCTGACTGACTCAGCAAACGCCGGAAGGTAGGCAGCTAATATCGTCTGGCGCCTTCTCTGTCCCTGTGGACTGCAGTCAGATTCTGTGGAAATGGTCTACAAGTCCCCGATTCTCACGTGAAAGCATCTGACTTAAAATCGTTTGCAGGCGGGTAGTCAATACTGATCTTTTCGTGAGTGTAGGATCCAGAGCATGCAGCCTGTGTTCAGTGACGTCATGATCTTTTCGTGAGTGTAGAATGCACAGCATGCACCCTGCGTTCAGTGACGTCACACATACGTTCGACAGCGTTCAAATCTGGCCTCAAGGATGGGCAGCTCAGTTTCCGTGAGTGTAGGATCCACAGCATGCAGCCTGAGTTCAGTGACGTCATGATCATTCCGTGAGTGTAGGGTCCTCAGCATGCAGCCTGTTTTCAGTGACGTCACACATAAGTTCAACAGAGTTCAAATCTGGCCTCCGGGATGGGCAGTTCAGTTGCTGGAACACCCATACAGGTTCTTGGAACCACTACCGGGCGGCGTGGTAGCGATTAGGTGGTGGGTTGTCCTCTTGAAACACCGCAAAACCGTCAGGACTTTCGATGACCAAAACAGCTGGAGATAGTCCCCGAGGAGTGCAACATACGGCGGACTATTCAAAACACCCTTCCAGAAAAGCACGGGGCCAATGCCAAACCAATCTGCATCAGACCCTAATGGTAAGCGACATTCATCGATTTACACGGCGTGCGCCAATCTTGGTGTTCTCCATCAGCATTGTGCATTTATAATCGTGATTCGTTCGACCATATTCCGTTCCGTCATTGTTCCTACACGTGACTGACAACGATTGCAAGCCGTTGTACCCACCGACATTGTGATAATAAGGGCACCCATATGCGGCGACGACACCTATACCGCTTGAAACCCACGTTCTTTCGTAGTGTCCCCTGGGAGACGTGTCTAGCATTGCAATGTTGAGCTGAACCCTGAACCGTGTTTTGTTGCAAGGGCTGGTTCGAGGACATTTTTACACATATGCGGCATATCTTTCGGAGTCTTCCTTCCACCCCCCCCCTCCCGCGCCCCAATTGTGCCCTTGGTAAGATATTCAAAGATAAATCTAGTACTTTCCTAGTTGAAGTTCTCTATTTTAGTACATATGGGGCTCGATAACAGAGTGGTAGAGTACCAGACTGTGAATCAAAAGATTACGGGTTCCATCCCCGCTCATTCCTTGGATTTCTGTCACTTTTCACTTTTTTCACCTCTGGCAATGTTTTTGATCTGAAATATGCCGAGTTGTAGCTTGGTTCTCAATGCAAGTTAAACTGTAGGTCCCACTATAACAGGCTGGGTAAGTCAGTTCAAAGAGCAGAGGAAGACAACGGCATACCACCTCCATACAGGGCCATGCAGTGAATAGTTTTGGCTACAAAGTGAAATATACGTACTCACGTCCAACGCAAACACACTTTTTAGCCAAAACTATTCACTGGAGACCAATGACTTTTATGCATGGAAGTACCTTTGAATCTCGCATTGCACGCTAGAGTGGTTATTTGGTGGTGGTCAGAGATGGGTGACTGTGGGAGAAAAATATTGTAATGGAATAATTACATTCCAACACTTTTTTTGCGTCAGTAAGGAGTTTTATTGATTACTTTATTTATTTGTAACTGTTTCATGACATATTTTGCAAACAGTTACACATATATTAGTGAATGAACTTCCCAAATTACGTCGTTGTAAGACATGGTGCAGGAGAAACGACGTCATAAGCCTGAGATGCGTAAACAAAAACTGTATCACTGATAACGAACTGCAACAGTCCCGGCTACTAAATCTGTTGACAGAACATTTCGCATACAGCTTTCAAATAAATTACTGAAAGGACCTGCAACATTATTTCATTCTTTGACACAGAGCTCAGCAGAAGTGACTTCGTGGCCAGTAAGCTACGTGTAAACGAAACTACAGGGCGAAACCATAGACCTCATATTGAGGCAGGTATGATACAATAATGTGGAGAGAAGAAATTGAAAAACAAAGGGGCGGGGGGGGGGGGGGGAGAAGAAGACAGAGGCAGGGCCGGCCGCGGTGGCCGAGGGGACTGAGGCGCTCCAGTCACGGTCTGCACGGCCACTACGGTCGGGGGTTCGAATCCCCCCTCGGGCATGGATATTTGTGCCGCCCTTAGAATTAGTTAGTTCATAAGTAGTTTGTAAGTTTAGGGACTGATGACCTCGTAGTTAAGTCCCATAAGCTCTACAAACATATTTTTTTTTTTTTTTTTTCAAACAGAGGCAGGTAGGGGGACGGCTAAATTGAGATTGCGACTATAGACAGAGACAGGAGAAGGGAAGATAGAAACGGAGATGGCGAGGAGAACACGGACTGAGAGAGGTGAGAATGACACAATACCACTGTTCAACAATATTAGTGACTTTTGCAGCATCATGGACTATCAGCTCGGATACCATGGCCGCGGTTACCCTTGACGCTGAATCAGACAGGAGTAACTACGACGCTGAACGCTACGTCGAACCTGGGTGCACGAATGGCAAAAGTCATGTTTTCGGATGAATCTAGGTTCTGTTTACAGCATCATGATGAACGCATCCGTGTTTGGCGACATCGCGGTGAACTCACAATGGAAGCGTGTATTCGTCATCGCCATACTGGCGTATCACCTGGCGTGATGTTATGGGGAGCCATTGGTTACACGTCTCTGGCACCACTTGTTAGCATCGACGGCACTTTGAACAGTGGCCGTTACATTTCACATGTGTTACGACCCGTGGCTCTACTCTTCATTGGATCCCTGCGAAATCCTTCATTCCAGCAGGATAACGCACGGCCCCATGTTGAAGATCCTGTACGGGCCTTTCTGGATAAGGAAAATGTTCGACTGCTGTCCTGGCCAGCACATTATCCAGATCTCTCACCAACTGAAAAGTCTGGTCAATGGTGGCCGAGCAACTGGCTCGTCACAATACGCCAGTCACTTCTCTTGATTAATTGTGGTATCGTGTTGAAACTGCGTTGGTATCTGTACCTGTACACGCCATCCAAGCTCTGACTCAATGCCCAGGTGTATCAAGGACGTTATTACGGCCAGAGGTGGTTGTTCTGGGTACTGATTTCTCAGGATCTATGCACCCAAATTGCGTGAAAATATAATCACACGTCAGGTACAGTATAATATATTTGTCCAATGATTACCCGTTTATGATCTGCATTTCTTCTTGGTGTAGCAACTTATGGCCAGTAGTGTTATTAAACCATACATTTTTGGAAACGTAATTTGTTTTTCCGATGGAGGCATTTTTTTCGATTTTTCAATCATATTCGCGTCCAGGTCCGCTAAAACCAGCCCTGCTTTATGCATTATTACCATTGTGTTACTACTGGCGATCCGTCTCAAATGTTGTCAGTCACGTTCATTGAAAGTGGCTAGACAGAGTAGATCCTCTCTTATGGACTATGATGCCATCATTCAACCATTAACGAAATAGCCCTGACGCTACTGACGTTGGGAACCGAATTCCTACATGAATGTCGCAATCAATTTCCCATCCGTCGGGCACCGACCACCGTGCTCTCTTCAAACGGCGACAGCTCAAAACAGAAAGGAAACTTAGGGTGTAACAACCCGACGTCAGCGTGCTCATTAGAGGTAGAGCTCACGCTCATATTTTTGTATATTTTTGTGTAGGGATGGTAAAGGAAATCGATCGCGCTCTTTCAAATGAACGATCCTGGCATTCACCTGGAGTGCTCTAGGACAATCACGGAAAACCTAAATCTGGATAGTCGAGGATGAATTTGATCCACCACCCGTCAGAATGCGAGTCCAGTGTGTTGGTTTCAAGCACTATTGCTCGTCCAAGGACAACATGTTGGAAAAAAAAGAAACCAACAACAACAATGCTCAATTGTGATGTTGCTTGAGAGCAACATTGCTAAATAAAGCGTTAATACAAATTTTCTAACTTGTAAAGTCCCTTTTGAAACACCCTGTGTAGCTTGTGTAGTTAGTTCGAAGGAAACGAACTGGCAGAAATCAATTTCGGAGGCGTGACGGTCAAATAAATGCGAGGGGAAACAAATGGTGCGCGAACCGCCGCCGCCACAGTGACTGACGTCGAGGGAGTGCACGCGACGCGGCCGAGGGCCGCAGTGTTGGCGGCGGAATTAGAAGCGCCGATAACAAGTAAGTTTGGCGCGGCCTAAATAAGCTCGTTAGGCGTGCGGCACAGCGTGGGGGCGGCGGGGGTGGCGGGACGGCTCCTAACAAGCGGCCCTCGTCAGCCGCGGCCACCTCAGCTCACGCCACAGCGTGCGTGAGGGCGCCCGCCGCCAGCCGTTGTTACGGCTGCCATTCATAAACAACACACCGACAGTGGCAGGGGCGGATGGCGGGGGTCACACCCCTTGTGGATGGGCTGCGTCCGCTCACTGTGCTGCAGCCACGTCACTGACTGAATGCGATGGGGTGCCCAAAAATACATGTTTGTCTGTATGTCCTCTATGTGTTCATAAACCGTTAATACGATTGCATTGAAACTTTGGTGAACTATTCATCGTACGCCCGCGAAGGTTTCTGGCCCAAAAACAAAAGAGCACGACACATAGCTCAGGACATATGCCGCTGTGTAGTAGACTAGCGGTCTAAAGCGCTTCGTTGCGGATCGCGCGGTTGCTCACCGTCGGAGGTTCGAGTTCTCCCTGGGGCATGTGTGTGTGTGTGTGTGTGTGTGTGTGTGTGTGTGTGTGTGTGTGTGTGTGATGTATGTGCGTTGTACTTTAGGTTAGTTTAACTAAGTTCAAGTAGTTTGTAAGCTACGGACTGATGACCACGCAGTTTGGTCCGATAGATTTACAAACATTTGACTTGATTCAGGAAATATGACGTCATAAATAATGGTAGGTCACCGCGTAATAATACACAGATTTATGCGCCTATTAGTGGAAAATGGGAGTAGTTCAGGACCTGCAACAAAATTTTGTTGGATGTAATTTCGGACGTTTATGAAGCGTTTTGTAGCTTACCTCGCCCCCCCCCCACCTCCACCCCTCAAAATGATGAAACTAAAAGAAGTCTCATAGAATGTAGGCTTTCACGGCCGGCGTCTACATTAATTAAAACTTCCGGGCTAAGTTGCCGTGGACCATCAATAAAACTTCTTACTCCCGACGTTTCGTTGCCTACTGTGGGCAACATCTTCAAGGGTGAGTCGACAACTGCCTACTAGGCGCTGGAGGTCGTGCTTATATAGAGGGCATAGATGGCGCCACACTTGTCACGTGCTGCCGACTATGAAGCTATCTTTGACCAACGTCATCTCTCTCGATTACAGGTAATCGATTGTCATATCTTTGGTTCAAAGTTGACCGCCAAATATCTAATTTCAAGCCTTCCTCTTTCCTGTTAAAATTAATGTGGAGAAGCTATAGAAATACTGATTAACTAATTTATATCTAAAAATTCATCTATAGTGTAGAAGGTGTTGCCATTCAGAAATTCTTGTAATTTACTTTTAAACGCTTGTTGGCTATCTGTCGGGCTTTTAATGCTGTTTGTTAGGTGACCAAAGACTTTCGTGGCAGCATAATTCACTCCTTTCTGTGCCAAAGATAGATTTAACCTTGAATAGTGAAGATCATTCTTTCAAAAAATGTTCAAATGTTTGTAGAGCTTATGGGACTTAACTACGGGGATCATCAGTCTCTAAACTTACAAACTACTTATGAACTAGCTTATACAAAAGACGATACAAACATCCATGCCCGAGGGGGGATTCGAACGCCCGACCGCAGCGGACGTGCAGAATAAGACTGGCACGCCGCAGACCACTCGGCCACCGCGGCCGGCAATCATTCTTTACCCGCTCGGTGGTGTAAACGCACCGCTCTGTTAAGACGGGGAGGCGTACCGGCTCCGGTTCGAATCCGCCCGGCAGATTAGCGAAAGGGTTCATGTATGATGAGGCTTGTACTCAGTCTCGGCGAGTCGGTGTACTAACGCTGTCTCCTGAGGTGAACCGCCGAAATATTATTCCAGATGAAGTATTTATCCGGCAGGGAACCCGAGAAGAATATTATCAATCATTACGCCGGGAAAGCCTACGTAGTCACAAAAGCTGAAGAAAATTATCGCACAGGAAGATTCGAGCAAACAGCTGCCAGACTGTCTCCTCAGTGGCGGAAAAAATGCCGCTGGTAGTACGAACGGAATCGCAGGCGCGGTTGAGCGACGTGGGCAGTTCGAACCGACAGCGCTGCTATCCGGAAGCGGCAGCGGGCTTTGCTGAGGGCCTTTTGAAAGGCAGAGCGGGACCATTTGCCGCGCCGCAACCGGAGGTGGACGCCCACTTCTTTCTCTCTTTTTCCCCCCCGACCGCGATACACATTCGTTTAATTTCGCTATCCCGAGCTAAATGCGGCAGCCTTTGGTGGCGGCTTAGCGCGTTGTCGCGGGCTCCGGTCGACTGGCGAGCGGGTCGGTCGCTGAAATTCCGCTCATCCGGTCGGTCCGGCCGTCAAAGGCAGCGCGCGTGGGGGGACTTGCCGGCGTCGCGTGCGGCGATACCGACTGACCGACCGAAAGCCGAAAGCCCATAGAGCGGCCGATGAATGGCAGGAATGCCGCCTACAAAGCGCGCATACCCACATCTTATTGAGCCGACCTCCCGTTACAAAGGCCGCATTCCGCCAGCGGGTGCGCTTTTCCCTGCCGCACAAGATTGCTATCAACACTGTTGCTCTTCAAGTGTCCGCAGGCGGTCGGCCGGCGAAGGCGGAGGCACGCTATCAATTTCAGGCGGCGTTCGCAGATAACCGCCGCCGACCAAATTCAGATCGCGTCTACTGGCCGTGCCGAAACACGTGCGGATCCAACATAGGGTGGGTGTCTTCCCTGAGAGACTGCCACTTCATAACGGAGACTTATGTGTTGACAGTTACTCCTTATCGTCTGGAAACGGTCAATTTTTTTTACTAACTGTTCCTATTTGACACTGTTAAATATGGAGGTTAGCGGCTTTTTATTTTAAAATTAAGGACCAACCGAATATTCAATTTCGGTTGGGGCCATTTCGGCCAAAATATTGGTTTCTACATCTACATCTACATGGGATACTCTGCAAATCAGCCACTACGGTCGGCGGTTCGAATCCCCCCTCGGGCATGGATATTTGTACCGTCCTTAGTCTTAGTTAGTTCATAAGTAGTTTGTAAGCTTAGGGACTGATGACCCCGTAGTTAAGTCCCATCAGTTCTACAAACATTTGAACATTTGAACTTTGCAAATCACATTTAAGTGGCTGGCAGAGGGTTCATCGAACCGCCGTTATACTATTTTATCTCCCATTCCATTCTCGAATAGCGCGCTGGAAGAATGAACACCTGAATCTCTCCGTTCGGGCTCTGATTTCTCGTATTTTATTCTGATGATCATTTCTACCTATGTAAGTGGGAGTCAACAATGTATTTTCGCATTCGGTGGAGAACGTTGGCGATTGCGGTTTCGTAAGTAGCCCACGCCGCAGCGATAAGCGCCGTTCTTGTAATGATTCCCATCCCAGATCCTGTATCATTTCCGTAACGATGTCTCCCTTGTATCGTGACAATACGAAACTAGCTGCCCTTGTTTGGACTCTTTCGATGTCGTCCTCCAATTTAAATCTGAAGTAATTGTAATTCCTAGGTATTTTGTGGAGTTTACGGCCTTCACATTAGATTGATTTATCATGTAAACAAAGTTCAACTGCTTTATTTTCGTACTCATTCACACTTCTTATTATTTAGAGTCAACTGCCAATTTTTACACCATATTGATATCTTATTCAAACCGTTCTGCATTTGGTTTTGATCTTCAGTTGACTTTACTAGACGGTAAATGACGGCGTCTTCTGCAAACAACCTAAGACAGCTACTTAGATTTTCTTCCAAATCGTTAATGTAGCCGGCAGCGGTGGTCGAGGGTCTGCACGGCCACTACGGTCGGGGGTTCGAATCCCCCTCGGGCATGTATATTTGTGCCGTCCTAGTTCGTAAGTAGTTCATAAGTAGTTTGTAAGTTTAGGGACTGATGACCCCGTAGTTAAGTCCCATAAGATTTACAAACATTTGAACATTCTCTCTCTCTCTCGTTAATGTAAATAAGGAACAGCAGAGGTCCAATAACACTGCCTCTTTTCCAGTCGATGCCTTACCACTGATTACTACTAACTGTGTCCTCTCTGAGAGGAATTCCCTATCTAGTCACAAATTTGGGGGGATATACCATAACAACGCAATTTGATAGTTTCGGCTGCAGTTTCAGTTTCTGCCAGAAATCAGCTGAATCTTCGGCTTTGCCCAATCTAGGTTTCTTAAACTTACTGACGAAGTCTGGTCGCGTTACCTCAGTTGACGATGCGCCGTTTAACTGCTACGAGTATCTCTTCCTGCCTAAAAATTGTGGGTATGTTGTAGTTAACCACAATCCTACACAATCGTATCTAATAGTGCTATTCTCATTCACACAAGGTTGGTGCCGGCGGTGAAACCTACAACGCGCTGACATGAGGAAAGTTTCCAATCGATTGCTCATACACAAACAGCAGTTGACCCGCGTTGCTTGGTGAAACGTTGTTGTGATGCCTCGTGAAAGGAGGAGAAATGCGTACCATCACGTTTCCGACATTGGTACAGGTCGGATTCTAGGCTATCGCGATTGCTGTTTGTTGTATCGCGACATTGCTGCTCCCGTTGGTCGAGATCCAATGACTGTTAGCAGAATATGAAATTGGTGGGTTCAGGAGGGCAATACGCAACGCCGTGCTGGATCCCAACTTCCTCGTATGATGACAGGCATCTTATCCGTATGGCTGTAACGGATCGTGCATCCACGTCTCGATCCCTGAGTCAAGAGATGGGAACGTTTGCAAGACAACAACCATCTGCACGGACAGGTCGACGACGTTTGCAGCAGCATAGACTATCAACTTGGAGACCGTGCCTACGTTTACCCTTGACGCTGCATCACAGACAGGAGCGCCTGCGATAGTGTACGCAAAGACCAACCTGGGTGGACGAATGGCAAAACGTTATGTTTTTGGATGAATCCACGTTCTGTTTACAGCATCATAGCGGTGGCATTCGTGTTTGGCGACAGCGCGGTGAACGCACATTGGAAGCGTGTATTGCGTCATCGGCATTCTGGCATATCATCCGTCGTATTGGTATGGTGTGCCACTGGTTACCCGTCTCGGTCACCTCTTGTTCGCATCATCGGCACTTTGAACAGAGGCCGTTACATTTCAGATGTGTTACGGCCCATGGCTGTGCCCTTCATTAAATCACTGGGATACCCTACAGCCGGGCGCGGTGGTCGAGGTGGTCGAGTCATGCTTTGCACGGCCACTACGGTCGGGGGTTCAAATGCCCCCTCGGGCAAGGATATTTGTGCGGTCCTTAGTCTTAGGTAGTTCATAAGTAGTTTATAAGCTTAGGGACTGATGACCCCGTAGTTAAGTCCCATAAGTTCTACAAACATTTGAACATTTGATACCCTACATTTCAGCAGGAAAATGCACGACCGCATGTTGCAGGTCCTGTACGGGCCTTTCTGGATACGGAAAATGTTCGACTGCTGCCATGGCCAGCGCATTTTCCAGATCTCTCACCAATTGAAAACGTCTGGTCAATGGTGGCCGAGAAACTGTCTCGTCACAATACGCCAGTCAGTACTCTTGATGAACTATGGTATCGTATTGAAGCTGAATGAGCGTCTGTAACTGTATCCGCCAGCCAAGCTCTGTGTGACTCAATGCCCAGGCGTATCAAGGTATTACGGACAGAGGTACTGATTTATCAGGATGTATGCACCTGCACCTCGGTTGCACAGTGGTAGAGTGCCGGACTACATATCGAAAGGTCGCGGGTAGCACCGTGGTTCGGAACCCACGTTAAACTGTAGGTCCCCCTGTAACTGGCTGGATAAGTCAGTTCGAAGGTCGGAGGAAGGCAACGGCATACCACCTCCAAACAGGGCCATGCCTAGTAAAGCACTGTGGTGTTCAAACCAATCTTCGGATTGTTGACTGCTTTACCTTTTTATGCACCCAAACTGCGTGAAAATGTAATCACATGCCAGTTCTAGTATAATATAATAGTCCAATCAATACCCGTTTATTATGTGCATCTCTTCTTGGTATAAGAATTTTAATGGCCAGTAGTGTTGTAACTACTGCTACCGTCGACCAGTGCGACGCCCAAGGGCGGATGCTGGTAGTGCCCAGACACAGAGCCGTAAAGTACCGCCATGCGATTATCCAGTCCAGTGCGCAGAGCTGTAACGGTGGTCAGCTTACTGACCGGACAAGAGGGTAAGGAATAAAGCCACGAGTTGGCTGGCCAGCTGAGGGCAGTACCTGAGCCGGAGGGCCGCGCTCTCGTCTCAGTGACGGCCGGAAATGAAGGAGAAGTGAAGGGGTTTCTTCGTGCGTTAAGATAGCGCGGCCATCACGTGGCCGGGCGCCGATAGCGGGGTCGTAAAGTCGAGTCCTGGCGCGACCGCGGCGGCGGCGGCGGCCGCGGACTGCCCGCCGTGCTCGTGCCTGCGCGGTGGTCGTGGCGGTCGTTAGGCGCGATCGTAACTCCGGTGGCCGGCGCCAGACTCTCCCCTTATCAGTCGCCAACTTGACGCTGATCCGCACCGGATACCGCCGCCGTTAAATGTGCCACATCAGAGTACCAACACTGCGTGGCCACTTTCTATCACAACGGAGTGTAATCAAATGGCGTGCTTGCGCAAAATCGGCTCAGTTCTGAGGCTGGATTCGCGATTTCCTGTCAGGAAGGAGACAGTAGGTAGTTTAATTCTCTCCATAATCGATGGTCTGGCAACAGCTGACAAAGTTTGTAGGTGGACGGAAGTATCAGCAGCTGTATATAGCCGGCCGCGGTGGCCGAGGAGACTGAGGCGCTCCAGTCACGGTATGCACGGCCACTACGGTCGGGGGTTAGAATCCCCCCTCGGGCTTGGATATTTGTGCCGTCCTAGTTCGTAAGTTGTTCATAAGTAGTTTGTAAGTTTAGGGACTGATGACCCCGTAGTTAAGTCCCATAGACTATACAAACAAAACAGCTGTATATAAATTACTAGCTTAAACCCGCGGCTCCACTCGCCTGTCCGGTTATTAATGAGATGTAAGCTATCTTTCACTAGTGTTCTAAGAGTACTTAATGATTTACAATAAATAATACATACATTATTCCTTATAGCGTGTGTTGCAATATCTCAACACCTATGGTAAGAGTAATGTACAAATAAATTTTAATTTCATTTTACTGCTTTATTTAATTATTCTTATATTTCCTTATTCGTATGCCTATCCTTACAGAGAAAGAGCTGAAGACATTGTAGAACGCATAGACCAAAGATATGGTCTGTGGCATCACGTTTCGCTGTATGTAACCTCCTTGCTATAGAGTCGCAAACTTCATCGTTGGCCTTCAGTCCGAATATTTTTATAATTTGACGACTTTCAACCACCATATCTTCCACCCCCTTAAAGCTAAAAAATGTTCAAATGTTTGTTAAGCTTATGGGACTTAACTACGGGGTCATCAGTCCCTAAACTTACAAACTACTTATCTACTACCTTATACTAAGAACGGCACAAATATCCATGCCCGAGGGGGGATTCGAACCCCCGACCGAAGTGACCGTACAGACCGTGACTGGAGCGCCTCAGTCCCCTCGGCCACCGCGGCCGGCCCCCTTATAGCTATCGGCATGGAACTGCTATGGTGTACAACGGGAGACTTCGGGCAAAAATTATACGCAGACCATTCGTTTGCGTTCTGTAGTTTTCGCTGCAGAGCGATCCCAATATACTCCACCCTTTTATCATTATCAACCCTCAAGCAACAATACAACCAATAAAACCATTTTCAAAGAGTAAATATAATTTTCAAAGAGTAATTATTGTTCCGCATTTCGCGTTATGGCTGTAAAACCGTGTCTATAACCTTCCTTAGATATAAATTAGTAACTGTACAAATATTTAAGTCTCTGCGTCTTGTCGTTCGGACGTGATAAGCGTGCACCGAACAGACATTCACATTAATATATATAGAGATAAATAACTATCCGATCGCCATAAAACAGTGCCTAAAGCCTTCCACGGGTAGATATTAGTAACTGTACAAATTTTTAGCTCTTTATATCTTACGGTTCAGACGTGATAAACGTACATCGAACAGACATTCACATTTATAGATACAGATTTATTCAGTTTCGGGCGACCGGTGTCGCTGCTTCAGTTACACCATATTCTGGCCCCCGTTGTATAACTGTCATTAATGGCACATTTTAACAGGGTATCCCTTAATATCGGTAGCCGTAAATTTCTTAGTCTGTTCAAGCCAAAATCTCAACGACGACTTTGGACCTCTCAATTCGTACACTTAGTTCACCAGTCGTCGTTGAGATTGTGACATGAATAGACTAAGAAACTTACGGATACCGGTATTAACGGCTACCCTGTTCAAATGTGCTACTGATGACAATTACACAACGGGGGCTGAAGATGGTGTAATTGAAGCAGCGAAACCGGCCGCGCGAAACTGAATAAATAATTTCTACACCCCTGGCCATTAAAACTGCTACACCACGAAGATGACGTGTTAGGACCACAATGAAGCCGCGGTGGAGTAGCCGAGCGGTTTAAGATGCCTCGCTGCAGAGTGCGCGGTTTCTCGCCGTCGGAAGTTCGATTCCACCCTGGGGCATGGGCGTGTGTGTTGTCCTTAGGGTAGTTTACCTTAGTTTGAGTAGTTCGTAAGCTACGGACTGATGACCACGCAGTTTGGTCCGATAGATTTACAAACATTTGTATTTGAACCACTGTAACACCAATATCTTGGGCTACCTAATTGCTGAAGGAAGGCAGAGGCAAATGACAGTCCAGCCCTGTGACAAAGGGAGAGTGCCGTAATAAAATTAATCCCGTGATTTTGACAGCAGATTCGGCCCTTACGGGAAATTACGAATAGAATTATATCGGTCGCTGGTTGATCGGCCCAGTATTTTACAAGTAGTATAAATTAATTGCCAATTTAATTGCATAAAGTGAATTTTCCCCGACAAGTAAGAACGTCCACAGGCTTGGCTGACACCTTGACTCCCTACTGGCGGAGGATTTATAATTTTATCAAATACTATTTAATTAATACGGTAATGAAGCAATATGGCGCACTCTTTCCTCCGTTAGTTTAAATTCGCTTCTTCCTCACCTACGGCGGAGGGACACACGCCTTCGCGCTGTTTGGCTGAAGAACCGCTAGTCCAGGTGTTCCAAACGTCCAGGGTCCTGACCCTGCTAGCTCGGGCCGAGGGAAGGGCGCAGAAGGCGCGTTGTCAGGTTGGCTGCGGAGCCCCACTTCTTCTCGGTGGAGCGATACAGTGTCCTGGAGTGACGGACATAAAAATGCCGGGAGACGCTCCCGACTCCTCAGTCGTGCGTAGTTCTACGCCAGTGCTAGTTGAGCCAGCAGTCGTCCGCTATTTATGAATGTTTCCGCCGGGACGAGTAAACGCGTTCGCCAATCAATGGGCGAAAGTGTACGGAATATTCGGAATGTTACCGATAGGACTGTTGCCGTTGCCCCTGCCTGGGCTGTTCCGTTAACTCTCAAATATACGTAAAGTTTCTCAGCGCACTCTCTCTCTCTGCTAGGGGTTGGGCTATTGACTTACATAGTGTCTTGGTCCTGCAGCGAGACTAGTTATTATTTCTGTATTTGATTACAGAAGTAGCCGTCTTTAATGTGTAACAGGCTACCTCACATTCCTCTTGCTTAAAGGAACAATACAGACAATTATACCAGGTAAACCCGTTTGCTTACTTGGTCTGTAACCCCTCCACTACTGTCCTACTACTAATATCACTAGCACTGAAACCCTACCAGAAGAGCCGGAGTTCGATGCCAGCCACGGTCAGGCAGCAGCAGAAGTACAGGTGAGGTGTTGATCGCCACTTCTCCAGGATGAGCAAGTAGCAAGCAGCCGTTTCCACAGAATCTAACATTCTCACCAGACAACCGAGGGCTACACCACAATGAACAAAAAATACATTTCCATCTTTTGAATCATTAATTGCGATTTTCCCGAATATTACAATTTTCTGGACATTTTCTTTTCATAAAAACCTTGCACTGACAATTACGAAAAGAAAAGTTAGTCATATAAGTGGAGCAGTTCTCAAATGTTGATTTATCTTAAACGAGGCAATTGATTTTTATTTACGTAAAAAACAAGTTACTTGCGATTATATTGGGTTGCGAGACGGAAGTAGAGATGAAAACAGATGTCTGTAATGCAAAGCTTAAGGATTATTGCCGCCGCGGCGGATTAGCCGCGCGTACTAGAGCGCCGTGTTGCGGTGCACGCGTCCGTCCGCCGTCGGGGTTTCGAATCCCCCCTCCCTCGGGCATTGATGTTTGTGTTGTCTTTAGTATAAGGTAGTTCGTAAGTAGTTTGTAAGTTTAGGGACTGATGATCACGCAATTAAGTCCCTTAAGCTATACAAACATTTGAACATTTGAAGAATTATTGCCGGTAAATGTCTCAGCTCGTAGCTACTATAAGAGTTTAAAATTTTCACCAATATTGTGTTTTCGCTCTTAAGAACTCTTTTTGTGTCTGGTTTTACACGGCCCTTCGTGCGTGGATACGCCAAGGACACAAATAGTTTGAAAAAAAAAAAAAAAAAAAAAAAAAAAAAAAAAAAAAAAAAAAAACAGACATGATTTCTTATACAGTTTATTTAAATTTATTGTAAAATTGAAGGGATGGTAGATGGACTAACGATAGTATGGGATAAATTGGACGGTGTTATGCATCACTAGTCCAAGCGCCATATGTCGTAACTGACATAATGGAACCTACATTTTACAGATTCTTAAAATATATTTATTTATGAATGTTTCTCAAATTTTGTACCAAAGAAGGGTTAGTGTACTTTAGGTTAGTAGCGAAATCTCACAGTACATAACTACTAAACAGCACTAATTGCGCTCACATAAGAAATATAAAGTAACGGCGATTGGTCTTGTGATACATAACACGGTCCAATTAATACCCGGGCAACGCTGGATTCTTATCTCTCAGTTTCATAAAGTGGACTGGCGCTGTTTCGCCTCTCATAGCGTATTACCCCTCTGCGGATCCCTACCATAAGATTGTGACGTCTCCAGACAGAGCCCAACGTCAGCCCGCTGCAGTCGGGCGCTCCTTCTCCCTCGGCTGTACGAGTGACGACGGCAGCCGCGGTCGAGGCAGGCGCCGACTCCGCAGCCGACGGCGTCTGTTGCGGCGGCTGCTGACGTATAGTTTCCAATAACCGCACGCCGCGCCGCGCGCCACCAGATCCATCGGCAGCAGACAGAGCGGCGCAGGAAACTCGTTAAGACGGACTGCTGGCGGTACCTGCCGCCGACGCCGACGCCTGAGGAGGGCCCGCAATAACTCTGCCGGATGCCAGCCGCCAGCCGCCACGAGTCTTCCGCTCTCGTTTTTCCAGACCGCTTGTGGCGCAGCCCAGTCGGACGGGTGACGTCCGCCGCCCCGTCCCCATTCCCACCCCATCCCATCCCTTCCCATTACGGCGCGCCGCCAGATTACCACATCCCGTCCCTCCACTAATGCCGTCCCCTAGCGCCACCCGTGCTCTTATTAGCTCACCCCCTCTCAATCTCCAGACAGGGAGGAGAAAATCGGGACAAACGAGCTCCCTTCTGTTTCGTTCTCTCCCCCTGCGCGGTGGCGCCTGTCGCAGGAAGGAGGGAACACAAAACGAAAAGGCGGGCGCACAAGTGTACGCTGTCCCTGACAAGGTTGGGCCAGCGCTCTTCTTCGGCAACTGGCGCGATTACCGACGAATCGCTCCTGATGGAATCGTCGCACCGGGCGGGATTCCAGTTTTTGTCCTCGCTGCCGGCTGCCGCTACAAATTCACTCCCCATGCCGCCGTCTTGTCAGTTCGGTAAAAAAACAGTAAAATAATGGAGGTAGTCAATAATTTTCTTCGAATCTACTACCTCAATATACAGTTAAAGACAAATAAATAACGACTCACCAGCAGGAATCATTCTAATGGGACGGAAATCTGTTGCCGTCATGTACATCTGTTGTTGTTGTGGTTTTTGGTCGAAACACTCGTTTGTTCCAGCTCTCCACGCAGCCGGACAATGACGGAATAACACAGATGTAGTCCAGATAGGTCTCACTAATTGAGCAACTTTCCCTTCAGGTAGAAGAGCGCAGAGCTGAGGCTTCCCGCCTAAAAGGTGCGACCGACAACAACGCCTTAGACCCAGTACGTTTGTTTCTGCTGCTTACTTCGTGTCCTCCCGTGAAGAGAACGCGGTGGCAAGTTTGGGTACAAAGTTTCGTTAAACGCATAGGAGAGTGATACGGCCTTGTAAAGATCATGTTTAGCGAAAGGGATATGATATTTTCTGTTTATAAAAAATTCACCTTTAAACGTTATGGAGAGGTGAAGACGACTGGCGAACAGGTCTAGAGATGAAACTTCCTGGCAGATGAAAATTGTGTGCCGGAACCGGAACTCGAACCTGGGACCTTTGCCTTTCGCGGGCAAGCGCACTACCGACTGTGCTATCCGACACGACTCACAATGCCGCCTCACAACTTTACTTCCGCCAGTACCTCGCCTCCTACTTTCCAAACTTCTAGATGTTCTAAGAATAACTGTAATGCCAACATTTTTACAATGAGCAAAGGTCATGTTCAAATGTTGGGAAACCTACGGAACCAAACAACGTTGGTCATCAGTACCTAGTCTTACAAACTACTTAAACTAAGTTAAACTCACCTAAGGACAACGCACACATCCATTCCCGAGGGAGGATTCGAACCTCCGCCGCGCGATACGTACCGTAGCGCTCCAGACACCGCTCGGCTACTCCCGCGCGGCGTAGATCTTGTAACATGTGTATGTGGCCTACTGATGTACAAAATTTAATTGCTTCCATAAGTTCAATAAATTTCTTTCATAAAATGATTTGCAAAGGAGCCTTCAGGTGTGCAGTTGAGTAAATGAACAGGTAGAAGTTGCTCAGTTCGTGTATTGGCGGTCAGGAGTGTTCTGAGCAAGTTGCTCAGTTCGTGTGTCTAGCAGGTAAAAGTTGCTCAGTTCGTGTGAGCCGCTCCGCGTTACCTGCGCAAGCCTCTTCATCTCTGAACACAACTGGCGTCACATCCCTTTAAACCTGCTTTCTGTGTTCGTTTCTCTGCCTCCCTCTGCGATTTTTGTTCCATACACTTCCCTCCGATGCTAAACTGCCGATTCCTTGGTGTTTCAGACAGTGTCCCACCAATCTATCACTTGTTTTAGTCAAAATATGCCATACATTTCTTTCCTCCACACTTTCGTTCAGTACCTCCTCATTAGTTTCACATTCTACCATCTCATTTTCAGCATTCTCCTGTAGCACCAAATTTCAAAAATGTTTATAATATTTTGGTATGAACTCCTCATCGTACACTTTTCACTCCCGTACGAGGCTACATTCCAGATAATGTTAATAAATTTTCCGTCTTCAGAAGTGCTTTTTCCCATAGCTATTATGCATTTCATGTCTTCTTTATTTCTACCATAAGAAGTTATTTTGCTACCCAAATAACAAAACTCACCTATTACGTTTATATTCTTGTTACTTGATCTATCATTAACCATATTTTCTTCTTTTTCAAGAAACTATCAATTCAATTCAATTGTTCTTTCTGGTCCTTTTCTGTCTGGCAGAATTACTATGACATGTGCAAACCGTAAACATTTTGTTTCTTCTCCCTGAAATTTAACTCCTTCTCCAAATTTCTCTTCGAATTGCTTCACAGGTAGCTCAGTGTACAGACTGAATAATATTGGAGAAAGGATACAACCCTCTCTTACTCCCTTGTTAATCAAAAGCTGTTGTTCACAATGTTGTCTAAAATATGATAATAAAAAACTGGTTGTTAAAGCGTTTCGTAACTTTCCTTTATTTAAATACCCCACCAAACCACCTTCCAAGTCAACATACTAAGATCACCTCTCTTGTCTCCAGTTAAACAACTATCTCCTCGAGACAACGATAACAATGACTTGCTGTATATCTTTGGCATGTAGTGTCAACCTACTTACAGATATGAAAATTGGATTTATTTTCTGATCCAAAGACATTACTGCCCAACCAACAGGCACGTTTCATAGTTTGGAAGGTAAGAGATGAGGTTCTCGCGATTAACATTCGATTTATTTTCTGAGCCAAAGACATGACAGCCTAACCAACAGGCAGGTTTCATAGTATGGAAGGTAGCAGATGAGGTTCCCGCGGAATTAAAAGCTGTGATGATGTGACGTAGAGGTGCACAGGTAGCTCAGTCTGCAGACCATTTTCCCTCGACAGGCAAAGGTCCTGCTTTCGAATACCGGTCTGGCATACAGTTTTAACCTGGCAGGTTGTTTCACCTGTGTACATCGCTCACGATCACCACGCGCTTGTCCGTCCATTTTTGGAGTATTGCAGCCCAGTGTGGGATCCTTATCAGGTGGGTTTGACGGACGACATCGAAAAAGTCCAAAGAAAGGCAGCTCGTTTTGTATTGTCACGATACAGGGGAGACAGTGTTACGGAAATGATACAGGATCTGGGATGGGAATTATTACAACAACGGCGCTTATTGCTGCGGCGTGGGCTATTTGCGAAACTCCAATCGCCAACATTCTCCTCCGAATGGGAAAATATATTGTTGACTCCCACTTACATTGGTAGAAATGATCACCAGAATAAAATACGAGAAATCAGAGCTCGAGCTCGAGAGAGATTCAGGTGTTCTTTCTTCCCGCGCGCTATTCGAGAATTGAATGGGAGATAAACAGTATAATTGTGCTTCGATGAACCCTCTGTCAGGCACTTAAATGTGATAGGCAGAGTATCCCATGTAGATGTAGATGTATACGTATACTTTCTCCCCAACAGAGTACACGAAATGGAATTCGCAAATCCCTTATTCCCTTGTATACACACGTCCATTTTTTACTAACCCCGTCAGCTGCGAGGTGAAATTGCGTTGCAGTGTTACACAATCTGTCATCGACCGACAAAGTATACAATTTTATGTTTTCCGTCGAAAACTGTACGAATATCAATTTGTGAACAATTTTCATAACTACCTCGTGGCGGGAGCTTTCTTCCTGTTTATTTTTTTTTTTTTTTTTCGCCTTAGAATGCAGTTCTCAATTATTTAAATGTTTGTGCAACGTACAAGTAACTATAAATGACAAACTCGTTGTTACGTTTCATCCATTTGGGCTAGGAAACAGGGTAGTGCGCTACGCTCGGTGTTAATCGTTTCCGCGCAATCTCTAAGCAGCTCGGCTCGGCGGGACGTACATGAGTAGCGGGCTCTGGCGCGGTGTCTTATACAGCGGCCACTTATCTCGAGGCATAAATTTGCAGCAGGCTGGGAGGCCCGCGGGCGCGTCCATCTTGGCGCGTTTAACTCTTCCGGAATGCCGGGCAGGCACGCCACGGCGGAAGGCGCGGCGCCGTTTGCATTTGTTTTAACGCATTCACGCACATGGCGGCCGCACGCGACCACCTCCACGACTTACAGACTCGACTTCCAGACACTTCCTCCTGTAGCGCAGGAAACCCGGAAGGAAGCTCTACCGTATGCCACCGACGTGATCTTGAAAAGAATAATAAACGCTATTGGTTAC
Source organism: Locusta migratoria (assembly GCA_026315105.1). Classification (NCBI taxonomy): domain Eukaryota; kingdom Metazoa; phylum Arthropoda; class Insecta; order Orthoptera; family Acrididae; genus Locusta; species Locusta migratoria. Next base: position 340,080,151 of record CM048747.1, on the reverse strand, counting down.
GAAGATGGAGTGACTACGATTACTTACGAAAAATGACAAATTATTATTACTGGCTGTCATTTTCTCCAGTCCCACCCTCTCTCATATATTCAAAGGGCTGTGGTTATGGTGAAGAAGGGGAGAGCAGGTGGGGAAGGGGGGAAGAGTAGATGTACTGGTAAAAGTTTCAACGCCATCCATCAAGAGATAGCATAGTGACATCGCTGCTAGAGCCCCAAGTGTGTGTAGAGTGCACGCAGGATAAATTGGCCGATAGATGCGCATACGGCTGGGCAAGTGTAGGGAGAGCGGTAGTGGTGGGAGTAGCGGTCGGAACAGTGAGCGAGCGCTGGAGGGGAAGTACCCAGCTCACTGGCTGGCAGGCGAAAGCACAGAGAAACATATACCGAGAAGAAGCCCCCCCTGAACCTCTGTTCTACGCTCCACTCGTAGTTCCGTAAGATGCTAGCAGGTGTCAGGCAGTTCCCTGGTTTAGTACAGGTAGACCACACTTGAGGCGCTTTTGAGGGTGCCTCTCGCACGTCAGAGGGTAGCGTGGTGGGGAGGTTGAGGGGAAAGATCGTGCCATGTCCGTTGTGCTGGCGTTTGATGGGGGGTGGTGGTGAGGACAAATGTTCAAATGTTTGTAGAGCTTAAGGGACTTAACTACGGGGTCATCAGTCCCTAAACTTACAAACTACTTATGAAGTAGCTAACACTAAGGACGGCACAAATATCCATGCCTGAGGGGGGATTCGAACCCCCGACCGTAGTGGCCGTGCAGACCGTGACTGGAGCGCCTCAGTCCCCTCGGCCACCGCGGCCGGCAGTGGTGGGGACAGCCACTACCTGCTGCCTGCTCTGGCCTGTTTTAGAGGGCTGCTTCTGACCACAGCGTCATCACGGGACATCTTAGGAACTGGTGGTAACCCGCCCTCCCCGCACCCCTGAACGTGTGACCGGGCCCTTACGGAGGTTTCCCATCTGTAGCGAAAGTGGTCTGACGGGGCCTCCCTTTCCGAACGAAGGAATGAACTAGCCCGGCGCTTTGGACGAATACTCGTCTCTGAACAACGTCCACGTTATCCTGCGCGGACTCTACCCTTCAATGGTGAATGTTTGGAGCCGAAAAGTTGAGTATGATATCAACATATGAAAGAAACAAGCGCAATACCACATAGACATAGTCATAGATTTTTCTGCCAACCGAGTTTAAAAACAGACAAATTGTGGCCTTCCCAGTTGGGGGTAGCCCTTTAGGAAAATTGACCCACAAGTTGGACATGCAGCTTCAGTTGCACTCGATGCTGCTTGCAATGGGCATGTGGACATTCTTATACTCGTAGACAGTGGCGGTGCGTCCTATGTGTTCACTGGTTAAGTGAACCCCCAGAAAAAAGCTCGCCAGGAATAATAGAAAAAAAATTAAATAAAAAGTGTTTTTAAACTGTAATTCTTCATTTCGTTCTTCTATCAGATCATTTTATATGCACATTCAAAATATTTTTATTGATTGAGAAACTTTTACGTCGCTGAGTCAACACGTATACGAGTTGTAACGCGGCCGCTTAATATAGGCATCAGTGGCAGCAGCACTGCAATGTATATGCGCTGCTGAGATTCAAATTCTCTTCTGAACCCGCTGGAGAGAGCACATGGGCGCTCCCGCGGCAGGGAGGGACGAGGAAAACGCCGTTTTTAAAATTGTCGTTGTTGCTGGCAAAGAGACCAGCTCCTGGCCTCTCGAGCTCTGGCGGTTACTCACGAATGGTCCCGAAGCAAGACAATGGAGCTACTGCGCACCTCGCGTTGCGTATGCGCAAATTCTCCACGAAGGCAACATATTTGTGTTAGACGCATTACAGATTCATCAAAAACACATATTTGATGAAATATCTTATAACTATAAATTAAAGACGTATGAACTGTAAAAGCCTTCAAAAGATTCAATCATGAATAATAATGAAGTCACTGCTCTCCTCCTTGCAAGAATAGCCATGTGGTTAGCGGCATCGCCGGCCGCGGTGGCCGAGGGGACTGAGGCGCTCCAGTCACGGTCTGCACGGCCACTATGGTCGGGAGTTCGAATCCCCCTCAGGCATGGATATTTGTGCCGTCCTTAGTGTTAAGTAGTTCATAAGTAGTTTGTACGTTTAGGGACTGATGACCCCGTAGTTAAGTCCCATAAGCAATACAAACATTTGAACATTTTGTTATCGGCATCTTCCTGCGCTGTTGAAGGTAGTGGGTTCAAGTCTGACTACAAACAATTGTTGAAAACCAAATCTTATTTTTAACAGCTACGGGAACAACAATTACTTTTGTATTGTTACTTGCCACTTATCTTTTAACTTTTTTTGCAAATGTGTCGCGATTTTGACGATAAATGATATTTATTCTCTTTTTCGTAACAAATATTTAACTGAAAAAATGTGGAACAGCCTTTGTGCATGTGTTAACGTTAGGAGAAGGTGCTGCTTACAGTGTCACGTGATCCGATGGTAGCTGTCTCTTCATCATAACAGATTCATTTTGTTACAGTCACTAACCGTGTAATCAGTTACTTACTGTGATTAAGTGTATATGTGCATTTTCATATGTCCTTGGTGTTTATTATAAAGTGAAAATGAACAATGATCAGTATCTCTTATAAACAAATTACTCAGCTTAAAGCTTGTATCAGAAATGTGAAATAAAGAAGCATGGTATGCCGACGCCTCAGCTAGAGTTCAAGCAAGCGCAAACAAACCAAGGTAAGACGTTCTGCAGACCTTTTAAAGAAAATATCTAAATGGGAGGGGAGGGGGGTGCTACCGGTGGCACTTTCTCCCCGGCGCCACTCGCAGGGAGTGAACCCCCAGTCATCTGACGCACCGGCCGCCACTATTTCTAAATGAGGTTTCGAAGTCCGCGCAGCACAGATGTCCGTTAGGATCGTCGTATAATAAGGGCAGCAGTGGCAGATCGTACAGCTACCGTAGAACATACTGGATTCGTGAGCTCAGAAGTGACAACAAGAACTGCCGCATTGGGAGTACAGGAAGGCACACCTGTAATTCGTCTTCCACTCACGAGACAACATCGCCTCACACTATGTTTTTGGAGATGAAATGGCGGGCAATGGTCTGCAGCGATGAACGCAGACTCTACCTAAACGCCAGCGTTGGTCGTTTGCTCGTACGGTGTGGACATGGAAAGCTCTGTCTCGTATAGTGCACACGTCCAAAACACATTCGTCCCAGCTCCAGGCATTACAGTCGGAGGTACGATAAGCTACAACTACCGTCCAACTTTAGTGTTTGCGGAGCGAACGCTGACCAGCACTAGGCACTTTCATTGTGTACAACGACCATAGAGAATAGTACCTAACTAGCTGACCCGTGAGAATAATTCGCACTTTATACTGACAAGTCACAAATAGGTAAGAAAGATAGTAATGGAGAAAATGCAGATGCAAGTACATATGTGTAAAACATAATAAACTTTGAATAGTAGTAACAACTGTCAAATATCTCATAGGTGTTTTTTTGCTACGCCATATATCCCGTATTACTTGTCGTCGTTACTTTTAGTCGTTAAGTCAACATGTATAATCGAAATCGTGTAGTAAACTATGTCTTATATTGACGTGTATAACCGAAATCGTAAGATAAACTGTGCTTGCATCAAAGAATCTAAAAAAAACTGCAAGAGCTTCCGTTCATGTAAGTTAATCTGATCATATCGGCGCGGTGGCTGATGGGAGCAACCGTAAATACATGTCCCATTTACGTCATATACCGGGTATCAACTTAGATTGTACGAACAGTACAAATTTTTTCAAGATAATTTTTTTTCTGTTTTTTTTTTTTTGTGAAATAATAATTGTAAAATATCTGTTTATTTTTCGTCAGTAGTGGACAACGAAACCTTGAAAATGATACCTCAATCATTAATTTTGGATAAGTAATAAGGGAGATATGGCGTACCCACATAAATACCGACGAGAAATAATATGATGATGATGACTTAATTGAAATAATTTAGTTTTAATCCAAACATTAAAATTTATAAAAAGTCGTAAAAAGTGAAAGACGTTAGGTCAGTTTATGGTACATAGTGTTTGAACAGTAACTCTTGAGTGAATTATAAAACTCTAAAAGGTATAGTAATTTTTATTTCGCACATTCTATTAGCTAGGATGAACCGCAAAAGTGAAGCATGGATGACAAAAAAAGGGGAAAAATCAGTGCATAGTGATGCAACACGTCTTGTTTATATATGTTACAGTAGGTAAGATACGGACCTCAGTAAATGTCGGTTTTACGCTACAAACGTTTCTGCAGCTCCTGCCTGGACCACAGGCGCTTCTGTCGACGACTAAAAAAAAAAGGAATTCGTTTTGTCCGCAGCTCGGTTTCAAATTGAGCGTGGCGCGTCAGTGAGACACGCGGACACGTTACGGCCCATGAAACGGACACATTTCTGCGGGGCGCCCTCGCGTTCTTTGGCACGTCAACAACACTGCCGCCGGCCGCCGACGCGCGCGGACGGCAAACAGGGAGCGAAACGGTTGCCGTTATCTGCCGTCGCCTGTCGCCTGTCGCTTTGACGCTTTGCGGACGGCGCGCGCGCGCCACCCCGAAACGCTGCGGGAATACAGGCGATCGCTCGATCGGTGGCACGTCCAGCCTCGCCAAGATAATCCTCGCCGCGGCGCGCACTGCACCCCCCGCCACGCACCGCGCGCCGGCGGAGCCGATACAGATGTAGGCTGTTCCCGGCCGCGTGCAGTCAATCTCCCTCAATTAATTTCCATTGCAAATTACTTTCTGGGCCATTTTCGGCAATCTGTAAAACGAGGAGCGTTTATATATATATCTCGCTCTCCGTCGGTCGTTCCTTCTCTGTCCCTCTATCTTTCAACACCCCGCTCTCTCTCTCTCTATCTCTCTCTGTCTCCTCTTTTTCGTCCCTATACTAGTTATTCCTGCCCCCTCCCCCCTGCGCCGCCTCTTCCTCCCGCCCCCTTGCTGTTTGCCGTATCGAACTGAATAATCGATAGTCATTACGCGCCGGTGGCCGTTTTTGCCAGCGGGCGATAACAATTGCGGGGCCTCCGCGAACACCCGTAACGAGCGCTAATGACAACGCCGTCGACTGCGGCCGCAGCTGCCGCGATGTAGGTGGCCGGACCGCGCGCACCGCTCTAATAAACAACCTGCTCCAATAGGCGCGCTCCCTTCTTCTTATTTATTTTTTCCGCCTATCTCCTCCTTCTTCTCCGGCACTGGTGGGAGAGAAGCCAGTTCGGAAAGAGCACGTCCGATATGCAGATATCACCGCCTAAGCTGCTGGCCCAGTAACCACTTCCTGGCCGAAATCAATTCCCTAGTACCTCGTTCGCCAACAACCGCCCGCGCGCGCTGCCTGACGGATAGACCTCATTAATCGAATCGAGAGGCTGCTATTATTAGAGCCACTGTAATTTAGCTTTTACGAAAACAAGATACCGCTGCGGAACGACTCTTTAAAAATTGATTTATAGCGCGACTGTAACGTAGTAGTTAGCGTAGCGATTAGAAAATAAGAAATATTTCGAAACTGTACATCCATGATGGTATAGTCATTTAAAAATTTACGTAACTGATTGTGAAATTCAGTTTCATCGCGTTTCAAACGTGAGTTCATCTTCGGGTGGGCAATTAGATCAGTCCGCTCAGTCCGTAGCATGATGCCTTAGACCACACGGTTACACTCGCGCGTCTCTCCAGAGAACCAACGGCGGTTCAAATGTCTGTAAATCTATCGGACCAAACTGCGTGGACATCAGTCCGTAGCTTACAAACAACTTAAACCTAGGTAAACTAAGCTACGGACGAACACACACAAACCCATGCCCCAGGGAGGACACGAACCTCCACGGCGGGCAACCGTGCGCTCAGCAGCGAGGTGCTTTAGAACGCTCGGCTACTCCACCGCGGCACCAACGGTGCCTCTGCCATTGCGCCGACCCCTTAAGACGTCGGCACACGGGGCGTGTATCTGAACGTGTGCGGTCAACGTGCTGAGTCCAACATGCGGCTGAACGCTTGGAGACGGCGCTACTTGAGTATACAAGATGGGTGTTTTGTTTTTTTTTTTTTTTTTTTTTTTTTTGTTTTTTTGTTTGTTAAGGTTATGGAACTTAACTACGGGGTCATCAGTCCCTAAACTTACAAACTACTTATGAACTACTTACAACTAAGGATGGCACAAATATCCATGCCGTAGGGGGGATTCGAACCCCCGCCCGTAGTGGCAGTGCAGACCGTGACTGAAGCGCCTCAGTCCCCTCGGCCTGGCAGCGATCAGCCGCTTCAATTCGGGGACAGTTGCCTCGCATCTCCGCTATGGCGTGGTAGCTGCACGTGAACGCAGCGCGCTCGAGCGAGAGTTGTCGGCGGCATCGGGTTCTGGAATCACACTGTTTACAAAATCAAAAGAGTGGAATTACTGCTTTCTCTATTAAATGGTTTATTTTCCCGCTTGTGCATATGTTCGACATGTTCTGTGATATAGGCCTACATAGAACACAACAAAATATATATAAACGTAAGACTCATAAAATTCGCATGACATGTCAGTAATTGCAGCGAATTATAAAAGTTTCATGGCAAACTGTGCTATATAAAATTGGAAAAGACCTTCACATGAGGCAATAGTCTCGCTTTTTAGTAAAACTTAAACGTCATTCTTCCACGGTCAATGTTACTATTCAGTAGAAGATTGTTAAGAACGTATAAAATGCAATACGTGAAACAAAAAAGTGCGTTTTTTACTCTAAGTAAAGTGCAAACTGTCCTGTTCATAATACGAATCCAACAAACTCACTCCTCAGAGGATGCGCACTTACGTTTACATGGTATGGAATATAATGCAGTATACTTCTATGAAATTTATAGGAAAGTCTTTGACAGAAAACCCGAATAAAAAAAATGTTTGTAGAACTTATGGGACTTAACTACGGGGTCATCAGTCCCTAAGCTTACAAACTACTTATGAACTAGCTAAGACTAAGGACGGCACAAATATCCATGCCCGAGGGGGATTCGAGCCCCCGACCGTAGTGGCCGTGCAGACCGTGACTGTAGCGCCTCAGTCCCCTCGGCCACCGCGGCCGGCTGTCATACATTCATAAGACCTAAGTTATATACATAAAATCCATGAAATACGACGGCCAATATGGCATCTTCATCACTCTACCGAAAGGAGCTGCCACCTCCCCGGATAGCCAGGTGGTGTGACGTCGGTGGCGTTCTTCCACCATATTGCTGATCGGTCAGACGCACGTTGAGAATTTCTGGCATGTTTTATACTGCCCGACACGTTGGAAAAGCCTCACAAACATGCGTTTCGCATGTTGTGACGTCAGAAATTCGCCACGTTGGCCTCACTCGTTCAGATACACGCTCCGTGTGAAGGTAATACTACCGCAGTATGTATTGTGCCTGTCGCTATCCAATGACGTCCACCACCACAGTATAAATACCTGCCTCCCTAAATAACGCATTTACTTATGAAAAATCACTTTCTCGCGATTTAGTATGTCTTGAATATTTCCAGTAGTACTACAGCTGCAGAATATCTGGCGAAAAAATACGAACTTCCTAGCGTTGTCGGGGCCGTTTCTGTGCTACGCCTAAAACAAATAACATAAGCCGATTTAGATGCAGAATGAATGGCACCTAAATGTGCTTCTGGGGCGAGAATTCTGCAAATGGTAGCAGCCTTGACGGAGTGCAGGTAGCATGTACTACTCTGCTGAAAAGTAGTAGCTTCTGAAGCGAAATTGCTAGTGTGAGCTTTAAAAAACCGGTCTTCCATTAGTGTGAAAGGAAATATGCATATACCATAGAGCGAGCTTGCAAAGGGCGATGGATTTTTTACAGATCGCTGCTTGAACGACCCCTCAGAAATAAGCAATCAGCATAATGAACTTGCTGAGAGAAGTAGAATACTTTGAATTCAAAGCTACGTGTTTCTATTAGTTACCTAGTTTCAGTTTTTTCGACACGATCCAGACCAATATTTCTTGCTCTCTACGTAAAAATAACTTTACGGCGCCTCTTAAATGTTAGTTTCAATGATTTTCTGAAACTTCGCTGCTTTCGGCAGCGGAAGTGTTTTCTTTTCTCGATGAGCAGTACACGTCTAGAGCCATGGCCGGTGTGCGCACGACGATTACCGGAGCTGCAGCAAAGTTGCTAACAAAGGAACGGCCCGCCAGTGAGGCCGTACCGGAAGTTTTTAGGGAAGTTCCCTGGCATCGTCCAACTTAGCGCAACGTTCCGCCCAGGAGAAATTTCGCTTCTTCTGCAGAAAGGTGAATTTAGCGGACACCTTCAGTGCTCTGATCAAAACTTAAACAATTTTTTAGGACTTCCTTTTTAATCGTTACAATTCCGGTAACTGTCGTTGACTGGCGAAAGAGTTTTCCTCAAACCAACAACAAAATACAATTATTTTAGCTTTGTGCTATTTCGGTAATTGGATTTCATGTTTAATTTTTTTAATTACTTCTGTTGCTGTTCTTTCCAGTTTTCTTCATGTCCCGCTTTTCAGTTACGTTGTTCATTATTACGCGTCGTCTACGACTAACAAAATCAACCATTTTATATACCACTAGAATACTTTCGTTAGAAATTTCCCTCGATTACAGTTCCCAGGGAAGACAACCGAGCGAAATTAATTGGTGGTAAAATACAGTTCTCAAAATGTTTGTAGATCTACCGGATTCATCTGTGTGGCTATTACTCCGTAGCTTACAAACTACTTAAACTAAGGTAAACTAATCTAAGGACACCACACACCCATGCCCCCATGAAGAACTCGAACCTCTGACGGTAAGCAGCCGCGCGCTCCGCAGCGAGGCGCCTTAGACCGCTCGGCTACTCCACCGCGGCAATATTGAATCAGTCTGATTTTAGCATACGGCAGAAAACCCGAAGAGAGTACGAAGTACTCAAGAAGTGCCTCACTGCATGAGACCAGAAACGTTACTATGTGAGTGATGTTCATGAGATGAAAAGCTCTTCCTTTAACTCGAACAAGCGCCCATTTGAATAAGCATTAGAACACTGCCTTCCTGTAGGTATACAACAGGAGACGTCTCACGAGATAAACTATATGAATCGATTACATTCTTTTGCAAAATATTTCAGTTGGGCTAAATTAATGGTCAACTTATGACACCTTTTATTTATTTATTTATTTTTATTATTTTGTTATTTTTTATTTATTTATTTGTGAAACGTAAAGACTGCGTTTGTTCAGTTTTCCGTGAAGGAACTTTGAAGACGTTCCAATTGCGAAGGGTCATGTCTCGGAATAAAAATTGTATCTTGTAGTCATCCTCGCACTTGTCAGACGGTTCCTCCGCAAAACTATTGTGTGCTCTCCGTAGTGACGACATCTGCCTAGTTAGAGTTCGCATTTGTCACGATAAAAGCATTTATTCTCTAGCAAAGATTATATTAGCTTGGTATTTGTTCCATAGATCATGAATACGATACTTCGTAATAATGTGGAACGTGTCACGGTTTTATTTATTTTGTAAATTTTGTAAATACTAGCGCTCGAAAGAAAAAAAGAAGTTATCTGAATTGCACAAAAATTTCTTGTATCGCTTTGATGTTTGCTAAATAGTACTTTCACACTTTATTACAGACCATAATAACTTGTAGTAACCCGCAGATACCTTTGACATATTTCAGTGCCTTTAGACTTCATGTGAGTTATGGGCAGGAATGAGGGTCGGAGGAGCAGGAAAAACGTCTCGCCAGCTAAAGTTTGGTCGGTTTAAGTTGACCCTCATAACTTGCAGTACTGTTGCAAGCTTCCAGATAGCGAAACATTAACGACCGTGCGAAATGACTGCGTGGTCTAAAGGCGTCATGCTACTGACTGGGCTGCCACTCCCACCGGAGGTTCGAGACCTCCCTCGGACATGTGTGTGTGTGTGTGTGTGTGTGTGTTGTCCTTAGTGTAAGTTAGTTTAAGTAGAATGAAACTTTCACTCTGCAGCGGAATATATGCTGATATAAAACTTCCTGTCAGATTAAAATTGTGTGCGGGGATTAGAACCTGGGACCTTTGCCTTTCGCGGATAAGCGCTCTACCGACTGATCTATCCCAATACGCTTCACGGTCTGTCCTCACAACTTTATTTTTGCCTGTACCCCGCCTCCTACTTTCCAAACCTGACAGAAGTTCTCCTGCGAACATTGCAGAATTAGCGCTCCTGGAAGAAAGGATATGATGGAGACATGGCTTAGCTACAGAACAAGGAATTTTTCCAGAATGAAACTTTCACTCTGCAGCGGAGTGTGCACTGATATGAAAAATTCCTGGCAAACAAAGGTCCCAGGTTCGAATCCCGGTTCCGGCACATAATTTCAATCTGCCAAGAAGTTTAAGTAGTCTGTAAGTCTAGGGATCGAAGACATAACAGTTTCGTTCAGTAGGTTTACAAAATTTGAACATTTTAAGCATGAACAGGTTCAGGCGACTACTTTACTGCGGCGTTGCTTAATGACATTTACGAAATAGCATAGCACTATTGTTGACAGCTTGCGCATGAAGCTCCTTTAGACCGAACTACTGCAATTGTCAGGAATCAACTCCAATTACAGCGTAACGAACCAGTTACTAAATTTGTGCTTGAATCTGAAATCCTGCTAGTTATCACAGTTGTGACACCTACATCCCTACTCCGCAAGCCACCCAATGGTGTATGGCGGAGGGTACCTTGAGTACCACTATCGGTTCTCCCTCCTATTCCGGCCCCGTCTTTTTCGCGGAAAGAAAGATTGTCGGTATGCCTCTCTGTGGGCTCTAATCTCTCTGATTTTATCTTCATGATAAAAAAAACCAAATGTTCAAATGTTTGTAGAGCTTATGGGACTTAACTACGGGGTCATCAGTCCCTAAACTTACAAACTACTTATGAACTAGCTAATGCTAAGAACGGCACAAATATCCATGCCCGAGGGGGGATTCTCCTGCAGAGTCTCTGCAGAGTCTTCCACTGGAGTTTATCGATCATCTGCGTAACGCTTTCTTGATTACCAAATGATCCTGTAACGAAGCGCGCTGCTCTCCGTTGGATCTTTTCTACTTCCTCTATCAACCCCACCTGGTACGGAATCCACACCGGTGATCAGTATTCAAGCTGTGGGCGAACAAGTGTACTGTAACCTACTTCCTTTGTTTTCGGACTGCATTTCCTTAGGATTCTTCCCATGAAGTCTGGCATTTGCTTTACCGACGATTGATTTTATATGGTCGTTAGATTTTAAATCACTCCTAATGCCTACTCCCAGATAATTTATGGAGTTAACTGCTTCCAGTTGCTGAATTGCTATAGTGCAGCTAAATGATAAAGGATTTTTATTTCTGTGTGTTCGCAGCACATTACACTTGTTTACATTGAGATTCAATTGCCATTCCCTGCACCATGCGTCAATTCGATGCAGATCCTCTTGCATTTCAATACAATTTCCTATTGTTACAACCTTCTATATACTACAGCATCATCCGCAAAAAGCGGATGTTATCCACATGGTCATTTATGTGTACTATGAACAGCAACGGACCCACGACACTCCCCTGTGGTACAACTGACATCACTCTTACTTCTCCATTGAGAATGACATGTTGCATTCTGTTATCTAGAAACTCCTCAATCCAATGACACAATTGGACTGATAGACCATATACTCTTACTTTGTTCATTAAACGACTGTGGGAACTGTATCAAACGCCTTGCGGAAGTCAAGAAACACGGCATCTACCTGGTAACCTGTGTCTATGGCCCTCTGAGTTTCGTGGACCAATAGCGCGAGCTGGGTTTCACACGATCGCCTGTTTCGAAACCCAGGCTGATTCCTACAGAGCATATTTCCTGTCTCCAGAAATGTCATTATACTAGAGCATAATACATGGTCAAAATTCTAGTATCGCTTAACGCGCTGTACTAAACACCTGAAACTTTAAATGAAATGTACATTTGACAAACGTATCTGTATCTTTAATCTTTAGTCTTCAATAACTTTAATGCCTACTGTTTGTTCTGCCTACGTTTTCAATCAAACAATTTTGTTTGTTTCAGGTCAGTTCATCTCGATGATTGATTACTACTCACTTGAAGTTGCTGTAAGTACAGAGTTCCTTTATCTGTTTTAATTTTGCATCACAGAAGCAACCCTGTAGTTTTATTTGATAGCGCAGAAGTTACATTTATCTTCACACACATTTACATACAACTTCTCAGCACGTTTTTTCAGATTTTGCTTGAGTGTGTAGAGACACACAAATTTTTCAATGGCACCTTCAATAAATACAAGCTCGCCAACACGTCTGGAAGAAATGCATCCCCACACCATCACACTGCAGCTGCCTAGTTTGATGGTTGCTTGCACGTTTCTAGACTCCCACTGTGTGTTTGCTTGACGCCACACTAAACTGCGGCCATCCACGCAGCTCGAAGTAAATTTGCATTCGTCACTCAACAGAATCTTCTTTCAAAAGGTCACATCCTTGCCGACGAGTTCTTATTCAAAAATCATCCGCTTTTTTGCGTTGTACTCTCCAAATGTTCAAATGTTTGTAGAACTTATGGGACTTAACTACGGGGTCATCAGTCCCTAAGCTTACAAACTACTTATGAACTAGCTAAGACTAAGGACGGCACAAATATTCATGCGCGAGGGGGGATTCGAACCCCCGACCGTAGAGGCCGTGCAGACCGTGACTGAAGCGCCTCAGTTCCCTCGGCCACCGCGGCCGACTTGCACTCCCCGATGAACCGTTTGCGCCTTGGCACTCTGGCATTGTACCCAGCACTATTCAGGCATCTGCGCACTGTTCTAACACTGACTTCGGTAACAGAGCCTTCTGCCAGTTATGTCGCTTATAGCAGGACCGGTGTCTCTGGGTCTTCTTTCACCATCGAACTATCTTCCTCTTGCCTCTGTTCGTGGGTTTCTGAGGACGCCCCTGCTGTGGACGACTAACGAGAGTTTTTTCTTCTTTCCATTTCAGGAAGATATTAAATATAGCTTAACACTTTCGTGACGACTCATGCCACTGGGGTGTGAGGGCAGCCTCGCCTCCCGGACGGCGGTCGCCTGCGTGGTGTCACCGAACCCTCACGTGACCAAGGCTCATATGCTCGGTCCGGCTTGCAGATTTAATGGAACACTCCGACCAGGCCCTCAGTACACAATTTGCTGTCATTGAGGATGGTTCGTCCGTGAGTTAAAGTGTCAACTGATTTTATCCAGCTCTTCGAATATTAATCTTCATTACTCGACCATTTGGATATTTTTCGTTCTAAAAGGTAAGATATATCATATGACCCATTTCCCAGGGACATATCGTAGATTTTTTTCTGCGGAACCCTGGCACTGGGCTTTCTGACCAAATTGGGAAGGGGTCGAAACACCGCTGTCTATGTCCTGCTTTGTTCCATGTATGTACAACACACAGTGTCAGTTCATGTCAATCTATTCATTTTATGGACGTTTCCTAACGACAAATCAGTGAGTTCTTCGGGCAAAGTCTGCGATCGACGCAAAATGTTGTGAAAAAAAGGGAGAACGTATTATGGGTAAAACCATTCCGTACTGAAAGATATACAGAACTGTTGCTCTTACAGCTATGCCACTACGGCGTGTGTCGAAGGACAACGTTGTAACCATTATAAGTACATCTACCATCAACCAGGTGGTACCTGCCGTCATCGGATCAAAATCGACGTCGTCTTTCCCGCGGTTCCCTTATTTTCCGGTAGTGTGATTCTAATTGCATTCGACTCGTAGCAGGTATCTGTCAAGATTTTTAGTCACAATTCACTTTCATTTTCATGATTCTCTGCAAGAGTGTTTTTCAACCTTTTAGAATGTGTTACACCATTCCAAGTAAAATTGTTATGGTGACCCCTTTCAAATAGGCCACAAGTGGAAACTAATGGGATTACTTCACAAGTGGAAGTGATTTTCTTTCCATTACTGTTTTTATTCGAGTATTTACAATTGTTTTATATATACATATTTTCCTGTATAATAAATAGATTCTTTACATCGATTATTACTTGTTCCCCAATTTTCTGAAACACTTGTGTCTAAATTTGAACGGGAAATATCCCATGAAAAGTAAAAATAAAAATTATTTTCGTTACAAAATATATCAGAATATTAAGTATACCGCTCAAAATATGAACTCAAACTGGAAGACAACAGTTTGCGATATAGACAGGTTCGTTGCTGGTTGTCTGTTATGCGGGTTTGCCTACCATAACGCCAAATGTTCGTTAAGCTTATGGGACTTAACTACGGGGTCATCAGTCCCTAAACTTACAAACTACTTATGAACTACTTACGAACTAGGACGGCACAAATATCAATGCCCGAGGGGGGATTCGAACCCCGGACCGTAGTGGCCGTGCTGACCGTGACTGGAGCGCCTCAGTCACCTCGGCCACCGCGGCCGGCACCATAACGCCGGTATCTATCCTAGCGGCCTGCGCACGCCACTGTGGCGTGACGTTAAAATTATACTGATATCGTGGTATCATTTTATTTTCTTAGTTTATATCGTATTGTTGGGCACATACGGTTCAATTTACGTCACAAAAGATGTCAGGCCCAAAAGAAAATAAATCTCCAGTCAGTCGTTACGAACTTGTTAATTGTGTCCATTATTGCCAGTGATGTTCCGTGACTGTTCTTCTTCAGTAAATAGCGAAACCCGGGTTCGAGTCCCGGTCCGACACAAATTTTCATATGTTACAAAATGATAGACCAACTGAAGAAGAGTAGCTAAAAGTCGGAAATTCTCGCATATTGCATATTATACAGTGTTGAAATTATTTAATTGCTATTATTATAATGTCAATATAATATCTGTATATTTAAAATACAATGATTTCGCATTCATTCATAAATTGTTACTGAAACGATTTCATTGTATTTTATTAATTATAGTCTTTCGGCTTCGGATGACGACCTTGCCTATTTCTGCATATGATTTCCCCACATTATGCAGCCTCACAATATGCATTCGCTCTTCCCCTGTCGTTTCGCTACCTTACGAGTCATGGTTCTACGTTGGTCTTTCTCGATGAGACCTGTACTTTTCATTAGAACGATACAGCTTCCTTGTGTATACCGACAGCTAGCTCCCCGCGGAGTTGTACCTTCATACTGCGATTACATTGACAAGCGGGGCACTGTCTGTTTACTTTTGTCTCGCGGGAAACACACGCCTGTGATGGTAAAACGAAACTAACAGTTCCCCTTAGAGGTTACGGCGACATTCGCATGTTGTTGTAGCCTTCAGTCCGCAGACTGGTTTGATGTAGCTCTCCACGCTACCCTGTCCTGTGCAAACTTCATCTGAGAATACGTTTGGCAACCTACATCCTTTTGAATTTGCTTATGCCGCGGTGGAATAGCCGAGCGGTGTAAGGCGCCTCGCTGCGTAGCGCGCGGTTGCTCGCCGTGGAGGTTTGAGTTCTCCCTGGGGCATGGGTGTGTGTGTTGTTCTTAGATTAGGTTACCTTAGTTTAAGTAGTTTGTAAGCTACGGACTGATGACCACGCAGTTTGGTCCGATAGATTTAAAAATATTTGAACGTTTGAATCTGCTTACTGTTTGTTTGTTCGTTTGTATAGTTTAGGGACTTAACTACGGGGTCATCAGTCCCTAAACTTATGAACTACTTACGAACTAGGACGGCACAAATATCCATGCCCGAGGGGGGATTCGAACCCCCGACCGTAGTGGCCGTGCAGACCGTGACTGGAGCGCCTCAGTCCCCTCGGCCACCGCGGCCGGCCTGCTTACTGTATTCGTCCCTCGGCCTCCCTCTACGATTTTTACCCTACATACTTCCTTCTAATGCTAAGTTGACGATTCCTTGATGTCTCAGAATGTGTCCCAACAACCTATCCTTTCTCTTAGTCAGGATATTGCAGAAACTCCTTTTCTCCCCAATTCTTGTGAACATCACTTCATTAGTTACGTGATGAACCCATCTGATCTTCATCATTCGTCTGTAGCACCACATTGCGAAAGCTTCTATCATCTTTTTGTCTTAACTTCGTATTTTTCAAGTTACACTCCCATACAATTCTACACTCCAGACAAATGCTATCAGAGAGGACTTACGAGCATTTAAATTAATATTGGATGTCAACAGATTTCGCATCTTCAGAAACGCTTTACATCCCATAGCCATTCTGCATATTATTTCTTCTTTACTTCGTCTATCAGAAGTTATCTTACTACCTAAATACCAAACTCGTCTACTACTTTTATTGGCTCATTATCTCATCTAATTCCTCCAGAATCGCCTGATTTTCTGACACTACAGTTAATTTACTTTACTTTACTCTTGTTAATGTTCATCTTGTACCTTCCTTTCAAGACACTGTCCATTCCGTTTAATTGCTCTTCCAGGTCTTTTGCTGTCTCTGTCAGAATTACTATGTCGTCAGCAAACAGTAAACTTTTTTTTCTGTCCCCTGGGCTCTTATTTCCCTCTCCAAATTTCGCCTTGCATTCCTTCACACTTTGCTCAATAAACAGATTGAACAACATTAGAGAAAATCTGCCACCCTGTCTTATTTCCTTTCCAACAACTGCGATCCTTTCAAGCCCTTCTATTCTAATAACTGCCCTCCTACCTTCAAAATCTAATCTGAAAAAGCGTGTTTTAGTCAACATTGACAAAAACTTTCATCAGATCCACAAATGGTAAAAACGTAGGTTTCCCTTTCCTTAATTTATCTTCTAAGATAAGGGTAATGTGAGTATTGCCTCGCGAGTTCCTAAATTTCTTCTAAATCCAAATTGATCTTCCCCAAGGTCGGATTCCACCAGTTTTTCCATTCGATTGTAAATAATTAGTATTTTGCCACCATGACTTATTCAACTGATAGTTCTGTAATTTTCACATTTGTCTGTACTCGCTTTCTTAGGAATTGGAATCACTATATTCTTCTTGAAGTCTGAGAGTATTTCCCCTGTCCCATACATCTTGGATATCATGTGGAACATATTGTTCATGACTGGATTACCTAACGATAATAGCAGCTCAGACAGAACATCATCTACTCCAGGGGCCTTGTTTCTACTCAAATCTTTTAGTGCCCTGTCGAATTCTTCTCGCAGTATAGTATCTCCAATGTAATCAATCTGTAAACTTCAGAACAACTAATGAATTAACTTATACTAAAGACGGCACATACATCCATGCCCGAGGGAGGATTCGAAGCTCCGACGTGGGAGCTCGCGCGATTCGCAACGTGGCGCTCCAGACCGCTCGGCTACTCCCGCGCGGCCCCCAAGAGTACATGTTTCCAACAAAGCTCAACTGAAGTTATATGTGAACGTTGTTAATATTTGAAGGTATGCATGATTAAACCCAATGTTCATATTGTTATAATGAGATAGTTTCTGTGAACATAATGGAATCATTTTGTCACCAAATTTTAATCTACCTAATTCTCTGAAAATTACTTCACTGTGACCGAGCGAGGTGGCGCAATGGTAATGCACTCGTATTCGGGAGGGCGGTGGTTCAAATCCACCCCCGGAGATCCAGATTTAGGTTTTCCGTGATTTCCCTAAATCACTCCAGGCAAATGCCGGGATGGTTCCTTTCAAAGGGCACGATTTCCTTCCCAGTCCTTACCCAAAACTCAGAGCGTTAGCTCCGTCTCCAATGACCAAGCTGTCGACGGGACGTTAAACCCTAAGCTTCGTTCCCGTACTTCACTGTAGCGAAAATAACATTACACCAGCAGAAAACGAACGGCGGGAGCTAGATCTTGCAGAAAACGAATGTAAGTCGCTAGAGCTGTACTTATAACATACGCACAGAAAAAAAAAATAATTTGCCACCTTTTACTGAAATTATGCCACCTGATTCATTGTGCCCCGTGGTTCAACGTGCCCCACTCTCGCCTTCTGTGGCCGCGACTCCACGAGCTAGACTTTGCGACGCCCCTTGGGGTCGCGACCGACAGGTTGAAAAACACCGCCTTAAAATATTAACTTGTGACAGATGTCCAGGCTTGCCCGGAGCGAGTAATTTCTTTCCAGACATGTACAGAAAATTTCTGCGAAAGCAAAGCGGCGCGGCGGTTGTTTCGTTTGATGCGCCAGGGTGCGTGAGACCCGGCACCGTTTGAAAAGTCGGTGCGATGCACTGTCACCGCCGCGGCTGCGCCAGCCAGCTGTTTACGGAGCCGTAATCGGCGGTAAGGAGGTGCTGACCGGCGCTGACACACTGTGTTTACTGTCAGCAGGCTGCTATCTGCCGGCGCCGCTCGCCTTATCCCAGCCTCTTACCGCCCACATGCCGGCGCGGCCATCATTTGACTGCCAGCCGCACAAAGCCGACTACACAGAAGGCGCCGACCGTCACGTACGCACTCCTTTTGTAACTTGTCGGCGGTACTGCTCCATTCCTCATACTTGCGTTGCTTTTCTCTCTTGTCCTTTTTTCCGGTCTTCTCAGCACTTGTGTTTAGTTCTTATTTTTACTTTCATTCCGTGTCACTAGTGTTTTTATTTGTCACTTTTCACTTCTTTCACCTCTCGCAATGTTGTTGCTGTGAAAAACGAGAAAAGGAGGAAAGGACATTTGGCACGGGAATGACATCGCGATGTAAGGCGCCATGTCATGGATTGCGTTTGCGCTCCTGTCGCAGCTTCGAAGCCTCCTTCGCTTATGGGTGTGTGTGTTTTGATCTTAGTATTAGTTGAAACTTCCAGGCAAATTAAAGTTATGTGCCGGAACCGTGACTCGAAGCTTGGACCTTTGCCTTTCGCGGGCAAGCGTTCTACCGACTGAGCTACCCCGGCACGCTTCATGGTCCGTCCTAACAAATTTACTTCTGCCAGTACCGAGCCTCCTACTTTCCTAACTTCTTAAAGTCCTCCTGCGAAACTTGAAGAACTAGCAAGCATGGAAGAAAGCATATATATATATATATATATATATATATATATATATATATATATATATTGGCCACTCCGAGGAGTGAAGCGGGCTGTTTGAGATCGCGGTTCTATTAGGCCAATTAAGCTGATAGTGAGTCAAAGGCTGTTCTTTTCAGCCAATTATAAGGTAAGTTGATAGTGAGTCAAAGGGGGATTCCAACTGGGAATAGGTGGGAGGGGCTTACCAGTTCCGACATACGCCTTACAACCAAGGAAAGCGAACCGAAAACCTTGGTCGGAACCGGAGTATTGGGATCAATTTGATTTATCTCTGGGACGTTGCCCCAGAATAAGGATGGATTAACAGGGAGGCACGAGTATACTCGCGTTAATCAAGGATCGGGTGCCCGAGTTGCTCTCATAGGCTCGTAGGGATCAGCTCGACAAACAGTGGACAAGCGTCTCTCTAGGGGGTCCGCACCCGCAAGCGCGGTATTCTCTGCGTCTTTACGGCGGCACTCTTCAGGCTTTAGTCTTATGGGAATTAGTTTATAAAGTAACTATGAGTTTGAGTTGAGGTAAACTTGAGAATTTGTATCTGACGGGAGGCGTGCTTGAGTAATTCCTTGCAGATGTGGTGATCGCTGTATCCCCAGTGGTCTAGTGGTCAGCACAACTGCCTAGAAAGCAGGATATCCAGGTTCAGATCCCAGATTTACCCATCCCCAGTTAATGTCGTACATTCCGTAAATACGTTTAAACATGCGTTAAGGTAGTAAACTTCAGGGGACATCGGTCGCTATAGTTGAGCCGAAATACGATGATCCCTGGCGCTTGAGCCAATCGGCCTTTTGCGCCGGCTGCGACAGCAGACCATTGAAGTAAGTCAAACGAGAACGTTGCTCTGCGCATGCGTACGTCGGGCTCCGCCGTGCACTTCTGCCATTTCTGTCAGACAACAGCGACCGTTATAGCTATACTGTCCGGCAACGAACTCACTATTTGGCAACACGGTTGCATTCCGTTTCTCCGAGCGGATGTTATTGCTGTATCTAGCACGGCCGTTTGTTGATTGATGGGGTTGGGTTATATATAGCCTCCAGTGGTCTCCAGATTTCCAGGTCCAGGTCTTTTTCCATCTGGTGTAGCGTCAATTCCCTGGGGTTGATTTCTCTCGAGTGCCACGTAAGGTGTTTGGCATTGCAGTGTCCGCCTATGAATGTTCTTCCGTTGAAAGACAGAATGTTTAGTAGATAGGCTCGTAGGGATCAGCTCGACAAACAGTGGACAAGCGTCTCTCTAGGGGGTCCGCACCCGCAAGCGCGGTATTCTCTGCGTCTTTACGGCGGCACTCTTCAGGCTTTAGTCTTATGGGAATTAGTTTATAAAGTAACTATGAGTTTGAGTTGAGGTAAACTTGAGAATTTGTATCTGACGGGAGGCGTGCTTGAGTAATTCCTTGCAGATGTGGTGATCGCTGTATCCCCAGTGGTCTAGTGGTCAGCACAACTGCCTAGAAAGCAGGATATCCAGGTTCAGATCCCAGATTTACCCATCCCCAGTTAATGTCGTACATTCCGTAAATACGTTTAAACATGCGTTAAGGTAGTAAACTTCAGGGGACATCGGTCGCTATAGTTGAGCCGAAATACGATGATCCCTGGCGCTTGAGCCAATCGGCCTTTTGCGCCGGCTGCGACAGCAGACCATTGAAGTAAGTCAAACGAGAACGTTGCTCTGCGCATGCGTACGTCGGGCTCCGCCGTGCACTTCTGCCATTTCTGTCAGACAACAGCGACCGTTATAGCTATACTGTCCGGCAACGAACTCACTATTTGGCAACACGGTTGCATTCCGTTTCTCCGAGCGGATGTTATTGCTGTATCTAGCACGGCCGTTTGTTGATTGATGGGGTTGGGTTATATATAGCCTCCAGTGGTCTCCAGATTTCCAGGTCCAGGTCTTTTTCCATCTGGTGTAACGTCAATTCCCTGGGGTTGATTTCTCTCGAGTGCCACGTAAGGTGTTTGGCATTGCAGTGTCCGCCTATGAATGTTCTTCCGTTGAAAGACAGAATGTTTAGTAGATCTTGCTGTACCAGTTGAGCCGTTGGACGTAAGTACATCGGTATGCCCAGTAGGCGGAGCCAGGGATCATCGTGTTTCGGCCCGACTGTAGACTTACAAATTACTGAAACTAACTTAAAATAACTGATGCTAAGGACGAAACACACACACAGACAGAGAGGTGGGGAGGAAGAGAGAGAAGTCCGAGGGAGGACTGGAACATCCAACGGGAGCGGCCGCAAATTCCTTGACGTTCCACCCGAAACCGAGCGGCCATGGCGCCGTGTCCCTTTAGGACCTTATCAGGTGGGTTTGACGGAAGACATCGAAAGAGTCCAAAGAAGGGCAGCACGTTATGTATTGTCACGATACAGGCGAGAAAGCGTTTCGGAAATGATACAGGATCTGGTATGGAAATCATTACAACAACGGCCCTTATCGCTGCGGCGTGGTCTGCTTACGAACCTCCAGTCACCAATATTCTCCTCCGAATGCGAAAATACATAGGCAGAAATGATCACCAGAATAAAATAAGAGAAATCAGAGCTCGAACGGAGATTCAGATGTTCTTTGTTCCCGCGTGCTATTCGAGAATGGAATGGGGGATGAATAGTATAAATGTGGTTCGATGAAACCTCTGACAGGCTTTTAAAAGTGATTTGCAGAGTATCCCATGTAGATGTAAATTGCCCCGACGGATTGACGTAGCAGAACGAATCTCATGGCTCAATGAATACGCCGGGAAAAACTGGAAATGGTCATTCTCAGTTTTAACACTTGCCACAAGTGAATGCACTGACAGTTCTTCGCACCCTTCCCCAGGATGCAGGTAACTGCAACAGATTACTCGGACAAATTGTTTTACGATAAATCTGAAGAGGCAAAGGTCGGAGTTGGAGCCTCTGAGAGCGGGAGATTGAGAGAGAGAGAGAGAGAGAGAGAGAGAGAGATTGAGAGAGAGAGAGAGAGAGAGAGAGAGAGAGAGAGAGCACATGAGGGGGTGATTTAGCGAGCTCGCAGCTCGTCGGAGACAGCCGGGGTTCCCCTGCTACGTAAGCGGCGTTGGGCTTCCGTTCGTCTTTACGAGGCAGTCTCGCGCCGCGCCCGCGACACGCAGCCCTCTTTGCAGTCGCGTGACTCCTCGCTCTCATTCACTTTATGACTTGTTATTTGCGTAAGAGATACGACCCGCATTTAAGCCGCCGCCGAAGACGCCGAGTAATGGATCACGACTTGCGTTTAACTCGAGAAACTGACTTATCTGTTCCCCTGCTTTATTCACTTCTCAACCCTAACAAGACGCTATTCCTGATAGTGAACGCTGCCAACTTAATAACTCGAGTGCGATACAGCTCTATGAAGAAATGTTATTTGTGTCTGTATTTATCTCTCTAACACTCCCTTTCTGTAACAGTGGACACACTCATAAAATAGACCACCATAATTATGTATTTCACTGTACTGTTTTTAAAGAAAACTCCTTTTACTACTGCTAATGAAGGGTTTTTATTTTTATAATTCACCCATACGCGTTTCGCCTTTGTCACAAGGCAGGCATCAACAGAGGGTGTCCTGAAATATTTACACGTTTCTGTTTTCTCAACTTAATTGAATTTAAGTTGGCAACACTACAAAACAAACTACAGTGGACACAGTATGGCAGCAGATGACAGTGGAACCAGAAAAATGAGAAGTTTTTCAGAAAACAGTGGAACCTTTCGACCTGGTTGCCAGAAAGTGACTGATATGGAGTAGCAAGTGCTGTAAGTACACCATTTTGTAGCAAACAACTAACTGTTTTGAATCAGAAACGAAATGTTTTGTACATATGTAAAAAACCTAACCTCTGTGTGTAAACAGAAACATGTAAATATTCCAGGACACTCACTGATGATGCCTTGTGACAAAGGCGAAACGCGTATGGGTGAATTATAAAAATAAAAACCCATCATTTGCAGTAGAAAAAGGCGTTTTCTTTAAAAACATTACAGTCAAATACATAATAATCAGCTGCTGCTCAAATGGCCAATACAAGCAACGTATACCCCCATAATATTCGGTTTACAAAGTTTCTTAAAACAATAAATGATTTTTTTTCTTTTTTTTTAAGGACAAATGCCTTCTAAAGATTGGTGAGTCTCAGATCAACACACTTGTTACAAATATTCAGTTTACGAATATTTCCTCCTGGGGACTATGACATCCTACAATCTCACCACATGGATTATTAAGGCATTTATTTCTATAAACTTACAAGATTAGAGCCATGACGTCCATGTTAACACCCAACGTGTCAATCTACATATTTTGTATTACATTCACGGCAATCATCAATTGCGACATTTTGAAACGTTTACTAATTACGAGGGAGCACAAGGGAAAAATATAGACAATTTATATTCACTGACTGTTAGGTCGTTTCTTGACAGAATATTTTATACATTATGAATGAAAACACAAGATAACTGTGAGATGCCGGCCGCGGTGGCCGAGGGGACTGAGGCGCTCCAGTCACGGTCTGCACGGCCACCACGGTCAGGGGTTCGAATCCCCCCTCAGGCAGGGATATTTGTGACGTCCTTAGTCTCAGCTAGTTCATAAGTAGTTTGTAAGCTTAGGGATTGATGACCCCGTAGTTAAGTCACATAAGTTCTACAAACATTTGAACTGTGAGATATTCTGTAAATGTATTGGTTTACGAACCGGATGTCCGCTGTTACGCCATCATCAGGTAAACATTACAATTTGGAAAAGAGTGGAATACACAAGATTACTTACAACTGTGACAAATGCTACGTTGGCTAGTCAGGCAGACTAAAGGAACGCTACAAAAGTTGGAAATCAGGCAAGGAAATTCTATATTTGCACACCACGTGCTAAAAGAAGGCCACAGATATAATGTAACACATAAAGTCCTACATCGTGTACGAAAAGGAAGGAAAATGAACTTCTTTGAAATAATGAAGATTAACAAACATATGTACTATTCGCCACACATGGTACTGAATGATCAGACACAATTTCCATACTCACCACTTCTGTCTGCAGAATCTAATCACAACCCTGTGTAGACAATGTCAACTACCATCTCCTACCCACTTGTCTCATACCTCTACTACTGTTTCATCGCTATCTTATAAAATCCCTTGTTTGGCTGCTTACTTGATACAAATTGTACGGCCACCATAGTTTAATTTAACCAGTAAAAATTTTAACATATATTTACAGATGTTTCATTCAACTTTGTCACATGCTTCCATGTTCCAGATAATGGACCTGTTTTAGATAAGATAATTTTTTGGTCAATTTTTTCAGCTAGTTTCTATTGTTTCAATTTATATTTCTTAGGATAATATCGTACTTTATTATATTGTCTGATATTTTGTCAGTCAGTAACTTGAACCACAACTTGAATTATAATGATTCCATCAGGTTAGTTATAAACCGAAGCACTAGTCTCCCTTGACAGTTATATATCTACGAAATTTAAGATCTTTGAAACTTAAACTTGTAATGTTTACCTGATGATGGCATAATAGCCGAAAACCATTTCTTAAACCAATAAATTTGGAGAAGATCTCACAGTAATATTGTGTATTTCATTCATAAAGACAATTTACATTCAAAAAACTTAAGAATCTGCGGCTGGGGCAGAGGATCGATGATTGCACGATATTTCGACTGGACGACACCTGGTCGCTTTCAAGGCAAGTGCAGAGATGATATACTGCACATGGACTTCTAGTACCTCTGTTTTCAATTAAAGTAGTGGAGATACTACTCAACTGACGGATAAGCAACAGTGCCATTACCCAACCAAAGATGTGTATTTCGGCCACCGTCTAAGATAAAGGCGCTAATGATCTTAGTTTGCGTAAGTCGGCTGTCAATCGTATCCCATGCAACTGAGGCAAGTCATGCAGTGGTCGTTTGTCAGTGTGGAGGAAGGTTTACTGAACATAAGCGTCACACACGTTTATTACAACCTAGGAAGCTGCTAGGGCACAGGTCATCCTATGGAACATAACAATACCGAGATTCTGGCATGCACTTCCAGGTATGCCGTGGCGGATTAGCCGTGCGTACTGGGGCGCCGTGCTGCTGTAAGTGCGGCCGTTCGCCGTCGATGTTTCGAGTCCCCCCTCGGGCATGGGTGTTTTTGTTGTCCTTATGTTAGTTTAACTTAGTTTAAGTAGTTTGTGAGCTACGTACTTATAACCATGCAGTTGAGTCCGATAGATTTACAAACTTCCAGATATTGGAATTGTGTTATTAAGGAAATAGTTGAAATTGATATATCGAATAAGTTTATAAATAGAGATGGAGGTTTATGGTTGAATTCTGCTGGGAATTCTGCTATCTGTCTCCCTTGCTAAGTAACAGATGGAGAGATATAATTTATCTTAATCCGTTGATCACTGATAATTAGTATCAATACTTCTGACATTTGACATCTTTGGTTGTGTGATAGCCCTCTTGCTTATTTGTTTACGTTCGAATATAACTTTGTTGTACCGAAGTTATTTCGGGTTTTTCAAGCGTCACCTTCTCGTCGCAATATCTCTGGATGTAATTGGATTATTGCGATGCAATCGACGCCATTGTTTACGTGATTAGTCATGTTATGGATTACTGAAGAAAAAATATAGGGTGTCCATTTAAAAAAACAAAAGTTTGTGTTAAAAAACACATTTGATTTCTTTTTAGAATGTTTCCAAATATGTACATTCAAGGGGCCCAGCCGTACATTGATACCGGTGAAACTCGTTTTCCAATAGCTGTTATTGTTCCGGAGATAGTTTGGGTGGACAAGATAGCTGGGACACCCTGTATATAGAGAGTGTGCATAAAAATTGTGCAGGTTAGATAACATTAGATTATCTGTTCATTTCATAGATTCGTAGTGAGGAGATTCTAGTGGATGTACAAGCATTTCTTCTTAAGAAACTTTGAAATAATTCGACTGCATTAGTAAACAAAACATAGCATGAGTCGATTCCGACCTTAAGTGGAATTTTATACTAAGTTTCATGATGCATTCAACCTGAAATATACATCAGTAACGGTAATAAGATGAGTTGGAGCATATTCCGTTCTTTAACTACGGAACAAATGATTCGTTAAAATTTTCAAAACAATTGTAATTTTTTTTAGCAAAACGGTATATATCTGCGACATAACATTTAATGGTTCTCCTTCAATTACACTTTTTAAAGGTGCTCCGTGACTCAAAAAGTTGGGGAAATTCCCGTTAAAAACTTCTAGAACTTCTAGGTAGAGGCTAGTGAGTACATAACGTTTTGAATAGGAAGCCATGTCTGGAAACATCGTTTCCGTCCTGCGGTCTGACTCCGTAGTCCAGTGGACAGCGTCCTAGATTACAACGTATGGGGCCCGGGTTCGATTTCCGGTCCAATTGGAGATCTTTTCCCAACTCGGACACTGGGTGTTGTGTCGTCCTCATGATTATTTCATCATCATCCACGCGCCAGTGCCCCAGTGGCCTCACCTACTTGCACCAGGCAGGCGGAACACCATCCCACCTGGGGTCTAACGGCCAGAAACACCACACGAAATCATCATCATCCGTCCAACGACAGTGTCAATACAGGTGTGTAACTCGACAACGTCAGCTGGCACGAGTTCTGGACGCCGAACAAGACGTTGAAGAGACACCAGGTGGGATGGAGAGTGTACCAGACCATGCTTCGGAGATACAATGTGTGTAACGAAGTTGGTGGTTGCAACATCGAGCCGCTGTTGTTATGCATCAGTACGTTGCGGCTGGTGCCGTAGATGCTGGGTTTTGTTGTTGTCGACTAAATTGTAATGTATATGCGTACGTAATAACGGAAGAATTCAGTATTCTTTTCAAAATTGATTGCAACAATTGTACTGCAACACGACTCATTACAGTACTCAAGTAGGAGTGGATGAGATAATCATCTGAATTCAAAATGTTTGTACTCAGAACCCTCTACAAGTGCTAGAAGTTTGTAACGGGAATTTCCGACCACCCTGTATATTCTGTATGTAAGGTGTTGGCGGGAGTCGACTAGGACAGGCCGTTTTGGAGCTGAGTGGTCGGCGGCATCAGCGGTGTTATACGCCGATGACAGCGCTGAGCATGGCCTAAGCTATGTTTAGCAAACGCGGTGCCCAGGGGCCGCGCGAGCGCCGGTGACGTACGTCAGCCGGCCGTGCCCGCCCGCCTGCATTAATCCCAGCCCCTGCATTACCCATGAGTCACCGCGCCACGGTAATGCCACCTGCTGACAGTTATGTTTATTCCCACAGCCGATGCTCGCCGCCTGCCCGCTTACCGCTGCTTGTCAGACTACAGCTGGACATTTCTCGTCAGCACAATTGTGACTGCTGTTTGCGCTACAGTATCAGACATCGGCATGTCACTGGGGTGAAACTCATGATTGAAAGACGGCTGTCTGTCGTCTTCCCTAGGTTTTCAACTTTGTAATTTATCTAAGTTCACTAGACAGCCCTTTTTTGCTAAATAAGAACCCCCTTTCCTTCGGAGGCATGTGGAATAGCATTTCATTTCATGTTTTTAAATGTTAGTTTCTGTACCACTGTGTTAATATTGCTGCGATTTTATTACGCTAATAATTTATTATTTTGTCTATGAATGTGGCAAGATGAACGGTTTTTCAAAAAATGTTCAAATGTTTGTAAATCTATCGGACCAAACTGCGTGGTCATCAGTCCGTAGCTTACAAACTACTTAAACCTAGGTAAACTAACCTAAGGACAACACACACACCCATGCCCGAGGGAGGACTCGAACCTCCACGGCGAGCAACCGCGCGCTCCGCAGCGGGACGCTTTAGACCGCTCGGCTACTCCACCGCGGCGAACGCTTTTTCCGTGACGCCAGTGTCCCTGTGAAAATGTGTACTTGTTTTATTCTGTATATCCATGTGTGAGTATCTTCTAGCATGGCAGTCTGATTGTATGTATGAGAATCTTCTAGCATGGGAGTCTGAGTCTGTGTATGAGAATTTTTGTCGTCGGCTGCTGGCTGCGCGCTTTGCGTCTCTGGCTTCGTGTCGTTAGGTAGTCGTTACCAACGTCTGCTTTTGACGCTACCAAAGAGGTTCCTCCACCCTTTGGTTACAACTTCGGTTGGCAATGCCCAGTAGCGAGCCTCGTTTTTCCTGCGTTACCTTCGTTTTTACGGATTTCCGGTGGCTGGCGGGGATCTCGCGGGCCGATACTGCACTCTGTGGCTGTGCTTCGACCTGGTAACACGTTCTGATTTTCTTTCCTCCCTTGAGATGGTAGCGATTCGTCGTCTGGTGTTCAAGTGAGACTTCAGAACTTAGGTTCATTTTTCAGAATATGTTTCTCATATCATGTACAGAAGTGTATTGAATTTCATTTCGGTGATTTTGCATTGGTAAACACAGTGAATATGTAACTAATTCGATTTGATAACGGCTGGGAATCTGTAACCTTTGTGAGACTAATGTTGTTTTTTAATGTTTGTAAGTATATCGGGCCAAACTGCATGGTCATCAGTCTGTAGCTTACAAACTACTTAAACCTAGGTAAACTAACCTAAGGACAACACACACACCCATGCCCAAGGGAGGACTCGAACCTCCACGGCGAACAACCGCGCGCTCCACAGCGACACGCTTTAGACCGCTCGGCTACTCCACTGCGGCCTTTGGGAGACTAGCTGGTGGTGTACGAACTCGGTTTAATTTCTTTCTAACTTTGTGGGATGCAACTAATGTGCAGGAATATTTTTATTTTGTGTAGTGCATGTGAAATATTCTTTTCTATTTTCTCCTTCCGCTAGCGATATGTACTCCACGTGGTGCGTTCTTAGAACAAAGCCTTCAGCTACCCCTGTGTCTGTTTCCATGCCCTTCAGGAAAGAAATTATGCATATATCTTTCTCATTTGCCCTAGTACATCGAGATCTCCTCTCCGTCTATTTTAAATTGCTGTTTCGTTTGCAAACTTGTACTCTGCATTCGGAGTCCATCAGTAAATTCTCTTCAAGCCTTGTACGACCCCCTTTATTAGCTTGCTTATGAAATACCACGTACTTCTAGGGGCTGAATCCTGTATTTCCTAGTTGATTTTCTCCAGCTTTGAATATATTCCATTTTTCTGATTTTTGTAGACTGGACTTCGTCCATCCCTGTAAACCCAATCGCATCTAACGGTATTTCTTTAGCTTCCTTATGATATCCTACGCATTTTTAAGGGTTGCATGCCGTAGCTATTTTTCTTTATTTTTCGGAAATTGAATTTTGTGGTTTTTACTGGTTTTTGAAACCACGTGGTTCCGAACTTCGACTTCAAGGGTTTACAGCTAGTCACTTGAGTTCTCGCCACTGCTCACATGCCAGTGCCTTACTATTGTGTACTCTTGCTTCGTAATCTATGATTATGTTGATGTTTGTTGAATTGAATACGACTTTCAAGCACTTCGCCTTCAGTGGGGTGCGAATATGTAATGTAGCCGCCACGTGCCGTGTGTCTTAGTAAGTCTGCATGCTCCCGGTTTGATTTAAATGGAAATTAGTCTCGCTATCATCGCGTGCCATCTCAAGTAAAAAAAGAAAGACCACAGCCACCTACGAAGTTTATTTTTCTTGTGTCGTATGGCACATCCTGGTTCGCTGAATTTCGCCTACGAAAGCGGCGCCTGCTTCTGCTTCGTATCAGCACGCTGAGTTAGGTGGTTTTCGCTTTGCTTCGCGCGTGTGAATGGCTGAAATGCTTGTTGATTGTAAATCCCTCCTCCGACGATGTTAAGTTCAGTTTACTTTACGTTATTTTAAATGGGGATGCATTTTTATTGTTTTACAAAATTGGTGCCCCCATTTCTCATGTTTGAACTGAATAAATAATTTATCGTCAGTGAAATGTTATCCTTATAAATATTAGTTTATGAATACCCTCCCTTTTTATTTGATGTTTCACCAGTGCTGAGAACAAACTCAGATGCAAATTATCATGTTTTAATTCAGTTGGGCCATAAATGTTCTCGCAGGCATCTCCATGAAATGGTTTAGTTCGGAGTGGCTTGTATATTAATAATTGTGTGTAATTCTCGTGATCTACGACGTATGTTGGCCACCGTCTCTTTGTCTTCCTGCTGCTAAGGTAAAGTTTGAGACAGTTCTAAATTCTGGGCCAGGGAACAAGATTCTGTTGCAGGAAGTAGTCAGCAGTTCACGCGAATCCTTTAGCTGGCTTTACGGCCAGAGTTATATGTTTAAAGTAAGATTTTTAACCGGTTCCTTTTAGCTAGAATTAATTTAACAAATAACGGTGGTCTTACATGGTGATTTCCGGTAATATGACCTTCCTTCGCCACCACCACCCATGGAACGCTGCAAGTTACCAGCCTTTCATCTTGGATTCTTAATTACATCTTCGTCTACATAAATAACCTACAAATCACATTGAAGTACATATGATCTCATTCCTTTTCCTCGCCTTCTAAAGTTCGTTGAACATATCCGCATCCTCTACACCTCCCGCAAAATAGAATCCCGTCACCCTCTAGCGTCTCCCCTCCTCCTGAACCTGGGCCTCTGCCACACCGATACCAGCACATCCCTCCCTCACTACATCTTCACACTCTCCCCATCCTCTCCCAGGGTAACTTTCGTCACTTCCGACCCGATATTTACCCATCCTATCAGCCCTAATCCCTCCCCTCTCCACATGTTACGTCCCCCATCCTCCCATTCCCCTTTCCCACTTATCTCCCTTCCCCTCCCTCAGAGTTCTTACGTTTCCCTTTCCCACTACCCCATACTTTCCCTTTTCGCACTTCGGCACCACTCTTTGCCTCTTCCCATGTGGGGTCTCAGTGCTTTACTTTCAACAGTGCATCGTGCTAAAATGTTGTGTCAGTGACAGGTTGTGAGCGTGATTTTTAGACTTAAGCAACCTCTGCATAAGCAGAACAACGTGTTTCCATGTTTTTATCGTTTCATTGTTCACGTCACCATTTACTGTGCACAGTTTGGTTTTTTTTTGTCACTGTGTTAGTTTTAATACCGACTATATGCGTTTTTAATTCCTTCATTTCATTGTTTTAAATTCGCCAATATTATCTGCTGTTTTATTATTTGAATTCACATTAATTTTTCTTGATTTAATCTAAAATTACAAAATGTCAATCTTACATGCACACTGGGCTGAAGAGCAGCGTACGAGGCTTTTGAACACCATCCAAAAGGAAGTCTTCGTGCAAAGTTTCCAGGACATGTATCGCAGAGCTCAGCGGTACAAAGTTGTGGGAGGTGACTATTTCGAAGGAGAGTAGGATACGTGTAGTTCATAGTTCATCTGCGTTCGTTTTTCACGGTATTGGCTTCACTATTAGTTGAAGACGATACTCTTTGATCGTTCATTTTGTGAAGAGCTACCCCGCTGTTTTTCGAAAGTTATCTCCATAGCTACTAATGGCTTCCCAAGCAACTAACCTATTCAACCTTCGTTTTACGTGACGACACGGTTTTCAGGTCGTCTATACAGACATAAATAAAAACTGACATAACACGTGGAATTGGAGATCTCAAAATGCTTTATTCGAAATCGAAAAAATATTCGTCAAAGTGGGATTCGAGCCAAAGACCCTATTATTGTAATATAAGGACGCTACAACTTGAGCTACACCGACAAACGGTGCAACTCCCTGAATTGTTGATACTTATGTGTACATTTCCAAACTTCAAAGTAGATTTTCTCGAGAATGTTTGAGAGTTGCGTGGAATGGCTTTGGCTTACTGTTAAGTTCTGAACTTCACGTACCATAAATGAATCGGTGTTTGTTAAAGGACATAACTCCAAAAATCCTAATTTTAGAGGACGGACAAAAAGCTGTTTTGCACAAATACCTTTGATACTGGTCCTCTGTTTTTGGTCTTAAAATTTTGTTTCGGCTTATAGCTTGTCATTGAAACAGTTTTTAAACACCTTTCATTAAATCACGCACGAAATATAACCTTAATTAACTATTTCTTGAAAACTGACATAAACCAAATTTTATTGCTAAAAATGTGATGAATAATGAGTAACATATTACAGAGTGATAACACTGACAGTTATGTTTAATATTATTTGTAAATTACAATTTTATTATTCATAAGAAAATAATCGTACATAGAACACACACTGTGCAGTCAATTTTAATATAGCTTCTGTCGAGATGTAATTTTAATTTTCCCCAGCTGGGAAACTTAATTGATTAATTCTCCATAAAAGTTTTTGTATGTGTCTTTAATGTAAGGAATAATTTTCTTCGTGTCGTTCACTTTTTCTTTCCTCAATGGCAGTTTTCCATCATGGTAGGCCACTAAATCTGGGAGCTTAATCGTGATATGGGAATTGTGACGAAGAATGAACGTGTTAGCAATTAAACCATTAATGAAATATCCTGTAAGAACAGTCCCTGGATGCTGATTATCGTACACAAAAAGGCAGAAGTTACTAATTCCAAAGAGTACTCTCTTAGTAGGGTCCTTCTCATGAACACTTTTGGGGGACTGATGACCTCCGTAGTTTTGTCCCCCTAAAACATCAAACCAACCAACCAACCATGAACACTTTCAAGAAATGCAGCTTTTTTTCGGTAATATTTCGGCCATCAAACCTTGAAATTGTATATTATAGGGTTGGTGGTACCAACTTCGACCACTGTAAATTTAAGAGACGCAGTACTTTGAATTATCAGTCCAGCACTTCCGTCCTTTTCACATAGGCGCTCAAATTTGATTTAAGAATTTAACCATTTGCAGTGGGATTTTCAAAGCCCTGTTAACATAAGACGATGTGTCTACGGTAGGGCAACGCAAATAGTCAAAAAATGGATTTTGGAAAAAAAAAAGTGAGTTACGCCCTTTTAACAAATAGCTATTCAAATATAAAGAAATTGTAAAATCCGATACCCTTGCCAATTCATTACACGAATCATTGTCATTTTTTAATTTTAGCTAGAGTGACAGAAAGACGTTCTTGTTTGGGGGGGGTGGGAGGGGGGAGGTTGAACCCCCTTGTCCTCCGCCCTCCCGTATCTACGCCCTTGGCACTTAGGATAACAAGAACAACACCATTGAGTGGCAACATATGGAAGTTGTATCGGTGCTGGAACCTCTGGTCGGTGCAGTGAGGTAGCAGTAGTACCTTATGTTGTGTTCAGAGAGCTGCGATCGCCTTTGATTGCGCGGATTACCGGTCCGGACGTGGGCATCAGGGGGAGAAGGCAGCGGTAAACAGCTGCTGTGAAAGGGGGGGGGGGGGGAGTCGTGTAATGGCCCTAAGGCGTCGGCTCGCCGCTATCGACCGGCGCTAATTGCTGCGCACACAGCACGGCTGCTGCGAGGCCCCGACTTCTTTGCGCGCCGTTCACGTCATTTACGACTGCCGTCCAGAAAATGCGTGGCTGCCCTCTGTCCTGCCAGACCACTGGCGCCCGGAAATCACGTGCTAATGAACTACACCACGCTGTAAATACCGTACTAAACATACGCCATTTATCATACCATTAAAATTGCGTGGAATATTTTCAATGAATGTCGGCATGTAAGCGAAATCGTTCTACAGGTGCGCGCCACAAACACTTAATCCCTTTTTACACTGGAAGTGAGAGCTTACGAGATTACCCATGATGCACCGGTCACACCGTCCGCGTACAATGTAGACGCGTCCACTTGCACAAGATGCACGCATACGATCGCTAGCAGACGGAATAGGATGGATCCTATTCTCACGCATATCGAAGTGCTTCGCGCATGCGCAGACGACCGAATGGGGAACCCAGCTGACAAACGAAGCCAAGTCGGGAATTTGTTTGAGAATGTATACTTGTCTCCCGCTCAGAGCAACGTAGTTTTACGACTCAGTCGTAAGTATTTTAGGAGGTGATACTGTAGAGGAATTGCATAAAAAATTAATATAACAGAGATAAAGTTGTTAATATGAAATCGAAATAAACGTAGAGCAAATGTAAATCAAGAAATTTTCAATGATTTATCCGTCGGTTCTTGGTAGTACATCATCACACTTACTTAAAAGTACAATTGTGTGTATGTTCTACACGTTAATTTTCACTTAGTTACCCGGTTTTCGGCTTAGTATGGCATATTCAGACTTTACGCCGAAAACCTGTTATTTAAATAAGTCAGTATGGTGAACTACCAAGTACCGACAGAAGAATCAAAGTATCCAAATCAGTTTGTTGTACATACCAAGAGCTGTATCGCTTGAGCCTCGGACATGCGCTAGCACCGCGCCTCATGTGCTTCAAACGTCAACTTCGCTTCGCAGGCCGGCGGCGGTGGCCGAGGAGACTGAGGCGCTCCAGTCACGGTCTGCACGACCACTACGGTCGGGGGTTCGAATCCCCCCTCGGGCATGGATATTTGTGCCGTCCTAGTTCGTAAGTAGTTCATAAGTAGTTTAGAGACTGATAACCCCGTAGTTAAGTCCCATAAACTATACAAACATTTGAACATTTCGCTTCGCAGTTTCCCCGGATGTAAATGATGCATCGCGATGCAACCAATGCCATTCTTTTTGTGATTTTTCATTCAGTCGATTGCTTAAGAAATAATATGGGGTATCCATTAAAAAAAAAAAAACATAAGTTTGTGTTGAAAATAATATTTCTTCACGTTTTAGAGTGTCTCATAGTAGCTACTTTCATAAGCCCTGCCGTACGTTCATGACTGTAAAAGTCGATTTTCAGTATCTCTTGTAGTTTCAGACATATCCGGGTGAAACAGTTGAGTGGGACACCCCTGTACGATATTTAACCTGGTACCGTAATTTCATACACATTTGAAGGAAGGCCCTGGCGAAATTTTAAATGAACAAACCGAACTAAAACGCAAACATTATCTAGACAACTTTATTAAAATTTTCGAATCGACTTAAAATAAAGATATGCATTGTAATACCATAACATAATAAAGATCACACCTCACTACCAAAGATCCCCCTATATGCAGTAATAAACAAACTGTAACGATAGAGCATCGATGGAGGATATGTCAAACTGACCGAATAGCAGTTATCAATTAATACCTGATAAGCATAAATAAATATATATACAATCTAAAGAGCATTTTACTTCAATTATATGCAGTTATTATAATAAATTATACCTCCACGATGCCATATGGACATAGCCTGATGATGGCCACAGTGCCGAAATAGGGCTATTGCTATAATAATAAACAGTTTTCAACATCTATAAAGTGAAGCAGCATTTTTGCATTACTTAGATTAACAATATGTCCTTAAAAGACATACACAGTGCTGCAGGCCCAAATTAAATGAAATTAGTTAGCGAGTGATTAGTTAATGAGGTAAAAGGATGTCTTTGGTGTTACTGTATAACATGAATGCACCTCGTAGGAAAAAATGGGCACAGAACTCTTGTTTGGTGGTTATGTGTACATCTATATCTACATATATACTCTGCAAATCACATTCAAGTGCCTGGCAGAGGGTTAATTAACCACTTTCATAACATTTCTCTACCGTTCCATTCTCTAATAGCGCGCGGGAAGAAAGAACACCTAAATCGTTCCGTTTTCGATCTGATTTCTCTTATTTTATTGGGATGGTCATGTCCCCCTAAGTAGGTGGGTGCTAGCAAAATATTTTCACATTCAGAAGTAATAGTCGGTGATTGAAACTTCGCAAACAGATCACGTCGCAATGAATAACGTATTTCTTTTAATGATTTCCACCCCAATTCGTGCAATATTTCCGTGACGCTTCCCCCCCCCCCCCCCGTATCGTGATAAAACAAAACGAGCTGCCCTTCTCTGAACCTTCTCAATGTCTTCCGTCAGTCCCACCTGGTGAGGATCCCACAAGGGGCAACAGTACTCCAGGAGAGGACGCACAAGTGTGATGTAGCCAGTCTCTTTGGTGGAGCTGGTGCATCTTCGAAGCGTTCTGCCGATGAAACGTAACCTTTGGTTCGCCTTCCCTACAATATTTTCTGTGTGTTGTCTCCAGTCAAAGTTGTTCGTAATTGTAACTCCTAGGTATTTGGTAGAATCTACGACCGTGGTGTTTTTCAGGCTGCCGGCCGCAGTGGCCGAGCGCTCTGCGGCGCGCCAGTCACAGTCTGCACTGCCGCTACGGTCGGGGGGTTCGAATCCCCCTTCGGGCATGGAGGTTTGTGCCGTCTTTAGTATAAGATAGTTGATAGTAGTTTGTAAGTTTAGGGGCTGATGACCCCTTAAGCTTAAAATCAAACACTTTGCAGGCTGCCTGGCCTGGCTGGGCCATTATAGGCGCGGTGGCTTGGCGCCCTCCCCTCGGCACCTGGCGCTGTCTGGCGGGTTTAATTTGCGGCGCTCGCCAGGAATGCGACCCCTGTCACTCACCCGCGCCCCCACCCGCCCCGCGCCGCAACCCCCATCTGCGCCACACACCCCCGCCGGATTCGCGGAGCAGAGTCGAGGGGGAAAAGCCGGGAGGCAATTCTGTTCCAACTTATATGCCCTCCTCTATCCTCGTATCTTAGAGACGCCGTTCATAACCCCTTTCATCTCTTGACCAACACAGTTTTTACTTTTTTGGAACATGCAGCCATTCTCGAAGTAAAAATAATAATAAAATAAAAATAAATAAAAATCTTGACACACACTCCCCTCCCCTCGATTCGTAATCAAACAATATCAGCCATTTCAAAGGCCATTAAATTAATTGTTTTTCTTGTAACCCATTCCAGCAGAAAGATCTATTGGCCCAAGGTCAACATGGAATTAGAAAATATCGTTCATGCGAATCACAACTAGCTCTTTACTCACACGAAGTGATGGGTGCTATCGACAAGGGTTCGCAAATTGATTCCATATTTCTTAATTTCCAGAAAGGTTTTGACACCGTACCTCACAAACGGCTTTTAATCAAATTGCGTGGTTATGGTATATCGCCCCAAATTTGCGACTGGATAGGGGATTTCCTGTCAGAGAGGACACAGTTCGTAGTTCAGAGAGGACACAGTGATGGTAAGGCATCAACTAAAATAGAGGTGATATCGGGAGTTCCACATGGTAGTGTTATTGCTTCTCAGCTCTTCCTTATTTACATAAACGATTTAGGGGAAAATCTAAGTAGCTCTCTTAGGCTGTTTGCAGATGACGCCGTCATTTACCGTCTAGTAAAATAATCTAGAGATTAAAACCAACTGCAGAACGATCTGAATAAAATAACACAATGATGTAAAAATTGGCAATTGACTCTAAATAATGAGAAGTGTGAAGTTGTCCACATGAGTACGAAAAGAAATCCGTTAAACTTGGTTTAGAAGATAAATCAATCAAAAGTGAAGGCCGTAAACTCCACAAAATACCTAGGAATTACTATTACTTCGGACTTAAATTGGAAAGAACACGTAGATAATGTAATGGGAAAGGCAAACCAGAGACTGCGTTTTACTGGCAGAACCCTTAAAAGATGCAACAGAACTACAAAAGAAACTGCATACACTACACTTGTCCGTCCATTTTTGGAGTATTGCTGCCCAGTGTGGGATCCTTATCAGGTGGGTTTTGACGAAGAACATTTAAAGAGTCCAAAGAAGAGCAGGTCGCATCGTATTGTCACTGCACAAGGGAGACAGCATTACGGAAGGGATACAGGATATGGGATGGGAATCATTACAACGGCGCTTATCGCTGCGGCGTGGGCTACGTACGAAACTGCAAACGCCAATATTTTCCTCCGAATGGAAAAATATATTGTTGACTCCCACTTACATAGGTAGAAATGATCATCAGAATAAAATACGAGAAATCAGAGCCCGAACGGAGAGATTCAGGTGTTGTTTCTTCCCACGCGCTACTTGAGAATGGAATGGAAGATTAATAGTATAAAGGTGGTTGATGAACCCACTGCCAGGCACTTAAATGTGATTTGCAGAGTATCCCATGTAGGTATAGATGTTCATAATTTTGTAATACTTCAGCGGTTGTACTGGGGATTTTCCTTTAATTCCTTTATTGTTATTATTATACAATATGATCCAATTAACTATGATTACAAAGGGTCATTATATTCTACAACATTACAGTGAGTTCTACAAAAGGGTTATTACATTTCATTTGTTACAATGTTAGTTACAATATTAATTTTAATTCTATTTTGATATGAAATAGGCAACTCCAGTGGTACAGGTTGTGTCAGATATTACAGTCGTACTCTCTTGTTTCGTCGTGTCCGCTGAGCTAATCCCAGCGGATGTGCCCCTGACACTGGGCAAAACACCCCTCACTGCAGTTGCTCTTGAACTTTTGTTGCCGCGGTGGAGTAGCCGAGCGGTCTAAGGCTCCTCGCTGCGGAGCGTGCGGTTGCTCGCCGTAGAGGTTAGAGTCCTCTCTGGGGCCTGGGTGTGTGTGTTGTCGTTAGGTCAGTTTACCTAGGTTAAATAGTTTGTAAGCTACGGACTGATGACCACGCGGTTTAGTCCTATAGATTTACAAAAATTTGAACATTATTGAACTTTTGTTATTATCTTTTCTAAAAACTACACTAATTCTACATACTACACTACATGTAATCTACTTCTAGCCTACGGAACGGAAATCTAGTGGACGTCCTCGCCCCCCCCCTCCTCCTCAGATACAGGCAACGGCGGATTGCCGGAGGTGCCCGGTCCGTGCCCGGCGGCATAGCAGGGTGTGGCAAGGTCAAGGGTTTTTTTTTTTTTTTTTTTTTTTTTATAGTCTATGGGACTTAACTACGGGGTCATCAGTCCCTAAACTTACAAACTACTTATGAACTACTTACGAACTAGGACGGCACAAATATCCATGCTGAGGGGGGATTCGAACCCCCGACCGCAGTGGCCGTGAAGACCGTGCCTGAAGCGCCTCAGTCCCCTCGGCCACCGCGGCCGGCGCAAGGTCAAGTCCGGTATGTGTTCATTCCTTGTTCCCTATGTATTCAATCCCATGAAGTTGTCCCTGGTTGTCTTGTATTGTTGGGGATTGCTGTTTCGGCCGCTCGTAAGAGGCGTGCAGGTTGGCGCTATGCTAGGGACCGGCCGCTGGAGGAAGCGGCAGTGAATTCTGTGTGCGGAGCAGGCGTGCGGCCGGGTCGGGCCCCGGAAGGCGGCGGTGCGCGTGGCGCACTTTACGACTGGGCAGGCGGCGTGGCTGACGGGCGGCCGGGGGATCGCCGCTGTCGATACGCGGAAGCCACTCTTGTATACGGCCGCCCACCGTGGCCAGCAGAGCGAGCCGCTCCCTATCTTTGGCGAGCGCCCGGGGGAGCCAGCCCAACTGCGCGCCGCTGCTTCTGCCCGCCCGCCCACGTCATCGGTGCTCAATTTTTCCCTCGGCGTCCCGCCGCTGCGCGCTCTGCGGGGCATTTGCTCCACGTTGCTACCAACTTTCGGAGATGATGGAGAACGGCACGTGTACCGATGTCGGACAGGGAACCCTCGTACGTAAACTACAGATAAGCAGAGGCTCTTACTGAGGCTTTAAGTGCGGAAACACGCTCATATCCCATGACTTCTGCCATCTCACAAGGAGAACACCAAGCATGGTATCAACGGATTTTGATGGGTCGCACATCTAATAAATGCTACCGCTTTACAGGCGCAAGGATTTTGTGTGTGTGTGTGTGTGTGTGTGTGTGTGTGTGTGTGTCTTTTCTGCCGGTTGTCCTGGGTGTCGGTGGCCAAGTAGAGAGAGACCTACACAGAAAAAAAAAAAAATGCACGCGTGTGCGGGTACAGAGTCTGAGGTGACCAGCCAGTGGGACAGCAGAAACTAGAAACACTAAGCTTGATTAGAACAAGATATGTATTTTGTATCAATATGATAATACTTAACTTTTACAAGTATTCTGACTGCAGAATGCTGATACATAGTTGAACTAGGTAATGGCCTGCCTACTGATGAGAGACTTTCCTAGTGCCTGTCTGATTCCCAAGTGACCGATGCAGTTCAGTGGTGGCCAAGAGCGGAGTTGCAGCAGAGGGCGCTCGTGGCCGACGTCGTAAGAACGCCGCACCGTGCTTGCTTGGCGGCGCGCGGCGAAAGTACGTGGCGCGCACTTCAGACTTGTGCGACACCACAGTTTTCATCAGCGATACTGGAAAACACTGCTCTTTCACATTCAAAAACAAGGTTCGGTCGTCACTTGCGACGCAAACCAGGCAGATTTAATCAGGGGAACGAAGACTGGTGCGCTGAACTGATGCAACAGTAATGAATGTATTCGAATCGAGTCTCTCGCGATTAGCTGTTAATAATTCATAATTTTTTTTGTTTTTCTATCTTTATATATTTTTCTTTGCTTAATTATTCTTTTAAATATAAAAAGTAACAATTGCATTTTTTTAAAATTATTCCGCCACTAGGTATCGAACCCGGTTTTCCTGCATGGGAGCCTAGCACCTTGCCGATTACACCACGTTGTCTCGCTGAGGGGTAGTCGCCATGTTTAAGTAGACACGGTACGCGTGGTAACTTTCTGCGAATTTGATTACGATAATCTTAAAAATCAAGGCCCATTGC
This sequence comes from Locusta migratoria, assembly GCA_026315105.1. Classification (NCBI taxonomy): domain Eukaryota; kingdom Metazoa; phylum Arthropoda; class Insecta; order Orthoptera; family Acrididae; genus Locusta; species Locusta migratoria. Next base: position 340,039,594 of record CM048747.1, on the reverse strand, counting down.
CACAAATACTTAAGCTTGATGGTCTGAAGGAATTCCCTCACATCATACCTACGAGCCCATCAAATTCCGCTGCTACCATACTTGGTGTTCCCCTTGTCAGTGTGTGTATTTAGAGGTCTGCACCTCGCTCGGTTGCTCGCTCGAATCGCGTGGTTCACGTCGTTCTATGACAGTCCGGCAGGTGTCGGTACTGCAGCTTGCAGCTAGGCGTGTGGCTGCGCTCGACTTCCTCCACGCTCGTTCGAGCGGCGCACGCTCGACCGGCCCGACCGTCCACACTGCCCGCCCGCCACTCGCTCACCCACCGCAGCGCCACTCGAGTCCAAGGCGAGTGTCGGAATCAAACTAGACGCTACAGAATACATCCTGACTGCGAAATTTGGAATTGTTTCCTTTCCTGGGTGCCTCGAAAGCTGTTCTCTCGATCCAGTTGAACTAGCCATTCAGTTTCGCATTTTGTACTTTACCATACACGTTATTATACGTGATTTATATAAAGTTTCTGTGCTAAGATCATTTACTAAATGATCTTTCTTTCTTTCTTGTTCCCATTTTGTGGACCGTTAGTGCCTATTTAGTGGTAGGTGTTACTTGCAGTCCTATCGAGGAAATGATTGTATTTTATATCCATTCCTCTCATCACTCTCAAGTCCTGGAATACTTTGTCCGTATTTTATATTGATACTGATGCACACCCGTTAGGTTTGTGCATCTCTCTCTATTGCACCCGGTTAATATATATTCTCGTAGCATTTTGGCACTGTGTGTGGCTGCTGCGCCTCTACCTTTTCCGAGTGAGTCCTTAACGGGAATTTTTCCAACTGCAACATTCATATACCTCCACTGCCACTGTCGTCTTTCTTATCTACATAATAAAGAACAGATGCAAGTTTTTGTGCAGTATATAGGATCCACGCTTTCTTCCGTCGTCAGGGACATATGCCGGTCTAATGCTCATGTATCCTGTGCCTGTTTTAAATCCTCTTATTCCAATTGTTTACTTTACACAGCTGTTCGAATTTATGGTGCTCCTGCTGTTTCAGTGATATCTGTATTATATTTATTTAGGGCCGTCTGAAGAATGTCACCTGAGTGCGCCAGCCAAAAGAATGAACTGCATGTTTTCTAAATTGCTGTATAAGAGATCGGCCTAGGTACATTGCAGTGGGAGTTGCAATTAGGGGGGCAGCTACTCCTAAAGTGACCAATTGTTTGTGCTGAAAAATAGTTTTGATTTAATCGAAGTTGAATCTATGAATTTTGCCTTTTATCAAAAGATACTTTCATACCAAAAATCATTCAAAACGTTTCACTAATCCCTAAGTTATTGGCATTTTTCTATTTTAGCCTCAATTTTGGAAGGACCGTTTCACCCCTTAAATATGTTTTTCCGCCGATAAAAAAGTTACGTGTGCCATAGTTTTTCATGTATTATATGCAAATTTCATAAAAATCAGAGAGTGACACTTGGTTAGGTGTCCTTGTGAGTACAGCGGCAGCACTACGCTGTGCGGCCTCTGCCCGCCCCGCCCTACGTAGCCTCGTTCGAGTGTCAACACGCTCGCTGCGAGCGAACACACTCGGCGCGCCACCAACGAGCGTTACGCACTCGACCGAGTACGAGCGAGCGAAAACGGCGATTTGCAGACCTCTAGTGTATATGCCGGCTGATCAAAAAGCCAGTATAAATTTTTAAACTTAATAAATCACGGAATAATGTAGATAGAGGTAAAAATTGACACATATGCTTGGAATGACATGGGATTTTATTAGGAAAAAAAACTTCAAAAAATGTCCGACAGATGGCACTGGACAGCAAAACGTCAGTGACTGCTACCGTGAAGGGTGAGAGGTACGCCGATATGTTACAGAATCGCATCATCCCCAGCCTGGCTGATAAACACCTGCTGGAACGCACGATTTTTATGCAGTCTGGCGCTCCACCCCATATTGCTGGACGCGTGAAAGATCTCTTGCGCGCGTCGTTTTGTGATGATCGTGTGTTCAGCCGCCACTTTCGTCATGCTTGGCCTCCCAAGTCCCCAGACCAGTCCGTGCGATTATTGGTTTTGGGGTTCCCTGACGTCGCAAGTGTATCGTGATCGACCGACATCTCTAGTGATGCTGAAAGACAACACCCGAAGCCAGTGCCTCACCATAACTCCGGACATGCATTATTACAGTGCTGTTCACAACATTATTCCTCGACTGCAGCTATTGTTGAGGAATGATGGTGAACATATTGAGCATTTCCTGTAAATAACATCGTCTTTTCTTTGTCTCAATTTGTTATGCTAATTATTGCTTTTCTGATCACATGGATCGCCATCTGTCAGACAGGTTTTGAAGTTTTTTTTCTTTTTGTATTTAATTTATATTTTTCTTTTTTGGTTCTATTAAAACCCCATGTAATTCCAAGCATGTGTGTCAATTTTTACCTCTCTATCTACATTATTTCGTTACTTATTATGTTTTCACATTGATACTGACTTTTTGATCACCCGGTACATTGCCATAAAAAAATAGTACACCAGGAAAAACTATGTTGATTCCGACCCGATGACGGCAGAAGCTACTTTGGGGGATAGTAGATGTACTGATAATATTTTCCACGTCTTCCGCCACTCCCTTAATTCTCTTGCATCCAAAATTCAGTAATCTGTTTTCTTAATCTCCATCTACATAAAAGCGAAAGGAAACTCACTCATTCACTGACTAAACACGAAGTCTCGAAAACTAATTCACCTATGAAGCTGAAATTTGGCAGGAATATAGTTTATAGCTAGAAAACGTCAGCTAAGAAAGTATTTTGTGATAGGTGCATGACGGATCATACTACTGCTACAGAGTCACGAAATCTACAGTTTCATTCCGATTTTCACGAAATTTCGCACGCTTGACCTTCAAAACAAGAGGAACGCCACCGTCTATCTTAAGTTTTATACGGTGCTACATAAAAATTGATCCCTAAATACTATGTTCGCGACATAAATAGAGAACGGTTCGATCGATTTCACAGATTTTTTGTTGTTGTTTTCGTTATTCTCAGAACAAGGGTTATATGAAATAAAACTGGAATATTTGAGAACAAAAATGTGCGTTTTTTAGTGTGACCCTCCGTTTCTATTGCATAGAAGTCTTGTTCCGATATTGATGAAATACTGCACACTCTACCTTACAAACAAGAGGAATGTCACTGTCTGTATAAAATTTCGTTTGGTGCGTGGTGGAGGGTACTTAACTTAAGGAAGTTTACAAAATGCATAATTTTGCTCCAGTCTTTATGCATTTTTGCACCAATGACCTTTAAACCAAGAGGAAGATCACTGGGTACATAAATGTTTGTATGGTACATGGCGGAGGGTAGCTTTTAGAACATTTTGCTGAGAGAGGGAAAGGTGGAAACAAACAGGGAGATGGGAGAAAAAGATGACGATTCAGAGAGCGGGAGGGAGGGGGATGTAGACTACGAGAGTTTAGGATAAATAAATACCCGGGCAACACCGGGTTTACATTTAGTATCCGAGAAATAAAACATGTCTTTAGAAAAAAAAGAGATGGACAGAGAAGGGATAGGAGAAGTACTAACTCTAGGCAGGAATGAATAAATAAATAAATCCCCGGGTTTTCAGCTAGTATGTGATAAAGCAGACTGCGTGCACGCAGATTACGACCAATAACGTCTGCACTTGACACTGGCAGCGCAGCCGTTCCTGACGGTTTGCGTGGTTCGCACAGGCTATCTCCGCACGCATCCCTTTTCATTCTTAACGGGGCGCGTGGCACCTTTTGGGATTAGCGTCCCTCCTGGAAACCGGCTGTCGCAACAATTCTGGAAACAGTGTCTGGCACATCGCGCGCCCAGATATTGCCTCGTGGGAGTCGGGAGTGCTGGGAAAACGCAGACCTCCGATAAAGTCCATTAATTTAGTGCACCCAGCGGGCGGGGTATGAAAAACGCGGGTGCGGGGGCGGTTGGCGCAGGTATCTGTAATTGGATGTGGGGCCCCACAGTAGATCCCGGCCGGCAAAACACGGCAATCAGTGCGGCCAACTTTGCGCCGCAGACCGCCCTGCGAGATCGTCCATCACGCGAGCGCGCGTCGCAGCTTGTCAGATCCCGCGCGCTTTGGGGAAGCGGCCGGCGCCGCTTATTACGTTTCCCGACCAGGAATTACGCCGCGTAAACACAGGAGGCGCGCCGGCTGCCTGGACACCGCGTTCTCTCGGGGACCCCAGATGTTGCCATTCGAGCCGAACCTAATTTCACGTCCCAATTTATCAGCGTGATTCTCCGGAAGGAAAGGTCTGTCATTTAAATTAATTTACCCAAAATATTTACTTCATAATTTGTATTTCTCTCGGAAGTCGTTCCTGTCACCCATATTTTGTCCGTGATTTCCATTTCTCAGCACACAAATATGGGCTGGAAATAGGAGAACAAAAAAAAAAGGCAATTAGCAACAAAAGTTTTTTCTGAAATACAGAAATCTCGTTGTGGCACCATCAGCTTTTATATCCATTTTATGTTGTGGCGCCGCTGTTCGCCTCAACGCCGGCGGTCTACTCTAGTCTTGTGTAGTTCGCGAACGAACTAGTTCGGAAGAGCGCTCCCACAGGCGAACTATGCGAACCAGAAATCTATTTTAAAAATAAAGTACTAGGAGTACTCTGTATGCAGAGTATTTGAATACCATTGTATCACCCATTCGTGTAAATAACTGTTTTTTTTTTTTCGCCTAAGTATTTGATGTCAAATTGCCCAAAAATACGGGTAATAGCACACGCTTTGACAACTCTGATTCATTATATAAAAAAGCTGTCATAAAAAAGAGCTCTTTTAGTAGCGGTAGCAAAAGCCAGAAAGAGCGGACGAACTAGGAGCAGCGGACGAACTAGGAGCAGCGGACGAACTAGGAGCAGCAGACGAACTAGGAGCAGCAGACGAACTAGGAGCAGCGGAAGATCTAGGACGAACTAGGAGCAGTGGACGAACGAGGAGCAGCGGACGAACTAAGACGAACTAGGAGCAGCAGACGAACTAGGAGCAGCGGACGAACTAAGACGAACTAGGAGCAGCAGACGAACTAGGAGCAGCGGACGATTATTCCAAACGTATCTCGTTTCATAATTCGTTGAATTCTTTTCCGAAGACCGACGGGCAATAGCTAGAGGGCGCGTAGCAGAATTAAAAATCACGTGTTCGCTTTCTGCTGATGAGTCTTTTCGAGGTGAGCGTCTGCATGCTAGATTACATAGTTCAGTGCTACAAAATTTGTTTTCATGTGTTCTGCACTCTGCAATATTTGACTAATAAAATCCATAATGCCAAGATATAGAGATAACTGTAAACTTAAACGCGAGAAATTATCCACGAACTGTTTCTTTTGGTTTGCGTGATATCGTTAGCGGCTCAAGCAGCAAGCGCACGAAGCTGCTAGGTGGGGGAACTTCCCCCTCCGCCTGCACGCGCAGACCACGCCGCTAAGCCGTCACTGGCAGCGGACGAACTAAAAGAGCGAACTAGTTCGCGGCAGAGCAATGAACTAAAGTGAGCGTGAACGAACTTTTATGCGTAAGTCTAGTCTACACACGTCGTCGTGCTCTCTTCAAGGAGAGCGATAGGTCGCTCTGTAGTACTTCGTCCGCCGGGTGCTCCCGCAATCTCGGTACCTCTTTGCCTGATTCGCGCGCCGGCCAATAGGAAGAAGGTAGCTCGCCTAGAGATGCCGGCGCACCACAGCAACGACAGTCAGTACGGCAGTTCCAGTCAGTAGGAAGAGATCCACGAGTTCCAGGAAGTTCTACAGAGGAGAGCCAGCTGTATATAGTACTATTACCATATATCGTCGTAGCATTACATAGCAGGTTTAATAGTTTCGAAGAATTTGTACCACAGAATTACATCATAGTTTAGTATTTATCTCATTGTATTAATAAAATCATGTGGACTAATCACTTATTTTAGTTACAGATCCCTGTCCACATTGTAGCACGCACAGACCAAAGATATGGTCTGTGGCATCACGTTTCGCTATATGTAACCTCCTTGCTATAAAGTCGCAAACGTTATCGTTGGCCTTAAGTCTGAATTTTTTTGCAATTGGACGACTGTCAACCACCTTATCTTCCACCCCCTTATAGCTGTAAGCATGGAACTGCCCTGGTGTACAACGGGAGACTTCGGACAACAATTACAAACAGACCATTCGTCTGCGTTCTGTAGTTTACGCTGCATAGCGAAATATTAACACACACACACACGTAGAATGTTGTAGACACCGATAACTTTCTGTCCCAATATACTCCACCCTTTTGTCCTTATCAACCCTCAAGCAACAATGCAACCAATAAAACCATTTTCAAAGAGTAAATATAATTTTCAAAGAGTAATTATTAAACTTCCTGGCAGATTAAAATTGTGTGCCGGAACCGGGACTCGAACCTGGGACCTTTGCATCGTGAGTCGTGTCGGGATAGCACAGTCGGTAGTGCGCTTGCCCGCCAAGGCAAAGGTCCCAGGTTCGAGTCCGGGTTCCGGCACACAATTTTAACCTGCCGGGAAGTTTCATATCAGCTCACACTCCGCTGCAGAGTGAAGTTTCATTCTGGAAACATCCCTTAGGCTGTGGCTAAGCCATGTATCCACCATATCCTTTCTTCCAGGAGTGCTAGTCTTGCGTGTTTGCAGGAGAGCTTCTGTGAAGTTTGGAAAGTAGGAGACGAGGTACTGGCGAAAGTAAAGTTGTGAAGCGGCATCGTGAGTCGTGTCGGGATAGCACAGTCTGTAGTGCGCTTGCCCGCGAAAGGCAAAGGTCCCAGGTTCGAGTCCCGTTTCCGGCACACAATTTTAATCTGCCAGGAAGTTTCATATCAGCGCACACTCCGCTGCAGAGTGAAGTTTCATTCTAGAGTAATTATTGTTCCGCATATCACGTTATATTCTTCAAATTACTAAATATCTATCAGATTGCTATAAAACCGTGCCTAAAACCTTTCTCAGGTTTAAATTAAGAACTGTACAAGTATTGAAGTCTGTGCGTTTTGTCGTTCGGACATGATAAGCGTAAACGGAACATTAATATATATAGATAAATAGCTATCCGATTGCCATAAAACCTTGCCTAAAGCCTTCCCCGACTAGACATTAGTAACTGAACAAATTTTTAGCTCTTTATGTCTTGTGGTTCCGGCGTGATAAACGTACACTAAACAGACATTCGCATTTATAGATATAGATTAAAAGTTTCATTGATTGAAGAATACAATACTCAACTTCTATCTGTTCTTCTCGCGGCGTCGTCTTCTATACGATGCTAGCTGCGCTGAGACCTAGTGACCGCCTAGTTCAGTGCCGAGTTTTGATGGGCTCTTCCAGATGCATATCGGCCTAGATATAGCAGCTTGTTGAGGGTGCTCTGCTTTCTCCCTCCAAGAGGCGCGGCGCCGACGTGTGATTGTCTGCCGGACGTCTGCTGCCTCCTCCACGATCGTTCTCTTGCGTCTGGCGTGTGGCGCTGACCTTACGCCACAACATGAAATGCTGTAGGACGAAACTGCAGTGGTCATTAGTCCCTAGACTTACAAACTACTTAAACCATCTTACGCTAGGATTCAAATGTTTGTAAATCTGTAGGGCTTAACTACTGACGTTATCTGTCCCTAGGCTTACAAAGTACTTAATTTAACCAAAGGACGATACTAACACACACACTTACTGATACCCGAGGAGGACTCTAATCTCCGACGGAGAACATCCAAGCGCTCCGCAACAAGGCACATTACAGCGCTCGGTCATTTGTACGCGCCATGGGCATATCTTTTTTCTTTTTTTTCTTCTTTTTTTTCGAAAAAATTTGAACATTCCACAATAGAATGGAGAGCAACATCAGCCTTTCTGTTAAACGAGAGAGCTCCACAGTCCGTCGACCTATATAAAGACAAAGAGCAACATGCTTTGCAGCTTTTTACCTTTTCAACCATAATCTGAACTGCATTTCTTGTAATTCTCAACATCAAAAATATTCTACGTTAAAGTTTATCCTACAGAAGCGTTCTTGGAGCTTTGATCCCAAAGAATATAATGTATGGTTTCGTTTTTATTCTCGCGCGGGTTTATCGGTCTGAGCCTTCAGCTATTTCCGTCTCTGATAAATCTTTCTTTCACTGCCAGCAGCGTTGGCGGTTTATCCTTGTGCGGGCGCATAACGAATGAATCACGACGCTAATGTAAGCTCCCGACCAGCAGCGAGAGTGAATGAATGAGGTGGCGCGTGATGACAGGAATGCAGGAGGCGGAGAAAGTAGGGGGGGAAGAGGGTGAGGGGGAGGGGGCGAGAGGGGAGGGGGCGAGCAGTTCCTTCCGGAGTCTTCCGCAGGCGCGTGTGTTGTGGAAAAAGGCGAACTCGCAGACGGCAGACGGCAGCCAGATTGTGGGGGTGCCAGAAACGCCGGCCGGAAGGCGACTGCTGAAAATGTGGCCGCATTCCGGAGGGGAGGGGAGGGGTGGGGAGGGAAAGTGCTTTCAGAAGCGGCCCCTCTCCGCGCGCGCGTTTTATAGGCGCTACTGGCTCGTGTCAGGCGCACGCGCGCGCCCTACTGGTTTTCCCGTCTCCAGACACTGCGGCCGTCGTCGCCCGAAACAGCTCGGATGCAGATATTCCGAACTAACTACCACGTTCTTGGGAAAGCTCAAGACGTCTGGAACTAATCATGAATGCCTGCGTTCGATATATATGTAACATCCGTCTCTTTGATCACATTTCACCATCTTAGGTAAAAGGTAAAGCAGTCAGCAATCCGAAGATTGGTTTGAACACCATAGTGCTTTACTAGGCATGGTCCTGTTTGGAGGTGGTATGCCGCTGCCTTCCTCCGACCTTCGAACTGACTTACCCAGCCAGTTATAGGGGGACCTACAGTTTAACGTGGGTTCCGAACCACGGCGCTACTCGGTATTTTTCACATGAGCAATACTGCCAGAGGTGAAAGAAGCGGAAAGTGGCAGATAAAAATCCTAGAACCTGGCGGGGATCGAACCAGGGACATTTGGATTTGTAGTCTGGCACTCTACCACTGTGCAACCGAGGCGCACCATCTTGTATGCAACTATCCTGGCTCCGTGCTGACAAGCGCAGAGATTTTCATACACTCTGTTTCCTCTACTCTCTTATCAACGTACACTGTCCCTCGTATCTTTCCTCGACCTTAACACTCTTATCTGATCAACATAACAGAACTACTCGTTCCTGTCCCTATCCATCACTCAGCCGGTTTCTCAAAATCCTTTTCAATAGCAGGAACCAGGCTCTGGAACAATCTACCTCAGTATATCAGAGAACTGAATAACACTGCCAGCTTCAAACGACAGTTAATGGATTATCTACTAAAGCAATAATTACGCCAGTCTTTAATACCCTACGGTCCATTCCTCCTCCCAGATATTCTCTTACTGCCATTGCTCTCGCCAGGGACAGCTTTCTTAACTTCCTTCTGTCAGAATTCGCCTTGCCTTAACCAGTCTCGATATATTCAAAAGTACATCCTGTATCTCCTAATATCAATGTTGTTACTTCTATTATTACACCAACAGCAGCAGACGGTGTCTCAGTGGTACTACTAGTGATAATCCTATTAGAATTAAGTCAATACATTTTATTTACATCCTTTTACATGTAGTTAACTTGTATAAATTATGTGATTAATTGTTTATCTGTAAAAATCATTGGTATGTTACAGGTAACTCAAATGTAAAGAAATACTGTATGTGTAAAACCCTGGTCCGATGTAAGAGAGGGCCTGATGGCCCTAATCTGATCAGGCTAAATAAACAAACAAAAAATAAACGTTCCGTTTGTTTGTTAATAATTCTACTCTGAGCTGCCACGACACGAAAATTCTTTTCTGACAGCAAATTAATGATCAGCCAACCAGTTGCAATAATTATTGAATCCATCATGGGTGGTGGAAACGGGACAGCGATTGGTCAAGAGTGTGAAAGAACTGAGGTACCAACAGTCGTAAGTATAATGAAATATTTATTATATTACAACCAGTTTCGGCATTTCACTATGCCGTCTTCAGGTCCATACATCGGAGCATGATATCCAAAAGTAGGGATACTAAACAGGATTCGTTTATTTCGTCTCTTAGCTGGAAACAACAACAGCAGTTGCTACTTTTGGATATCATGCTCCGATGTAGGGACCTGAAGTTGGCGTAGTGAAATGCCGAAACTGGTTGTAATAGAATAAATATTTCATGTTACGTACGGCTGTTGGTACCTCAGTTCCTTCAGTTGCAGTAACAGTTGGTTAATAAATAGTTGTTTAATAAAACATGAAATCTTAAAGCTACCGGTATCCGTTGCGATTTGTTCATTTCCTCAGAAATCTAAAACCCACTTACATTTGTAATTTACCTTTGTAATTGACATGACAGCCATTCTATCTCATTTGCGTCACCAGACTATAAGCCACGCGCTAAACAGTTTATTTTTATTCATCTGAGAGGTACACTTTTCTATTATTATTGTTCGTTTACCCAAAGTATTTCATCAGTATTTGTTAGCATATTTTTACAATTGACCTTTGAATTATTTTTTTTTCACAGCTTCCCTCAACCTTCTCACCCTCTTTTTATCCAAATATTCCATATATTGACATCGTTATCAATTCAGTGTACATTCTGCCAATAGCTGCTTAACCCACTGAAAGTTCCACATCGCATGCGCCACCGGTTCTGGTACGCACGATCCTTGCTTCAAATCAGTAAGCGTGAATGACTGCAGATGCGCTGACACATCTTTCAGTCTAAACCACATTCCCTAGATCATAGGGATGTCCAGATCTTGTGATATGCTAGTATAGTAAGTAACAGTTTTATTCTGATTTGTATTTCACAGTGGTTTAGGCTATAGACTTCGTATGACGCATATTTCAGGCATAAAGATTATGAATTTGTAATTTATAATGTCACATTGTCTATAGGTATACATGTATTTCTGAAGAATACAGGTTTATATCCGTCGAAACCGTGGTCAAGATTATTAGACAACTAGTATTGCAACTGGTTGGCTGAACATTAATTTGCTACCTTATAACCGTTGCTGAGACGCAGTCATGTTTAAAATATTGTCTTTTGTGACAATTACCGCTGCTGCTGTTTGTAATATTACTTGGACACCAGTACTCTGTGAGGTAGCGGCAGTGTCTGTAATTTTTACTTTTTTTATTTTATTTTTTGCATTTTTACTACATTTTTTAATTTTTATTATTAGTTTTCTACACCCTTAACACTGAGGGTTTGTTCAAACACCTTACCGGTATGCTGCTGGGTGACGTCGTCGACCACAGTCGATATTATGACAGGAGCACACCCTGTCATTCTTAAAGCACAACTGCATTCAACGAAGCAATGTACAAGCGAATTTAATACCTCGGTTTGCAAAGGAAGGTAGCACACACAGTACAAGTACCAGAATATTCAATTCAATATGGAGGTGGAAAAGAATGGCCGCCTTTCCTCCTTGATTTGTTGGTGAGAAGGAAGGATGATGGTACGTGCTGTTTATAGGAAGTCTACTTATACTGATTTGTATCTGCTCAAAAATCCAATGTTTGCTAAGCTCAAAGGACTTAACAGCGGGGTCATCAGTCCCTAAACTTACAAACTACTTATGAACTACCTTATGCTAAAGACGACCCAAACATACATGCGCGAGGGTGGGATTCTTCGAACCCCCTGACGGGGAGCGGCCTCGCGCATCGGAACATAGCGCTTCAATGCGCCCGGCCACTCCGCCGCGGCTTTGTACCTGCCAGCTGATAGTCGTCACCTTCCAGCTCAACGTGAAGGAGTACTTCGTACCTTGGTTCATATAGCCCATGTCATTTCAGACTTTTCAGCTAAACTGTCCCATCTCGATGTCATCTTTCGTCAGAATGGTTATAGTGAGAGGCATATAAAACATGCGTTGCGCTCTCAGCCTACTGTGTAACAGGTAAGTAACGACAGTAATGAAGTGGCACGTTTTGCCTTACGCAGGAAGCATTTCTAACAAGATTGGTTAGCGGAAATATGAAGCGAAATGTGATTATCGGCCACCTTTTAAGATAATGCCCCTGTTGGGATCCGTAAAGGAACGTGTCTACCGTATTCCTTGCACTTGTGTAATGTCATATATTGGTCAGACAATCAGGACAGTGGAAGACCGGTGTATTGAAGACAAGCGTCACACACGCTTACAACAGCCCAGCAAATCCGCTGATGTATGCACACCGATCATCTTATGGAATACAACAACACAGAGATTCTGATATTCACATCCACCTGCTGGGATAGTGTTATTAAGGAAGCTATTGAAATTAAACTAGCGAACTTATAAATAGAGATGATGGTTTTAGTTTAAATTCTGCTTGAAATCCGGACCTATCTCTCGTCAAAAACAGAGATATACAATTAATGTTGCCTTACCTGTTATGCGCCTTGGTTGCACAGTGGTAGAGTGTCAGACTACCAATTCAAAGGTCGCGGGTTAGACCCCCGCCAGGTCCTAGGATTTTTATCTGTCACTTGCCACTTCTTTCACCTCTGCCAGTATTGCTCATGTGAAAAATACCGAGTAGCACCGTGATTCGACACACACGTTAAACTGTAGGTCCCCCTATAACTGGCTGGGTAAGTCAGTTCGAAGGTCGGAAGAAGGCAACGGCATACTACCTCCAAACAGGACCATGCCTAGTAAAGCACTGTGGTGTTCAAACCAATCTTCGGATTGTTGACTGCTTTACCTTACAGTTAATAGTGATATTTCTAATGTTGGTAAGCTTTGTTTGTGTTGTCTCTTTGTTACTTGTACTGTGTGTTTTATCTTCATTGTTTACCCTTTGCAAACCGAAGTATTAAATTCGCTCGCACATTACACCCTTGTGTTCAGTTGTGCATGTCGAAATATCGACGGCGCATACCCGTAAATTGTTTGAAAATTCATTACACCGGGAAAAGTTGAGGTTTCTCATATTAATTATCAGTATGCGAAGGAAATTTATATTGTAACTAACGTAGGTAGCCGTCGTTGTGCAGATATCCATTTATTCAGTTCTCATCTTAGGCCAACTCCTTCATTCTCTGTCCGTCGCCTTTCGTCCCACTCTCAATCCATCTTAATTTCGTTTTTCGTTTATACTTTACACTATATATATTCACTTATGAAGTTTATTGTTAATAATCCAACCCAGTTCAAAAGTAATAGCAGTGTGCACAGCTATAACAACAGGAGAAAGGATGATCTTCACTATGCAGGGCTAAATCTGAGTTTGGCACAGGAAGGGGTAAATTTTGCTGCCACAAAAGTCTTTGGTCACCTACCAAGCAGCAACAGAAGCCTGACAAATAGCCAACTAGCATTTAAAAATAAATTAAAAGAATTCCTGAATGATAACTCCTTCTACTCATTGGATGAGTTTGTAGATATAAATTAATAAATAAAAAAATAGCGTCGTGTAATATTTTGTGTAATGTAACGTCTTGCACAGACACCCTTCATTAACCTGGAGCGTTCCATATCATTACGAAGTGTCGTATTCATGATCTAAGGAACAAGTGTTAATCTAATCTAATCTATGCCAGTCGGACTCTATGTAGTGCAGAGTATTTTACGAGGTTCGATAGCGTTACAGTCCATAGTTTAGTGGAAAAAGTCGAGGAAAAATGAATAATAGGACATAATATAGTAGTAGGAAATGAAATAAAGTATAACGTCCAGCATGGAAATTGAACACTTTGCGTCCAGTCAGTATGTTCAAAAATGTTCAAATGTTTGTTAAGCTTATGGGACTTAACTACGGGGTCATCAGTCCCTAAACTTACAAACTACTTATGAACTACTTACGAACTAGGACGGCACAAATATCCATTCCCGAGGGGGGATTCGAACCCCCGACCGCAGTGGCCGTGCTGACCGTGACTGGAGCGCCTCAGTCACCTCGGCCACCGCGGCCGGCCAGTCAGTATCGGGTCCTCTTTATCTGTCAGGCAGAATGGCCGCGTGGTCTTGGGCGTCATGCTATCGACTTGCGACGTTCCTATCGGTATCCACCAATAAGAATTGGGCAATACATAACTCTGGGTAGTAAAAGTTTATGGCTCTTTGTCTCTGTAAATAGGGGTGAGTTATGTATGACAGCTTCTATACCCTAAATCTGTTTAAACAAGATCAATAATTAATCGCCGTCCGCGGTGGCCGAGTAGACTGAGGCGCTTCAGTCACGGTCTGCACGGCCACTACGGTCGGGGGTTCGAATCCCCCCTCGGGCATGGATATTTGTGCCGTCCTAGTTCGTAAGTAGTTCATAAGTAGTTTGTAAGTTTATGGACTGATGGCCCCGTAGTTAAGTCCCATAAGCAAAAAAAAAAATTAATCTGTAGTCTAGCCAGTCTATTATTCTGTATATTATGACGTGAAAATATATTTAAACAATCATAAACTTCTGAATAACCAACAAAATGGATTCTAAGGTAAATAGGAGATTCACTCACGAAGTAATTCTTTATAAATAGAGTTTATTCCTCTTTTTGGACATGAAAATGTGGAGGTGGTCCTACTTTATATATCGGTAAATAACTGAATATTTCCCCAATTATTGTTCATGAGAGGCACTGTAAGTATCACACGTACTCGATAGTATAAGTTCCAAATTGTCACACGTAAATTAGAGTAGTCCATCGAACATATCAGTTCGTAATTAATCCGCGATTAAAGTATTTCTTATAAAACACAGTTTGTAATCAAACGAGTACACAATTGCTGAATTATCACAGTTCCACAGCCCTACTACCGTCCATAGTTTATCACTTTCCAAGCAGAGACTAAGTTCTGCAGATACAGTCCCGTAAATTTTTTAAAGTCGACACATGCCTGTCTCTTCAAATCACAAGTTCGTAACACGGCTTCAGACCGCCCAGCGTCACAACCTTTCACCACGTCCAAGTTACAAATCCCTTCCCAAGCGTTCGAAAGCGTGCTCCCTTTGCTCCCAAAATTGTATCCTTCCGAGCATCCTATCGCCTCATCTTTAAAATACAATTTCCCTTCTAAAATATTAATTATTTGAATATCACAGACTTAAATGCTTTGACCACCTCCCTACAAATATTGTTTAGATTTAACTAACAAATATATATTTAACAATAATAAAAAACGGTTGACTGAAGAACTTTGCTCAGATAGTCATTAAGCATGGCATCTGACTGTTCAAATATATCGCGGCCGTCGAAACACAGTTACACATTTAATATTTATTTTATCATGGCTTTTTATACAAATATATTCAGTTATTGTCCACAAATACTTACAATTGTTTATATATAAATTATCTGCTGCATATCTGCTATTTTTAGTCAGACATGAAATATTTAAGTGGCTGTTTACAACAACAACAACAAAAACCGAACATTACTAGAAATAATATTTAATATAATAAAATACATATATAAATGTAATGCGCTTTGCTGGGTTCATGTTTTGTGTTTCTGTGGTGGAATCTATGTTCTGACACAAGAATATTATTACCTCAATGAAATGCAGAACAAGAGAGTAAAATAAAGTTTATTGAAAGAATGCGGAAATACCGTGGCACGGCTTTTAAGATAGGTAGCGTGATGCAATGCTGCCCATTTGCTTTTTAATCTGTTACTGAAAACCACTAGTTATCAATAATTGTAAATATAAGTCTTATAATATTATTATTATAGTACTGCAATTTATGTGCTTTTTTATCTGTAAGGGATATTTAAATTGCAATTACGGCGTTTGATTCTCCCAAGTCTCCTGAATCCAGTCATATAATTATATTTGCCGTATGATCATTCCCTGATTTTATATGGATTTTTAGAATAATGTGTATGACTATATTTTTTTATATTTCAGTTGCAATCTGGGTTAGCCGCCCTCGCTCATCTAAGACAGTCACTTTCTGTTCCCGAGCACATTAGGGAAACCCCGACTACCTGCTGTATCATATTCACTAGGTCCAAACTGGTAGCTGCCCAGCTGGGGAACCCAACATCCTGGCAAAACCCGCCTTTCACATGAAAACAATCAGCTTCCCCCTGCATCTGTAAAATCACAGACTTGTCGGCCGTTCCCGCCGTACTTTCGAGTCCTCCCTCGGGCATGTTGCTCTTGGTGCAAGTTGACGTATGTAGTTTGTAAGTCCAGGGACTGATGACAATAGCAGTTTGGTCCAATAGGTTTATAATGATTTCAACGTTTTTCCCCTCTCTTTTTGCACAGTTGGCGGTAGCTTGCGCCACATTATGGGTATATAAACGGGTTGTGAATAGAGATAAATTATTCAAACCGATTTTCTGCGGAAATAGCAGAGCGTTTGCTGCCAAAAAGAGAAATGTTTACTTTACTTACAGCGAGTACTTCGTTATCTTAGCGGCGTGGGTGTAGCCCAGAGGTCTGAAGCGACACATTGCGGATCGCACGGCCTCCCGCGTCGGAGGTTCGAATCCTCCCTCGGGCATGGATGTTTGCATTGTCCTTATATTAGTTTAAATTAGTTTGTTTGTGAGTCTAGGGACTGATGACAAACGTAGTTTCTTCCCTTAAGAATTACAAACATTTGAACATTTTTGTCATCTTAAAAGTGCTTCAAAATCCGTGACCCCAATCTGAGACTGCCTCCATGTGAGATGACAGTCTGTCAGAAGAGCCCCAGTAAGGCAAGCAAAGCCGATTCGGGGGCTCTAGCGTTTCCCGACCATCGAAGAAGTACGTCGAACGTCTGTGCGGACACGCCCACTTTGTGGGTGGAGTCGGCTCGGGGCGTGTAATCTCGACCCCCGCCCCTTTCCCGATTACCTGTCACTCCCCTGCCCTCCCCCCGCCCCAG
Source organism: Locusta migratoria (assembly GCA_026315105.1). Classification (NCBI taxonomy): domain Eukaryota; kingdom Metazoa; phylum Arthropoda; class Insecta; order Orthoptera; family Acrididae; genus Locusta; species Locusta migratoria. The sequence goes on along the minus strand of CM048747.1, from coordinate 340,022,693 downwards.
CTCCCTACCCACAACTAACGCCCCTTTTTGTTGACGTCGCAGCACCGGATGCTCCCGAATAATAACCATAATAGAAAGAACATTTCTCAACGGCGTGCCGTGACAGGCGAGTTTTTGGAGCGTGAGTAACGTCGGAGAAACGTACGATGGCTGTAAAGTTTGGACGACACAGGCCTTACTTGAATGATTCCTCTTTTTCTTCGTCTCGTCTTCTTCTTTCGAAGGCGTTACGTGCTCATTCACTAACGTCAGGCGCAAACGTCAAAGAGTGGAGTAAAAACTTCGAAACAGCCGCAGGCCGAATTATGTGACAGTGTTAGGCACAGAGAAATGTAAGCTATCAACTTTTTTAGCATTTCACTAACAATTAACGACGAACAAATTACTGTGACAGCTGTCAGTTCCGCTGTATAATGTTTATAATCGAAACAGCAACCAGCCACATATATCGTAGAAATGTTTACTTTCTTAAACCATTATCGGTTTCTGATTTAAACAAATCCATCTTCAGCGATCTAAGGCGCCTTCCTGTGTAGCGCGCGGTTGCTCACCATCGGAGGTTCGCGTCCTCCCTCTGTCATGGCAGTGTGTGTTTCGCGCGCCTGTGTAAAAGGCTGAAAGTATAAATCGATTACTGCTATTTTATCAAAAACTGACATTGTGAGAACCGTAGCAGTGGTGTTATAACGTTTATAATTAAACTAGCAGCCAGTCACAAGTACGGTAAAATGTTTATTTTCTTAAACCATTATCGGTTTCGTATTTAAACAAGTCCATCTTCAGTTGGTTTTCCGTGCTTTTGACCTTGAGAATTGTCTTGAATCAGTTATTGTGCCGCAGACCTTGGATAGATAAAATCTATTTTGTCTACTGTTTGCCGAAATTTTCATCACAGAAAAATCGGACACAACATGTAGCTTTTCGCCATACTTTATGTATTTTAACTATAAATCCCTTCTATAAATATGGTGATAAAGACGAACATAAAGAAACTTAAAGTTAATTTCAGAAAATAGGAAACAAACATTTTTTGTCTATCCTAGGGCTGCGGTACTATAACTGATGAAAGACAAGGCCCAAGCTCAAAAGCATGAAAAACCATCTGAAGATGGATTTGTGTAGATCCGAAACCTGTAATGGTTTAAGAAAATAGTCATTTCTACCATACTTGTGGCTGGTTGCTGTTTTGGTTGCAAACATTATAACACCACTGCCACAGTTTTCACAATGTCAGTTATTGACAAAAAAGCGGTAATCGATGTATACTTTTAGCCCTTTACGCAGGCGAGCCTGTGTGTGTGTGTGTGTGTGTGTGTGTCAGCTTGGAGAGGGTGGGAGAGGGATGTTGCTTATTTCATAAATTATGCAGAATGTGACACGGAACTATTCCCAGCGAATGTCCGATGTTGTTACTGAGGACAGCTTAGCAGCGGCACTGATACGCTAAAATAAGCATCATTAGAAGTTAATCGGACTCCTCTCTTAGAAATTCGGCCCTTTGAGCACTTTTTCAGGCTTAAATATTACACCCAACTGATTCGCCAGTTGTACCAACGCATCTGATTTAAAAAAAAAAAAAAAAAAAAAAACAAAAAAAAAAAAGAAAAAAAAAAAAAACAGCATTTTCGTAGCAATTAAACCGTGGCGCTGAAAACGTTTCGCCGCTTCGCGCGTATCTATTGATCTCGCAACGAAATTTCCTGTGTATCTGCGTGCTTGAGCATTTAAACATTTTCTTTATTTCTTTCTCGGTGTTCAGACGCAGTTGCCTTATTTTCATTCCTCTCAGCTTTCCACCCACCGCCACTCTTTTTTATTTTATACTTTTTCTCTTTCCTTTTTTTTCCGGTGCGAAAGAAATACTGTACGAGTGGACGGGCACGGCCGTTCAGAGGTTCGCCTTTCAATATACTTGCAGAATATTAACACAGAAGATGAATATAATTGAATTTCCAGTGATCAAGCAATTTTCCGGCCGGGGGCACGTCCGCTCCGTGGGTCCGCAGCTCCTAATGATATTCCGTGCGCTTCAACTTTCTCCGCTGGGTGCTCTTTCCCGAAAAACTTGCACCAGCTCCTTGCTGGCGCGCCCTCTGCACTTCGCCACGATCGCAGGCTAACAGGCAGCTCTTTCTCGTAATAAAGTACACACCAACAATGACAGCACCGTCGGCGAAGCGACAAACATTTACAAGATATCATTTCCCTTTTCCTGTCTGGCTTTTACTTTGCACGGTATGTATCATAAGGAATCTACAAAGTATTAAAACTGTGCCCCTCTTCTGCTCAGGCACGTTTCAGACTGCAGATGATAAACGGGTATTCATTGGACAAATATATTGTACTGGAATTGACATGTGATTACATTTCCACGGAATTTTGGTGCATAGATCCTGATAATTAGTACCCAGAACAACCACCTCTCGCCGTAATAACGGCGTTGATACGCCTGGGAATTGAGTCAAACAGAGCTTGGATGGCGTGTACAGGTAGAGATGCCCATACAGCTTCAACACGAAACCACAGTTGATCAGGAGTATTGTGACGAACCGGTTGCTCGGCCACCATTGACCAGACGTTTTCAGTTGGCGAGGGATGTGGAGAATGTCCTTTCCAGGGCAGCAGTCTAATATTTTCCGTATCTAGAAAGGCCCGTACAGGACTTGAAACATTCGGTCGTGCATTATCCTGCTGGGATGTAGGGTTTCGCAGGGATCGAATGAAGGGTAGAGCCATTGGTCGTAACTCATCTGAAATGTAACGGCCACTGTTCAAAGTGCCGTCGATGGAACACGAGGTGACCGAGACGTATAACCAATGGCACCCCATACCATGACGACGGGTGATACGCCAGTATGGCGATGATGAATACACACTTCCAATGTGCGTTCAAATGTTCAAATGTTCAAATGTTTGTTAAGCTAATGGGACTTAACTACGGGGTCATCAGTCCCTAAACTTACAAACTACTTATGGACTACTTATGAACTAAGGACGCCACAAATATCCATGCCCGAGGGGGGATTCGAACCCCCGACCGTAGTGGCCGTACAGACCGTGACTGTAGCGCCTCAGTCCCCTCGGCCACCGCGGCCGGCAATGTGCGTTCACCGCGATGTCGCCAAACACGGATGCGACCATCACGATGCTGTAAACAGAACCTGGATTCATCCGAAAACATGGCGTTTTGCCATTCGTGCACCCAGGTTCGTCGTTGCGTCTACCATCGCAGGCGCTCCTGTCTGTGATGTAGCTTCAAGGGTAACCGCAGCCATTGTCTCCGAGCTGAGTCCATGCTGCTGCAAACGTCATCCAACTGTTCGTGCAGATGGTTGTTGTCTTGCAAAAGTCCCCATCTGCTGACTCGGGGATAGAGACGTGGCTGCACGATCCGTTACAGCCATGCGTATGAGATGCCTTTCACCTCGACTGCTAGTGATACCAGGCCGTTGGGATCCAGCACGGCGTGCCTATTTCCCTCCTGAACCCACCGATTTCATATTCTGCTAACAATCATTGGATCGCGACCAACGCGAGCAGCATTGTCGCGATACGTAAACCGCAATCGCGATAGGCTACAATCCGACCTTTATCAAAGTAGGAAACGTGATGGTACGCATTTATCCTCCTTACACAAGGTATCACAACAACGTTTCACCAGGCAACGCCGGTCAGCTGCTGTTTGTGAATGAGATATCGGTTAGAAACTTTCCTCATGTCAGCACGTTGTAGGTGTCGCCACCGACGGCAACCTTGTGTGAATGCTCTTAAACGCTAATCATTTGCATATCAAAGCATCTTCTTCCTGTCAGTTCGGTTAAATTTCGCATCTGTAGCACGTCATATTCGTGGTGTAGCAATTTTAATGGTCAGGAGTGTATATATATATATATATATATATATATATATATATATATATATATATATATATTCCAGTAAGTCACATGTCACATATATAATTTTTTTCCAGTAAGATCGTGCTTCGCACTACTAAGACGAATCAGAATCACTGCTGTAGAAAATAATAAAAAAAAAACGTAATAAATAAATGTAAAAGTGAAAACCTTGCATCTGAAAGGAGCGAGAAGCAAGATCTAAAACAGATTGCTCGTCTCCTCAATGAAAAGACAATGAAAAGTGAAAAATAAAATACCAGACATACTGTTCAAAAAGATTTCGGGTTTGCGGCCGGTCGTCGTAATCTTCATTCCACGATATTTCAACTGGACTCCTTCCTAGTCATCTTCAGGTGAGCCAACAAGGACTGACGAAAATGCTGTCAGCTCTGCCTTATATATCACGCTGGTGGTATTACCGCGTATGCGTCGAAGACACGGTGACGGTGACAGAAGGACCACACCGCCCGGCGGCAGCGCCCTCGCTGGTGGAACTGCAAGGATCAGCTGTCTTCGATAGTGCCGCTGGACGCAGTTATCGGAGTCTTCTAGCGTCTTCGTCTAGAACAAATCTCGGAAATGACACGATTCCATGCGTTATTCAGCTGGTAGCCGCTGTGACGGTTTATCAGATTTTCCGCAATGCCTATTTCAAGGGATTATTTTATAATGGAGTTCCAGAAGGAAGTTGTTGTGGCCAAAATTGCAGTTTTATCATACTCCATTGTATGCCCGTTAGAAATAAAATGCTCTGCAACTGCAGACTTGCTGGGTTGCAGAAGGCGAGTGCAACAACGTTGATGTTCTGTATAACGTTCTTGCACAGTGCGTGTTGTCTGGCCTATATAGGCGATTCCACACTCGCAAGGTATGTTATGAATGCGCCTCGGTTGCACAGTGGTAGAGTGCCAGACTTTAAATCCAAAGATCCCGGGTTCGATCCCCGCCAGGTCTTAAGATTTTTATCTGTCACTTTCCACTTCTTTCACCTCTGCCAGTATTGCTCATGTGAAAAATACCGAGTAGCACCGTGGTTCGGAACCCACGTTAAACTGTAGGCCCCCCTATAACTGGCTGGGTAAGTCAGTTCGAAGGTCAGAAGAAGACAACGGCATGCCACTTCTAAACAGGACCATGCCTAGTAAGGCACTGTGGTGTTCAAACTAATCTTCGGATTGTTGACTGCTTTACCTTTTACCGCAGAAACAAATCATCCTTTACTGATCCCAGCAAGTTAGAAAGTTGAGTATCCATTGTCTCTGAATACCATCCTTAAATGTGCAAGACTTTCTGCATCCGATATGTTATGAACCCTGTGTACAAGGGTTTTAAGCACACTCATTGTTTGGGATGGGTGATGGCAACTTGAGGAATGCAAATACAAATCAGTGTTCGTGCGCTTACGATAAACAGAATGTCCTACAGAGCCATCACTCTACCGTTTAACCAAAACATCCAAAAACGGAAGGCAGCCATCTTCTTCTAATTCCATAGTAAACCGAATATTCTCATGAATGGAGTTAAGATGATGCAGAAACTCCATTAACGTATCTTCTCCGTAGGCAGGTGTCCAGTTGAAATATCGTGGAATGAAGTTTACGACGACCGGCTGCAATCCCGAAATCTTTTTGAACATTTGATTCGCTGGGAAAATTTCAAATTTCACACCAGACATACTGTCTTTCCTGTGTGTTGATCCGCTTGCAGTATCAGGATGTCGACACGGCTTTGGCCTTCCCCTTATCTCCGGTGGAGCAGGTGAATGTGTCGACGGGGTTTTCACTTAGCGCTTGCCAACAAGTGGGCTGGCGAAAAGCATGGGACGTGCAGCCCACCAGTATCAAGGTGTACGCCGTGCCGCTGCTCGCCGGCGGCTAGCGGCTTATCTGCTCCGTGCCCCTGCTGTAATTACCTCCCCTGCCTCTTTATTAGCCCCCGCTACCCCTTATAACCCTTCTCTCTTCCCCCTCTCCCTCCACCGCCCCTCCTCTAGGCCTCTCAGTGCCCGCGGCTAGAGGGACGGCCTCCATTTATACGTAGCAGCCATCTCATAAACGTAGCACGGCTAGGTGCACGTCTCGTCTCTATCCATAATATTAGCCTCCTGTCTGTAGCGGAGTGCGTTCTGCGATTATATGTGCCCTCCGCAATCCTCCTTGCGGCATGCAGGAGAGGGAGTTCTAACAGCCGCGCGGGAGTAGCCGCGTGGGCTAAGGCGTCATGCTAAAGACTGGGCGGCTGCGCCCGCCGGAGGTTCGAGTCCTACGTCGGGCATGAATGTGCGTGTTGCCCTTAGCATAAGTTAATTTAAGTGGTTAGTAATTCTAAGGATTGATGACCATAGCAGTTTGTTCAAATAGGTTTACAAACATCTGAACATTTTCCAAAAGGAAAAGAAAAAAGTTCAGGGCTTATAGAAAATAAGTTGATGCTAAATCTCCGTAAGATTCGTTTCTTAAAGTTTGTAACGCACAATACAACATAAACTTACATGATGACTACACAGACTATGCATATAGTAAGTGAGATTGATCAGTTCAAATCTGTAGGTAATCAGATACATACTACACACCTGGCCATTAAACTTGCTACACCACGGAGATGACGTCCTACAGACACGAAATTTAACCGACAGGAAGAATATGCTGTGAAATGCAAAAGATTAGGTTTTCAGAACATTCACACAAGGTTGGCGCCGGTGGCGACACCTACAATGTGCTGCATGAGGAAAGTTTCCAACCGATTTCTCATGCACAAACAGCAGTTGACTGGCGTTGCTGGGTGAAACGTTGTTCGAATTGACAGCACTTTGAACAGTGGCTGTTACATTTCAGATGTGTTACGACCCGTGGCTCTAGCCTTCATTCGATTACTGCTAAACCCTCCATTTCAGCAGGATAATGCACGACCGCATGTTGCAGGTCCTGTACGGGCCTTCCTGGATACGGAAAATGTTCGACTGCTGCCCTGGCCAGCACATTTTCCAGATCTCTTACCGATTGAAGACGTCTGGTCAATGGTGGCCGAGCAACTGGCTCGTCACAATACGCCAGTCACTACTCCTTATGAACTGTGGTATCGTGCTGAAGCTGCATGGGCATCTGTACCTGTACACACCATCCAAGATCTGTTTGACTCGATGCCCAGGCGTATCAAGGCCGTTATTGCGGCCAGAGGTGGTTGTTCTGGGTACTGATTTATCAGCATCTATGCATCCAAATTGCCTGAAAATGTAATCACATGGCCGGCCGCGGTGGCCGAGGTGACTGAGGCGCTCCAGTCACGGTCAGCACGGCTACTACGGTCGGGGGTTCGAATCCCGCCTCGGGCATGGATATTTGTGCCGTCCTAGTTCGTAAGTAGTTCATAAGTAGTTTGTAAGTTTAGGGACTGATGACCCCGTAGTTAAGTCCCATAAGCTTAACAAACATTTGACTTTTTTTTTATTGTAATCACATGTCAGTTCTAGTATAATACGTTTGTCCAATGAATACTCGTTTTTCATCTACATTTCTTCTTGGTGCAGCATTTGTAAAGACCATTAGTGTAAACTATCGTAGAACGCCCGTGTTCAGAATTTTGTCGACATAGAACAATTTGCAACGTCATTCAAAAACAAACAAAAATCACGCAACGAGGGTTTGAACCCAGGACCCTCGTAACGACACAAATTCGCTGTATAAACTACCCCACTATTTTTATTATCATTTTTTATCTTCTTGATCCCTCCTTAAAGGTTTCAATGGCTTTTTAATTTTTTTTTATCTCTTGATCCCTCGTTAAAGGTTTTAAGGCTTTAATATTATTTTCATTTATATATGATAGTGAAAACTATACATAACGTCACAGTAATGTAAATTGCACAAACAGCATAACATCCCCACGGGAGTTCAGCGCGGCAGACCCTCACAGATACGCTTTTCCTGTACTCCGTAGAACAGGTTTTAAATATTAATTTTCCCGTTTACGCACGTTCCCCTGGATGGGAACACATAGGACGAATTATACAGAAGTTTTGCTTGATACTCTATAGATATACAACGTTTGGTACTGATCTGAGTGTCTGACATGTGAAGGTTTGGGCGTGAGTGACGTTGGTCACAGACTCCGCGGTACAGAGTAGGATGGTGAGGAGAGAGGCATCGACCGGCTGGGACAGGTGCGGTTGTTTATCTGGCTCCTTAATGAGTCCCCGGAGCACATCCGTCACGGCGTCAATCTGGGCCGACCCGCGCGTTCGTTGTCGCGATTTACCGCGCGGGCCATGCAAAGTAGGCCGCAGGGGCGCCACCACCTCGCCTACGCACCGCACCGCAATCCAACACACCGCGGGTTTTTTTTCTCTCTGCCAACCGCGCCTCTTTTAACCTTCCTACACTGCTGTCCGCCCAAACTGCGACGCCCTGAAGGAAGCGTCCAGATCACGTGAAATTTTCAGTACGTGTTTGCGGCGACGATAGGTAAACATGATTAATTTTTCAGTTAATGACGTCACCGTCGACAGAAGCTCCAGGGGGGAAAGACGGGCGTGGGGAAACGGCGCGGACCCTTAATTCAACTAATTTTGTCTTAGGAGATGACTTATTCCTGCTACCTGTTGGTTCGTTGCTGTCCATACACGTATATTTATTTGTAAAACTAAACTGTCAACTAAATAACTGACTACAACATGAGGGTTGCGTTTTTACTAAAATTCTTTATTGCCCATTGTATGATTATGTCTGTTGAGAACCACTAAATTCGTTAGATTCCGTGTGTTATGATTAGCAAGATATAAGATGAACATTAACAAGAGTAAAACGAAGGTAATGGAATGCAATGTCAGAAAATCAGGCGATACTGAAGGAATTAGATTAGGTAATGAGACAATAAAAGTAGTAGATGAATTTTGTTATTTGGGTAGCAAGATAACTTCTGATGGCCGAAATAAAGAAGATATAAAATGCAGAATGGCTATGGGGAGAAAGCTTTTCTAAAGAAGCGAAACTTGTTAACAGCCAATATTAATTTAATTGTTAGGAAGACCTTTCTGAAAGCATTCGTGTGGAGTGTAGCATTGTATGGGAGTGAAACGTGGACGATAAGGAGTTCAGATAAAAACATGGTAGAAGCGTTTGAAATGTGGTGCTACAGACGAATGATGAAAATTAGATGGGTAGATCACGTAACTAATGACGAGGTGCTTAACCGAAGCCGGCCGCGGTGGCCGAGGGGATTGAGGCGCTCCAGTCACGGACTGCACGGCCACTACGGTCGGGGGTTCGAATCCCCCCTCGGGCATGGATATTCGTGCCGTCCTTAGTTGTAAGTAGTTCATAAGTAGTTTGTAAGTTTAGGGACTGTTGACCCCGTAGTTAAGTCCCATAGACTCTACAAACATTTGATCATTTTTGCTTAACCGAATCGGGGAGAAAAGGAGTTTCTGGCATATCCTGAATAAGCAAAAGGATAGATTGGTTGGACACATTCTGAGACATCAAGGAATTGTCAGCTTAGCATTAGAAGGAAGCGTGTGTGGTTAAAATCGTAAAGGGAGGCCGAGGGAATAATATAGTATGTAGATTCAAAAGGATGTAGGTGCACAGGACAGGTTAACGTGGAGAGCTGCATCAAACCAGTCTGCGGACTGAAGACCACAACAACAACAACATGATTAGCTCGAGTCCCCAATATTGCTAACAAAATAGCTGTTTGAATATTTAACCATTTGGTTAACGTTCCTAAAAAGATTGCGGTTAACGTTCATTGCTCTATCCAGAAACCCAAGTTAGAAAGCGATGTACAATTTCCGAGTTCCGACTACTGTTCAAAATCAAAGTCCACAAACGTCCTAAAATATTTTAGAGTCCATCGCGGCGGATTCTGCGGCTATGTTGAACACCAATCGTCTCACTCGATTCCAATGCACTCGCAACACACGACTGCCATTAAGATTCAACTCCCGTAGACTGAACCTCGGCAGCTAATGCAAAAACATACTTTACTTCAATTTCTAACATTAATAATATCCCCCAAAATCTTAAGTTTAATCAAATCAATATTTACAGCATGGCTCATAAATACGTCTTTCGGCCGTCGCACAATGAATATTTAAGTAATCACTTAGGTAAAGTGTTCTTCAGGTAGATTTTCGAGTTCTTTTTCCAATGAACTATTCAGAATCATTGTGCTCATAAATTTAAACAAATTACGGTCGATAAACAACTTAATTTAGTTTACAAAGACAACGTATTAAAATAAACAAAAATAATATATTCTAAACAGGTTATAATGTGCGTTTACGACACCTGCAACTTATCACTGCCTCGCGCGTTTGTGTACCTGTCTTGTATTAATTGTTATTGACGAATCATTATTGTTTTTCCTTAAACCTGCATTAGTATGCGCAATATAAATGTTGCAGATAATATGTTTACACCAAACTGTGTCTCGATGAGACCTTTCATTTGTGCCCTCTCTCATTACTGTACTTCAATTAGTTTAGCCTCTGAATTTTTCCAGGTGAATAAATATTAGTTATCTGATTATCTTTTGATATAAAATTAATATAATTGATGTCAACATAGCATCTGAATCACGCCGTTCTCCTCTTTCATTTCCTTCTTCGTGCTAGTCTGTAACTCTAATAGTGTCAGCCTAGTATCTAAAAGTAAAGATAAAGCCGTTTTTCGGCGGGAAAAATGGGAGTTGGACATGACGTCACATCCGCCAGCGTGCTTTCCATGTGCTCTCCGCTCGCTGAAGCGAAGCTTGGCTCCTTACCTCCTCGCAGCGGCTGATTGCCTGTTCGTTCGTCGCAACTTTCGACGCTCTCCGCTGTCAAACTAGCGCTCTTTGCTCTCCAAATGCTGTTTGTTGTACGTTGTTGTAACGTCACAACTGGAATTATTATTTCGTGCGGTTGTTTCTCATTCTTTTTTCTTACGGATCGACAAATTTTGGCGATCCACTACAGTCTATTTAAACTAATACTAAAGTTTATTATAAACTCAAATGCTTTGCTAAGACCGGTACTACACGAACTACTATTCCTTGTGTTTATAAACGATTTAGGAGATAATATAAATAGCTCCCCTTAGACTGTTCGCGGATGGTGCTGTCGTTTATAGGTTAGTGAAGTCAACAGAAAATCAAAAGGAACTGCAAAGCGATTTAGACAAAATTTCTACATGGTGCGAAAATTGGCAATTGACACTAAATAAAGAAAAGTGTGAAGTAATACACATGACCACTAAAAGAAATACGTTGAACTTCAATTACGCGATAAATCAATCAAACCTTATGGTCGTAAATTCTACTAAATACCTAGTAGTTACAATTACGAACAACTTAGACTGGAGAGAACACACAGAAAATATTGTATGGAAGCCGAACTAAAGATTACGTTTCATTGGCCGAACGCATCGAAGATGCACCAGCTCCACCAAAGAGACTGCCTACATCACACTTGTGCGTCCTCTCCTGGAGTACTGTTGCCCATTGTGGGACCCTCACCAGGTGGGACTGACGGAAGATATTGAGAAGGTTCAGAGAAGGGCATCTCGTTTTGTTTTATCACGTTACGGGGGGGGGGGAAAGCATTACGGAAATGTTGCACGAATTGGGGTGGAAATCATTAAAAGAAATACGTTATTCATTGCGGCGTGATCTGTCTGCGAAGTTTCAATCACCGACTTTTACTTCTGAATGTGAAAATATTTTTCTAGCACCCACCTACGTAGGGAGACATGACCATCCCAATTAAATAAGAGAAATCAGATCGACTGATGACCGTGCAGTCTAGTCCCCTCTAAACAATAACAATAGAAATCAGATCGAAAACGGAACGATTTAGGTTTTCTTCCCGCGCGCTATTAGAGACTGGAACGGTAGAGAAAATTTATGAAAGTGATTAATGAATCCTCTGCCAGGCACTTATATGTGATCTGCAGAGTATCTATGTAGACGTAGATGCAGATGTAGAATCCTTCTTCAAAGTCGATATGTCAAATCTTTACGTCAAAGAAACTTTATGGTGTAATCGTGAATTTTGGCATATCTCGTCATTTAGCAAAGAAACATCATCAAATCTAGGGCCTCGCCGTAGATTTGATCATAAAACCAGCTTGTCTTCTGTTCACTGCAATTCGAAATATCACCGCTTTGAGCGCACCACCGCCGTAGTTATTTGAGTGCCGTGCGTTTGTAAGTACGGTTGCAGAGTTTAGTTGGTCTGTTAAATCAATGAGAAAATTAGGAGAAATGTATGAAGCAGACGCGGCGTTGTATAATGTGAGACATTCTGATAATAAAAATAGGTTTAGAAGATTGGAGAGCTGTAAGAAAATGGCGGAAATTATTCGGCGTGGACAACCGCCAGGGTTGTGCCACAGACGACATGGCGAAGAAAATTAATTTTTGAAACCAAGGTACCTCACGTTAAAGAGCATTTTTATAAATGTTGTAGTTAGTGGATGGAACACATATTGTATTTTTTATAAAGTTTCTATCCACATTGGAGCATTTATTAAATATAGTTCTTAATGCCCATGTAGTGCATTAAACTTTTATTTAGTTTAAGATATTCATCCTTCAGTATATTATAAATTGATTCACAGGTTTCAAGAGTTTTTTTTTTTTTTTTTTTTTTTTGTTTTTTTGTTTAATCCACACTGTGGTATTCTAGTGCTACACTGGCTGCTAGAATAGGTATTTGCAGTAGCAAGAAAGCACAATGTCGCTGTAACCGCGTCTTCTGCAGATTAGCACTGCTCATGCGCGTATTTCGCTTCGTGATGTGAGCAGCCAATTGATTGGGTGAATACTGTTACGTTGTGCCATCCACTCTCAGGATATTTATATGACTTGACGTCCTCCACTTGTAGTCCCGCTACACATTTTCTGGATGTTTTTGTTGTCACCACGTGTAACTCACATCTTCACCTAAGTACGTTTTCTTTTTTCCCCAACTTGTCTTCGTCCAAATGCGTACAAAATGTAATTGTGTCGGTAGCAATTGCACTGCATAACAAGTTTTTATTGTTCGTCATCTTGAAATATGACGTAAAATATAATGATAGTGTAATACCCCTTTTTAGCGCCACATCAAAGATTTATGTCAAAGAAATTTTATGAATATTTGATAATATTTATTTGTCAAAGATTTGATCAATAATATGATCGTGTAATAGCGGCATAACAAGAACATTGAAAATGAAGGGAACAATATTAAAGAAAATATACAATATTTTTCATGAAGCTGAAATATCTATTTCTGTATCGACGTTTTACTATCTCTATTAGGTGATTAGGATACCCACATTCACACGTAATGATCCGCAGGCTAGCAAGGCTGACATGTCATCTTAATTCTGTAGCCAGTGCGATCTTAAACACACAAAATTAACACATTACACAGTCTCAAAATATGTATGCGTTTCTGTTCCCACTGTAAACAATTAGCCTGGACATGATAAAGAAAATAAAAGAGAGAGAGTATGCGAGTGGAAAGGGAAAAGACGGAGGGAGAAAGTTGTGTTGCGCAAAGTGTGTTGCTTTGTCTAACTGGCACACAAGGACGCGAAGAGAGCCCCTGGAGGTGTATTCTAGCAGGGGAGGGACGCAAGCGAGACGGCTTGAGGGGATCCCCCGGCGTCGGCTCGCTCCCTGAGGGGTCTGTGACGTCAGCGCTGCGTCCAGCCTGGCTTCCGGGGGCTCTCGCACAGTGGAGCGCAGATTCTATCGCAGTCCTGCAGGGGCGATGCGGCCTACTCTGGCATTGTCCCTGATACCTCCCGGTAGACGGGCCAAGCCAAGCTGTCGCTGTCCAGGGACACCACCAACTTCCTGACAGCTCTCTCCCTCTTCCTCTCCGTCTCTCCCACTCTCTGTCTCTCTCTCTCTCTCTCTCTCTCTCTCTCTCTCTCTCTCTCTCTCTGCTCTGTTCTGTCTCTTAATATGCCTCCCTCCATTCCTCTTCCTCTGTCACTATCTCTCTCCCTAACCCTCTTAATCTTTACGACAGTAAAGATAAAGGTGAAGCATTGAATTAAATTTTGTGATGCGATCAAGAATCGAACGCAGACCTCCATGCTCATTAGGCAGAAGTCTTACCACTAGACCACCGCACGACTAGAGATTGAAACGCCTCGGGATGGTCTAAGTACGACTTCCCTCCACGTCACAAACTATAATTCAGCCTCTGTGCTCCATGAAAATTTGCCTAGTAAGCATGGTGGTCCGGGTTCGATTCCCGGCCGCATCACAAATTTTAATTCAATGCTTCAACTTTATCTTTAATGTCCTTGACATTTTTGAGAAGCAAAACTGTCTCAGGGTTCGTAAATTTCTATTTATAATGATATTTACGACAGTGTACTCAACATTTCGAATACGCTATCTCCGTCCAAGTAAACTAATTCTTATTGTTTCGGACGTCCGAAAGAACAGACACCACACCAATACAATAAGTACTTAAACGCGACGACGGCGTTAGTTTCAGTTATTTCACCGCAGATGCGGTCATGCGTCCCACCTCGCACGGGATCCGTAATAGCGAGTGTAAGAGGGCATGGACGATAGGGGTGCTACAAACATAGCGTGCGACTTGCGGGAATTTGAGACAGACGGAAGGCGAGCACGGGTGGCCAAGTGATTAAGGCGACCGCTGGCCCGAAGCGGGAGACCCGGGTTCGATTTCCGGACCGGTTCACATTTTCACTTGTCGCCATTGCTTAATATCAGTCCCCAAATGCTGCCACTGTCAATCTTTTCTTTCCTATCCTCCTTCCTTCCTTTCCTTTATCAATCATTGGTAAAATAATTCTGTCAACCCCTGAAGAACAGTAATACACTCCCGAAAATTAATAGACACTCTTAGAGTTTACGAATTCACGAAAGATTTCTTCTTTAAACAGTGCATATGGCGTACATAAAATAATTACTTTAACACACCAATATCTCACTTGATACTGAGTACCAGTTGTCGATCCATTCTGAAACACCCATATTAGTACCTGGTTAGCCTACACAGGCGGAAGTACAGGACTTATTCTTGCATGGATTCCAAGTTACGGCGAATGTTGCTTCGCGATACATTATTGCACACCTGCTCAACCTTTTCGCGTAATTCTGCAAGAGACTAGTCAAACGTGACTGCTATCGTCCCATCGTATCCCACACGTGCTTGATAGGAGACACGTCCAGAGAACGTGCTGGTCTGATCTGGAAAGTTGCTGTACGTCTTGAGGAAACGTTGATTTCCATGCTCAATGTTATGTATCTCCAGGATGCGGCGCTAGAAACTAAAAGAAGTGATTAGTCCACATATACTTTATTGATAACATGACTTATATTCATTTTTTATGTGATGTGTTTGCGGTACACATAGTACACAGTTCGGCAATGGCAGATTCCCATACTGTTCCGGCTTATGCTAACGTAGACGGATCTCTTAGAACTGTAGCATTCCTAGATCCGCTTCGTACTCCTGTACTGACTCTTAGACCAGCTGTCGTGGCATATCTTGGCGAGCGTTCATCTTCCGGTTGGGCGGCGCGCGGAGAAGGCAGAGAGTTGACGAGACTGCAGGCGCCATCGGCGGCCGAAGTACTGTGAAGCGAGTTATCGCCTTTTCATGAAGTGGCGCGACGACCTGTGTAGACCGCCGGCATCGTGGTGAATATTATCCTGTTGCAACAACACATCACCTTCCTGTTACAAGAATGACACAACAATGGGCCTTGTTACAATCTACTTGAACCGCGCGCTGGTTAGTGTTCCGTTTATAAACACCAAAATCCGACGAGAGTTGTAGCGTATTTCGCCCCGGACCATAAGGCCCGATATAGCGCCAGTATGTTTGTTTCTTTGTTTGTAGAGCTTATGGGACTTAACTAGGGGGTCTTCAGTCCCTAAACTTACTTATGAACTAGCTAATGCTAAGGACGGCACAAATATTCACCCCCGACCGTAGTGACCGTGCAGGCGCCAGTATGTCCTGGACGCATGCACTTTAGGAGACAACGCTCGCCACATCTCCGACGCACAAGCAATCACTCACTGAGCTACAATTCCGGATCCGGCACACAATTTTAATCAGCCAGAAAGTATTACTTGAACTATATTACAATATGGACAAGACACTCACACAAGCAGCTTCTCAACCACCTAAACTCAAATGACATATTGTCTAGAACACGGTTTGGATATCTGAAAGGTTCCGATTCGAGTAGGCTATTTATACTTACAGTGAGAATGTACTTGATTCATTAAATAAGAAATTACAAGCAACAGTTTTTTTATTTATCAAAGGCATTTGACCATAAAATCCTTTCAAGTAAATAAAATTCTATGGTGTCACGGGAATTGAAGCAAAATGGTTCAAGTCACAAAGTGTGTCAGTGCAAGGGACTAGTGAATTAAGCCAGTAGTCACCATCAGATTGGGAAGAAATTACATGTGATGTCCCACAAAGATCCATGTTAGGGCTATTGCTTTTTCTTGTCTACATTAATGACCTCTCATCAGTTACACTGCCAGAAGCAGAGTTTGTATTGTTTGCAGATGATACAAGTATTGCAATAAATAGCATGTCGAGCATATTTGTAGAAAGATCTGCTAATGATATTTTCATTAACATTAATAAATTGTTTAAAACCAACTCATTGACATTAAACTTTGAAAAGACTCACTACATCCAGTTCAGAACATCTAAGAGATTTCCAGCCTGTACATGCGTCAAGTATGAAGAACTGCTGATAGAAGAGGTTGACAGTATTAAATTCCAGGGACTACAGCTTTATAATAAATTCAGTTGGGAGGAGCACACCTCAGAACAGCAGGAACGACGTAACAAATCTGTATTTGCAATACGAGAGGTATCAGACGTAGGAAACACAAAAATAAAAAAGCTTGTTTACTTTGCTTACTTTCATTCCATAATGTCATATGAGATAATATTTTGGAATAACTTTTCACGTCAAACAAAAGTTTTCAGAGTCCAGAAGCGTGTAATACGTATTATTTGTGGCGTAAATTCATCGACATCCCGTAGAAACATCTTCAATGAACTGGGTATATTAACTACTGATTTTCAGCATATTTATTCCTTAATGAAATTTGTCATAATTAAGAAATCACTCAGTTCATACATACGATACTGGGAACAAAAATGATCTACACGAGGACTCAAAAGCACTTACTTTAGTTCAAAAAGGGGTCCACTACTCAGGAACACATATTTTCAATAATTTACCAGCAACAGTAAAAAAAAATAGCTACAAATAAAGATTACTTTAAGAGGAGCCTAATAGACTTGCTAGTGGCCAACTCCTTCTACTCCAACGACGAATTTTTAAATAGAACCAAATGATGCATGTATCTGTATTCATCCTATAAGTATTATTATTATATCAGCTTGTAAAAAATGTATGTATTTGTATTACTATTATTATATTGTCAGCTTGTAAAACAAAATGACATGTTCCACATCCACGAGGATCTCCACAACACGGATTTACGGAACGAACAACAAAACTAATCTAAACACACACCCGTGCCCGAGGGTGGAACCGAGCGAGGTGGCGAAGTGGTAACACACTGGACTCGCATTCGGAAGGACGGTGGTTAAAATCCACCTCCGGCTATCCAGGTATACGTTTTCCGTGATTTCCCTAAATCACTCCAGGCAAATGCCGGGAAGGTTCCATTGAAAGGGCACGGCCGATTTCCTTCCACATCCTTGCCCAAACACTCAGAGCGTAAGCTCCGTCTCTTTATGTTTATGTTTTTTTTTTATGTTTCTGTAGTTTATGGGACTTAACTACGGGGTCATCAGTCCCTACACTTATAAACTACATATGAACTACTTACGAACTAGGACGGCACAAATATCCATGCCGAGGGGGGATTCGAACACCCGACCGTAGTGGCCGTGCAGACCGTGACTGGAGCGCCTCAGTCTCCTCGGCCACCGCGGCCGGCAAGCTCCGTCTCTAATGACCATTCTGTCGACCCGAAGCTTCCTCCCCCCTCCTCCTCCTCCTCCTCCTCCTCCTCCTCCAAGGGAGGACTTGAATATCCGGCGGGAACGTCCCGGACATTCTTTACCTTCACGTAGGACAGTGACTCAAGTGTTAAAAGAAAAAAACAGTAGAAGAAGCGGAGGCGACGTACTGAAATGAGACGGGAGGTATCCGTGGCTGTGACAGGCAGTGGGGGGTAGCGAAGCGTGGTGATCGGCAGCGCGTCGCGTCATTAGGGGCCTAATTAAGAGGCGACGCGGCGACGCCGGCGGCCGCGATTTTTGCGTCAGGCGGCGGCCGGTGGGCGGGCCGGACATATTTTCCCAGCCCGACGGCGCACAGAGGAGGTCGCGGGAGCACCGGGGCGGGGGTGGGGGAGGGGGCGGATCGATGGCGGCGGCGGCGACAACTTTGTTTTTGGCGGCGCCGGAGCGAACAACATTTGGCGACGGCAAACAACAGCGCGCTGGCCCCGCGGCAGCGGCAGCAGGCAGCGAGCGGTGCCGGCACACTGCCGTATCGATCGCCGACGATCGCCGCGCCGCGCAGGGCTCCGTGAGCCGAACCGCTGCCGCCTGCCTGCCGTCTGCTGTCTGCCTCCGTACCGGCCGAGCTGCTAGCTCTGCAGCCGCGCTAAGTGGTCATAGCTAAAGCCTCGCGATCCACAGAAAATGGTGTGCTATCGCAACAGCCATCTGCCGGCACAGCCGGCGCAGCTAGGAAAAACACACCGTGAGCATTATCCGCGCGCTCGTATATACACCAGATCTAAACTACCGCGGATCCACGCTGGCGCACGAGATCGAGATAATTCGGCATGTGCGTACAAGGCGGTATTGCGGCGGAAGGTTTCTGCTTGTTACACTTCAGGGGGGGGGGGGGCAATGTACGTCTCGAAAGACAGCGCCGATTTCGTTCCGATGACGGCAAGTGCGACCTGGTGGATATACCAGGTAATCAAAAAGTCAGGCCGGCCGCGGTGGCCGAGGAGACTGAGGCGCTCCAGTCACGGTCTGCAGGGCCACTACGGTCGGGGGTTCGAATCCCTCCTCGGGCATGGATATTTGTGCCGTCCTTAGTATAAGGTAGTTGATAAGTAGTTTGTAAGTTTAGGGACTGATGACCCGTAGTTAAGTCCCATAAGCTTAACAAACATTTGAACAAAAAGTCAGTATAAATTTGAAAACTTAAAAAAACACGGAATAATGTAGATAGAGAGGTAAAAATTGATACACATTCTTGGAATGACGTGGGGTTTATTAGGAAAAAAAAAGCGTTTAAAATATGTCTGATAGATGGCGCTGGACAGCAAAACGCCAGTGACTGCTACCGCGACTAGTGAGAGGTACGCCGATATGTTACAGAATCGTATCATCCCCAGCCTGGCTGATAAACACCTGCTGGAACGTACGATTTTCATGCAGGATGGCGCTCTACCCCATATTGCTGTACGCGTGAAAGATCTCTTGCGCGCATCGTTTGGTGGTGATCTTGTGCCCAGCCGCCACTTTCGTCATGCTTGGCCTCCCAGGTCTCCAGACCTCAGTCCATGCGTTTATTGGTTTTGTGGTTACCTGAAGTCGCAAGTGTATCGTCATCGAACGACATCTCTAGGGATGCTGAAAGACAACATCCGATGCCAATGCCTCACCATAAGTTCGTTCCGATGACGGCAAGTGCGGCCTGGTGGATACACAGGGTGATCAAAAAGTCAGTATAAATTTGAAAACTTAATAAATCACGGAATAATGTAGATAGAGAGGTAAAAATTACCTATTTGTATACACTCTATACTCTCCTTCCTCATTTGATAAGGGATTAAAGAGTCTTAACGTCGGGCTTGGTGGTATTGGGGTAAAGCGCTCGACTGGAAACAGAAGGGTCGCGGGTTCGAAACAGGGATAGATCTCGGATTTTTTTCAGTCTGCGTTTTAACCCATCCTTCACCTCTCAACGATGTGAGGAATCGCCAAGAACGACACATGGTTCAGATCCCACGTTAAGTTGTAGGTCCCCTTTCCCTGGTTGGATAACTGTGGTAGGCTACGGATACGCAAGTCGCCGAAGTGGCGTCATATAGAAAGACTTGCACCAGGCCAATGAGCCACACGAAATTAGTATATTATTATGGAGTCTGAATCACTATTCCCATAATAGAATACGAAACAAATTAGAAATACAGTTTAAAACGGAACAAAAAGCCAGTATAAACACAGATATAAAGACATTCAAAAAGCAGATGAGGTACGATGTCAAAATCAGAAAAAGATTAAATAATTGGAACTCACACGTGCTGCAAATGGAAGAGAAGGCAGCATTTCCGGGTTTCAGTTACACACAAATGGTACAACAACATTGTTCTCGTATCGCCATGAGTACGTTATTAGCCACATTGGACCCTTATTCGGTACTTGTTTTGTATTTCAATTTTTCGATTATAGAACTTTCTTGGTTAAATAAAGTAACGGTTTTTTTTTCAAATGTTTTTATAGGTTATGGGACTTAACTGCGGGGTCATCAGTCCCTAAACTTACAAACTACTTATCAACTAGGTTATGCTAAGGAGCCGGCCACGGTGGCCGAGGGGACTGAGGCGCTCCAGTCACGGTCTGCACGGCCACTACGGTCGGGGGTTCGAATCCCCCCTCGGCCATGGATATTTGTACCGTCCTTAGGATAAGCTAGTTCATAAGTAGTTTGTAAGTTTAGGGACTGATGGCCCCGTAGTTCAGTCCCATAAGCTATACAAACATTTGAACATTTTTTTATGCTAAGGACGGCACAAATATCCATGCCCGAGAGAGGATTCGAACCCTCGACGGTAGTGGCCGTGCAGACCGTGACTGGAGCACCTAAGTTCTCTCGGCCACCGCGGTCGGCCATCTTTTTTTTTTCAGCCGGAATATTTTTTTCTTACATATTTTAAAGTCATCTGGCGACCCACATGAACAGACTATCGTGTCACGACCCACAGTTCGGGAACCACTGCTGTATGTAATTACCTCGCACTCTTCACCGCCGAAATTGGTTCACGTGTGTGGTCGGCGGCCGTGACACGGGGTGGCTTTCCTACACGAGAGGCGGCGGCGGCGGCGCCTGTAAAACCGCAGAGGAAATGGCCGGGCCACCGTCGTGTCGTCACGGGTGACCGGCGGCAGAAGGCGCCATCCACTGGCCCTTGTCGGCCGGCGGATCCGGGTCGGAAGGGAAGTCGGCCCGATCGATGGCACAGTAAAACGGCGCCGGGCCGGCATCGTTAGGGCGAGGCGTGCGATTTCGTCATTAGCGGCGGGACCTGTTACGACGGCTGCACCCGCAGTAACGAGCGGCCCCTGCGCTGTAGGCACACCCGCGCTACAACGCACCCACTACTCGCTAGCGCCGTCTTCCTCTAACTCGATCCGCCGCGCCGTTTCAAACCGCGTACGCTGCACTCTGCACTGTTGCCCTGAATAAAAAAAACTGCACCGAAGCATTGTGCCCTGCAACACCAGGAAGTACCCACGATATCACTGCCAAGTTTAATCGGGAAAAAATACTTAATAGGAAGATCAAATATTTGTAAATATATGCGACTAAACTACTTTGGTTATCACTCCCTAGGCTTACAAACTACTAAAACTAACATAAACTGAATAATAATGTCAGGTAACTATAACCTAAGGACAACATACAAAGCCTGTACCCGAAGGAGAACTCGAACCTCCGACGGGAAGCAACCACGCGCTCTGCTGCAAGGAGCGTTAGACCGCTCGCCCATTCAACCGCGGCTATAAGAAGATCACAGGTTTGAAAAGTGAAACAGGTGATGAAATTCGTATCAAGTGTGATCACTGTTGTGGCGTGAAGTCAACACCACACACCAGACGTAAGAGAACGATCGTGGAGAAGGGAGCGATCGACAGAAAGCCAATCACAAGCAGGCGGCCGGCCGCGGTGGCCGAGAGGACTGAGGCGCTTCAGTCACGGTCTGCACGGCCACTACGGTCGAGGGTTCGAATCCCCCCTTGGGCATGGATATTTGTGCCGTCCTTAGTGTTAGGTAGTTCGTAAGTTTAGGGACCGATGACCCTGTAGTTAAGTCCCATAAAAAAAAGAGATAGAGAAAGAAAACAAAGAAGTAACCGAAGATGCGCGCCCTCTACAAGCGGCTATATCTAGGCCGACATACGTCTGGACAGCCCTTCAGTTACTAGTGAGAACTCGGACAGTTACTATACAGAAAGAGGACAGTACTAAATCAGGATGCAGCTACGAACTTAGCAGTAACTAGCTCACAGAACAGCTAGCATCACACGTACTTCGCCGCAAGAAGCGAGAAGAGAGAAGAAACAGACATGTGTTTTAAAGTTGAGTATTGTACATTTCAGTCAATAAGTATCTATATCTACAAATGTGAATGTCTGTTCGGTGTACGTTTATCACGTCTGAACTATAAGAAATAAAGAGCTAAAAATTTGTACAGTTACTAATGTCTACCAGGGGAAGACTTTAGGCACGGTTTTATGGCGATCGGATATCTATTTATCTATATGTATTAACGTGAATGTCTATTAGGTGTACGCTTATCACGTCCGAACGACAAGACGCAGAGACTTAAATATTTGTACAGTTATTAATTTATAGCTGAGGAAGGTTTTAGGCACGGTTTTATAGCGATTTGATAGATACTTCGTAATTTGAAGAATATAACGCGAAATGCGGAACAATAATTACTCTTTGAAAATGGTTTTATTGGTTGTATTGTTGCTTGAGGGTAGAAAATTATAAAAGGGTCGAGTATATCGGGATGTGTGTGTTAATATTTCGCTCTGCAGCGAAAACTACAGAACTCAAACGACTGGTCTGTGTGTAATTGTTGTCCAAAGTCTCCCGCTGTACACCACAGCAGTTCCATGCCGATAGCTATACGGGGGTGGACCATATGGTGGTTGGAAGTCGTCAAATTATAAAAAAATTCCGACTGAAGGCCAGCAATGACGTTTGCAACTCTATAGCAAGGAGGTTACATACAGCAAAACGTGAGACCATATCTTTGGTCTATGCGTGCTACAATGTCTTCAGCTCTTTCTCTGTAAGACTAAGCATACGAATAAGGAAAAATAAGAATAAATAAATAAAGCAGTAAAAACCATCAAGATAACAGGCTATGCTAACGGTATACTACGCCTTCTTCATCGCTACAACGGGTTCTCCACAAATCTAGGTATTGTTCCGATATTGATGAAATTTTGCACACTCTACCTAGAAAACAAGAGGAATGTTACTGCCTGTATAAAATTTCGTTCGGAATTTTACAAAATGCATAGTTTTGCTCTAATCGTTATGAATTTTTGCACACATGACCTTTAAACCAAGAGGAAGATCACTGGAAACATAAATGTTTGTATGGTACATGACAGAGGGTACCTTGCAGAAAACTTTGCCGAGAGAAGGAAAGGTGGAAACGAACAGTGAGATGGGAGAGAAAGAGGTAGATGCAGAGAGAGGGGGGAAGGGGATGTGGACTACAAGAATGTAGGATAAATAAACACCCGGGCAACGCCGGGTTTACAGCTAGTACTAACTATATCAATGTTTTAGATGTCAAAGAATCCTCCACCAGTTCTTTATTGACAACTAGACCAGGACGAGTACTAAACAAAAGGCGACGAGGTCACAACAGTCACCATTTTGCCTATGCGTGATTTGTGGCAATAAGAAATTATAATAAGTTCATTGTCAGTAAAAGTACATTATTTAATGTACAGGGTGCATATAAATCTTGACCACCCAAAATATCTCTGGAACAATAATAGCTTCTGTAAAACGAATTTCAAAGTAAGGTAGAGGCTCATGATAGTATATGTTTTGAAGCATTCTAAAGCGAAAACATATGTGTTTTTTAACACAAAGTTATGTGTTTTTAAGTGAACACTCAGACGTGAAACCCATGCTCCTCAAAATGTGCACTAGCCGCACGTTTCGCGCATTTCAAGTGTCAACTTCGCTTCGCAATATATCTTGATGTAATTGGTTTCTTGCGATGCAGTCAACGCCATTATTTATGTGATTTGTCATGCTGTAGATTGCTGATGAAATAATATAGGGTCTTCATTTAAAAGTTTTGTTAAAACACATTGACGAGCAATACTCATGTGTGGGATGAACGAGTGTTTTACAGCCTTCTTCAATTGTTGGTGGACTACACTTCCTGAGAGTTCATCCAATGAATCTCAGTCTGGTTCATGCCTTACCCACAATTTGTTGCTCACGGTATTCTGAACGCAAACATGATGATGATATTCGAGGTATAAACTATTAATAAAACATAGGGTTTTGACCCTGGAAAAGATAGAAACTAATGCTTAGGAAAACTACAAATAAGCTAATAGTGCACTATATATGTAAAGCTAAGAACCTCTTTTCTGCCAATTTACAATAGGTAAAATTGCAACAGCTCTTAAATTTCCAAGTTGAAAGAAGAGGGGGGGGGGGAATTATGACTTTTATTTACACGCAGGAGGATCCAGTCAAAAACATTGATTTCATTCTCCTGGTCATTTTCTCACAGTTATATTGGCAAAAAACTTTTTACGTAGAGGAGCCTTTCAGTTTCATATCTTGCGTTGGTGTCAGCCGAGATAATAAAACAATCCACGTTACAATCACCTTAAATAGAATACCTTAACTTCAGCATTTTCTGTACCGGAAGTATATAACTGTCGCATCCACTATCAATCCAGAAAATAAGTTCTTAAAAAAACTGAATTACTAATATTTTTACGAACATACACAATAATAGTATACTAGAGCACCCATGCGAATACTTCGCACTGTTACTGTAATGACAAAAATGTTGGGGAAAAATGGAAGTAAAGTTGAATGTTTATGCATAACTTCCTTCAGAATCAATCAGTGCAAGTGTTTAAAACCGCAAATGAAAGAACTTGATCCGTTGAGCGTTGTTACGTCAAAAAGAAATGCATACCTTAATTAGAACCGAAGGTATTGTAAGACAAACCGATTAAAATATTCAGTGCAAGGACAGAAGGATACAGCGTTTGAATAAAAATAAAGGATGGAGAAACTTATGTTAATTCTGATACTTGATGACAAATCTGCGAATGAATACCTTTCGCTTAAAGCGGAAATGAAGGAAATAGGTCGGATAGGACGGCCAGACCGACTGACTTTAGTTTACAGCAATGTTTACAAGCAATGTACAGAAGGAAATCGCGTTAGATCAAATGTTCAAATGTTTGTTAAGCTTAAGGGACTTAACTACGGGGTTATCAGTCCCTAAACTTACAAACTGCTTATGAACTACCTACAACTCAGGACGGCACAAATATCCATGCCCGAGGGGGGATTCGAACCCCCGACGTAGTGGCCGTGCAGACCGTGACTTAAGCGCCTCGGTCCCCTCGGCCACCGCGGCCGGCAAATCGCGTTAGAGTATAGAAAAAGGAAGGTGAGAGTTATGTAAATTCTGATAGTTGATAACAAATCTGTGAATGAATACCTATCATTAAAAAAATGAAGGAAATCGGCTGGGTAGTTTGATCTGACCGACTGACTTTAGTTTTCCTTGGTTGTTTTAACCTATAGATCACAGACCGAAGAAGAAGAACTCAACGGAGTTACGGATTCTTGCAGCAGACAACCACGAGGATTGCCATAGGCTGCAGAAATTACAGTTTGCAAGTGGCTGGTCGTATATTCAACAGGCCGGAAAACGATGAATTTTATATGGCCGCCCCCGCCGCCGGACGGCCGACGTAAAGTGGCGAATACTTTATTGCGGACAGGTAAAAATGTTACATCGCGGTGCGGTGCGCCATGCCGTAAAATAAGTCGTCGAGCAGCGAGCAGTTCGCTTTCGATATCGTTTCCGATGCCATCGATTGTCCACAGGACTGCGCGTGACTGGCGGGGGCCGGGCATGATCGTGTGTGAGGGGGCTGTGGGATGCCTGCCGCAGGTTTACCCTAACTGATACAGGCTGCGGTCACATTCTAATCGAGCAGTGCAATACCCCGAATGACAGTGTCTCTGTAGGAAACTGCTTCTTTGCAGTTATTATCGTTGTGAAGAGGTAAGGCATTCCTAACGATGAAAACTCGTAGCGTTATTAGGTAAGTCTATCGTGAATTAGTGGAAGATTATTCTGGTATTTCTCCTTCGGCACAGCAAACAATATTGTGGCTTCATTTGACTTGGATATGCACATCAGTAGTGATAGCAACATGCTGTCTTACAAGGGAACATAATCAACTCGACCTCATATTTTCTTGAGAAAAGAATACATGAGCTAGATATCACCTCCAGAAATCGATATCACGTGAAAATTTGGGCCATTATTCAGATACTACGCATTTACGTCCTCCTCAAAGTACAGCTTTTAAACTTTCGCGCGCTCGGGCTGTTCCTCACTCGGCCCGCTCCGCTGCGGCCGCTTAATGCCCGATCGCGAAGTACTCTGCAATGAAGAGTTAAATTTGGAGAACTAGGGAAGTGGAGGAGGAAATAATATTACAAAATGAAACGTATGTACTGTATGTGTTTAAAGTTTACTCCGCTTCAATAGTGTCAGCTTTTACGTATAACAAAATAATGTGCATGAAAGGTATTGAAAATGAAATTACGTTACACTGCTTGTTGAAAAACTATCACATTCGTTTCCACTGCAATTATGACGCGCTGTGTAAAAAGCAAACCGCTCGTTGGATATATTCTTCTGTTACGGAGATGGGCAAAGTGGTTTTCGACTATTTGAAATCGTCAAAGCAGCTTGGCGGAGGATACACTGTACCACTAATAGGCATTTCCTTTCCTATTCCATTCCCAAATAGAACTGAATAAAGTTGCCTGAATTCTTAATTGCATTAAACATACATAGAAGTCACTGAATATTTGATATAAACTGGGAAAAGTTGAAAATGTGCATCCAGCCGGGATTCGAACCCGGGGCTTGTGCTTTCTAGGCAGTTGCACTGACGCCTACACCACTGGGGACATAGCGATCATCACACCCGCCATGGATTACTTAGCACGCTTCCTAAAAGACACAAATTCTCATCTTACCCTGCCCACTAGAATTCAAACTCGTAGTTATTTTAAACTAATTTCGGTAAGAGTAAGGGCCTAGGAGTGCCTCCGCACTGAAGAAACGATCATTGCTCGTCATCGGCAAATTACATAAGTTTCATAAATGTGGCGTCTGTTCTTTCGGACATGTCCAAAAGAACAGACGCCATATATATGTATAACATATACATGGAAGTGTTGATAATTTTGTATCCAACTTAATTGATTTGTTTTACGCTCGTCGTTTAGTAATTAACTCAATATAATATATAAATCTACACCCGCTCGGTTAGCCGTGTGGGCTAACGCACCGCTTTCCGAGATGGGGAGGCGTAGAGGCCC
This sequence comes from Locusta migratoria, assembly GCA_026315105.1. Classification (NCBI taxonomy): domain Eukaryota; kingdom Metazoa; phylum Arthropoda; class Insecta; order Orthoptera; family Acrididae; genus Locusta; species Locusta migratoria. Next base: position 339,995,383 of record CM048747.1, on the reverse strand, counting down.
CGGTTTGGGTCCGCCCAGCGGATTAACGAAGGGAGTCGGAGTCCCGGCCAGCCTGGATGTGTTTTTTAGGCGGCTTTCCACATCCCCGCAGGTGACTACCGGGCTGGTCCCCAATTCCCGCCTTAGTTGCACAATTCGCAAACATTTCGTAACACTTTACACTTTCACAGGTATAGCACTATACGGAGACATTTGGGGTAAACATTTCCTCCCAGGGGGGATGGGGTGGCAACAGGAAGGGCATCCCACCACCCCGTAAATATTAACACACCAAATCCGGATTTAAGAAGGCCGACCCTGTAAGTGCGGGAACATGGCCAAAGAGAAATAATAGAAAGCGGACAAAAGAATATATACATCTACATACATACTCCGCAATCCGCGCAGAGGAGGGTACTCATTACTACTACTTACTTACTTTTTGTTCCACTTCCATACACAACGAGGGAAAAACGAATATTTGTTTACATCCGTACGAGCCCTTATCTCTCTAATCTCATCCTTGTGGTTGTAAGGTGTGATGGTGAAAAAATGTGAAATGGATAGGAATGATTCCGGCTGGGCAAGGTTAATGTGGGTTAATACAATAGGAAGACAGGAGCGGCTGACCCTGAATTAATTACTGATATTTAACATCACATCAAATAATGTGCGTGATTTGCCCTGTTTCGGTTCTAATTGTAATGAATCTCTTCCACTTCGTGCAAGTGGCATAAAATATAATTAATAATTTGTCCCCACCGAAAACCTAACGAACTAACTGGGATCTGAAGACTAATAACGTTGAAAAAACATCTCTCAATTCTAGCAATATTTGTTACACCTTTTTAAGCAGGATAAAACACACAATGATAAATCCAATACTAAAATCATAAACAACAAAAATACATTTATAACCAAATAAGAAGGAACTATCTAATGCATATGAAGTTACTCAAATTGTTACGAAACTGGAAATTAATAACGACTGGCAAGTCAGAAACCCCTATCGTGAAATAATATAATGTACTTAGCGGGATAATCGAGTCGGAATACCAGTGCAGGGTTGACTCTCCTAACTACACAGTCCCCACTATAAGGCAGAACCTGATGTATCGACTATATGTTGCTGGCGAGCGCTTTGCCATACATTACCAAACTGACGACTTGCGTGTGAAGGTGCTGCGCTGCAGTGGCGTGGGGGAAGGGCGACTTTGAGCTGAAAATTTGGGCGATCACAAAAAAAAAAAAAAAGAAAGAAAGACACCTAGCTCTGTCGCTCGGAAGCTGTACTCCGTGCTATCAGCCTCTGTGCGCTCGGCAGTACACAGTGCCTACGATCTCAAACAATTCTACCAAGTCAGGACCACTTCAGTTAGCGTAGACAAGTATGCACGAGTACTGAAGGTCTAAATGACTCCAGAAGTTGAGTACATCGCAACTAGTGCTTCGGTGCACTAGTATTGTCTGGCTGACCTTATTCAAACCGAAAACAAGAACAATCAGCTCAAGTATAAATCTCAGAGTGTACCCTGAATCTTATACAAGTTCACTCGTCCAAGTATTGGCTCAATAAGCAAAATCTCAAAGTCCGCACACTGGGAGGACAGGACGCCACCAGACGCGTCCGTACTCCAGCGCTACGAAACACGAAGTCCCTTCTATCACCGCGTCTCTGTGCAAGACCCCCCTGAGAAAAGCCGTTTTTACGTAAAGCCAATCAGCGTCGAGTTCTCGAACTCCAGCCAGTAAAATCTCACAAGACAACCGCTGATTAAGAAAAGCTGCCGCTTTGAATATAGCCAATCAAAGACGGCATCCCTTCCACACACACTTTTGACGTGATTTTCACTAAACGGCTCTAACCGTCGCCCGTGGGAGCGGCTGCCTAGCCTCCAGCAACAATCCGTCGTTTTCCGTTTCGGACCCTCGGTCACAGCCGTGTGCCCTGCTATCTTCTTCTAAAAAGCGCAGACGATGCCTCTCCTTCAAAGTTTGGCACACGAGCACAGAGTAACATATACAGAGAAGAAGCCCACCCTAAACCACTGTCCTACGCTCCCCTCGTAGTTCCGTAAGATGCTAGCAGGTGTCAGGCGGTATATATTTGTCTGTGACACGAGGCTACATATTTACTACCTACTGCCCTGTCAGTGTGCCACCCAAGGCCAGCGCGTCCGGCCTCCTACGTCGCCGCAGGGCGCAGGTAGGAAGGAATTCGCCCCCTCAGGCCCAAGTCAGCTCTGCATCTCACCTTATCAAAAATCTTCCCTGCATCGTATTCCCTACAGCAATAGAAAATTGTATGTACAGGACTCATTAAGTCAATACGTCAACAATAAACATCGATGATAAATATGAGAGATGTGTTGCCAACTCTCATGGTCTTTACGCGAAATGTATGGTCTGTTTCGTTTGTATTCATCATATGTCGCATGCGAGATTTTATCTGTTAGTATAATGTGTGTTGCCCATTGGTCCTTTTGGACTGTATTTCCTGTCTCCTTCCCACCGGGGGACTGATGACCTTGACAGTTTGCTCCCCCAGTCTCCAACAAGCCATCCATCCATCCCTCTGAGCTGGATACGGGGTACATGAACAAACTTGTATACTTTCTCCCTGTACGAACTGGAGCTATTATCGCGTCTGCATCCATTACTGTACGGAATTATCGTAATTTCCGCCGGGAGAGGGTGGTTTTTTAATCCGGTGCGCCTAGTCTTTATGGAGTTTTGAGGGTGGTGAGGGTCGCTCCAGTTTGAGGCGTCCGTGGCGGAAGCGTGGCGAGGCATCAGCGCGGCCACGGCCCCGGCGCAGAGGGGAGGCTCTGGCTCTGTTGCGCTCGCATCCATCATCATTACGCGCCGGCCGGCCGGCTGTTCTGCGGAGCTCTCTATTAGCCGCGCTGCTGACACCGTGAGAAGCGAGCCGGCTGCCTCGCTTTGTTCATCCTCGGCGGGGAGGCGCCGAAACGAAACGCTCTCCTCCACAGCCCGCAAGTTTTCCCCGCAACAATGCGACCCATCCAGCAGCGCGGAGAGCGGTGCGGTTCACGCCAGGAGACACTGGCTCTATACTTCCACTTGATGCAATAACAGCCTGTGAATTTGAAAATTACCAACACGGCCTTTCGTTCTTCACAGATGATTAGATTTATATTAGATTAGATTAGATTCATACTTGTTCCATAGATCATATATACGACATTTCGTAATAATGTGGAAGGTGTCAGTTTAGTAAACCTTGTCTACAATTGACAATCAATATTTTAAGTATTTTTTATTACATTTTAGTTGTTTTTTATTTTATTTATTTATTGTTTTTAGATTTTTTTAAAGTTTTATCTAAAAATTCATCTAGAAAGAGTTGCCATGAAGAAATTTCTTTAATTTGTTTTTAAATACTAGTTGGCTATCTGTCGGATTTTGATGCTACTTGGTACGTGACCAAAGACTTTTGTGGCAGCATAATTCACCCCTTCCTGAGCCAAAGTTAGATTTAACCTTGAATAGTGAATATAATCCTTTCTCTCCTAGTGTTGTAGCTATACACACTGCTGTGACTATTACATTGGATCGGATTGTTAATAACAAATATATATATATATATATATATATATATATATATATATATATATATATATATATATATTGTGAAGCTACAGTGAAGATCCCTAGATCCCTAAATAAAAGTCTGCAGGATGCTCTTGGGTGGGCTCGAGCAATTAGTTCTATTACACGCCTTTTTGCAATGAATACTTTTTTACTCAATGTTGAATTTCCCCAGAATATGATCCCATATTAAAGCAGTGATTATCTTAATATACAGAGTGAGTCATAAATCAGAGAAATATTTCGTGCAAATTGTCACACGCTGAGCTACAAATATAAATTCGTTTTCCGCATGTTCCTATGTCAATAAATGACAATGCAATTGAATGGTAAAAATCTGGAAATGTGAAGTGGAGCCGCGGCGGATTGGCCGAGCGCGTTGAAGAGCTATGCTAAGATGCTCGACACCGTTCCTCATCGGGGGTTCGAATCCCCCATCGTTCATGGAAGTTTGTGCCGTCTTTAGTATAAGGTAGTTCAGATGTAGTTTGTAAGTTTAGGGAATGATGACCCGTAGTTAAGTCCCATAAGCTCCACAAACATTTGAACATTTTTGTGAAGTGGACTTTTGGGTGTTACTGTACGCCGACATTGGCCAGGGGGACAGACGGGCAGCAGGACAACAGAGCACAAGTTCCTTTGTTGTTGGTAGAACTTCCGGGTTATAAGGCCGTGATCCATAAAACTTTTCAGTTTTTCCTTACGTTTCGTCCAGAGCTGCGTCGGACATCTTCGAATGTCTTCTTCTTTCCGTTCAGTCCGCACCTTCCCTAAAAGACTGTCATTTTCGATGTCCAAGGCCGATACTCATCGAATTCCTCCAGCACGGAAAAACCATTAACAGTGACGTGTACAGTGAGAGACTCCGTAGCCTACGCAAGTCCATCAAGAGCGAACGGCCTGGGCTGCTCACGGAGGGAGTGATTCTGCTCCACGATAAGGCGCGTCCACACGTCTCCATTGTACTGACCAAGATCAAGCGGGGGCAGCTTGATCATCCGCCCTACAGCCCGGCTCGTTAAACAATGGGGTAGTTGTGCTCAGGCCTCTCTGATTACTTCTGAATAAAGACTTCAATTACACCCACAGTTTAGTTTCGTTTCGTACCTTTTCATTTGAACACCCTTCTTAACAAAGTTTTATCTTTGCGTTTCCACTGTTTACACACCACTTTGCATTTTATGTATGCTTTGTACATTCCATAAAAAAATCCTATGAAATGCTCAGAATTACCTTTGCATTTGCAGTCTGGGCGTATGCCCTATGTGTCAACAAGTCATGCTCTTACTTTGAAATAAAAAAATAACAATAATAAAAAAACATCTTCTTTGCACGATAGTTTATTATTCCTCGCCGGCCGCGGTGGCCGAGGGAACTAAGGCGCTCCAGTCACGGTCTGCACGGCCACTACGGTCGGGGGTTCGAATCCCCCCTCGGACATGGATATTTGTGCCGTCCTTAGGATTAGCTAGTTCATAAGTAGTTTGTAAGTTTAGGGACTGATGACCCCGTAGTTGAGTCCCATAAGCTATACAAACATTTGAACATTTTATTATTCCTTAATAACGTGTTCCGACGTAGTAACAGGACATCGTCAGGTTATCTGTGTGACAGTTATAACAAAATAATTACTAAATAGAGCAGTGAAAAAAAGGGGGATCGTGGACTCATTCAGGTTGTGTATTATATGAAAGTTCAAATAAATACAGTTATCTGCACATTTCTCCTACGACGCATTTCAAAAGTTTACGCTCTCGTATTCAGGTGGATACAAAATCTCTTCGTTTTCATTAAGGTTGTCAGGATTCAGTCATTTGTTAGTTCAGGTTCAGTTTTGCTACAAAACGTATAACAAACTTTTGTTAATATATCTACGCACTAAGTATTGAGTATTGATTTAGCTACTTACAATTTCTTCCGGTGAATAGAACCCTGGATTGCCGCGGTGGAGTAACCGAGCGGTCTAAAGCGTCTCGCTGCGGAGCGCGCGGTTGCACGCCGTGGAGGTTCGAGTCCTCCCTGGGGCATGGGTATGTGTGTTGTAGAGGTCTGCACCTCGCTCGGTTGCTCGCTCGAATCGCGAATTACACGTCGTTCTATGACAGTCCGGCAGGTGTCGGTACTGCAGCTTACGGCAAGGCGTGTGGCTGCGCTCGACTTCCTACTCGCTCGCTCGAGCGGGGCACGCTCGACCGGCCCGACCGTCCACACTGCCCGCTCGCCACTGGGTAGCCCACCGCAGCGACACTCAAAGGCGAGCGTCGGGAGCCTGAGAATACATACTGACTGCGAAATTTGGAATTGTTTCCTTTCCCGGGTGCTTCGAAAGCTGTTCTCTCGATCCAGTTGAACTAGCTATTCAGTTTCGCATTTTGTACTTTACCATACAAGTTATTATACGTGATTAACATAAAGTTTCTGTGCTAAGATCATTTACTAAATGAGTTTTCCATGATCTTTCTTACTTTCTTGTTCCCATTTTGTGGACTGTTAGTTCCTGTTTTGTGGTAGGTTTTTACTTGCTGTCTTAACGAGCAAATGATTGTATTTCATATCCATTCCTCTTATCTCTCTCAAGTCCTGGAATAATTTGTCCGTCTTTTATATTGATATTAAATACACGATATTGATGTACAACCGTTAGGTTAGGTTTGTGCATCTCTCTCTCTCTCTCTCTGTTGCATCCCGGTAATATTATATTCCCGTAACATTTTGGCAATGTGCGTGGTTGCTACGCCTCTACCTTTTCCGAGTGAGTCCTAAACGGGAATTTTTCCAGTTGCAACTTTCATATATTCCCCGCTGCCACTGTCGACTTTCTTATCTACATAATAAAGAACGCATGCAAGATTTTGTGCTGTATATAGGAGACGCGCTTTCTTCCGTCGTCAGGGTCATATGCCGGTCTAATGCTCACATATCCTGTAACTGTTTTAAATCCTCTTATTCCAACTGTTTACACAGCTGTACGAATTTATGGTGCCCAAAATTGTTTTGATTTATTCGAAGTTGCATCTATGAAATTTGTCTTTTATCAAAAGATACTTTCATGCCAAAAATCATTAAAATCGCTTCACTAATCTCTAAGTTATCACCATTTTTCTATTTTAGCCCCAATTTTAGAGGGACCGATTCACCCCTTACACATGTTTTTCTGCCGCTAAAAAAATTACGTGTCCCGTAGTTTTCCATTTATTATAAAATATGCAGATTTCATAAAAATGGGAGAGTGACACTTGGGTTGGTTTCCTTGTGAGTACAGCGGCAGCGCCACGCTGTGCGGCTTCTGCCCGCCCCGCCCCACGCAGCCTCGTTCGAGTCTCAACACGCTCGCTGCGAGCGAACACACTCGCCGCGCCACCGACGAGCGTTGCGCACTCGACCGAATACGAGAGAGCGAAACCGGCGATTTGCAGACCTCTAGTGTGTTGTCCTTAGGTTAGTTTACCTAGGTTTAAGTAGTTTGTAAGCTACGGACTGATGACCACGCTGTTTGGTCCGATAGATTTACAAACAAACAGAACCCCGGATTTCATCAAAATGTTCAAATGTTTGTTAAGCTTATGGGACTTAACTGCGGTGTCATGAGTCCCTAAACGTACAGACTGCTTATAAACTACTTTATACTAAAGACAACACAAACATCCACGCCCGAGGGAAGGGGGAGCGGTTTCATCATACCTGAACTTTATGATGAAATCCAGGTCTCTAAAAATGTTCAAATGTTTGTAAAGCTTAAGGGACTTAACTGCGAGGTCACAAGTGTCTAAACTTACAAACTACTTATAAACTACCTTATACTACAGACGACACAAACATCCGAGGGGGGAGTCGAATCCCCGATGAGGAACGATCTCGCGCATTGCAGCATAGCGCCTCAATACGCACTGCCGCTCCGCTGCGGCTCCAGGATTCTATACACTGGAACAAATGGTAAATAGCCAAATTAATACTGAAATTGTAATCTTAGGGCTTAGCTATATTAACAAGAGTTTGTTACACGTTTTGATACAAAATGGTACCTGAGGTAACCACTAGCTGGACCCTGAGAGCAGTAATGTAAACAAAACAAAAAACACTGTATTCAACTAAAGACGAGAGTGTAAACTCTTGAAACGCGCCGGCCGCGGTGGCCGAGGGGACTGAGGCGCTCCAGTCACGGTCTGCACGGCCACTACGGTCGGGGGTTCGAATCCCCCCTCGGGCATGGATATTTGTGCCGTCTTAGTTCGTAACTAGTTCATAAGTAGTTTGTAAGTTTAGGGACTGATGACCCCGTAGTTAAGTCCCATAGACGCTACAAACATTTGAACATTTCTTGAAACGCGTCGTGGGAGACATTAAAAGAATGATTGATGCAAGTGATTGTTTTTATTTGAACTTTTATTCACATAAACAGCCGCAGTTCTTTACCACAGTCCATTAATTCGACCTAAGGTTATTATTTCTCCCAACTATTTCAACTTTTCAACAAATATTTCCCTTGTTCTCCAATTACAGTTTTGTTTGACAGTTGCGCTTATGTTAGCGTTATTTATGTTTTTCCAAGAGATACTTTAAGGCCAATACTCTAGGCTATTTCATGTAATGATTGCATTTGTTGTTTGGTTTCTTGAATATTCTTAGCGAGAAGAATGAGATCGTCAACAAAACCTAAACAATTCAGCTTCATTTCGTAAATTCACAGTTATATTACCTTCTAATATGAAATAATTGTTACGATTTTGTTTATAATGTAGTGCCTGTATGGTGTTTGGTGGGAGTCGTTAGCTGAAATATTATGAACAGAACTGGGAATAAATGGAAATGGCGGATTATGATAAAAAGGGAATAAAAATTAAATTAAAACAAAATGAACTGGGTAAAGATGGGCGGCTTCTACATTAAAAAAGAAACCGATGTTACCTTCAGTAAGTACCATCTCGATGTTCAAGGATGGTACATCAGGGATCTAAAATCAAATTTCATATAATTAAAGGTACACAGCGTCGTGATCGGGAATTGGACGTATTAAAATCTGTTATTGTGCAGTGGACCATGTGCTAAATTTTAGTTGTCGGCTCCGCGTGTGCGGTTGGCAAGAATGTAACATAAACGGAAAAAATATTCGGACTTCGTTTTAATAAATAGCTATACAAATTCGGCTGCAGGTCCTGCAATCATCACTATCTTTGATGTAGGAAGTATTGGAATAGAAAAAAGTAATGAAACCGATTCAACCATTACTGCATTGATATTTATTAGCCATAATAGCGCCCAATTCCTTCACACTTGAAGTTCACGCCACTCGAGTGAAAAAGGGCAGTTAAATGAAAGATGACTATCATTTAACATTTTATATTGATGTATTTCAAGTTAAAAATCATATTGTAAAAAGAGAGATAAAAGCCAAGATGGCTGATCATCAATTTTCGACGACCGGTTTCGCTGAACTATGTCAGCATCATCTGGTCAAATAAAATATTTTACAAGGCCATAATCTTGCAATGTCAATCAGTTGTTATATAACAATTTACAGTGCATAGGTGCACTATGTCATTATAATAAAACAAAATTATCAAAGTGAGTGACAATAGCAAATATTTTATTTGACCAGATGATGCTGACATAGTTCAGCGAAACCGGTCGTCGTAAATAAAAATTGATGATCAGCGATCTTGGCTTTTTTATATATTTTTTATGATATCATAATTGGATCGCCTGCTAGAACGTAAACCAACTTAAAAATCATAATTTAAGGAGCGGCACTCTACTTAGAAAAAATTGAGAATGACCAGGGGAGAGCTGCATCGAATACGACTTATCTCCAGAAAGGCGATACGAAGACAAAAAAACTTTAACCGCTGTTCCTTCCCTCCCGCAGTAAAACAAGGGAAGGTGGATCACAGATAATTTGATGGGAAAGAAAGACAAACGATCTTTGCCCTACTCGAAATTACTCTGATTCCTGAAATTATTTATTTATCTGCGATTTATATTATGTCGTTTCATGTTCCAAATATGCCACGAAAAATCTATGGCGCGAACTCGAACAGCGCGGACTGTTTTATTTACTTTCCAATAATAATTTTGTGCGTGTAAAGGGCGCTGGACTGGCTGTCGAACAAAATACTGTCGCCGGAAGGAGTAAGTGATACCCGCTGGCGAACAGCGGCAGACGTGATAGCAACCCGACGCGTTGGCAGCGCGGCGCTTGGCCGCAGCTGTCGCCACCGCTACCGGGCACTGGCGCCAGCTGGCGCTACGAGCTCGCAGCTCGCCAATAGCCGCAGGTAACGAGGCCGGCCCGTGTACCTGGCTGCCCGCCCCGCCAGATACGTCCCACGAGGTGCCGATGAACTCTGCCCCGCTCAGGAACCAGGAGAGAGACGTCGCTGTCAGACTTATAGAAAACAGCCTAATTCATGTGATTCCTTAATTTCTCCTGGCGAATAACAACTTCGAAAAACTTACGGGTATGCTGCCACATACCAAAATCGACGACGGCCGATATTTCGGCAGGAGACCACCCTGCCATTTTCAAGGCGAAACTGCAGTAAGAAAGCAATGTGCAACGATCTTTAAAACCTCGGTTTTCAATACGTAAACATGAAAGACATCACACACCGAGCAAGCAAGCACATAGCGCGACACGACAACAGGGATGGAGGCTTCTGCTTAAATTCCGCTTGGGGTCCTGCTCTCTCACTTGTCAAAAAACAGTGGGAGAAAACTAACCCCACCTCATCTGTCGAGAACTGATGTTTTTTATCGATATCCTGACCTGTTTCATCTTTGGTCGTGTCGGCGCTATGTGCTTGCTTGCTCGGTGTGTGTTGTCTTTCCTGTTTACTCATCGTAAACCGAGGTTTTAAAGATCGTTGCACATTGCTTTCTTACTGCAGTTTCGCCTTGAAAATGGCAGAGTGGTCTCCTGCCGAAATATCGGCAGTCGTCGATTTTGGTACCTGGCAGCATACCCGTAAATTTTTCGAAGCCTAATTCATTTTTGGCAGAAAACGACAAATCCCTGTGGGTAAATCAGCTTCAAGCAGTGATGTAAATTTGTCGATATGAGGTTTATAAAATCTTGAGCGCGCATCGGATTGGCATAGACGTAGGCAGGATTTTGTGTAAAATGGAGGGGGGTATTCTAAGTGTTAGAGAGGATCTTAACGATCGGCATGTATTTCATTTATTCTCTAACCACATCCATTTATATAAGTTATACTAGCTGAAAACCCGGCGTTTCCCGGGTATTTATTTACTTATTCCTGCCATTTTTCAGGTATACATACATTTGTATATTGGCTGTATGCCTGTAAAATCTCTTGGCAATACAATTAGTAGTAAAGAAGTAATAGATTAAAACTTGGTGCGTGACGGGGCGGTTTTCTATTAACGTTATTGTTTATGTGCTCATATCTCAAGAACTACATTTCGCACTGTGATACAACTTAGAATGTATGCTCAACTATATATATGCGTGTATACCTCATAATAAGGAATGTATGTAGCAAATTTGGTTGAAATCGGTCCAATGGTTTAGTAGAAAATGAGTAGCATTGTAGGAAAATGCAGCAGTTTTTCGCGCCTCTCATTGTTTATGACGTCATATCTCGTGAACTATGTATCGTATGTGATTCTTACACTTACGGCGACCATCCTCATGGATTGAAGTTTACGGGTACAAATTTCATAAAGATTGGAACAAAACTGTAGATTTGTATGCAACACGTACAAACATACAGACACTCTGCTTTATTTATTAAAAGATATATGTGGTGTCGGTTCTTTTGGACATACCCGAAAGAATAGACGCCGGGAAATGATCCTTTTTTCAGTGCTGAGGCACTCCTAGGTCCTCACTCTTACGGGAATTAGTACAAAGTGAGCCGGCCGCGGTGGCCGAGGGCATTGAGGCGCTCCGGTCACGGTCAGCACGGCCACTGCGGTCGGCATGGATATTTGTGCCGTCTTTAGTTGTAAGTAGTTCATAAGTTGTTTGTAAGTTTAGGGACTGATAACCCCGTAGTTAAGTCCCATAGACTCTACAAACATTTGAACATTTTTTTTTTTTTTTTTTTTTTTTTTTTTTTTTTGTACAAAGTGACTATGAGTTTGAGTTCTAGTGGGCAGGGTAAAGTTGAGAATTTGTATCTGACAGGAGGCGTACTTGAGTAATTCCGTGGTGATCGTTGTGTTCCTCAGAGGTGTAGCGGTCAGCGCAAATGCCTAGAAAGCAGGAGATCCGGGTTCGAATCCCGGCTGTGTACACATTTTCGGCTTTACCCATTTACATTAGATGTCATTCATTCTGTGAATAATAACATCCGTTAATGTCTTAATTTTACGTTCATTATTTGCTTTCAGAAGATCTTCATACAAATAGTATGTGGACTGTAATATTAAGCAACAAAAACTTTTCAAAAGAACACGCTAATGAACAGTTAAACAGTTTTTTCAGCAATGCGGTAACTGCAGTGTAATGTATTGTCTCTTCTTCATCGAAGAGCGGAAGTGTCTGCAGTTTGAAAAACTTATAAATTTGGATTAAATCCCCTTTGACCAATAACCGCGCGCACTAAGGCACCTTGCTGCGGTGGTTGATGAATGACAGCTAGCTCTAAATGGAGAAAATTGTAAGGTGATACAGATGAGTAGGAAAAACAATCCCATAACATTCGATTACAATATTAGTAATATATTGCTTAAAACTATTGCTTCGGTTGAGTACGTAGGTGTAACGTTGCAGACCGATACTAATTGGAATAATTACGTAACAACAGTGTGCGGAAGACGAACGATCAACTTCGATTTATTGGGAGAATCTTCGGAAGGAGTCGTTCATTTGTGAAGGAGGCCGCGTATAGAATACTAGTGTGATAACTTGTCGAGTAGTGGTCAGATATTTGGCATCGCCACCATATCGGATTAAAGGAAAACATAGAAGCGGACTGCTAAGTTATTTGCTGGTAGGTTAAATCAACTCGCGAGAATTGTGGAGATTCTTCGGTAACTTAATTGTGAATCGCTGGAAGGAAGGTGACGTTCCTTCTGAGAAACACTCCTAAGGAAATTTATATAGCCAGTAATTCAGGCTGACTGCGAAACTTTATTTCTGTCGTAAAATTACATCACGCGTAAAGACTACAAAGAGGAAATAAGAGAAATTAGGTCTCGTATGGAGGGACATATGCAATCGTATTCCACCCGTTCGCGCGGAGACGTATAAGCACACGTTCATGGTATTTACGTTTTCAAATACCAAGACAAAAGAAAATCTTACGTCACGCATTAATGAGCACGTAAAAAGCTAAACACAAAGAAAGTTGTTTTTACTATAAAATGAAACTCATATCTGTTGAACGAGACACAAAGAATACATGGAAATGGCGGTAATTTCTACCTTCTGAAAATTGTTTGATGTGTTTGTAAGCGTATATTTTCTGAACTAAATAAATTTAGATGATTTAAAATGTCTGAAAGTAACTTTTTCCATCCTTTGAGCTCCTACCGGTGTACATCCTTTTGTCGGTAATATCCATCATGAAATTTGCATTTGTCATTAGTAAACTCTTTTATAGTACTGTTTCGAGATTATGTTACTATATATATTTTTCTCCAAAAAACTATGGTCCCTCATAAACTGAGTTTCAACGCTCAGGTGCTAAACTGCAGAACAGGCAGCCCTGTACTAATATCAACAAGTGGTGACATCTGATAAAGGAAATAATTACACGTAATAGGTCTATGTGGAAATGGGGATACTTTCTACTCTTGATACGGAGAGATATAGTAACTAAAAGACGTTTTATTAGTTCGATTTGTTAAGTGGATAGAAACTGGTCACGTAGAAAGTGGATAAAACAAAAGTTAATGAAGGGCATTAAATTTAATAATGACATTGAAATACTGGTCATTAAGTGACTAGATTCAGAAACGCAGGAACATTAGAACTATATTATATAAGTTATATAGATGTGTGGTGTCTATTATTTCGGACATGTCCGGAATAACACCACACATATAAGTAACTTATTCAGTATGCCGGTGACGATCAATGGTCCTTTCTTCAGTGCGAAAGCACTCCTAGGCACTTACTCTTACGGGAATCAGTTAAAAAAAAACACGAGTTTGAGTAATAGTGGGCAGGGTAAAGTTGAGAATTCGTATCGGAAAAAAACTGAGTCATATACTCAACGAGCTACTCAGAACGAACATATACAAACGACCGCAAAGCTTCATTTTACACAAGGAAAAAAAAAAAAAGAGAGAGAGAGATAAAAGTGGTTTATGGGTCAGCGCAACTGCCTAGAAAGTAGGAGATCCGGGTTCGAATCCCGGCTGTGTCCACATTTTCAACTTTGCCCATTCGCAGTTAATGTCATACATTCGGTGAATATGAAGAAATAAGAAATATATTAGACAATTAAAAACAATTTTAGTGAGACTGTAATTGCAGAAATGTTGCTAGCATGCAAAACACCACTGAAAGCTGATTTTTCGAACAGCACGTAAATTTTGTGTATGGAAACTTTAAAAAAAAACCGCTAATAACTAAACTGGCAGCCTTATAATCAATTATCATTTACGGACCAATTTTTACGTTGCGTATTAAGCTAACAATAACTTCGGAATGGAATCGGCCTAGATCGTTATTCAGTTTAATTCGTCTGCAATGGAAAGAAAACGCTAAAAAACCTCCACAGCGGATGCCACGTGTATGAGCAGAAACAGGTGGAAGCGAAAGACAAATTCACGTTTCACTTTAGTCTTCTTTCCATGTCCAGACGAAAGAACTGCGAGACTAAACCATTTCTAATCGTCGATAATTGTATTCCAGGCATCGGTACGCAATTTGTTCCCAACCGGAGAAGGTTCTATTCATTTTGATTTCGCTACATGCTGACTTCAAAGAAACAGCCACAATGTAGGAACGGCTGTGTTGCGAGAAATTAATTTGAGATTTAGGGAGGGCTTTGTTGCAAAACGTAGGAACATCAAAGGCGGCAAAGCTTTTATCGGACTCAGGGGAAAAAAATGTGAAAAATGGGCAAAAAAGGTCACCATACAGATTTGCTGTCGTAATAGCAGTACTCCAAAGTCCATTATTGCAAATGACGTGATCTATAACGACGACAGCAAATGCCGTTCGTTATTTGCAGCTTTGCGGGAAGTGCCGGGAGGACCCATATTTAAACGGCAGGAACTTTATGTGAGGTGAAAACGTAAAAAGCAGTTAAACGTTACGTTTAAAGGAATATTGTAACCGGTCTCCAGTTAACGAAGTTGGAAGATGAGGCTTAACTTCATCGTTTGATCTTTCTGAATTTAATTTTATTGTTTGCAGAACATCAACACGAGCGAAACTCGTTACGCTACACATCACTGCAAACAATATATCTATTAGTTTGACGTGGCAAGATGCCATTGGCCTCGTGTTTACTTGTCTTACTTCATCGACTAACACTTTTCATATTTTCTGATCGAAAACTCGAAACGCATTCTTTTAAATGCTTTTAATTTTGGGGATGAACAAACAAGTGGAAAGAATGAAACGAACATCTGACTACCACCCTCTACTCTTACAATAATGTGCAATAAGTTAAAAAAGTATAACTGTGTTACAGAAATTTCGAAATATACTACTGAGGGTAACTTACAAACACCAGAGAAATTACCACAAATGGACAGAAAATGGAAATGGGCATTTCCAAAGTATAATTTAATACTGATGTAGAATGGGTTACTGTACTACTTCATAGATCTAGTAGAGGCTTGTGGCCGTGTTCCTAGGAGGAAGCTATTTTCAGTTCCACAAGATTATGGAATAGGAGGCAAACGTCTGCAGGCAATTAACGGTCTTTACGTAGATCGTCAGCCAGCAGTTAAGAGTAGATGGCAAATTAAGTTCATGGTACAGGGTAGTTACAGGGGTAAAACAAGGTTGTAACCTGTCACCAATGTTGTTAATATTATTCACGGATCATATGTTGAAAACAGTAGACTTGAAGGGAGGAATTAAAATAGGTGAAAACAAAATAAGCAGTCTCGCATATGCATATGACTTAGTTGTGATGGCAGATTCGATTGAAAGGTTGCACTCTAATATTTCAGAGCTTGATCAGAGGTGTAAGAGTTATGGTATGAAGATCAGCATCTCCAAAATAAAAGTAATGTCTGTTGGAAAGAGATGTAAACAGATTGAAAGCTAAGTTGGAGGAACGAAGCTGGAACAGGTAGACACTTTCAAGTACCTAGGATGTATTTTCTCACAGGATGGAAACATAGGGAGAGAAATTGACTCAAGGTGTAGCAAAGCTAATGCAATGAGTGCTCAGTTAAAATCTACTCTCTTCTGCAAGAAGGAAGTCAGTACCAAGACTAAGCTAGCGGTGCACCACTCTATCTTTCTACCAACTTTGTTGTATGGGAGTGTAAGTTGGGTGGATACAGGTTACCTTATTCATAAGGTTGAGGTTACAGATATGAAAGTAGCAAGAATTATTGTAAGTAATAACAGATGGGAACAATGGCAGGAGGTTGTCCTTAATGAGGAAATCAAAGAAAAACTGGGAATGAACACCATAGATGAAGCAGTTGGAGCGAACCGGGTGAGATGTTGGGGTCATGTTACACGCATGGGAGAAGCAAGGTTAATGTTCAAATGTTTGTTAAGCTTATGGGACTTAACTACGGGGTCATCAGTCCCTAAACTTACAAACTACCTATGAACTACTTACGAACTAGGACGGCACAAATATCCATGCCCGAGGGGGGATTCGAACCCCCGACCGTAGTGGCCGTGCTGACCGTGACTGGAGCGCCTCAGTCACCTCGGCCACCGCGGCCGGCCAGAAGCAAGGTTACCTAAGAGAATCATGAGCTCGGCAGCGGAGGGTAAGAGGAGTCGAGGTCGACCAAGGAGAAAGTACTTACATTCGGTGAAGAATTATATTGAAGTAAAAAGCTTAACATCAGACTAGGCATCACTGTTAGCTTTGAATACGGGATCATGGAGGAATTTTATTGGGGGTACTATGCTCCAGACTGAACGCTGAAGGACATAATCAGTCTCTAATAATGATGATGATGATGATGATGATCTATGTTCATCTTATTGGATTAGTTCTAAGCCTTCAACACTTATTGACTTTAAAAGTGAACTGAGATACTCTGTACACACCAGTTTAAGATTAGATTACGTTAGATTAATACTTGTTCCATAGATCATATATACGACATTTCGTAATGATGTGGAACCTGTCAGTTTAGTAAATGTTGTCTACACTTGATATCAATATTTTAAAGATTTTTTATTCTATTTTTTGCGTTTTATTTTTTATTTTACCATTTTTATTTATTTTTTAAAGTTTTATCTAAAAGTTCATCTACATTCTAGAAGGAGTTGCCATTCAAAAATTCCTTTAATTTCTTTTTAAATACTAGTTGGCTATCTGTCAGGCTTTTTATTCTACTTGGTAAGTTACCAAAGACTTTTGTGGCAGCATGATTCACCCTTTTCTGAGCCAAAGTTAGATTTAACCTTGAATAGTGAATATCATCCTTTCTCCAAGTTTTGTAGCTATGCACACTGCTATTACTTTTGAATCGAGTCGGATTGTTACTAGAAAATTTCACGAGTGAATATGAAACTGCAGTGAAGATTCCTAGATCCTTAAATAAATGTCTGCAGGATTCTCTTGGTTGGGCTCCAGCAA
Source organism: Locusta migratoria (assembly GCA_026315105.1). NCBI lineage: Eukaryota > Metazoa > Arthropoda > Insecta > Orthoptera > Acrididae > Locusta > Locusta migratoria. The sequence continues at coordinate 339,978,089 of CM048747.1, read as the reverse complement.
TTATTCTGATTACACCCTTTTGTGCAATTAATACTTTTCTACTCAATGTTGAATTGCCCCAGAATATGAGCCCATATGAAAGCAATGAATGAAAATAGGCGTAGTAAGCTAATTTAGTGAGATGTATATCACCAAATTTTGCAATGAATATGTTAGCATAAGAAGCGGAACGCAAACGTTTCAGGAGATCTTCAATATGTTTCTTCCAATTCAGTCCCTCGTCAATGCAAACACCTAAAAATTTTGAATATTCTACCTTAGCTACAGATTTATGTCAAAGTCTAAATTTATGGTTCCGTGCCATTTACTGTATATACTGGGTTTTATCAAAGTTGAATGAGAGTCCATTTGTAGAGAACCACTTAATAAAGCTCTGAAAGATATCATTTACAATTTCATCAGTCAATTCCTGTTTTTCAGGTGTGATAGCTATACTTGTATCATCAGCAAAAAGTACTAGCTTAGCATCTTCTGGAATATAGAATTCATCAATATATATTAAGAACAGCAAAGGACCCAAGACCGAACCTTGTGGGGCCCCATTTACGATAACTCCCCAGTTAGAGGAATTAATTGTTTCATCTATATCATGTGAACTGCACTCTTCCAGGTAAGTATGATTTAAACCATTTGTGCACTGTCCTACTCATACCACAATACTTAAGCTTATCTAGAATAATCCCATGATTTACACAATCGAAAGCCTTTGAGAGATCACAAAAAACTCCCAACTGGTGATGTCCGGTTATTCAAAGCATTTGGACCTTATACTTCCACAGCAATATGTTTACATCTCTGTCATCAGGACCTGATGACAGTGTAAAAGCCATAAACTGTCAGTCAAATAATAAATATTGCACAATATTACACAACTGCCTTGTTTTCTCGTTAAAAATAATGCCTTGACTCTTGCAACCGACTGAAATTTTATAGTATGGTCGAAGAATAAATAGGCAGTCAGTAAGTTCAGTTCTGGAGCTCCACACCGTGTTGTGCGGGGCGTACAAAATGGCGCTGTCAGGCTTCAGCTGAATGTGTGACACTATTAAAGGGCATGTATTGTTATTGGCAATCCATTTGGAACTATTTGAGAGTACCAGCCGGGCCCGATGAGTCCCACGCTGTGGCCGGCCGGGATGAAATGTGTTGTTGTCCGCGGCGCTAACGGTCGTATAACGTTATACGCGGCCCGTGTGTGACTGCGCGTACTATTTGTCAACACTGCAAACGCAGGCGCGCAGCCGGTCCGAGGTCGGCCTTTATAGTTCTGCGGCAAGCTGGGATGCGCCATACATCTGGCCCAGTGTGCAAACGTGACGCAACAGACCGGGTGATCATTCACTGCTGCCACACTGAAACCTCACCGAGCGGTTATCTTCTCAAATCGGCGATTTGTAGAGATTCTCTTGTGAGTACTGTGCGTGTAGATTACGGTTCGTATGTTTTCCTTCCAGTTTCGTGTCATTTTCAGACTGAAATATTGTAATGCCACACAGCTAAATCTTATTACCACTTGCTGAATCACACGATGAGACTAAATATTATAATTATATACAGGGTGTTACAAAAAGGTACGACCAAACTTTCAGGAAACATTTCTCACACACAAAGAAAAAAAAATGATATGTGGACATGTGTCCGGAAACGTTTAAATTCCATGTTAGAGCTCATTTTAGTAATTTTCTTCAAATGTAAATTGAAATAATTCGTGCAGGCAATTGTCAAAATACCCAGTTGTTTCGTGTGGGCTGACGTGAATCCGCACGCAATTGTGCAATCACGTCATCAACACAGATTTTCTGTGAACGTTTGGGCAGGAATTGTTGGTGATGTCTTGATTGGGCCTCATGTTCTTCCACCTACGCTCACTGGAGCACGTTATCATGATTTCATACGGGATACTCTACCTGTGCTGCTAGAACATATGCCTTTACAAGTACGACACAACATGCGGTTCATGCATGATGGAGCTCCTGCACATTTCAGTCGACGTGTTCGTACGCTTCTTAACAACAGATTCGCTGACCGATGGATTGGTAGAGGCGAACTAATTCCATAGCTTCCACCCTCTCCTAACCTCAACCCTCTTGACTTTCATTTATGGGGGAATTTGAAAGCTCTTGTCTAGACAATCCCAGTACCAAATGTAGAGACTCTTCGTGCTCGTATTGTGGACGGCTGTGATACAATACGCCATTCTCCAGGGCTGCATCAGCACATCAGGGATTCCATGCGAAGGAGGGTGGATGCATGTATCCTCGCTAACGGAGAACATTCTGAACATTTCCTGTAACAAAGTGTTTGAAGTCACGCTGGTACGTTCTGTTGCTGTGTGTTTCCATTCCATGATTAATGTGATTTGAAGAGAAGTAATAGAATGAGCTCCAATTAAGCGTTTTCGGACACATAACATATTTTCTTTCTTTGCGTGTGAGGAATGTTTCCTGAAAGTTTGGCCGACCTTTTTGTAACACCCTGTTTAGTAAGCAGGAGATTCCGGATTCGAATCCTGACCGGCACAAATATTCATTCACCGCACTCTGGTATTCCATCTTATCCTAGTACAGTGAAGCCATGACTGATCGCAAATTGCGATTTCTTTCATTAATTATAATAAATCGGGTTGCCAACAGTCGCCGTTGAAAGAAACCTTTCGTTACGCAATCCCAGATTTCTGACTTAACCCCTTAGTGTATAACTTTTTATTTGAAGCTATAAAAACTACCACGATTAATATATAGTGCGTATATACCGAGAAAAAATATTGAAAAAAAAATTCCTTAAAATTATTATGCACTACTAGCAACAAGTTCATAGCTGGTCAGCTGTATGGTGCTTTCATGATGTACCCGATGTAGTTAATGTCACTATTATGCCTCTAGGTGATGATGATGATGAGAGGCGTTTTAGGGTGCTCAACAGCGTGATCATCAGAGTCCATTTATACCTCTAATCAACCAGAAAGTAACTCATAATGCAACAGTAGTATAAGACTGACTACTTTTACATGGCAAAGGAGGAATACTAAAGTAAACAAACGCACATGTTAGGAGTAACTCAATGCAGCTAACAGTAGAACTGATTCAGTAGCACTCTGCAATTTATGATTTCTAGGACGAACTACAGTCAAACATTTTCCGTATCCAGAAAGGCCCGTACAGGACCTACAATATGCGGTCGTGCATGATTCTACTGAAATGTAGGGTTTCGTAGGGATCGAATGAAGGTTAGAGCCATGGGTCGCAACACATGTGAAATGTAACGGCCACTGTTCAAAGTGCCGTCGATGCCAACAAGAGTTGACGTGTAATCAATTGCACCCCATACCATCACGCCGGGTGATACGCCAGTATGGCTATGACGAATACACGCTTCCAATGCGCATCCACCGGGATGTCACCAAACACGGATGCGACTATCATGATGCTGTAAACAGAATCTGGATTCATCCGAAAACATAACGTTTTGCCATTCGTGCATCCAGGTTCGTCGTTGCGTACACCATGGCAGGCGCTACTGTCTGTGATGTAGCGTCAAGGAATACCGCAGTCATGGTCTCCGAGCTGCAAACGTCGTCGAACTATTCGTGCAGATGGTTGTTGTCTTGCAAACGTCGCCGTCTGTTGACTCAGGGACTGAGACGTAGCTGTACGATCCGTTACAGCCATGCGGATAAGATGCCTGTCATCTCGACTGCTAGTGATACGAGGCCATTGGAATCCAGTACGGCGTTCCGTGTTGCCCTCCTGAACCCACCGATTCCATATTCTGCTAACAGTCATTGGATCGCGACCAAAGCGAGCAGCAATGTCGCGATACGATAAACCGCAGTCGCGATAGGCAATAATCCTACCTTTATCGAAGTCGGAAACGTACGCATTTCTCCTCCTTACACGAGGCATCACAACAACCTTTCACCAGGTAACGCCGGTGAGCTGCTGTTTGTGTATGAGATATCGGTTGGAAACTTTCTTCACATCAGCACGTTGTAGGTGTCGCCACCGGCGCCAACATTGTGTGAATGCTCTGAAAAGCTAATCATTTACATATCACAGCATCTTCTTCCTGTCGGTTAAATTTTGCGTCTGTACCACGGCATCTTCGTGGTGTAGCAATTTTAATGGCCAGAAGTGTATTTTTGAAAACTGACCGGAGGGTTTTATAGTGGAACTATCCCAGTACTCTCTCGGATTCGTAATGAAGGAATGAAGATTAGGGTGTAGTGTCCAGTCGACAGCGTAGTCATTATAGGCGGAGCAACGCTCAGATTCTTTGGGGAAAGATGGGGAAAGAAATGGGCCGTGCCTTTTTAACGGAACCATCCTAACATTTGCCTGGAGCGATTTAAGGGAATATCGGAGACCGCAAATCTAAATGGCCGGGGTTGGATTTGAACCACCGTCCTTACGAATATGAGTTCATATTGTAACCACTACACCACCTCACTTGGTGTTGGGGTAGTACGGTAGGGAAGTGCTTAGATGACGTTAACGTTGTGTTCCTGTGCGTGTATGTTCTCAGCTGTGTAATTTGGCGTGTCTCGAAGGTCGCTCAGGAGCGTGTCAGTATTCTTTCGGCTACGAGGTGCGTGTGTGGCTGATTTCACCCCACCTGCGTTTCTTGTGCACTCCTTCGGTCTTGTTTCTCTTCTCTCATTGTATTCTACAGTCAGTACCGACGTCCGCCGGAGAAGCGTGAAATCTGGATAAATTGGAAACGGGATCGCTCTTTATTGTCTGAGTGTCTTTGGAGCAGTTGAGCGTTCAGCGTTAATGGAGAGTGTCTAAAGGATAATAAGGGCTATAGAAAACGCTGCTTTGGCGCACGTGGTGTAAGTATAGGTGGACAAAACACACACAACTGTAAAGCGGCACCTACAAATTTACATTATCCTGTCCTCCTCCGACGTGCCACTAGTTATCGATATTACTAGATAATCAACCCGCTGTTCTCAGACCGTTCATGAGCTCTTGTAGGTACTAAAGGGGGAATTGCTGTTACGGAATGAGCCACACGTTTATCAAGAGAGCACAGATTGTCGAATAAATTGAATATGTTGCTCATACAACCACTACTTGTTAAGGGTCTGCTCATCCTTCACGTAGTACTAGAACATTAAATGCGGAGGGTCATTAAAGTCAACGGTAAGAGATATGAAACTGAGATGAAGAGATAATTGCTCTCAATGCAACCAGAAAGAACTAGTACTGCAGGTGTGTGGGGAGAAGGGCCATTTTCTGACCAGCTCACAGCCATGTAATACGTATCCGCGACTCGGGAAGTCAGCTATTTTTCAAATCAAATGTTCAAATGTCTGTAAATCTATCGGATCAAACTGCGTGGTCATCAGTCCGTAGCTTACAAACTACTTAAACCTAGGTAAACCTAAGGACAACACACATACCCATGCCCCAGGGAGGACTCGAACCTCCGACGGCGAGCAACCGTGCGCTCCGCAGCGAGGCGCCTTAGAACCGCTCGGCTACTCCACCGCGGCAGCTATTTTTCAACATAATTTTTATACACATTGACCGCTTCACAAGCAGAGGCGCTACAGGCGATTTTGCGCTGTAAACAAAGACACTGAAGTCGGTAGTTTGCTGCCATTACCCAAAATCTCCTTGTTGCGTCACATTTATCTAGAAGATATGTTCTTTGTACTTTCCACGATGATTCCTTCCGTATTAAACGAAGCTCGACTTGTCTGTTACCACTATTAACTCTACACAAGTGCATACACCTTTGGTCATTAAGTATTGCCCCGCAGGGGGCTCACTGTTCTTTCGTGAGTACGTGCCTAGTGAACACGGGGCGTCGAACTAATACAGTTTTCTTTCCTTTTTTACTTTCCGGACTGCATTTTCTTTCCCTCTTCCCTCCTTTCCTATCCTCACTCCTTCCCCTCCCACCGGAGGGATTGATAACCTCAGTAGTTTAGTCCCCCTATCCCAACCAAACAACCCAAACCCAACCCCATTAAGTATTACCCATGGCTACTGCATTGTTGGTTGAGATAAGTAACACCAGATATTTTGTATTCTCTGCACACTCTTGACCCTGTGTATCTTGCAAAATTAAACTCAATAAATATTTCTCAAACTGAATGTCTACCGTTTTGTGTTCAGAATCTGCTAATTCCCGTCTTGTGGCCATTATCACTTCGGCAACTTTCCCTCATGCATCGTTGGAATATTAGGGATGTTCAAATGAAATGGTACTAAATATCTTAACAACCAAACCGGTGGAAACTTGAATATGCCGCTTTCGGATAACTTAGAAAGGCTTCTAGAGACGAGAATCCAGTATCGTCACATCTCAGCAGGCAAGGTGATGCTCGCCTTAGTTCAAGAAGTTTGTAAGTCTAGGGACTTACGACCAAAGCAGTTTGGTCTAATATAAAAAATTGAACATCATGTATCCGTCACATTAGTTTTTCGCAGTTTAGCGTATTATGATTACGTCATGCGTTTAATCATGACATGAGCGAAATCATAACACTTACTTCAGAAAATCTAAAAGGAATTAGGAGCTCCTGAAAGATATCATACGCTTCTCTGAACAATTCGTCAACAGCAAAAAGTGTCATCGACGACGAGCTTTTGATCCAAAATGTAGATCAGCATGTATTTTTGAAGGATGACTAATAATAACGGTCTCGTTGTACAGTCATAACGTTTCGACTGCATACCGACCAGGGCATCACCACCAGAACGAGAATTAAAAGGCGCTGCAACGTGCGCCAATTGAGACAATATGTGGGGCGACGCCCACAGCCGACGCAAAAGAAGCGCCCTTTTTAACGCTGATGTAGCCAGCAATACATTGCTGGTCACCAGTAACTCCGCCTCCGTACTCGAGAGCAGCAGCGAGAAGAAATATGTACTTTTAGTTATATTAACATTGTAACTGTGAAAGACCCTGCCTTTCGTCAAGTCAGAAGAAGTTATCCCTTAACGTCCCAGTGGTTTCAGCCTGAAACCACATACTTACTTTAAGTGTTTTTCCGGCCCACTCGTTCCTTCTTGAAACCACCACCAAAAATTGATTGTTCGTTACATCTAGCGTCAGCGCCAGCTTCTTGATTCAGTAGAAAACTGGTTGTTGTCAGGTAAAAGCCTTATTTGTGTAGCGCTGCGCCGAGTATAAGTGCTTTAAACAAAGACTTCACAACAAAATTAGTTTGTGGCATTTATACAGCAGATAAGTGTAATTTAAGGTACTGAATTATTCTTATACACCATTTTATGATATTTGGAAGATGTTTTTATTGATAACTGTGATGTAAAATTTAGTTTTTTTACGATAATGTAGGTGATTACAGAATGAAACCACTGGGACGTAACGACCTTAATTAATGGTAAATCTACAGGTTGCTTTTTCTTTTATTGTTTACCGCGTGTCTGCCGTGTCAGCATGGATAATAGACCACCATGAATAGTATATCAGTAATTCAGAGCTTGTGACTTTAGCGCAAATATGCTAATGTATACCTGCTGAATTTGCAAGTGATACTGAGTCAGCCGCTTCGGATATTGGAAGTGAATCAGACGAAATTGATTACAACTTCGACTTCTTTCACCTTATAAGATCATAGTTGAATTTGAAGAGGTTGTCAATGAAAGTTGTGCTGAAAGTGACTCTTCGCGTTAGTTGTGGCAACAATGACGATGTGGTGTGTGTCATGAAAATACATAACTAAAAGAGCGTACTGAATAGGTGCAACAGATAATGTCAAAATGTCAAATGAAACAACTGAGTTTTCACAGGAATGTGGTTCAAATATCCCTTCTCATCAAATGAAGCCCCAATGAAAACTATCGTAACATCCCAGTGGTTTCACTATGAAACCACCTAGAATATTTTATTGTGATATACTAATTTTATTGTTACTACACTATATTATTGCTTTTTGGACAGTAAAAGTAGATTTCGGAAGAAATTGTTAGAGTTTTCTTCCTATGTTTATTCATGTTCAAATGTTTGTTAATCTATCGGACCAAACTGCGTTGTCATAAGTCTGTAGCTTACAAACTACTTAAACCTAGGTAAACTAACCTAAGGACAACACACACACCCATGCCCCAGGGAGGATTCGAACCTCCACGGCGAGCAACCGCGCGCTCCGCAGCGAGTCGCTTTAGACCGCTCGGCTACTCCACCGCGGCGTTTATTCATGGGCCTCAAAGGGTTAAGTATTTGATTTTGTACGTAAAATTGTTCTGCTTAAGAGTTTTCCTGTTCTATTTTAGTTTCCAAGTCCACATCCTTATTTTTGTCCTGACTGCTGTTACGTCCCCCAGTAGCCGATACATCACTCATGGCATTGACTGTAGGTGCTAGAAGATATAGAAATCTGTTCCTTATACTTGGGAGGGAAGTAGCAATTCTTGATAAGACTGGAAGTTTACGCAGGTACACTATGTGATAAAAGTATTCCGACAAAAATGTTTGTAAAGCTTATGGGACTTAACTACGGGGTCATCAGTCCCTAAACTTACAAACTACTTATGAACTATTTACGAACTAGGACGGCACAAATATCCATGCCCGAGGGGGGTTCGAACCCCCGACCGTAGTGGCCGTGCTGACCGTGACTGGAGCGCCTCAGTCACCTCGGCCACCGCGGCCGGCTGTATTCCGACACCTGGCTGAAAATGACAAGTTCGCGGCGCTCTCCATCGGTTATACTGGAATTGATAATCGTGTTGGCCCAACCTTAGCCATGATGACAGCTTCCACTCTCTCAAGCACACGTTCAGTCAGCTGCTGGAATGTTTCCTGCGTATGAAAAGCTCGACCACACCACAATCACTGTTCAATCCTCCAATGTTAACGCTCCTTACACCAAGCGAGGGGTCCTTTGTCATTGACCTGCGTGATGTTTGGCTTATGGGCAGCCGCTCGACCACGAAATCGACCCCCCCCCCCCCCCAGTCTAATGTCATACTACTTGGAATGGATGCTGATGCAGTTTGGAATACCTGTGTGATGTTCTGGGAAGATGTCTGCGTATTACACTGTAAGACTCTTTTTCAACTGTCGACGGTCTCTGTCAGTCAACAGATAAGGTCAGCCTGTACTCTTTCTTGCTGTACGTGCCTCTTCACGTTTCCACTTCACGATCATATCAGACGCAGTGTACCTATGAATGTTTAGGAGTGTGGATGTCTCGTGTACAGACTTCTGACGCAAAGGACAGCCAATCCCTGACCACGTTCGAACTCCGTGTCCGCCCCATTCTGCTCTTTCCTTATGTCTGAAGACTACTGACGTCTGTTGCTTCAGGCTTTCCCGACGGATTTCTTGTAAATATGGTTCTCAGGCGAGACGTCGGATGTTATTGCCGTAATTTACAATATTTCGTCAGCACACATGGCTGACATCTTCAGGTGCGATGACTTCGTGACCGACGAATTCCTATTTAAAACACACAAAGAAGGGAACGCGCATGCGTGAACCGTCAAGAACGGTGGCCAGTAGCGTACAAGAACTGATTTTTTGAAGTGTCGTTTAATAACAACAGTTGAGATATTTCTTTATTCATTTAATATGGAAATAACAAGCTTTCGGAACTGTATTCCTTCTTCATGTGGAGAGAAGGGAGAAGAAGAAGAAAAATGAATGGGAAAGGCAGGGAAAGGTAATTCACGACCTCACATGGTGAATAATTGGTTGGAAGAAATATTAAATAAAATTAAGAAATGTAATATGTATATATACACAAATGCGGACTGTTAGGTCCTGATGTGTAAGGAGGGGCGGAATGGAAAGAAATATTTAATTAAATTTGAATTAGATGAAGGAATGAGCAAAAAATGTATGAAAATTTTTCGAAAATCTTGTTACGTATATAGGTTTTTACAAACGACTTTCTAGTGAAAAAACAATTACCAAGTGCCGATGAAAATGCGAATGGTTGAAACAAGATCGTAGTGTGCCGAAAACGGGTCATTGGCGGCAGATAAAGTATCGCTAGCGGCACATAAAAGATTATTAACGGTCCATTGAAGATCGCCTACGATACATAAAAGCTTACGAGGGCGCAAAATTGTTGGTATAACGGCTTATAAACAGTAGAAACGTCGTTTTGGATTAGTGTTACCGATAAAGTCCGTGGAATTCTCGCCGAATTAATTGTAAAACCATTAGTAAACAATGCAACAATGTTGGGTTATTGCAACAATCTCCAGTAAGGGAGGCGACTCTTAAATAAACGTCTATTTAGTAAATAGATGGATATGGGTGTAAAAAAGCAGATATGATAGTAAAAAAGCCTAACTGTAGGCTACATATGGAAGGGTAGTAAAATTTAAGGCGGGAACAGAAGGAATATGGACGACAATGGCGAGAAAGGAGTTTAGACGACAGATTTAAATGATAGCAAACATATAAAGATAGTTAAAACAGTAAGAAGGATGTAGACCACGAAAGTAATATTCGATTAATATGGAAATTCTCAATAGAGGATATAAATTATTTTTCAAAAGAGATAGACTGGCTGGCCAGTACTTACCTTTTTGCAGTCCCGCCGATAGTTGCACACAGAAAAAGGAGGAAAATAACAAGCTTTCGGAACTGTGTTCCTTCTTCAGGTGGAGAGAAGAGAGAAAAAGAAGAAAAAGTAATGGGAAAGGAAAGGGAAGGCAATTCACTACCTCATTATTCATTTTCATTTTATTTCTTATTTGCAGGTTTAAAAGCTACTTATTAATTTTCATTTATTTTATTATTCTGTATGTGATGGCAATAATATTGTAGATTTTTCGTACTGCATCCATAAACAAAAGAGCCATCTCCGCCATCTGTTGGACTGTGAGGTAAACATTTCGACACTTGCGCTGAACTGCCCACATGCTAAGCGCCGCTATCGACTACACCAACGCCCACTGTTGGTAGCCGCATGCCGATATACTGAGTGCACATGTGTCCATGCTTACCAACCGATAAAACTATGTCGCTATCGATGCCTCTTCATCTGCACACGCAGTCGTTTCCCTCGGCGGTCTTCGTGGTGTTAAAAGATTCAGTGCAGGATCCCATGCTGTGCTGAGTTTATACCCGGTGTCCCTGTTGAGCAGATTCGAAGAGCGGCGAATTTGCACCGCGCCTTTAATAACACTGTCCCAGTACGAGCACGTCGACGAAACAATATTGGTGTTTTTTTTTAAATCGATACTTCGTCCTGTACTGAGGCAGTGTTCAGTCACTGCAGATTTCTCTGGCTGGTCCAGAAGCATGTGTCATCGATGTTCAACGCATCCGTCGGTGCGTCACGTTTGTCCTGTGACATTACAGATACAGGAGTAAGCTGATTGTTTCCTAGTGAAAGGCGCGTTTTACCAGGCTGTTGTGTTCCCTAGCCGGCCGGCTAACTGTCTGCACCCAGTGAATGGATTACAGGTAGTTAGGATTTTCCTAATCTGCTCGGAAACAGGAAACGGCGCTCTTGGCTGAGCGAGGGCGGCTCTCCCAGATTGCAACTGAAATACAATATAGCCACATACATTATTCTAAAAATCCATATAAAATCAAGGAATGATCATACGGCAAATATAATTAAATGAATGGATTCAGGAGACGTGGAAGAATCAAGCGCCGTAGTTATAATTTTGTTATCCCTTACAGATAAATAGCCGATACATTTCAGTACTATAATAATACTATTATAAGACTTATATTTACAGTTATTTATACATAGTGTTTATCAGTGACAGTTTAAGAAGCAAATGGGCAGCATTGCACCACGCTACCTATCTTAAAAGACGCACCACGTTATTTCCGTATTCTTTCAATAAACTTTGCTTTACTCTATTGTTCTGCTTCTGTTCGAGTCCTCCCTGGGGCATGTGTGTGTGTGTGTGTGTGTTTGTCCTTAGGTTAGTTTACCTAGGTTTAAGTAGTTTGTAATCTACGGACTGATGACCACACAGTTTGGTCCGATAGATTTACAGATATTTGAACAGTTTTTTCTTGTTCTGCTTTTCATTGAAGTAGTAATATTCTTGTGTCAGAACATAGATTCCACCACAGAAACACAAAACATGAACCCAGCAAAGCGCATTACATTTTTATATGTATTTTGTTATATTTCATATTATTCTTAGTAATGTTAGTTTTTTGTTGTAGACTACCACTTAAATATTTAATGACTGACTAAAAATAGTAGATAATTTATAATAAATAATTATATGTATTTGTGGACAAGAACTGAATATATTTGCATAAAAAGCCATGATAAATATTAATTCTGTAACTATATTTCGACGGCGGCAGTATATTTGAACTGTGAGAGACAATGCTTAACACTTTCGCTGCGGCTGACGCTAGTGTTAATAGCTACCTGAGCGAATAGCTTCAGTCTCAACCGATTTTAGTACTGTTAAATATGCGTTTGTTAAACAACATTTGTAGGGAGGTGGTCAAAGCATTTAATTCTGTGATATTCAAATGTATAATATTTTGGAAGGGAAATTGTATTTTAAAGAAGAGGCATTAGGATGCGCGGAAGGATACAATTTTGGGAGCAGGGAGAGCACGCTTTCGGACGCTTGGGAAGGAACTCGTAACTTGGACGCGGTGGTGAAACTTTGTGACGCTGGGCGGTCTGAAGTCGCGTTACGAACTTGTGATTTGAAGAGATAGGCATGTGTGAACTTAGAAAATGTACGGGACTGTGACTGCAGAACTTAGTCCCTGATGAAAACTGGTAAACTATGCACGGTAGTTGGGCTGTGGAACTGTAATAATTCAGCAATCGCATATTCATGTGATGACAAACTGTGTTTTATAACAAATACTGTAATTAATCGCGGATTAATTTGGAACTGCAATGTTAGATGGACTTCATTAATTTACGTGTGATAATTTGGAACTTTTACTCTCGTGTGCGTGTGATACTCATTGTGCCTGTCATGAACAATAGTTGGGGAAATATTCAGTTATTTACGGATGTATAAAGTAGGACCACCTCCGCATTTTCATGTCCAAGAAAGAGTAATAAACTCCATTTATAAAGAATTACTTCGTGAGTGAATCACTTCATCTTAGAATCCGTTTTGTTGGATATTCAAAGCTTGAATTTATGTTTGTTTAAATATATTTTCTCGTCATCATATGGAAATTGATAGACTGACTAAACTACAGATTAATTATTGATCTTGTTTAAACAGATTGGGTAGCTGTTTAGGGCATAAAAGCTGACATACATAACTCAGCCCTATGAATAGAGACAACGAGCCATAAACTTTTTACTACTCTGAGTTATGTATTACCCAATTCTTATTGGTGAGTACCGATAGGAAGGTCGCAATGAGTTACTGTCTGGAAAGATGAGAGGCATAATAGTAACATTAATTGCATCGGGTACATCATGGAAGCACTATATAGCTGACCAGCTATCAACTTTTGGTTGCTAGTATTGCACAATAATTTTAAGGAATGTTTTCAATTTTTTCTCGGTATTAGGCGCTTTACATTTATCCTGATAGTTTTTATAGCTTCAAATTAAAAACCATGCATTAAAGTGTTAAATAAGCTCCCCGTAGTGCAATTTAGCTTTCTGAAAGGCTAATTGCGTCCACTGAAGATGCTTACCATATTTTATTACAATATTTTGGTCTTCTAGTGATTTTATTGAAAGTGCTACGAGTGTAATAGGGAATTATATCTATGTCATATAAATCTAGAAAAGGCATATGATAGTGTGTCTAGGAGGAAGCATAAACAGGTCTAACAAAATTATGGAATAGGAAGCAAAATTTTGCAAGTAATTAAAGGTCTATACATAGACTATCAGGTAGCAGTTAGATTAAACGTAAATTAAGTACATGGTTCAGCGTAGTTTCAGGGGTAAGACAGGGCTGTAACCTGTGACCACTGTTGTTCATACTATTCATGGATCATATTTTGAAAACAATAGACTGGCAGGGCGGAACTAAAATAGGTGAAAACAAAATAAGCACATATTCAAATGACTTATGTCTTTGGGACAGAGATTTAAATAGATTGAGCTCAAAACAGGAGCAACATAGAACAGGTAGACACTTTCAAGTACCTAGGATGTATTTTCTCACACGATGGCAACATAGTGAAAGAAATGGAATCAAGGTGTAGGAAAGCTATTGCAGTGAGTGCTCAGCTAAATCTACTCTTTTCTGCAAGAAGGAAGTCAGTATCAAGACTAAGTTAGCAGTACACGGCCCTATCTTTCGACCAACTTTGTAGTATGGCAATGAAAGCTCGGTGGATATAGGTTAGCTGATTCATAAGCTTGAGGTTATAGATATGTAAGTAGCAAGAATGATTGCAGGTACTAATAGATGGGCAGGATGTGCCCATAATGAGGAAATCAAAGAAAATCTGTGAATGAACATCACAGATGAAGCAATTAGAGCGAACAACTTGAGATGGTGGTGAGGTCATGTTACACACATGGGAGAAGGAAGGTAGTGGAGGGAAAGAAGAGTCTAGGTAGAACAAGGAGAAATCACTTATATTCGGCGAAGAATGATTTTGAAGAATAGACTTAACATAAGATGAACATTGAATAGGGGTTCATGGAAGAATTTTATTAAGGGGACTATACTCCAGACTGAACGCTGTAAGGTACTATCAGTCTCTAATGATGATGATGACGGTGCTGGTGATTTTACAACCTCTGACAATGAAGTTCGGTGAATAGTCCTGTAGGCCAATGTTTTCAAACCTTTTTGAGTATGCGACACCCTCCAACCAAAAATACTTTGGCGATACCCTACCCTCTCGCCGAACTATAACACAACTAAGTGTTTAATATCAAAGGCAATTCTTGTTGGTGAGTACCGATAGGGAGGTCGCAGTCCGATATAAGATTTCCCACAGCTACAGGGAATCTTGTAGTCACCGGGCCCTCTCAGACCAAGATCGTCCTTTACAGAGCCCATATCAGAGGTAGTAGGTGGCAGCACGAGGCACCTAATAGGGGAGAGCGGGGCAAGATGGGGTGGAGGGCAAGACGGTGTTTTTGTAATTTCTACCACGACAGATATCGCAACCTAGTGGTGAAGAGTTGAAGTAGTAGGCACTTCCAATGCGGGTGCCTGACAGTGCTGGCAGCCATTTTGAGCAAACCATTCGGAGTGAATACATCCAAACGTGTTTTCGTCTGTGCCGATATAATTTTTCGTCCTTTTCAGACGTGAAAAGGTAAGAGAAGTAATTGTTTCTCGTACTCTTAAGTATTATAAATGAAAAAGAAGCTTGTTTAGCAAGAAATTGATGCATGCAATACCTAATTGAATATATTCTTGGCGCTATAATACTAACCTAGCGTAAAAGTGGTCCCTGGGGGCAAGACGGGGTACCTAGTGGCAGGGCAAGATGGGGTACCCCATCTTGTCCTCCCCTGTCTTGCCCCGTCTTGCTTCAGTTGGCTCACATAAGCAGTTTTTGTCAGAGACAAGCGATGGTCCTGTCAACCAAGCCGGTACTAAAGAGCAAGATGCGCTTTCTGTAGGCCTAAGCCGAGGGTGCTCATTTTGGAATGATAGTAAACCCAATTACCACACTACAAACAAGCAGGCTTCTGAGAACAAAACCAATCAATTAAGGTCATTTGTTGTTTCACCTGAACAGATTGTCTCGATCCCTCATGTCGGAAAGAAAAACATCCGAGAAAGAGGCTGCAAAAAAGGAAGAACTGTTGTTGTTTCTAGCTCCCCTTAGCAGAAGAGAACTTCTGGAGAGAGCAAGTAAAGTTAAGCCTAGAAAAAAGAAGGATCAAGAAGGAAAGAGTTCACCTGGGAAGACTGTTAAAAATCGCTCTGTTTGTAAAAGCAAAAATGGGAAGAATAAAAAAGCAATGGCGAACTTGACAGAGAAGATAAAAAAGTTGAAGAAGGAAGCACATCAGAAACAGATGACACTGCGTGCCTGTATTGCGACTGTTTCTACTCGCAGTCATCAGAAGGATGGGTGTCATGCGTCTCTTGCAAACAATGGGCTCACTGAAACTTCCTGGCAGATTAAAATTGTGTGCCGGAACCGGGACTCGAACCTGGGACCTTTGCCTTTCGCGGGCAAGCGCACTACCGACTGTGCTATCCCGACACGACTCACGATGCCGCCTCACAACTCTACTTCAGCCAATACCTCGTCTCCTACTTTCCAAACTTCACAGAAGCTCTCCTGCAAACACGCAAGACTAGCACTCCTGGAAGAAAGGATATGGTGGAGACATGGCTTAGCCACAGCCTAAGAATGTTTCCAGAATGAAACTTTCACTCTGCAGCGGAGTGTGCGCTGATATGAAACTTCCTGGCAGATTAAAATTGTGTGCCGGGACCGGGACTCGAACCTGGGACCTTTGCCTTTCGCGGGCAAGCGCACTACCGACTGTGCTATCCCGACACGACTCACGATGCCGCCTCACAACTCTACTTCCGCCAGTACAAATGGGCTCACTGTTCATGTGAGGCAGAAGAGGACGAGGATGCCACGGTACGTCATGTGAGTAAATTTAGCTTACAAAACGACGATAATAACAGAATAACAATAAACTGAACTTTAACATCACACAATGTTTACTTCATGCATTTTCATTAGATATTAAAATAAATCTTTAATAAATTCGCAAACCTGTGCTCATTGAATCATTTAATTACCTTTGCCTTATACAGTACTGAGGTAACCCATCTTGCCCCACCTGCGTACCCCATCTTGCCCTCACTGTAGGGCAAGGTGGGGTACTTGGTAGGCCCTGGCAAAATGTATTTTTTTTAAATAGTAAATACTAACAATTTTGGTGCTATTTTTTATAAACATTAGAAATAATGAAGTTTAACGTGGAACATCTGATATTTTGCTAGAGCATTTTGTAAGCCTACAAAAAATTGTTAAGTGTTTAAGTACCCCGTCTTGCCCTGCTCTCCCTATAGGAAACGTTTGTTTTTGGAGGTACCCGGATACTTTTGGTTACACGGTGTATGAGACGGCGTTTGTAGCAGGGCGAGTCCCGCACTTCCTTGGCTAGCGGGCTCGGAGCCGCCGCCCTGGCTCCTGGTAATTGCAGCAGCCCCGGCGGCGTTCCTCGGAGGCGCGGAGCGGCCCAGTTGCTCCGCGGGCCTTGGAGGGCCCCGCAGCCGACTTAAATTTCGGCAGGCCCTCTCCGGAACTATCCACGGCTGCGATACTTGAGTACGGAACGGCAGTAATTAGACTAATTAAAATTAAATGAGGTAGGAAGTCAGGAGGGCCCGGCCCGCTCAGTTTAGCCGAACAAAGTGGGCGCGCTGGAGGGGGAAATAGGCTGAGAGGGTGAGAGGGGGAGAATCCATAAACCGATAAAGTGGCAGCAGGATGCTCGCGCTAGCTGCTGGTTTAGGGCGGCCGCGAGCTCACTTAGCGTGCGGGATCTCGTAAAAGGCTCTGGATTGTTTACCGTGCAACGCTGGCGGATCGTCTTTAGAGCTTTACTGTTGACATTGGCTACCGTGCAGCACGTCTCTTTGTTCCCAAATGGTAGTGAGACAGCGCTTGGCTGCAGAGATAAAATGTATTGTACCAGGTTTCAACAACTACTAGGAGTGCCTTCTTCAGAAATTAATCTCGACAGCTACGTCTTCAGCGCCCGGACAATTTTGAAAAGTTCAGAAGCAAGGAGTGTGAACAGACAAAATTAAATAAACGAGAACAATCCAGTTGGTAACATGAGCAACTGACGTGAAATACAAATAGTAAATATTAGAGGTGAAGAGGAAAAGATTACCCCAAGGAATGGTCGAAGGATAGTGAAAGCAATTAAGCACATGACCATGGCTAGCTGACCACGGCGATAAAAAAAAGAAGAAAAAAAAAAGGTGAGCTAGCCATTCAGCAACATATTAAAGCCTCCAGCCTAAAAGCTTAGGCCAGAGATGAAACACTCGTTTCATCATTACCTAAAATAGTCGCCGTATCAACACCAAGGTGCACAGCGACTCTCGCAGCGTCAAATGAAACACACTCAATTAAAATGTGGCGGACAGTCATCGGCACGCCAAAGGTGTCACAGATCGGGGGCTCCTCTCGTTCGGAGTAAGAAACCGTGTGTAAACTGGCAATGCCCGATTCGGAGGCGGGTAAGAGCTACTTCTTACCTCCTCAGGGGCCGGGATGAAGACCGCCAGGGGCGGACAGTGGGCTTCAGCAACCTCAGTTTGTTGTCAGCCACCGAAAGCCATTCGTTCTCCCACAATTGCAGCGACCGCTGCCTTAACAAACAAGAGATGACCAGCAGGGGAATCGGGCACTTTGTCACTTCAGGCGCGCTACACAAGCCTCTTTGGCAGTCCGACCAGCTTCTTCATTCCCCTGAATACCTACGTGCTCCGGCACCCAGCAAAACGACACCCCCTTCCCACGACATTGGAGGGAGAGCAGTTCGTCGTGAATTTACTGCAGCAAAGTTACCGATGGATAGAGGTCTTGCAACGACTGCAGGGCAATGAGACAATCAGAGCAGAGAAGAAATCGTTTTCCCTGTATTAGACGTAGCAACTGTAGTGTCCTGTAGATTGCATGTAGCTCGGATGTTTATCTAAAATATTAAAAAACACAGACTTGCAGAAATTAATAATAATACTTGTAACATAGATTACAAAATGTTCAAAAGAGAAGCAGTTTTAAGGGGATCTGAAAGTGAAAATGACGAAAAATAGAAAAAAAAATTGTCTTCATCTGAAAGACAAATTCCTCCCGTTTCCAAAAAGTATGGCTTATTTACTTTTAAATAATTATTATAGTTATGAAAAAGGAAAAATCACTGTTGTTGTTGCCTTCAGTCCGAAGACTGGTTTGATGCAGCTCTCCACAGTACCCTATCCTGAGAAAGCTTCTTCAACTCCACGTAAGAACGGCAACCTACATCTGTCTGCATCTGCTTACTGTATCCATCTCTTGGTCTTCCTCTGCGGTTTTTACCCCACATACTTCCCTCCAACGATTAATTCACAATTCCTTGATGGCTAAGAATGTGTCGCACCAATCGATCCCTTCTTTTAGTAAAGGTATGCCAGAAATTCCTTTTATCCTCAATTCTGTTCAGTATCTCATCATTAGTTACGCGATCCACCCACATAAACTTCAGCATTCTTCTGTAGCACCACATTTGAAAAGCCTCTATCCTCTTCCTGTCCGCACTGTTTATCGTCCATGTTTCACTCCGCTACAAGGCGACACACCACAGAAATGCCTTCAGAAAGGACTTCCTTAGCGTTAAATCAATATTCGATGTTAACAAATTTCTCTTTTTCAAGAACGCTTTCTACCCACTGCCATTCTGCATTTTATATCCTCTGTACTGCTTCCATCATTTGTTATTTTACTGCCAAGTAACAAAACACATCTACCTCCTTTATTGTTTCGTTACCTAATTTAAATTCTTCAGCATCACCTGATTTTCTTACACTGCATTCCATTACCCTAGTTTTGCTCTTGTTAATGTTCATCTTATATGCACCAGGCCTATATAACAGAACATAACGAAAATATGCACAAGCGCGAAAATAAGCGATTTAATAGAGGTAAAACAGGAATTCCACTCTTTTAATTTCGTAAACATTGAGATTCCAGAACCTGATGCCGCCGAAAACTGTCGCTGGAGCGCGCTGCGGTCGCATATGACTCGTTGAGGCACACGTCTTGTATGCACAAGTCACGCCATCTCAGAGCGTTCAGCCGCGCGTTGGACTCGGCAATTTGACCACACACGTTCAGACACACGCTCCTTCTGCCGACGAATTTTTAGTAAAAGTTAATCAATGTTATTGTTAAGTAGAAGAATGTTAAGAACGTGTAAAATGAAGTACATGAAACGATAAAGTGCGTATTTTACTCTAAGTAAGGTGCAAACTGTTCTGTTCATAAAACGAATCCAACAAACTCACTACTCAGAGGATGTGCACTTCTGTGTACATAGCATCAAATATTATGAAGTATACTTCTATGAAATTTATACGAAAGTCTTTGAGTCTATCAGAAAACCCATAAGAAAAAATATTTGCCTCCGAGCAGCCTTGAACCAGCACAGTGGGATACATTCTACTTCACAGGCCACGACTTCGCTGATGATGATGATCGTGTGGCATTTATGACCGTTAGACCCCAACTGGGGTCGTTTTCAGCCTGCCTGGTGCAAGTCTCTTTATCTGACGCCACTTCGGCGACTTGCATGTCAATGATGATGGAATGATGATGAGGACGACACAACACCCAGTCCCCGAGTGGAGAAAATCTCCTACCCGACCGGGAATCTAACCCGGGCCCCCTGCGTGGCAACCTACCACTCTGTCCACTGGACTACGGAGGCGGACACGACTTCGCTGACTTCGCTACAGCCACTAACATACTGAAGTGTTATCAATGAAGGTATTACACGTGTTGTATACACTACTGATATATATGTCAGTTGCTGACATGTAATTACAACAAATGATGTGAAGAAAAATTTGTGTTGATCGATCTTAAGACCGCCTTACCTTAAAACGGCAGATTACTGTAATACGGAAATTTTTTAACAGCATATAAGACGTTTCCAGTTATTTATTCCAACAAATAGTTCCTCTCTAATTACCGGTTTTCGAGAGATTTTCAGTTTACTCCGTTACTTTTACTTGCTTTGAAATGTCATACATTCATAAGACCTAAGTTATATACATAAAAACCACCAAATACGACGTCCAATATGGCGTCTTCATCTCTCTACCGAAAAGAGCTGCCCCCCTTTCCGGATAGCCACGTGGTGTGACCTCGGTGACGTTGTCCCACGTTATTGGTGATTCAGACGCAGGTTGAGAATATCTGGCATGCTTGAAGGCTAGTTTACACGACGACACTACGTTTCATGAAGCTGCGCTACTGGCCAGTGCGCATGCGCGCAATTCGTTGGCGAAACTAAACAGTTTTGGCAGCTTCCAAGTTCGGCGAAACTAATTGCGGGTGTTTTTAGCTTAGGTTATAACCAATACATCATTAAGGGGGGAACGGAATAAATAATCCAGTTTTTGAACATATATGCTATGCATAGGTGTTTGTGCGATTTTAACGATGAAAATTTCAGGTATAAGCAGCAGCGTGTTAGTGCTCTTGAAGAATTATTCGTGAATTAAATATTGATGGGTTGTTAGTGAATTGCAGACTAAAATACATTCAATTTCAAATACGGTACCTGTACAAACGAAGTATGGATTTGGGAACACGGTGCAGGTACTGTAGAGCCGAATATCTACTTGACAAGAAACGTAATGCAATTTGTAAATTCAGTTCTGGTAACAATGCTTCACGCGTAACAATATCCTGTTTCTTTATTGCATTACTAAACCTGTTTAAAATGAACGTAAACTGGTGACATTCTAAGTTCATTAAAATAGCTTCTAGGGTCTTCAATTACAATTTGTTTCAGCAAGGTCGCTAAGCAACCGAGCTGACATCTTTTCTTTAATCCAGTCACAAACCCAAACTGTGGTGTCACACAAGTCTAAAGTGCGCGCCATGTACTTAGGCCGCGCGCTGCCATGCACGCACGGCGTGGCGTTCTTACTACGTCAGCCACGAGTGCCCTCTGCTGCAACTCCGCTCGTGGTCACGACTGCTGCATCGTTCACTTGGGACTGAGATAGGAACCAGATAACACTTGGGAATCAGATAGGCACCAGTTAAGACTTGGCTATCGGATAGGCACTAGGAATCGTCAGTAGGCAGGCCTCTAGATAATCTATGTATCAGCATTCTGCCGTCATGAAGTATGTAAAAGTTAAGTATTACCAAGCCTCTATGAAATATATATCTCGTTCTAATTTACTCTAGTGTTTCTAGTTTCTGCTGTCCCACTGGCTGGTCACTTCCGTACCTGCACACGCATGCATCCTTTATTCCTGTGTCGGTCTCTTTCTACTCGGCCACCGACACCTACAACCGCCGGAAACGCGACACAAAAGTGGCGACGAGGCTGGCACACAAAACAAACACGTTCTTCATTCTTTTTATGTTTAGTCATATGCAGTGACAACTCTTACAGCTACCAAAACGTACATTCTACGGCGACTACGGCACTCACAAAACAACGAAATTGAAGTGTATAGTATTGGCGCCATGTGTACAGACACACACGAAACCAGTTGCGCGCAATTCATTTCATGAAACGAGTGTCGCAAGCTGGTGTCGTCGTGTAGACTAGCCTTGATACAGCCTGACACGTTGCTCAAGCCTCGCCAACGTGCGGTTCGCATGTTGTGATCTAAGAAACTCGCCACGTTGGCCCCACACGTTCAGACACACACGCTCCGTGTGCCGACGGCTTAAGCAGCGAACACCTAGCCACAGAGTAACGTATACGGAGGAGCAGCCCTCCCTAAACCACTGTCCTACGCTTCCCTCGTAGTTCGTCTGTAACTGACTGTAATAGCATACAGGTTGACTTAGACAAAATTTCTAGTTGGTGCGAAGAATGGCAGCTAGCTCTCAATGTAGAAAAATGTAAGGTGATGCGCATGAGTAGAAAAAACAATCCTATAATGTTCGAATACAGCATCAGTAGTGAGCTTCTTGATGCGGTCGCGTCGTTCAAATATCTAGGCGTAACATTGCAGAGCGATATGAAATGGAACGAGCATGTAAGGACAGTTGTGAGTAAGGCAGACAGTTGACTTCGGTTTATTGGGAGAATTTTGGGAAGATGTACTTCAACTGTAAAGGAGACCGCGTATAAAACGCTTGTACGACCACGTCTTGAGTATTGCTCAAGTATTTGGGACCCGCAGCAGATCGGTTTGAAGGAAGACATAGAGGCGGTTCAGAGGCGAGCAGCTAGATTTGTTACCGGTAGGTTCGACCAATGCGCGAGTGTCACGGAAATGCTCCGGCAACTCAATTGGGGATCGCTGGAAGAAAGACGACGTTCTTTTCGTGAATTTCTGTTAAGTAAATTTAGAGGGCCGGAATTTGAAGCTGAGTGTAGTACGATCTTGCTGCCGCCTACTTACATTTCGCGTAAAGATCACAAAGACAAGATAAGAGAAATTAGGGCTCGTACGGAGGCATATAGGCATTCTTTTTTTCCTCGTTCAATTTGGGAGTGGAATAGGAAAGGAAATGCCTAGTAGTGGTACAGTGTACCCTCCGCCACGCACCTTACGGTGAATTGCGGAGTATGTATGTAGATGTAGATGTAGATGCTAGCAGGTGTCAGGCGGATCGCTGGCTTAGAGTGCCTCTCGCACGTCAGAGGGTAGCGTGGAGGGGAGACTGAGGGGAGAGCTCGTGCCGCCTGCCACGAGGCCACGGCTGTGACCAGCTTGCTGGCGTTTGAGGGGAGGTGGTGGTGGACACTGCCGCTACCTGCCGCCTGCTCTGGCCAGTTTAAAGGGCTGCTTCTGACCGCAGCGCCATCATGGGACATCTTACGGAACTGCTGGAAAACCTCCCTCCCCGCACCCCTGAGCGTAGGACCGGTCCCTTAGGGGAGATTTCCCGTCTGTATTTGTCTGTGACCTAGCGCAAGCCTCAGCGGCTGTTGGGCCGTTTCGCGCGGCCTCTTCGCGCGACTCGCTCCGGCCGATCGGAGAAGCGAACAAGTGCGGCCTTCCGATCGCCGGTGGCGGGGAATTGGCTTCATTTGCCGGCGCTGGCCCGTGAGCGGCGTGGAGTGGCCATTAGTAAGTTTACTGTAATAAGACGGCCCGCCGGCGCCGGCGCCAGGCGAGTTCCCGGAGGGTCCTCGGGGGTCGCCCTCATTAGGAACCGACAACGCCACCGCCCCAGCGTCCCCGACTCATGAAAGTCAGAACGCCGCGCCGCCTTCTAATACCGCACGCGGCGGTACTCGCCTCGCGGTACGAAAGCGCCGGCCCCCTTGTAAATCAGGAGCCGCCTTTACTCCTCCTGCCGTAACAATCGGGGGCCGTTAAGTTCCGCGCCAGCCCGCAGTTTGTTGTCCCCAGAATCTGAATTCGCAGTCGGCAGTCTACGCACCCGGTAAAGTGGTTTGAGATGCTACAGGAAAAAAAAATATATGCGCGATTTCAGATGCAGCTTTCCAGCGCAGCAGGGATGAATTAACCAATGTGGAGGACCGGAGCTAGGAAAAATTGGTGGTCCCCTGCTGGTGTCATGCAGGCCTGACACATTTCTACATCTACATACATACTCCGCAATCTACCCAAAGGTGCGTGGTGGAGGCACATAGTTCTACTACTAGTTACTTCCTTTCCTGTTCCACTTCCATATAGAATGAGGGAAATACGAATGCTTGTGTGCATCTGTTCAAGCCCTAACTCTCTGAACTTATCTTGTTGGTCTTTACGCTAAATGTAGGTTCCCATCTTTCCGCAGTCCGCTTCAAATTTCGGCACTTAATTTTAACAGTGTTTCTCTAAAGGAACGTCGCCTCCCGTCCAGCGACTCTTTATTTGAGTTCGCAAAGCATCCTCAGGAAACCTCGCACCTTGATGCAGCCTACCAGTACCACATCTAGCGGCCCGCCTCTGAACTGCTTCTTTGTCTTCCTTTAAACCAGTTATTTCCAAATTGGTCTATATAGACCCCCCAGGCGTCTAATCCAATCTACAAGGGGTCCTCAAGAGCGGAAAAATAATTTGGGGATCTTATTGTTGAAAATTGGGAAGGTCACAACGAAAATTCGTAATGATTCTTACAATGCTGAAGCTTGATCCTGTTCGCTTCATTGGCTAAGTGAGGGAGAAGAGAGTGAAGAGTGGAGATTGTCGGTCTCCTGCTGCAAGCCGGTAGTCAGATGTCAGATTTTTTTTTTTTTTTTTTTTTTTGGAGGGTGGGAGGGGGAAAGGGGCAGATCAATTATGACGCATATATACTAACGTGTACAGCATTTTTTTCTTTCCACAGTTTAAGTTATCAAAGATAGTAGCACCATATCACTGGCGGAAACAAATTTGAAAAACAAATGTACATAAAAGGCAGGGGTTCTACAGACGATAGAAAAAATTGGCAAGTGGTCTACGAGACAAAAAAAAGTTTGGGAAGCCCTGTTTTAAACAAATCTGGTGGGGATCCAGAACACTTGAGCAATACTTAAGAAAAGGTCCCACAAGCGTTTTATATGTGGTCTCCTTTACAGACGAATCAAATCTTCCCCAAAATCTCCCAATAAACCGAAATCGAACATCCGCCTTACCCAAGACTGTTCTTACATGCTAGTTCCATTTCATATCGCTGTGCAGCTTTACGCCCACGGTTTTAATTGACGCGACTCTGTCAAGCAGCACACTAATAATGCTGTATTGGAACCTAACGGGATTGTTTCTCCTACTCATCAGCATCACCTTACATTTTCTACATTTAGAGGTAGCTGACATTCCTCACAAGATGTAGAAATTTGCCCCAAGTCATCTTCTAACCTACTACAGTAATTCACTGTACACCACACCATCAGATTGAAACTCACTCTGTCTGTTGGATCATTTATATAGATAGAAAATAAAAGCGGTCCTGTCACACTTTCTTGGGATATTCCTGACGATACCCTAGTCTCTGATGAACACTCGCTATCGAGGACAACGTACTGGGTTCTATTACTTAAGTAGTAGTCGAACCTCTCACATATTTCGGCAACTTTTCCATATGCTCGTACCTTCGTTATTAGTCTGTAGTGCGACACCAGGTCGAACGCCTTTCCGAAACTCGAGAAATACGCAGTCTTCCTGTTGCCAATAGCATGGAAAATACCATGAGAGAAAAGGGCAAGATGAGTTTCGTACGACTGATGCTAAAAGCGTGCTGATGCATGGAGAGAAGCTTTTTTGCCACAAGGAAATTTACTATATTGAAACTCAGACTATGTTCAAGAATCCTACACGAATTTCTGTAGAAGTACGGGAGGAAAGTTGAAATCAAATATCCAAATGGTTGTAAGTCAATCGGACTTAACTGCGTGTTCATCACTCCGTAGCTTACAAACTACTTAAACTAAGGTAAACTAACCTAAGGACAACACAAACATCCATGCCCGAGGGAGGATTCGAATCCCCGACGGCGGACGGCCGGAGGAGGATAGTTGACACCTTCAACAATGCCCCCTTACTGTCCAATAATTTGCTGTGTACTGGGATATTTGGGAAATCTTTTAAATTGAATTGCAAAATGCAAAAATGTGGTAGGAATATCATTCTTGAATCATTTAAGAGTGAAACATGACAGCTGAATATGTTTTCATTTTAGAATACGCAATACGGAGAGAAGGCAAAATTAAAAGAAAAAACATAAAAGAACCACGAACAAGAAAAACTTTATATGTCGTCTCTGTCGAGTGCTATAATAATTACTCATTGTATATTCACATATATAGAACAAGAAGCTCTATAAGTAGGTATCTGCAACTAAGTATATCTCCTGTGGCTCACTGTCAGATGCAATTACTTTTGGTACGACAAACCTGTGATGCAAAGGCCGATGTTACAGTTGTTGCACCACCATCTACTTTCCTTCCTTACGTTCTAACCAGTTTCTTAAATATCTTCAGAAAGAAAACGCTAAGATAGCAATCTGATTAGTTAATTTATGAATATCAGTTTCGATGTGCTATGCCATCATCATCTGGTCGTATAATTCTACAATGTGGTCATAATTTTTTAAGGGACGTTACAAAAAGAGTGCAACATTGCACTTAGTCAAAATATAAAATACACAATTTATATTATGAACTGCTTGTACGAGATTCATAGTTGTTGAGTATTGTAAACTTTAGTAAATAAAACTTGTCTTACTAATATGTATAGTTGTTTTAGCTGTCCACGAGTCCTGAGCAGTTACTTTTCCTGAAACATAGGCCGGGGAGGACTAAGCAATCAACATCCGGACTATTTAGAACACGTTCACATCACTCAAATGTCAACGTTGACTTTAATGCCTTAGAAATCAATTAGCTGTTTCTTTTAAGATAATCTTTTTACAGTGGTGTATTACAAAAGCCAGCCGCCCGTCAATGGTATGAGAGAGTCGATTTTAAATAGTCAAGAAATATGACGTAAAAAAAAGTAACAAAATTTTCAGTGGAGTGTGGTAAGCATACCCACTAAAATTCTGGGGTATGCTTGAGCGACCGAGCATACCCGTAGACGGCGTCCAAGAGTGGAAGCGTGCCTGAAGCGATAGCTTCTTACGAAACAGCCATACACAATCGCTCTCTCAAAGAAGGATCTGTACCAAAAGATTCGAAGTTGCACAGGTCATACATATATTCAAGAAAGGCAGTAGGAGTAACCCATTACACTACAGGCCTATTTCATTGACGTCAATTTGCAGCAGGGTTTTGGAACATATCCTGTATTCAAATATTACGAATTATCTCGAACAGAATGATCTATTCACCCAAGGTCAACACGGATTTAGAAAATATCGTTCATGCGAAACAAAACAAGCTCTTTACTCGCACGAAATGATGGGTGCTATCGACAAGGGTTCGTAAATCGATTCCGTATTTCTTGATTTCCAAAAGGCTTTTGACACCGTACCTCACAAACGGCTTTTTACCAAATTGCGTGGTTATGGTATATCGCCACAAATTTGCGACTGGATAAGGGATTTCCTGTTAGAGAGGACACAGGTCGTACTAATAGATGGTAAGGTATCGATTAAAATAGAGGTGAAATCGGGCGTTCCATAGGGTAGTGTTATTGGTCCTTTGCTGTTCCTTATTAAAACGATTTAAGGGTGAAATCTTAGTAGCTCTCTTAGGTTGTTTGCAGACGACGCCGTCATTTATCGTCTAGTAAAATCATCTGAAGATCAAAACGAACTGCAGGATGATCTGAATAAGATATTACTCTGGTGTAAAAATTGCCAATTGACTCTAAATAATAAGAAGTATGAAGTCGTCCACATGAATACGAAAGAAATCCGTTAAACTTTGTTTACAAGATAAATCAATCAAATGTGAAGGCCATAAACTTCAAAATATTACTAGGAATTACTATTAATTCAGAATTGGAAATAACACGTAGATAATGTCGTGGGAAAGGCGAACCAAAGACTGTGTTTTATTGGCAGAACCCTTAAAACATGCAACAGAACTACTAAAGAAATTGCATACACTACGCTTGTCCGTCCTTTTTCGGAGTATTGCTCCCCAGTGTGAGATCCTTATCAGGTGGGTTTCACGGAGGACATCGAGAGAGTCCAAAGAAGGGCAGCTCGTTTCGTATTGTCACGATACAGGGGAGATAGCGTTACGGAAATGATACAGGATCTGGGATGGGAATCATTACAACAACGGCGCTTATCGCTGCGGCGTGGTCTACTTACGAAACTCCAATCACCAACATTCTCTTCCGAATACGAAAATATTGTTGACTCCCACCTACATAGGTAGAAATGATCATCAGAATGAAATACGAGAAATCAGAGCTCGAACGGAGAGATTCAGGCGTTCTTTATTCCTGCGCGCTATTCGAGAATGGAATGGGAGATAAAGTAGTATAACGGTGGTTCGATGAACCCTCTGCCAGGCACTTAAATGTGATTTGCAGAGTAGCTCGTGTAGACGTAGATGTAGATGTAAACCGATCATACCCGTAGTCGGCGCCTATGATTGTAAGCGTGTGTAGACACAAGTGCGTCAGGTCCTCGGGAGCAGCAGGCAGGCCGGTGGTGAGTGGTTGGGGGTGGTAGGCCGAGGCTATTGGAGGATAGCGGGGGCGGGGGTGAACCCTCAGAAGCCGGCACTGCCAGCGACGCTAATGAACTGCCTGGCCACAGCGCTCTTTAATCGGCTTCCCGGCCGCCGCCACACCACCGCCCGATCGCCACCAGCCTACACACACACCTGCCTGTGCGACCTGCACCGGCCCAGCTTCCCGACCACGAGGCATGCCCGCAGAGTAAGCTTCCTGATGTCGCTTCTTCTAAGGTGAGGCGATAGGCCCTATACCAACAATGTTAACTTTAGCAAATTCGTGGCCCATTTTATCAGAAACTATTCAACAGATTTTTCGGAAATTTTGACTGAAAATTAAATGATTTTTCTTTGCTGACTCCATTAGACATTTGAGAGACGTGGCCATTTTGATGCACTTGAAATAATCTTTCAGAGTCTTGACCACAGCCGCGGTGGAGTAGCCGAGCAGTCTAGAGCGTCTCGCTGCGAAGCGCGCGGTTTCTCGCCGTGGAGGTTCGAGTCCTCCCTGGGGCCTGGGTGTGTGTGCTGACCTTATGTTAGTTTATTTAGGTTTAAGTAGTTTGTAAGCTACGGACTGACGACCACGCACTTTGCTTCGGTAGATTTACAAACATTTGAACATTTCTTGACCACAAATTTCAATTTATTGAGGCCTTACGCGTTTCGACGTTTCGTCATTATCGACGTCTACAGCAAGATTATGGAATTAGTATTCAGAAACTTTTTATAAAACATAACACACCACATATTTTAAAAACTTATTAAAAAGTAAATACAAAAACATTCCTTTTAAAATAATCACTGTCAAAGCATATGTCAAACATAAAATAATTTTAAAATTCCCAACACAACATCCCTTTAGAATGGTCAAGTGCATACTAAGGTTAGCAAAGCGGTCAGTTATTAAGTGGTAAATCCGCGAGTAGGCGTTTTTTTTTTTTTTTTTTTTTTTTTAATATAATATCTTAGTACTGCACAATATTTTGTTTCTGTTAAGTTATACAATTATAAATTTGTAAACTATAAAACTTTTTCAATCACTGTGTACCAAAAATTTTCTTTTACATTATACCATTTTACGAGTGCTTCACAAATATTTTTCTACCATAGTATATTTTACCAAAAAACACACACACACAGAGGGAGTGAGTGCGCATATGTGACTGAGAGAGAAATAGAATGACATCATCGACATCTAGCGGTTTTGCCACTTAATAACAGACCGCTTTTCTAACCTTAGTATGCACTTCACCATCCCACAGGGATGTTATGGGGGGAATTTTAAAATAATTTTATTTCTGACAGTGATTATTTTAAAAGGAATGTTTTAGTTTTACTTTTTAATAAGTTTTTAAAAGATATGGTGAGTGTGAAGATAGTGTTTTCATTTATGTTTTATCAAAATGTTGATGAATATTAATTCCATTATATTGCTGTAGCCTTCGATAACGACGAAACGTCGGAACGCGTAAGGCCTCAATAAATTGAAATTTGTAGTCAAGACTCTAAGGTTTATTTGAAGTAAATGGTTTTTGTGGAACTCAATGAACCGAAATCGTTGTGGTATTGTAATTTATAATATAGCAACGTATTAATTTAATTGCCGTGCGATAAAATTTTTTGTGGAAAAAAAGTTATAAATATTTTTAACAACTATGGAAGGTCCAGTAAGGAATATCAATAATATGTGATAGGAAACAAGTCACCGTAAAGACGAACTTTGAGCTGCCGACAGACACAAATGAAAGACACACAAACACACGCACAATTTTAAATTTTCGGCAGCAGAGTCGATGTCAGGCGGAAAATGAGATGCAGTATCAAAAAAGGGGGCATATATATATATATAGTCAGGATTGTGACGAAGTGCGCATCATTTCGTTAATAGTTACAGTTAGTAAGATATTGGCTTTGAAGTAAGAGACTGCGGTAAGTTAGGAAATGTTTGCAATGATAAACAGTAGCTGCTATGATATTCTGTTTGCTGCGTGGTACATCGGACTGCTGGAATACTTAACGTTTTTAGCTTACTAAATGTAAGTAATTGTGACTTTTCTTTGAGGGATGGAAAAATCATATACTAAGTCCTATAAAAGACATTTTCACTTAAAGTCCGTAAGTTATTTGAGCTCGCCTGGCGACCCACCTGAATAGATTTTGCGACCCACTAGTGGGCCCCTGACCAACGGATTGGGAACCACTTCTGTAGCCAATGGGGTCTCAAACTTATGCAACTGACTTATTTACACTTTCTTAAAGTATGCATAACTCTCTTCATTACTCCTTTAGTCTGATATTTTTCATCAACTAGCTACAGACGCCTCCAGTTATGGGATAGCCGCTGAATTGTTTCAATGATCGTGGGATCCAGAGGAGGAAGAGCGCAGAACAATTGCATTTCCAAGCAAGTGCCTTAAGAATCATGAAAGAAATTATACAACTACAGAGAAGGAGTTGTTAGCATTCGCATGGAGTATGTAAAAGTTTCAGAACTTAATATGAAATTCTAAAGTAATTATATATACTGATCACTAAGCAATTTTTTTTTTTTTTATTTTTTTTTTTATTTTTTTTTTTTTTTTTTTTTTTTTTTTTTTAGAGAGAGAGATAGTAGGTTACTACACAGAAGATTAATGAGGTGGAGTTATTTTTACAAAACTTCCACATAGACATAGAATACATAAAAGGATCTAAGAACATGGTCCCACATGCTCTTAGTAGACTTCCATTAGGATTGGATGAGGTTCACATTCGTGAAAACAAGGGGATTCTGTTTGGTATACATTTTATGAAACTTAGATACGCAGAAGATGAGATAAGAAAATCAGCAAATAAAATTCGTATAGAGATATAAAACGACTCTTTCTTTAAGGAGAAATTTGTTGCATCAGCTAAAGGGAATGAAGAATATTTTAAGATTATTGACGGAGTATTGTTTTGGCGAAAAAATTCTGACAGTAGTCATTAGGAGTTTTGCATTCATGAGAGAGTACAGAGAGAATTAATACGGTATACTCATGAAGGATATGAACACTTAGGAATACAGAAGTGCATAAGCCACGTGATGAAATTTTGTTATTACAAAAATTTAAGTAGAAAGGTAATAAAAAACTTAAGATCCTGTGTTTTGTGTCAAAAAGTAACAGATAAAAATCAGCATGCTCATCCTTTGTTGTATCCTATCATACCTAGACATTTAAATGATATTACAGCCTGCGATTTATATGGTCCCTTACCTTCCGCAGGCTGTCTTTGGAGACTGATTCTTACTGTGCTGTTCAAAACAACAGATGAAATCGCCGGTTTATTTTTTATTTTTTTAAATAAATTCTTTACTCTTTTACTTATACAATAACCATTACCTATTACAAAAATGGGTTCTTATATGTTACTACATTTATGGTGCTGGTTACTATGCTACTACTTCTATTCTACAATCTACATGATTTTGTTGTTTTTGTCTTGTACGTGCTGTGTCGTGGACCGCACCCCCCCCCCTCCCCAGAAGTGCTCACATGTGTGCCAGTAGTGTACAAACCTACGGATTGGCCGTTGCCCCCCGAACTACATCCGGAGGGCTGGGCTGGTCGTTTGCATTGTAGCTTTTGTGTTGGTTTTGTGTGTTTTGCGTAACCTAACTTAATGTAACTTATAACTAGTGTCATGATCGGTGGTTTGGCTGCACGCAGCCCTCCTGGTCCAGGGCACGGCGGATCCCGTCCATTGCTGGCGGCCATTCCGTACCCCGGAGGCACGGCCTGATGCAGCAGTCACATCTGGAAAAAGTGTCTCACAATCGGTTCAAAACTTCGTCTCTGATGTGACTTGAAATTTTGTCTGTTAGTTCATTCAGAACATGGAAATGTGTTTCATTTCTTATGAGTTGGCATATGTCCATATTTGGTACTTGTTGTAGTAAGTGAGAAACAAGGTGGGCCGGCCGCGGTGGCCGAGGGGACTGAGGCGCTCCAGTCACGGTCTGCACGGCCACTACGGTCGGGGGTTCGAATCCCACCTCGGGCATGGATATTTGTGCCGTCCTAGTTCGTAAGTAGTTCATAAGTAGTTTGTAAGTTTAGGGACTGATGACCCAGTAGTTAAGTCCCATAAACTATACAAACATTTTGAAACAAGGTGGTCATATGCAAGGCATTCGAAAGCAACATGTTCTGGAGTTCCTTCCGGAGCTCCACAGCCACACTCTGAACCGACATAAGTATGTCGGGTCTGGGCCATGGCCGGTGAGAAAGAGTATGAGCCCTCTGCTTGGCTGGAAGTATCCCATTTTTAATCTTTCAGCTATACTTGGGAGGAACTGATGCGTCCTCCGCCCAGTATCATCCTGGTCTCAGGTGTTCTGCCAGATCTCGAATCCGCGAATTTCGATCTCTCGTTGTCCCTCCACCATAGCCTCCATGATTTATTGTATTTTATCTCCATTACCTTTTTTTAACCAGTACGCCGCCGCCAGCTCCCGAATCTTAATGTCTAGGGGACAAATCGAATTTTGTAAAGAGCTGCGCGATACCGTGCATGGTGTGGCACATGTTGGCAATCAGCAGCGGCCTCACGCAGATGCGTGCGGCAGGCCCCGCGGCTGACTGCTGCAGCGTCAGCACCAGAGTCAGCGTCAGCATCAGCAGTGCTGACTAAACAGCCGCCGGTCGGCCGGGTAGGCACACACAATTAGCCACGCGCGCTGCCGCCCAGAACAATCGCGCTGCTGCCGCCTACCGCATCACGTCGCAGCCTGCCCAACATGATGACGACACTGCCTGACAAGGTCGCGCCAGTCAGAGCTGATAGCTGGGTTTTCTTCTTCTCCTGTGCTTGTCAAAGATACAGAGTCAGATACTGATAAGTACGCTACCATATACCGGGCGATCAAAAAGTCAGTATAAATTTGAAAACTTAATAAATCACGGAATAATGTAGATAGAGAGGTAAAAATTGACACTCACGCTTGGAATGAAGTGGAGTTTTAACAGAACAAAAAAGAAAAAAGTAAGTTTAAAAACGTCCGACAGTTGGCACTGGACAGCAAAACGTCAGTGACTGCTACCGTGACGGGTGAGAGGTACGCCGATATGTTACAGAATCCCATCATCCCCAGCCTGGCTGATAAACACTTGCAGGAACGTACAATTTTTATGCAGGATGGCGCTCCATCCCATATTGCTAGATGCATGAAAGATCTCTTGCGCACGTCGTTTGGAGATTTTCGAGTGCTCAGCCGCCACTTTCGTCATGCTTGGCCTTCCAGGTCCCCAGACCTCATTCCGTGCGCTTATTGGGTTTGGGGTTACCTGAAGTCGCAAGTGTATCGTGATCGACCGACATCTCTAGTGATGCTGAAAGACAATATCCGACGCCAATGCCTCACCATAACTCCGGACATGCTTTACAGTGCTGTTCACTACATTGTACCTCGACTACAGCTACTGTTGAGAAATGATGGTGAACATATTGAGCACTTCCTTTGTCTTAATTTGTTATGCTAATTATCGCTTTTCTGATCAGCTGAAGCGCCATCTGTCTAACATTTTTTGAACTTTATTCATTTATTATTATTATTATTTTGTTTCTAATAAAACCCCATGTCATTCGAAGAATGAGTGTCAATTTTTACCTCTCTATCTACATTATTCCGCGATTTATTAAGTTTTCAAATTTACACTGACTTTTTGATCACCCGGTAGAAACTGACAAACACGCTTGGAATTACATGGGGTTTTATTAGAAATAAAAAAAAGGGAAAAGAAAAAATTTAAAAAATTAAAAAAAGACATCTTGCGCGCGTAGTTTGGAAGGAAGGAAGCTTAGAGTTAAAAGTCCCGTCGGCAGCATGGTCATTAGAGACGGAGCTAACGCTTGGAGGTTTGGGTAAGGATAGGGAAGGAAATCGGACTTGCCCTGTGAAAGGAACCATCCCGGAATTTGCCTAGAGTGATTTATGGAAATCGCGGAAAACCTAAATCTGGATGGCCGGAGGTGGATTTGAATCACCATCCTAACGAATGCGAATCCAATGCGTTACCACTGCGCCACCTCGCTCGGTTCGTTATTGGTGACTGTCGTGTGCTCAGCCGCCACTTTCGTCATGCTTGGCCTCCCAGGTCCCGAGACCTCTGTCCGTGCGAGTATTGGCTTTGGGGTTACCTGAAATCGCAAGTGTATCGTGATCGACCGACATCTCTAGGGATGCTGAAAGACAACATCCGACGCGAAAGCCTCACCATAACTGCGGACATGCTTTACAGTGTTGTTCACAACATTATTCCTCCACTATAGCTATTGTTGAGGAATGATGGTGAACATATTGAGCAATTCCTGTAAAGAACATCATCTTTGTTTGTCTTAATTTGTTATGCTAATTATTGCTTTTCTGATCAGACGAAGCGCCATCTGTCGGACTGTTTTGAATTTTTTTTCTTTTTGTTCTAATAAAACCCCATGTCATTCCAAGCATGTGTGTCAATTTTTACCTCTCTGTCTACATTATTTCGTGATTTATTAAGTTTTCAAATTTATATTGACTTTTTGATCATCCGGTACATTTAGATTTAGGTAAAGTACCAGGAAAAGTGTTATCTCGAGAAGCAAGGCTCGAGGAACACATTCCGAGGCTCCTCTCGCCGATATGTCGTTTTATTCTGTGATACATTTAACACCAGAAGTACCGGATTTTACAGTACCCCTTGTAGTACCGTGTGGGTCATTTTTGACCGACACTAGGAAACTACCATTTTATTGATATTTGGGTGGTATTTTGGCTTTCTACATGTTGACATTACATTCAAGAAGAAGAATATACAAGAAAAATATTATTTGTTCTCAAAAATTAATAGTACATACTCAAAAGTATTTTTTTTTTAATTAAATGAAATCTTCATTTTACATTTTATAGAAGAAATTCTACACTCTTCTATCAGACATCATTCAAAAAAAGAATAAAAACAATGTTGCTATGTTTATTTTTACAGCAAGATTGAAACATAGTCGAAACATACAATTTATGCGACAAGTAATAGTATTTTTACCTTTACTGACAAATTAGGTAAGTACCGAGTATTTGCAAAGGAGTCTAAAATGCGACGTGTATTCTTGCTTATTGCAATTCTCTCTCTTTGGCCCTTTTCCCGTACATGCATCGTCAGCTCTGTGTTAAACGCGGATTTGGCATGTGTTAATATTTACAGGGTGGCCGGATGCCCTTCCTGCCGCCACCCCATGCCCCCCAGGAGGAAATGTGCACCGCAACTGTCTGCGTATAGTGTTATAAGTGTGCGAAAGTGTAAAGTGTTACGAAATGATTGCGAACCGTGTAATTGAGGCGGGACTTGGGGACCAGACCGGTATTCACCTACGGGGATGTGGAAAACCCCTTTCGTTAATCCGCCGGGTGGATTCGAACCGGGACCGGTACGCCTCCCCGTCTCGGAAAATGCTGCGTTAGACCACACGGCTAACTGAGCGGGTTTTCCTTGCTTATTGCAACCAAGGGACATAAATGTAAGAACAAACAATTTCAGGAACAAATATTTAACAGTATTTTCTAAGCAGGCGTGGACTCACAATTCAGACATAGGGCAAGCGTTTTGGCTTGGCAGATATTGTGCATATACTTGTTAGAGCTGAAAAATAAGTTTGATGTTTCACTCCTCTGTTATTGTTAATAGGAAACATGATTTTGACAATGCCTTCTATTTCCATATTAGCCATTTCCGGTGCTAAACGCTTGCAAGGAGAGATCGGCTCCTCTCTTCAGTTTGCAGGAGGGAGGAAGTTCATGGAAGTTCATCTCCGGCCGCGGTGGCCGAGAGGACAGAGACGCTCCAGTCACGGTCTGCACGGCTACCACGGTCGGGGGTTCGAATCCCCCCTCGGGCATGGATATTTGTGCCGTCCTTAGGATTAGCAAGTTCATAAGTAGTTTGTAAGTTTAGGGCCTAATGACCCCGTAGTTAAGTCCCATAAGCTATACAAACATTAAAAAAAACTTCATCTGCTACTCTGATACTGAATTCTCGCCGTGAAGTCTCCTTACATGTACGTAACTTAATAGGTCTGCATGCCACCAGTCCACAGAAAGCCGCTATGATATGAGGCTGCACCCAACCTCCAAATTTTTCGTATTTCTCGTTGTTTTTGGCCTAAAGTGTCATAACGTTCTCAAACATCTCATGAATAACGTCGAGACACGTCCAGAAATTATTTCCCTTCTAAAAACTGGCGTTGCTGATAACACACTGTGTTACACTGTTTATGAGTCAAAATATGAACGACGTATACTTCTAGATGGCCTAGAGGGATAAAATTTTGGTGCGTTGTACAACTCTATAAATGATTAAACGTCACTAGAAGGTTTCGTCCTACAAAGAATATGCTGGCAGGTAGGGCTCTAGAAACACCCATATGGGTCAAATATAACCCACATGGTACTTCTAGTATTAACCTCGTGAACGGAACATCGGCCTGAGACACCGTCATAGGGGATGTTTGCAAGGCAGGTGTACCAGTTTCTTTAGCTCTTCAGTGTCTTTTAAAAAAACGTTATACACTACTGTCCATTAAAATTGTTATCGGTGGCCGAGGGGACTGAGGCGCTCCAGTCACGGTCTGCACGGCCACTACGTTCGGGGGTTCGAATCCCCCCTCGGGCATGGATATTTGTGCCGTCCTAGTTCGTAAGTAGTTCATAAGTAGTTTGTAAGTTTAGGGACTGATGACCCCGTAGTTAAGTCCCATTTAACAAACATTTGAACATTTGAAAATTGTTATAACAAAAAGAAATGCAGGTGATAAACGGGTCTCATTGGACAAATATATTATACTAGAACTGACATGTGGTTACATTTTCACGCAATTTTGGTCCATAGCTCCTGAGAAATCAGTAACCAAAACAACCATCTCTAGACTTAATACCGCCCCTGATACGCCTGGGCATTAGACAAACAGAGGTTGGATGTCGTGTACAGTTAAAGATGCCCATGCAGCTTCAACACGATACCACAGTTCATCGAGAGTAGTGACTGGCGTAATGTGACGAGCAAGTTGCTCGGCCATCATTAACCAGACGTTTTCATTTGGTGAGAGATCTGGAGAATATGCTGGCCAGGACAGCAGTCGAACATTTCCCTTATCCAGAAAGGCCCGTACAGGACCTGCAACATGCGGTCGTGCATTATCCTGCTGAAATGTAGGGTTTCGCAGGGATCGAATGAAGGGTAGAGCCACAGGTAGTAACACATCTGAAATGTAACGGCCACTTTCAAAGTGCCGTCGATGCGAACAAGAGGTGACCGAGACGTGTAACCACTGGCACGCCATAGCATCACGCAGGGTGATACGCCAGTATGGCGATGACGAATACACGCTTCAACGTGCGTTCACCGCGATATCGCCAAACACAGATGCGACCTTCATGATGCTGTAAACGCAATCTGGATTCATTCGAAAACATGACGTTTTGCCATTCGTGCAGCCAGGTTCGTCCTTGCGTACACCATCAAAAAAATGTTTGTAAATCTTATGGGACTAAACTACGGGGTCATCAGTCCCTAAACTTACAAACTACTTATGAACTAGCTACAACTAAGGACGGCACAAATATCCATGCCCGAGGGGGGATTCGAACCCCCGACCGTAGTAGCCGTGCAGACTGCGACTGAAGCGCCTCAGTCTCCACGGCCACCGCGGCCGGCTCTTACACCATCGCAGGCGCTCCTTTCTGTGATGCAGCGTTAAGGGTAACCGCAGAAATGGTCTCCGAGCTGATAGTCCATGCTACTGCAAACGTCGTCGAACTTTTCGTGCAGATGATTGTTGTCTTGCAAACGTCTCCATCTGTCGAGTCATGGATCGGGACGTTGCTGCATGATCCGTTACAGCCATGCGGATAAGATGTTGTCATCTCGAATGCTACTGATACGAGGCCGTTGGGATCCAGCACGGAGTTCCGTATTGTCCTCCATATTCTGCCAACAGTCATTGGATCGCGACAACGCGAGCAGCAATGTCGCGATACGATAAACCGCAATCGCGATAGACTACAATCCGACCTTTATCAAAGTCGGAAACGTAATGGTACGCGTTTTTCCTCTTTATACGAGACATCACATTAACGTTTCACCAGGCAACGCCGGTAAACTGCTGTTTGTGTATGAGAAATAGGTTGGAAACGTTCCTCATGTCAGCACGTTGCAGGTGTCGTCACCGTCGCCAACCTCGTGTGAATTCTCTGAAAAGCTAATCATTTGGATGTCACATCATCTTCTTCCTGTCGGTTAAATTTCGCGTCTGTAGCACGTCATCATCGTTGTGTAGCAATTTTAATGGCCAGGAGTGTACATCAGTGAGTGACGAATACTGCGTAGAAGCGCGAAACAGCTAAGAAGATGGAGAAAAAAAACTGGTTAAAAGTTCTAGGGCAGGGCGGCCCAGAAATTCTGCACATGTGCGTTGCTGTTGCAGCATGTGAGCAACTTCTGGGTCACGGCTTGCAATCCACAGAGGTCGCAGCGCATGTTTCTACTCACAGGGTCGCCAGGCGTAAACGATAATGGGTGTGTTGCGCTGTCGCTTGTACTGCATAAACCAGGAAGTGGAGCCGTCGCCGTTCATTATGCACTCGTGTCTAATTAATAGCAGATGTCGCTGTTGCCCGCTGTCTCACACGTGCGCACATGTGCAGCACTTCCACACCTCTGCACAGAGTGCAGGGTTTGTCCGACCCTCTCCTAGCGGTCTCGGAGACCGGTGTTCCTCCATACTGCAGTATAAAAGATTATTATTACTATTTTCGTGTCCAGGACAAATACAGTTATATAAAATATACACACAGTTATTACAAACATATATACATTTTAAATGGACTTTGTAGCCCAGTATTCTGCAGTCTTGATTCCTCGAATACTTACACGAACCAGGTCGTCCATTGTACAGGCTTCGGGCAGTTTTGGGCAAACCAGTAGGTGATTAGAGTCTTGTATCTCACCACATTGACAGTTTGCATCTCCAGTGATGTACCCCCACCGTAGCAGGTTTTGTTTGTTACGTGTCACTCCAGTTCGTAGTCTGTTCAAGGTCTTCCGTGTCTGGCATGGTGGGTGCTATCCAGGCGCAGGTTCTTCTTTGAAGCATTGTAATTGTCTTCCACATGTGTTTCGCCATGATTCTATTCGGCGGGCAGAAGGTGTTCAGGTGATCGCTTCTGTTGTTCTAAGGAAACTCTTTCTTGATTTAAGCTTGGGAAAAGGTGTTTCACTTCCAAACATGGGATGTCTGGGGTAGTTTTCTTGTTTCTTCTTTTCTACTTCTGTCGCTGTTCTTCTTCTAACATCTGGGGGTGCTACACCTGCAAGATGGTAAAGTTTATCCACAGGAGTTGGCAGCAGACAACACGTTATAATGAGCCCTGTCTCGTTAGGGGCGATGTAAACCTGGCTGGTGTGTGCGGAGTTCCACCAGTCTGGTGCTGCGTATACTGCTATCGAGAAGGAAAGAGCTAGAACAGAAGTTCGTAGGACATAGTATTGTACACCCCATATGCTGTTTGTGAGATTCCGTATAACATTATTGCGACCGGGTACTTTGAGCTTCGTGTTCTCACAGTGGTATTTAAAGGTGAGTGTGAGGTCCAGATTTACACCCAGGTATTTGGGGCTGTCAGTGTTGCAGTTGTTTCCCTTTCCAGATAACTGTGAGCTTTCTCCTGGCTCCTTTGTTTATCAGATGGAAAGCACTGACTTGTGTTTTGTCTGGGTTAGGTTTGAGGTGATGTTCCGGTTAGAGGGCTTTTACAGCTCAAGTAATAGCATTGATAGCATTGAAATATACACAGCCTAACACAGCCTAACACACAGCGCAAAGTAGAAAATCCAAAATACAGAACGATATTGCATAACACAAATTGTAACTATACCAACAATACCACAACACTGACATCACAACGCAGCATTACAGCTCATTAAAACAGTAAAAGACACAGTGAAATGTTTGTGACCCAATTTATCGAGATTAGCGCACATATAGAAATTGAACACTATTCGTAAGAGAAGAATGGTAGCTATTTTAGATGAGACAGGCTCAAGCCTTATCAACTCCTCTAATCTGAAATAGATCAGAATAGTAACTAAATGACAGTAGTGGATTTTCACATTTGCCGCCAGTAGGCTAGTCAAAGTTTGGCACCCTATCGACCTCTACAATTCAGTAACCTGTTTTACAATCATACTAATAACTATATTTTTGTCAATGAAATTGTGTCTTTGTTGTGTGCACTATTGTTCTAATTAAACCATATTTTTCCGTATTTGATATGACTGTGAAATAAGGGATCTTAATGTCATTTTCTAGATAATTTTTACTACCGAGCTGTTTCGTTAAGATTGAAAAAGAAATAGTTTTTAGGTATATATCTGAGCTAATAAAAGCGCAGTCATATGCTACTAATAATATGGGGGTATAGTGAACTTTAAAACTTCTTACACAAAAATGTACATTCGATAAACGTAATTAAATTTCTTTTATTACATGCTTTCAAAATCTTTGTCCCAAATTTGCGCACCTGAAAATTCACCACCCTAGGCTCCATCCTACTCAGCCTACTGCTAAATCCTCCATTGCTAGATAATCTGCCTTAATCCTTCCCATCATCTTTGATTTTATCGTTCTAAAAATACCAATATTCCACAATTCCCATCTTCTGCTGCCTCTACCATATTTTACTAATTGCATCTATATTATCATTGTTGTTGTCATTATTATTATCACGTTTATTATAATTATTATTTTGCAATTATTTTCCTGTAAATTACTCAAAAATGTATATGTAAATAATATAGAACAACGTACGATATAAAATGCGAAATGGTAAATTGTACAACCTGTTTTATAATAATAAGCAACATGTACTCAAATATGCAATTACAGAGAATAATCAATGATAACGTGAGATTACGTGCATTGGTTCGAGGTTAACCCCTCCATTTTCTGTTCGTCGCAGCCATTTAGTGTGTATTTATCGCGAATCTTTGATCCAGAACACAGATCCGAGCGACTGGAGAAAAAAAACGCAGGTGTCCCCTCATTTAGACGAAAGGTAAGAGAATGGGTCCACATAATTAAAAATCGATATCATGAAGTCGGTTTGCAGTAGAGCTCTTGAACACATTCTCATTTGGAATGTAAATAAAGGTAAATAAAGTATCTTTCCGGCTGTGACAGAACAAATGTCATGCTGATCCATAATCGCTGAATGCAGGAGGAAATTAAGGACTGAAGGGACCGATTGCCCTCACCTTGTTGCACCACTGCAGTTGATAACAGGCATACTATGCTCTTGCCAGTGATGGATCGCTTTTAACTCACGATATCAAAACTCAGTAGTGGTTCTTCGGCGCTTG
Organism: Locusta migratoria; assembly: GCA_026315105.1. Lineage (NCBI taxonomy): Eukaryota > Metazoa > Arthropoda > Insecta > Orthoptera > Acrididae > Locusta > Locusta migratoria. Next base: position 339,936,023 of record CM048747.1, on the reverse strand, counting down.
TGATCACGCCCAGTGATCATCACATCTGTCTGGCTTTCAGAGTTTAATCGCGAAAGTTAAGACGCAGCACGGGATGGAGGGGGGAAAGAGGGAACGATGGTTGAGGGTCGACGTTTTGATGATCATGGCAAGTCTTCTACCCTCAATATCAGCCAATTGTCGGACTCGACCTCCTGCTTACTACTTTTTTTTAAATTCTTTATTTATCCTTCTACAATACAACCCAATACTTTAAATTTATAAGGGGTATTATTAGGCTACTTGAAAAACACAGCTTCATACAATTCAAATTGTTATGTAATTCACTAGTCATTACTTTCTTCATTTACAAAAGTTTGCAAGCTTGAAACTACCCTGCAGTGTTACAGGTGTGCCAATAGTTACAAACCTAGGTGTTCACAGCCAGCTGACCGAGATAATCTCGATGAACAATGCCCCTGGCACTGGGCGGTCCAGACTGATCATTATCGCTTCAGTCCCCCAAACTACTATTCCTCATTTTGATTATGAAAAGAAAACTACTAATCTACTCTCTAAACTACGTCTAAAGACAAAATCGGGTTTGCCAGATCTACCCAGATCCAGAGGATGGCGGATAACAGCCAGTGACAGCGATCATTCCGTCCTTCGGCGGCGGCGTCAGACAGGCGGTCTTGGTTAGTGAAGGTCAAAATCGATAAGGAATCTTAATTGGTGTGTTGTCTCGTTTGGGTGATTGTGGCCTTGTTTGTGTAGCTGTCTTGACAGGTGTGTTATGCTTTGTTGTTTCTGATATAATCTTGTTTAACTTTCTTGGAAAGTGCCACCGCAAGTTGAATGAGGACACTGAAGGTGTTTCCTGATCTTATTAGATCATGTATGATGTTGCTGGGCAGTTTATCTCTCTATGCTCGCGCCACGTCGTCGAAGATTGGACACTCGAAGACGACATGCTCTGGGTTGCCTTCCCCAGCTCGACACTCGCACGCGGGTGACGCCTGTACCCCGAACCGAACCGACAATGATATGTCAGGTAGCGCCTATGTCCTGTCAGAAGATGCAGTAAGCCTCTTGTTGGTTGGAAGTATCTCAGGGTGAACCTTTCTCGTATGCTTGGGAGAAACTGGTGGGTTCTCCTCCCGGTGTCGTCAGTATCCCACAGTTTCTGCCATAGCTCCAACACTTTCCGTCTAATGGCAGATTTACTCTCCATTTTACATCCTATTATGGCCTCCATTCTGTCTTGTCTTCCCTTTTTTGACCATTGCCAGGGGCTTGTTCCCTGATCTTGAAGTTGAGTGGGCAATAGCTCCATCAAGACCAGGAGCGCTCCTCCAGGTGTCGTCCGTTAAGCCCTGACAGAGTGGAGCAGGGAGTTACGATGCAACTGTCTGACAGACAGAGCGGGCGCCACTCTCGGAGCCTGCGGGCCGAGACTGGAGATCCATAGCCCACTATGGACGTGAGTATGCTGTTGTGATACAGCCTGATGATGCCGGGTGGGATGTGGAACCTTGGATGCCCGATCACCGTCAGGCTTTGCATTGCTATCAGGGCTGTTTCAGCAATTGTTTCCACGTGGGCTGTGAAGTTCCTTTTATCGCCAATGATTATGTCGAGGCACCGATTCTGTTTATGGCGGATGATTGGGGCGCTGTTGATCCTGATGATCCTGACTGTGGGGTTCCTCGTCAGTCGTCCCTTTAGGAGTAGATACACTGATTTATTTGGTGCGATGTGTAATTTGGTGGACGTGCACCAAGCAGAGAGCACTCGCATGGCTCTCTCAACCTTGGGCTCCAGATCGTCGCATCTACGGCCGCCGACCAACAGGAGGAGATGATCAGCGTACGATAACACCTCCAACACGTCGTCGCAGTTCTTTAAGTTCCTGAAAAGAAACTCCATGTTCAGATCCAAAAAGGGTGGCCCCAAGAAAGAGCCCTGAGGACACCCTTTTGTGATCATTCTTCTATTGAAGGGAGAGACACATTATTTGTGTGGAGAACGTAATAAGAATTATATAAAACCTAATTATATAAACATAATTATATAAACAGGCGAACACGAATATTGAAATAACAATTTTTAATACTAATTTTACAATGAGGCTAATAAAAGTTTTATAATTCGAATGGAGCTTTGCCATGGAGACGCACACAATAAAAATCATGTATATACACAGCCGTTAAGAGGAGTTAAAGGTAGTAAAAGTTATTGTGTAAACAGTATTGGTCGAATTTCAAACACAGTCAGCACTAGTGCGATCATATTTCCTCGATCTACTGCATTGGTGCAGCCTCGGCTGTGGGCTGTGGGCAGCTTGGTGATTAAGACACGGCGGCGCCACCTGCGGGCAGACGGGCGCGGATCTTGGGAGTGATCAATCAACGCGGTGGCGCCTTAAACGGCCTGCTGTAATTGCGGCAGCTGTGGCGGCCGGCAATCGATGGCGCGCTGTTTGCACTCTGCTGCACACGACGCCTTCCCTCCCAACCCCTCCATCCCATCCTGAGCCGACCTTTCCCGCGAATCACTGTGCAGCACCGCCAGTCAGACTCTTCCGCATTGACCCAATACCAAGCGGGCAGTTACTGGCTGACTGTACACGTCACGGTGGAGTGGTGGCCGCGAAAGGTCTGCAAAGAAATTAGCAGAGTAACGAACCTGGCAATGCTTCATAATTGCTAAATACTCATGTGAATTTGATATACGTCCTACATTCCGTCCCTTAACTCTCGGCTCTTAAATAACGCCATCCCTGTGTCTCCCTCTCTCTGTCTCTGTCTCCCTATCTCCTCCATCTGCTCCCCTCCTTTCCTCTATCAACCCATCCATCCCTCTGCTTCCGCTATAACATCCCGCGCTATCTCCCAAGAGGCCTAGATAGCCTAACTGGTTAAGGGGGGACGTTTATGAAAAACACACACTACTTCAAAAATGCGCCAAATCCACATTTTTGGAGATGTGGCAATGAAATTTTGTACCACGCTTTACATGAAAGTAACACATTTACAGAAATATTCACAGAGTGTATGACATTAACTGCGAATGGGTAAAGTTGAAAATATGTACCCAGCCGGGATTCGAACCCGGGTCGCCTGCTTTCTAGGTAGTTGTGCTGACCCCTACACCACTCGGGACACAGCAATCATCACTCAGTTACCAAAGTACGCCCCCCGTCGGATACAAATTTGCAACTTCACCGTGCCAACTAGAACTCAAACTCGTAGTCACTTAGTACAGATTCCCACACTGAAGAAAGGATCATTACTTTAATGAAACTTACAGTTTTATTTTCAAAAAAATAATATATGTTCCTGTTTCTCAGAAATAATTTAAGAGAATTGTACAAAAATTCTCTGTTTCATCTCTTTTTATGTGTTGTAAGTTTGTCTCATGAGGTTTTTTGGAATAGGTCAAATAGGAGAATTTTCATATTTTTTTAATTGTAATTTCACAAGTACAATTCTAAATGCATACAAAATTCCAAGCACTTTGCTGCATCAGCTTGAAACCAGAATTTCAAAATTCGTTCTTGACAACGTTTAGTAGGTTTACAGAAGAAATATGTGTACAAAATTTGTAATTCTCGCGTTCGTATGTATTCTGAGGAAAAGGTACATAAACTTTATAAGCCACGGTGGAGTGGCCCAGCGGTCTAAGGCACCTCGATGCGGAGTGCGTGGCTGCTCACCGTCGGAGGTTCTAGCCCTCCCTCGGGCATGGGCGTGTGTGTTGTCCTTAGGTTAGTTTAATTTAGTTTAAGTAGTTTGTAACCTACGGGCTAATAACCAAGCAGTTAAGTCCCGTAGATTTACATACATAAATCGCATTCGGAGGAGAAAGTTAGTGTAAGAAACTTCGAGAAACGTTAACGCCACGACGAATAAATCCTTTCTTTTAAGGTTTTCCTCCCCGACTTTTGCATCATTACTGTGACACTCAGTCCCCAGTTTTGTCGAGAAACGAGATGTCCTTTTCTGAACTTTTCTATTTTGTTCGTAATTGAAATCCTATGTATTTAGTTGAATTTACAGCCTTTATGTTTGACTGCTTTATCGTGTAAACGTAAGGATTTTCACATTCATAATATTCATAACTAAAAGAATGAATTGCTTCGTGATGCAGCTAGTTCGTTATTGTTTATAAAATACGGAACAGAGTCAAAGATGATCTGTAACACCGAAGACTATGTATCACGACCTTCAAATGTTCAAATGTTTGTAGAACTTATGGGACTTAACTACGTGGTCATCAGTCCCTAAGCTTACAAACTACTTATGAACTAGCTAATACTAAGGACAGCCCTGAGAGAACTTGGTTCAATGTGCCCCAACAGTACATATTTCAAACAAAGTGAAGTTATGTATGAGAGAGAGAGAGAAAGGTATTTGTGCTTATATTTCACCCTGCAGCTAAAACGAACAGTGTTTGTATGTGGTAGTAGCTATCAGACTCCCATTGCGCACTATGTTCGTAGAGGGTTGATAACTATAAGGGGATGGAAGGTATGGGAGTTGAAAATTACCGACTTATAAAAAGTTCAAAGTGTGTGTGTCAATATTTTGCTCTTCAGCAAAAACTACACACTGGAGACGAACGATCTCTCTGTGTTGTTGTAGTACGAAGTCTCTCATTGTACACCATAGCAGTTTCGTGTCGATAGCTATAAGAGGGTGGAAGACATAGTGATTGAAAGTCGTCAGCTTATATAAAATTTGAACTGAAGAGCAGCCATGACTTTTGAAACTATATAGGAAAGAAACGTGATGCAAATTCTTCGGTTGTTTTTGTGCAACAATAAAGAAAAATAAGTGCATATAGCAGTTTGAAAAGTAAAAGTACCGAGAAAGAAGCCAAAGCATAAGAAAGAAATTCACGATCTCGATTCGTTTCAAAAAGGAAACGGCGCTTAAATGTGAATCTACAGACGACAGAAAATTGAAATTTGTAGACGTTGTTTATCTTACAATATAGGCATCAGCGATTTTTCGATATTCCCGTCCATAAAGGGGTGAAACAAGCGACGAACAGTTTTTTGAAATTACGTTGCTATTCAGGCAATTTTGAAGCAACTAATACAAAAATTCCGATTTAGATTTTTTTATTGGAATTTTAAAAACACGGGACTCGACATTTTTTGAAATTCAACAATGAGCAGCATGAACTAAGGGAAAATCTCTTAAGGGTGCTACTAAGACTATTTTGATGCCAGAAATGCGAAAATATGGATTTGAAACCATGATTAGAATAAAAACTTAGGTTTCGGGATGTTTTGAAATCTGCCATCAATGGTGCAATAGGGGTGGCAAGTTGTATCAAAATACTTAATTAGGCAAATATTGTTAAAGCTAAAACTATGAAAATTTTTACTTAGAAGTAGAAACAACTAATGCAGACCATCCAGTTTACGCATGGGAAGCAGTGGGAATTAAGCTAGTTGTTAATATTTGAAGAGATGCACTATTAAACACAATATTCATATTGTTATAATGACATAGTTTCTGTGAACTTCATGCAATCCTTTATCACCAGATTTTAATCTATCTAAGTCTCTGAAAATTACTTCACTGTAGCGACAATAACATAACACAAACAAAAAACGAACGGCGGGAGTTATATCTTACAGAAAGCAAATGGAACTCGGTAGAGCAGTACTGTTAACATATGCACAGAGAAAATATAATTGGCCACATTTTACTGAAATTATGCCACCTAATTCATTGTGTCCCGTGGTTCAATGTGCCCCACTCTCCCCTATATCTTATTTTTTAACATTGAAAATGTTTATTTGCGGTATTATTATTCTCGAGTCAGAAACATACAAATTTACAGTAGCCATACATATCATAAATTGATAAATAAATACAATTGTAATTATATTACATGTGCCCAATACTTCGCAACCTCCAAGGCGTTTGGAGTGGCTTGCAAGAGATCAGTCTTTGTGCAGGATGTAGGGACCAAAGGACACTGGAGCATATGGCTTGTGGTTTGTTTTTCTCCACAGTCACAGGAAGTGTGCTCTGTCTTGAAACCCCATCTCTTCAAGTGGTCTCGGGATCGTCCAACTCCTGATCGTAATCTCTTCAAAGCTTTCGACACGAGCCAGTTTTCATTGTGTCCAGGCGGTAGTTCTTCGGCTTCAGGCATGCATCCATGAGGGTAAGGCGTCATCTTCTTCCATAACTCCAGCCTTGCCTTCTCTGGTGAAACGGTGAGTTTCTCAGATGTCCTTAGGAAGTTCTTTCACGAGCTCAGCCGTTGCTGTGATGGATTATATCTGTGGAGTGGGTGGGCACTGTTTACTTCCACTTTCAGTCTCTCCTTGTTGGCAGCCAATTCTCTGCGTACACTTGGTGGTGCTATTCCAGCCAGGTAGTAATGCTTCTCGGTTGGAGTAGGTTTTAAACAACCAGTGATCAAAAAAATGTTTAAATGTTTGGATAGCTTATGGGACTTAACTACGGGGTCATCAGTCCCTAAAGTCACAAACTACTTATGAACTAGCTAACACTAAGGACGGCAAAAATATCCATGTCCGAGGGGGGATTCTAACACCCGACCGCAGCGGCCGTCCAGATCGTGACTGGAGCGTCTCAGTCCCCTCGGCCACCGCGGCCGGCACCAGTGATCAACCTGCAGGTTTCATTGAGAGCAGTGTCTACTTGTCTGGCATGAGATGACCTGTACCAGACTGGGGAAGCATATTCCGCAGTAGAACAGCACAGTGCCATTGCAGAAGAGCGGATAGTCTGTGGATGTGAGCCCCACCGTGTCCCCGCTAGTTTGCAAATTAGGTTATTTGGCGTGGAGATTTTCATTTTGGTATTCCTGCAGTGAGTTTTGAATGTCAGAGACCTATCGAGAGTGACACCCAATTATTTAGAGGTGTGATAATGCTGCAATTGGATACCTGGCCATTCTATATGTAGCTCACGATTAGCTTCCCTGTTGCTTTACTTGCGGTAATAAAAGATTCTATTTCAGCGACGAGTGATTGCTAGTGACCAGCCTGTTAACAATTTACTACAGTCGTGTGGCGCATACGCTATCCGCATGGAAGGTAACTCGAGCTACTGCGACTTGCTCTCTCTGCTGAGTTTTTGGCGGAAGGGCTGGGCGAAAAATAAACGTCAGTTCGCGGCCGCGCCGCTGCCATCGAAGAAGCGAGCAGGGAAAAATTGGCCAATTTGGTTGTAATACGCGGGCGCAAATTCCAGTGACGAGGAGATACGGTGCGCGCTGTCGGGCGCCGCGTGCCTCGTCCGGTAGCAGGGTGGCCACTAAATTCAGAAGCAGCCGCCCCTGGGCGGGCCCGATGAATTTACCGGCACATAAACAATCTGCGCTGCGCCAAATTGCAGGCTAGCAGGTGGCCCGCGCCGGCAAGGAAGCCCGGCCAAACGCCCGCCACCGCGCTACACGGGGAAACCTATCGCCCAGGCGACGCGCCAGTGCACCCGCTACCCGCGTTCCACACTCCGTCGCCGTGTCTGTACCAAACATAGACAAAAACCCGACTTAAAAATATTTCATAACAAATATGCACTATAAAGTAAAAACATAATTTCATATTCTTCTCCAACTTACAAATATTTTAACATAAACCCGATTTAAAAATATTCCAATACAAATTAATATGCACTAAAAAGTAAAAAAACAATTGCATATTCTTCTACAACTTACAAATATTTTAACAAAAACCCGACTTAAAAATATTACAAAACAAATTAATATGCACTAAAAAGTAAAAAAGGTCATTGAATATTCTTCTACAACTTACAAATATTTTAACAAAAACCCAATTTAAAAATATTCCAAAACAAATTAATTACTAATCAACTTACTATCAATTAATAATCAACTTACTATTTTTACTCATCAGTATGTGGGTACGACCTATGTGTTTACCAGGCAAAAAGATAGGGAGGTATCTACCCACTTTAAACCTAACTCACCACATACCTATGAATAACCAACAATCATCAAAATTTTTTTTGGAGTTCCCCTAATTAAAATGAAATAAAAAATGTTAAACTACTTAAAAGTCAATCAAGTGATTTTTGGAGTCGGTTTCTGCCAAGAAAACATCCGATTCGACTTTTGTCTCAATATTCTCGCATTATTTTTGCTAGGTATATTGTAATGTTTCTTTGGCTGACACCGACTACAAAATAATAATAATTGTAACTACATTATACTATTGTAATAACTTGATTGTCTTTTAAGTAATCTAATATTTTTCATTTTATGTTACTTAGGCGAACTGTAAAAAATTTCAAAGCTAGACTTATGAGTCTCGAGGGAGTTTCCGCGATCGTCATATGAATAAAATTCTTGAATTTCCGTCTCCAGATCGCATTTATTTTCTAGAACATGACGGGTCTCGGCACAGCTGCCCAACTACAGATAAATTTTATGAAGTTACAGAGTAACTTGTCGTGTGATGAACGGGGTGTTCACAGTCGTTAAATAACGACTGTGAACAATCCATTCATCGCGCGACAAATTGGAGCGCTAGCATCTGTTCCATGACGGTTCTCGTTAGTGCTGCTACGGATGGCTCTTTCTCTTATAGGAACGCTGCTGTCGTTAGAAGTGCCAGAAGTAAACTTCTACATATACGTTAGACTGTGATATTAGTGGGTAAATATGGATTAAACACTGTCAGGACTATATAATCATGGGATTCATTGTGTTTCATTATATTACGCAGAACGTAGCAGCCAATAAACACCGATATCTATAGATTAAAAATAAAAATTCCACCAAAACAAAGCATATATAGTATGCCTCTAGGACAATTTAAACTATATGTTTCATATGCCTCCTTTTATAACTAATATTAAAAATCAACAAGTCAATTTTCGTACTCATGAATTAATATTACGATTACTCGCCACCTTAACAGTAATTCTGAGCTAGTTCTCATTGTTGTTTCTTTGTTTGTTTCAGATTATGAGAGGGCGTCCATATCTCCCACGTCGTCACCTGCCTTGTTGAACGATTAGCGACGGTAAGGTGCCAGCTAGAATTTCTTAATATGCTTACGATTTCTGTCTCTCACTGTCTCTCCCTCCCTCATATTTTCTTTCCCTCCCTCCCTCTCTCATCATCATCATCTCTCTCTCTCTCTCTCTCTCTCTCTCTCTCTCTCTCTCTCTCTCTCTCTCTCTGTCTGTCTGACCTCTCACTCACTTGTTCTCTGTTTCTGTCTGTCTGTCTGTCTCTTCCTCTCTCTCTCTCCCCCCCCTCTCTCTCTCCTCTCTCTGACCTTCTCTCACTCACTCGTTCTCTCTCTGTCTGTCTGTCTATCTCTCCTCCCCCCTCTCCCCCCCTCTCTCTCTCCCTCTCTCTCTCTCTCTCTCTCAATCAGTCTCTCCCCTCTCTCTGACCTTCTCTCACTCACTCGTTCTCTCTCTGTCTGTCTGTCTATCTCTCCTCCCCCCTCTCCCCCCTCTCTCTCTCCCTCTCTCTCTCTCTCTCTCTCTCTCAATCAGTCTCTCCCCTCTCTCTGACCTTCTCTCACTCACTCGTTCTGTTTCTCTCTGTCTCTCCCCCCCTTCTCTCTCTCTCTCTCTCACACACACACACACACACACACACACACACACACACACACACTCGTTCTCTCTCTCTTATCTTCTCTCAGTCACTCGCTCTCTGCTTGTCCCTCTCGTTCCCCCACACACTCGCTGTCTCTCTCTGACACGCCAGTGTCTCCTGCTTGTGACAGGAACACCTGCTCGCTCTGTGCTGCACACGGGCGCGCGCTCCCGAGTCATTAGCATCGTGCGGAATCCATTAATGCGCGGCCTCGGCTGGCCGCGATGGGTTTCCCTGACAGCCGCGGCAAAACAGAATTAGCTGCCACCGCCGGCCGCGCGTGCCGCAGTTTCAATTACTCCTAGCCGCCAATGGCCGCTGAGCTGCGACTGGCGACGCTTATAAGCTCCTAGTTTCACCACACACAGCTGCAACCACTCACTATAGACACTGCCTTATCTTCGTCTCATTCGTAATGGAGTCGTGTAAAATAGTGTTACTTATAATTATCGCTACTAATGACATTGCGACATTTCACCTCAATCTCTACGCTTAACATTCTGCAAGACGTGTCCACAAGGAGTTGAGAGATGGCCGGAAGATATCTGTAACTTTTAAAACAGGATTTTTTTTTTCCATGTTAGCACTAAGAAAGTACAACAATTCCGCAGTAAAATCAGCAATCTACCATCTTTAACAAATATGAATGATTTCGGCTTATTTTTCAAGCAATTGGCAACCATATTCATCTCACACAATGCCCATTCGTGTACTCGATCCATCTGAATCATTCATTTTCAATGACTGATTCCTAATCGGTAAATACGATGGTTCGAACTTAAATGGTGGCAACACTGTTGTGGAGACGCTAAGCAATGACATCTACTACTGTCGCTGAAAGCACACGTTATTGACATACCTACCGCACCTTCCAGCAAATGGACTCGCCTGTCCCAAGTCATCGGCGCACGCGCAATCGAGGGAAACAGCCACTTGTGAGCGACTGGTCTAACGTAAAGATGTCACTATGTTTTCGAAACAGGAACAATGGAGTTGGATCAAGGTTAAATGTGCCAGAGGTAGTGCAGCACGACTACTTTGCGAAAGAAGTGGCATCACTTTCTGCGCAACCCACCTATAATTTTGCACGACAACGCACGGACGCATATAACCCAAGTTGTGGCTACTCTGTTAAGTCGATGGGACTGAGAAGTACTGTAGCATCCCCAATACTCCGAGAATTTAATTCTTTGCGACTTTGTTTTTATTCCGAAGAGCAAAGAACCACTTCGTGACATTGTCTTCTGAACTGTTCCAGATATTAGACAGGCAGTAAACTGCTCCATTAGCAACATCAACACAACAGACACTGCTAACGGTACATACGCCTGGTGGCTACTTTGAAGAACAGTAACAGGTGCAAATATGTAACGCTTTTGTATCGGTTGTGAATAAATAGTTCCCGTTATTATGTTGCAATCCTCGTACTCGACCTATGTGATGCAGTATCCTCTGCATTCTTTTGATCGTTAAATGTTTGAGTCACATAGGAAAAAAAACCAATTGTTTTTAGTCTATCAGTCTTCTGAATAACCACCATTCAGTGCTGTAAAGTTTTTCCAATGATCAATGATTTGAATTAGAATTATTCGTGGAACTTTATTATTATTATTATTATTATTATTATTATTATTATTTCAAGCTGATAGTTAAAATATTGACTCCCTGTGATGCATGCATTTGGGAATTAGAATTGTGATCTGCACACTCCATTGTTACATACAGACATGCAGACTCCTACACTCACACATATACGAATTTTATCTGGTACAACTGGTAACACTGCTCCGGAAATAACCTAGAAAATAGCTATTACCGCACTATTGTTTAATGGGACGTATCTCAAACAGGCAGCTCTTCTACTACTACTACAAGAACAAAAGTATCTGTATGTGAAGTTCCAGTATTCATAAGAAAACTTTTATTTTAATGTGCAATTCAATTAGCAATTCAGTTAATACAGTGGTTACATTGAGTAGTGCAATGGTCACAGAAGAGATAAAACACAAGTAGTTGCACGTAGTTTTGGTTGACAATACGAAAATATTTCGTAGTCGCTCATCTGGCGTTCTGCGATCAGTGCTTATGACAACATTGTTCTCTAAATTGGCGCCCAGCGACTCTTACACATGATCTGCAAACGTTTGTACTGTCGCTGGTCGTTGGTATACCCGGTGACATTCTCCACCAGTTCTTCTTTTGCTTTTCGACGCTGCCTTATCGTCCCAGTTCGTTAAACGCGAGGTCGTTTATATATATTGTGAAAAGCAATGGTTGTATAACACTTCTCTGGGGCACGCCTAATATTACTTTAAGGTCTTAAGATTTCTGTCCGTTAAGAATGGTACGTTGCGTTTTATTAGCTAGAAACCCTTGATATTCCATATGCTCGTTATTTGTTTATCAGGCGGCGTTGGCGAACGGTATCGAACGCCTTGCGAAAGTCAAGAACACTGTACCTACATAGGATCCTTTATCTATTGTCCTCTGGACCTCGTAGATTAATAGCGCGAGTTGGGCTTCACATGACAGCTGATTTCGGAGACAACGTTGTTTCCTACTAAGACGATTTATGGCCTCCAGAAACGAAATAATTTTCGAACATAAAATGTGTCCCAACATTCTGCACCTGAACGATGTCAGAGATATAGGCCTATAGTTTTCCGCACCTGATGGACAATCCTTCGTGTAACGGTGATGGTGATATACACTCCTGGCAATTAAAATTGCTACACCAAGAAGAAATGCAGATGATAAACGGGTATTCATTGCACAAATATATTATACTAGAACTCACAGCCGGCCGCGGTGGCCGAGGGGACTGCAGCGCTTCAGTCACAGTCTGCACGGCCACTACGGTCGGGGGTTCGAATCCCCCCTCGGGCATGGATATTTGTGCCGTCCTAGTTCGTAAGTAGTTCATAAGTAGATTGTAAGTTTAGGGACTGATGACCCCGTAGTTAAGTCCCATAAGCTTTACAAACATTTGAACATTTTTCTAGAGCTCACATGTGTTTACATTTTCACGCAATCTGGCAATTTGGGTGCATAGATCCTGAGAAATCAGTACCCAGAACAGCCACGTCTGGCCGTAGTAACGGTCTTGATACGCCTGGGCATTGAGTAGTTGTGGTTTTTAGGGGAATAAACAGCTGGACATTGAGTCAAACAGAGCTTGGGTGGCGTGTACAGGTACAGATGCCCATGCAGCAGCAACACGATACCACATTTCATCAACAGTAGTGACTGGCGTATTGTGACGAGCCAGTTGCTCGGGCACCGTTGACCAGACGTTTTCAGTTGGTGAGAGATCTGGAGAATGTCTTGGCCAGGACAGCAGTCGAACATTTTCCGTATCCAGAAAGGCCCGTACAGGACCTGCAACATGCGGTCGTGCATTATCCTGCTGAAATGACGGGTTTAGCAGGAATCGAATGAAGGGTAGAGCCACAGGTAGTAACACATCTGAAATGTAACGGCCACTTTCAAAGTGCCGTCGATGCGAACAAGAGGTGACCGAGACGTGTAACCACTGGCACGCCATAGCATCACGCCGGGTGATACGCCAGTATGGCGATGACAAATACACGCTTCCAACGTGCGTTCACCGCGATATCGCCAAACACGTATGCGACCTTCATTATGCTGTAAACACAATCTGGATTCATCCGAAAACATGACGTTTTGCCATTCGTGCAGCCAGTTTCGTCCTTGCGTACACCATCGCAGGCGCTCCTGTCTGTGAAGCAGCGTTAAGGGTAACCGCAGACATGGTCTCCGAGCTGATAGTCCATGCTGCTGCAAACATCGTCGAACTGTTCTTGCAGATGGTTGTTGTCTTGCAAACGTTCCCATCTGTTGACTCAGGGATCGAGAGGTGGCTGGACGATTGATTACAGCCATGCGGATAAGATGCCTGTCATCTCGACTGCTAGTGATACAAGGCCATTGGGATCCAGCACGGCGTTCCGTATTGCCCTCCTGAACCGACCGATTCCCTATTGTTCTCGCGACCAAAGCGAGCAGCTATGTACAATAAACCGCAATCGCGGTAGGCTACAACCCGACCTTTATCAAAGTCGGAAACGTGATGGTACGCATTTTTCCTCCTTACACGAGGCATCACAACAACGTTTTACTAGGCAACGCCGGTCAACTGCAGTTTGTGTATGATAAATCGGTCGGAAACTTTCCTCATGTCAGCACACGTTGTAGGTGTCGTCACCGGCGCCAGTCTTGTGTGAATCATTTGCATATAACAGCATCTTCTTACTGTCGGTTAAATTTCGCGTTTGTAGCTCAGCATATTCGTAGTGTAGCAAATTTTAATGGCCAGGATTGTACATTTAGGCACATCAGACGAGTTTAAACTTGAATATGTCACTTGGAAATGGCTACACTACCGAATTCATGATTCTGTTGTAACCAATTAATTAAAACCGTCCAATGGCTGTAATTTCTTTTGAAACATTCTACACGACTGTGCTTCGCTATCTTGGAAAAGTCACTGATCGTGAAGTGACGCAGACAAGTGTTGCAGGTGTGATCGGAGGCAGCGACTGTCGGTTTCCGTTAGGATTTGTGGGGTGGCCTCCCTGGGAGCCGTCCGTCGCCTCAGCGGCCAGCCCTAAGTCCGCCCCCTCTATGGACTCTCTCCGTCGCCCGCTGTGAGGCGCCTTCACGGCCTCCGTCTGCTTCCCACCCCTTTCTCGTCAGCTGCTCAGCTTCTGTGCTCAGCTGGACCTGTTCCCTTCATCCCCGCGCCTGAGGTGAGATGGGAAGCGGTGCGACCGTGGCGCCATCGCTCGCAGATGGCCACCCAGAGAGCTCTGCCGGCCTTGCCTTACGTTCGCCACCACCAGCCCTCGGTTTTCTCCGCGAGTGAAGCAACTGTGCTACGAGAATTCTATCTCGCACACGTCCTATGTACCGGGTTATCAAAAGTTAGTATAAATTTGAAAACTTTATTAATCACGGAATAATGTAGATAGGGGGGAAAAATTGACACACATGCTTGGAATGACATGGGCTTTTATTAGAACAAACAAAACAAAAAAGTATTGCTAGACGCGTGAAAGATCTCTTGCGCGCGTCGTATGGCGATGATCGTGTGCTCAGCCGCCACTTTCGTCGTGCTTGGACTCCTAGGTCCCCAGACCTCAGTCCGTGTGATTATTGGCTTTGGGATTACCTGAAGTCGCAAGTGTATCGTGATAGACCGACATCTCTAGAGATGCTGAAACACAACATCCGACGCCAAAGCCTCACCGTAACTCCGGACATGTTTTAGAGTGCTGTTCACAACATTATTCCTCGACTACAGCTATTGCTGAGGAATGATGGTGAACATATTGAGCATTTCCTGCAAAAGAGCATCATCTGTGCTTTGTATTAATTTGTTATGCTAATTATTGCTTTTCTGATCAGATGAAGCGCCATCTGTCGGACATTTTTTGTTGCTTCTAATAAAATCCCATGTCATTCTAAGCATGTGTGTCAATTTTTACCTCTCTATGTATATTATTCCGTGATTTATTAAGCTTTCAAATTTATACTGACATTTTGATCACTCTGTCTATCACAGGAAAAATGTTGGTCACATATATGTAGTGTCCGAAAGAATGGGATTACCCTGTTTTGATTTTGTTAATGTTCGTCTTAAGCGCTTCTTTAAAAACATTGTGCATTCCGTTCAATTGCTCTTCTAGGTCATCTGCTGTCTCTGACAGAATTGCAATGTCATCGGCTAAACGCAATGTTTCTATTTCTTCCTTCCAAATTTCTCATTATTTTCCTTCATAGCTTGCTTTATGTACAAACTGAATAACACGTTAACTGCTTCTTCCGTCGCTTCTTGGTAGAAAAAATTCATTATGAAAATTAAAGTACACAATTTTGTGTTTGTTCTACAGGTTTGTTTATTTTGTTAATCGAGTTTCGGCTTCTATGGCCATTATCAGACATTTCCTGAAGTTCAGTCAAAGAATTTGTGTTGTCAATAAACCAGAAGAGATGTTACATACAGAAAAATTTATTATCTTCTTTGATGGAGAAGTTACAGTATAAATAAATATTTAAATAAAATCTGTGAATTAATAATACTGAGAAAGGGGGAACATAGATACTATACGTCGAGAAACACTGCAAACATAAAGTCACACAACAATGACTACAGTGAATAAAATAAAAATTAAACAAGAATCTAATGTTTGAAGGTTTGTCCAAAACACAAGGTGACACAAAATCTAAGATTTTGCTCTTCCAGACCGAAGATTTTGTGTCACCTTGTGTTTTGTACAACCCTTCAAACATTAGATTCTTGTTTAATTTTTATTTTATTCGCTGTAGTCATTGTTGTATCACTTTATGTTTGCACTGTTTCTCCATGATTAGTATCTATGTTCCCCCTTTTTCAGTACTATTAATTTTTATATATTTTTTAAATATTTATTTATACTTTAACTGCTTCTTCAAAGAAGATAATTTATTTTTCTGTATGTATCATCTCTTCTGGTTTATTGACGACGTTCTTTGGCTGAACTTCAATAAAAGTCTGATGATGGCTCAAGAATCCGAAAATCAATTAACAAAATAAACTAACACAAAATTGTGTATTTTAATTTTCACAAATTGAATAACATTGGGGTGAGGCTCCTAACCTGCTTTACTCCCTTCCCAATCACTGTAACCCTTTCATGCCCTTCTACTCTGATAATTGATGTTCGGTTTTTGTACTTGTTGAATATAACTTTACGTTCACTATTTTTGCCCCTGCTACCTTCAAAATTTGAAAGAGTGTATTCCAATCAATATTGTGGAAAGCTTTCTCCAAATCTACGAAAGCTGATAAAGTTCATCCGGAGTTGAGATTTTAGCAGTTTTTCCATTCGTCTGTTAACAATTCACGGTAATTTTTTGCAACCATTGCTCAATCATCTGATTTTTCATAATTTTTCGCATTTGTTTGCACCTTCTATCTTTGTAACTGGCATTACTGACTAAATGGATGGAAATATGGAAGACGTTATTCTTCTATTTCGCGGGTGGATCACTAGGAACCACGCGGAATTAATATTTGTTAGCCTTCCTTTTAATCCAGTATTCATTCACACGCAACAAATGGGCTAACCACGCATCTCGTTCAGTTTTTCTCTCTTCTGCCTCAAAACCCCGTGTGTTTGCGATTTTTCTGATAGCATTTCTGTCATTTAGATTTCGAGATTGCTTTACTTCTTTTACAATAGTTCGGTTCAATAGTTTTGTTCTTTAAGAATATATGAATTTTGTGTGGTAACCTGTTTCAGTCCATTCTTTCCAAAACCCTCATGAATTAGATTCTTCGCATACGCATTGTCTCTGTTATTATGGAGATAATTTTATATAGTTCTGCATTGGGCTTTGGATAATGTACACCCTCCTTTGTCCTGGGGTTTTTTCTCGATTTTTTGCGTTCCTTCACTTCTAATTTCCCTTCTAGTTTTCTGTACTGAAGATTTAATGTCTCAGATGCGTATGGAGCTTCGGATTTAATTACTGTTGTGTAGTGTCGGACTTTTCATTTCCAGGCGATACTCTATTTTTGTATGTATGTTTTATTAACTAAAAGGACGTCCCCATCTTCTGGAGTCTTGATTTAACAGATTTATTTTCATTACAATTTTCTGTAATCATTTACCTAAATTTTTTAATTCTTTTACTCTACGGATGTAGTTATTTCCTATTTTAAGATCATAAGGTGCATCTTTGATATGTCATGAATATTTTTTTTTCCAAATGAAATTTCTAATCCAGTATTTGCTCCTCTTTTTTGTAATACTTCCAGTTATGTTTGTGCATCGGTGATATCGTGGGCAATCAGTGTCATGTCGTGACCAATTGTTACATAGTCTAATTCTACAGCTTACGTTTTGGTCTCAGTTAGTGTGTTGGTGCACCTGCTTTCCTCCATTCTCGAACATCTTTTTCAAGTGCAAAGTTGAAGGTCAATGGAGGCAGTGCATCTCCTTGTCGTACTCCTGTGTCTGTTTCAAATTCTGTGCTCAGTTCTCCCATAAATTTTATCTTGGATGTGCTCTCCATGAGTGTGCCTTTGATGATGTCTGTTGTCTTTTTATCTAGTCCAAATTCTGCTAACACATTAAAAAGGGATTCTCCGTCTATACTATCATATGCTCTTTGAAAGTCAACTAACGTAACGACATAACTTTTGTTTGATGTAATGTGTAAATATTTTCAATAGTCTAAAACCAGTTCCGTTACAATAGCTTTAAAATGTGCCAGTGGCAAACCAAAAATTACCAGACAACCAACATCGAAAATATCACTACAAATACAAATACAGAGAATTTTCAAAACTCTTATTCTATCTTACGTCAATTGTGATGTAATTGCTTCGAGATTTGTGACTACCAAAAGTAAGCTATCAATCAGTTAACATCGAAATATCGCTGCAAATTCGATAATCGATACTTTTACATCAGAAAATCCGCAACACCAATGTACCAGTGATGCAGAAAAATTGTCGAACACCAAAATCGTAAGTGTACAACTGAAACGTCATCACAACATCTGCTGCAATACTGTCTGCATCCCACACAAATGGTGACACCAGACTCCAGGACCGGCAGAAGGCATCTCTGCACTTCTGTTGACGGTCAAACACTGCCTTCCCCTTCCCTCTACCTCTAAATACCACCAGCAACAAACAATAACAAACGGAATTTAGATTAGTTAATATGTGTTGTTGTCTTCTGTCCGGAGACTGGTTTGATGCAGCTCTCCATCCTATTCTATCCTGAGGAAGCCTCTTCATAACAACGCCACCCTACATCCATTTGAATCTGCTTACTGTATTCATCTCTTGGTCTCCCTTTACGATTTTGACCCCACACACTTCCCTCCAATGCTAAATTCACGATTCCTTGATGTCTAAGATTGTGTCCTACCAATCTACCCCTCCTTTTAGTCAGGGTATGCCAGAAATTCCTTTTCTCCCCAATTCTGTTCAGTACCTCATTATTAGTTACGCAATCCACCCACCTAATCTTCAGCATTCTTCTGTAGCACCACATTTCAAAAGCCTCTATCCTCTTTTTGTGCGCACTGTTTATCGTCCATGTTTCACTCTCATACAAGGCAACACTCCACACAATTGCCTTCAGAAAGGTCTCCCTTACGCTTAAATTAATATTCGATGTTAAAAAATTTCTCTATTTCTAAATCTCTTTTCTTCCCATTGCTATTCTGCATTTTATGTCCTCTGTACTGAGACCATGGTGTGTTACTTTACTGCCCAAGTAACAAAAGTCATTTACCACTTTGTTGTTCCTTCAGCATCACCTGATTTTCTTAGACTGCACTCCATTACCCTCGTTTTGCTCTTGTTAATGTTGATCTTATATACACCTTCAACACATTGTCCATCCCATACAACTGCTCTTCCAGGTCCTTTGCTGTCTCTGACAATATTACAATATCGTAGACAATATAAAGTAATCTAAAGCCTTCTGTTTCAAAAAATGTTCAAATGTTTGTGTAGCTTATGGGAATTAACTACGGGGTCATCAGTCGCTAAACTTACAAACTACTTGTGAAGTAGCTAACACTAAGGACGGCACAAATATCCATGCCCGAGGGGGGATTCGAACCCCCGACCGTAATGGCCGTGCAGACCGTGACTGACGCGCCTCAGTCCCCTCGGCCACCGCGGCTGGCAGCAGGTGTTTATCAGCCAGGCTGGGGATGATGCGATTCTGTAACATATCGGCGTACCTCTCACCCGTCGCGGTAGCAGTGACTGACGTTTTGCTGTCCAGCTCCATCTGTCGGAAATATTTTGAACTATTTTTTTTCTAATAAAATCCCATGTCATTCCAAGCTTGTGTGACAATTTTACCTCTCTACCTACATTATTCCGTGATTTATTAAGTTTTCAAATTTTTACTGACATTTTGATCACCTGGTAAAATTGAGGGACACGAAAAACTAACTGTGATTAAGCACTAAAATGACGTCACTGGAATACACTGAATTGTTCCAGGCTAATCTTTCATAGCCACAGGGAGAGCTGCAGTAACGTGCGTCTTTCCAGTTAACGGCAGGTGCGGGCGCGCTTGCTCTGCCTTACAGTGATTACAGGCACTGGCTGTGGGGGACAGGCGCGGCGGTAATGGCATTACACACGTCGGCGCGGCGGCAGTGCGTCTTGCTCGGCGCGGCGCTGGTGCAGCTAATTTGGGTGAACCGGAGCGGCCGGTAGCCGGTAATTTGCGTGAACACCAGTTGCTATTGTAAGTGGATTAGCAGCGCGGATCAACGCGCGTCGGCCGCCTGCGGCTGCGGCT
Source organism: Locusta migratoria (assembly GCA_026315105.1). Lineage (NCBI taxonomy): Eukaryota > Metazoa > Arthropoda > Insecta > Orthoptera > Acrididae > Locusta > Locusta migratoria. The sequence goes on along the minus strand of CM048747.1, from coordinate 339,916,089 downwards.
GTGGGGAGGGATCCCACAGATATGGGGCTCGACGGGGAGTCCGCGGGGGCTGCGCCAGCCGCTACTCGAACCACGCCTTAAACGCTACGCAATACGGCGCATAGCGGTCTCCTGTACTGTATAGAGAGGCGCATTCATCTGCAGCTACATAAATTCTCTGCAAGCCACACTGAAGTACACGGCAGAGGGTTCATCGAACCGGTTTTATGATATCAACAAATAATACAATCCCTTGAGATAACATTGTCTCATTACACCAAAGGTATTAAACATAAGGAGAGGCATTCAATTAAAATTTATGCAGTGGCTGAGATTCCAACCCGCGACCTCCTACTTACTAGGTAGGTGCTTTAGACCACTTTTTTTATGTTGATCTAGATCTTGCGGTCGTCGTTTCACTTCGTTCTTGTTTGTTCGTTGTGTATTTGGCTCAGGTTTTTTTTTTTATTACAGAGAGCGTTTAGGCCCCTGACCGGGCGCACTGAGCCACTGTGCCCGACAGGCTCAGCTAACACTATGTTGTAGCCAAAGCAACTACACGGACTGTCTTAAAGCACGTCTCCCTCCACACCACATACTTTAATTCAGCCTCATGTTCCCTGTGAAATGCGTACCAAATTTCCAGCGCTCTACGACTCCATTCTCTAATAGCTCATGGAAAAAATGTAGCAGCTAAACCTCTCTGTTTTCGATCTGATTTCTCTTATTTTATTTTCGTGATCATTTCTTTTACATCTACAACATCTACAACCATACTCCGCAAGACACCTGACGGTGTGTGGCGGAGGGTACCTTGAGTACCACTATCGATTTTCTCTACTATTCCAGTCACGTATTGGTCGCGGAAAGAAGGATTGTCGGTATGCCTCTGTGTGGGCTCTAAACTCTCTGATTTTATCCTCGCGGCCTCTTCGCGAGATATACGTAGGAGGGAGCAATATACTGCTAGACTCTTCGGTAAAGGTGTGTTCTCGAAACTTCGACAAAAGCCCGTACCGAGCGACAGAGCGTCTCTCCTGCAGAGTCTTCCACTGGAGTTTATCGATCATCTCCGTAACGCTTTCACGATTACCAAATGATCCTGTAACGAAGAGCGCTGCTCTCCGTTGGATCTTCTCTACCTTCTCTATCAATCCCACCTGGTACGGATCCCACACCGGTGAGCAGTATTCAAACTGTGGGCGAACAAGTGTACTGTAACCTACTTCCTTTGTTTTTGGACTGCATTTCCTTAGTATTCTTCCAATGAATCTAAGTCTGGCATCTGCTTTACCGACGATTGATTTTATATGGTCGTTCCATTTTAAATCCCTCCTAACGACTACTCCCAGATACTTTATGGAATTAACTGCTTCCAGTTGTCGCTAAATGTTAAAGGATCTTTCTTTCTGTGTATTCGCAGCACATTACACTTGTCTACATTGAGATTTAATTGCCATTTCCTGCACCATGCACATCCTCCTGCATCTCATTACAATTTTCCATTGTTACAACCTCTCTATATACTACAGCATCATCCGCAAAAAGCCTCAGTGAACTTCCGATGTTATCCGCAAGGGCATTTATATATATCGTGAACAGCAATGGACCCACGACACTCCCATGTGGCACACCTGACATAAGTCCTACTTCAGAAGACTTCTCTCCATTGAGAATGACCTGCTGCTGTCTGTTATCTAGGAATTCCTCAATCCAATCACACAATTGGTCTTATAGACCATATGCTCTTACTTTGTTCATTAAACTTTTGTGGGGAACTGTATCAAACGCCTTGCGGAAGTCGAGAAACACAGCATCTACCTGAGAACCCGTGTCTATGGCCCTCTGAGTCTCGTGGACGAATAGCGCGAGCTGGGTTTCACACGAACGCCTTTTTCGAAACCCATGCTGATTCCTACAAATGTTCAAATGTTTGTATAGTCTATGGGACTTAACTACGGGGTCATCAGTCCCTAAACTTACAAACTACTTATCAACTAGCTTATACTAAGGACGACACAAATATCCATGCCCGAGGGGGGATTCGAACCCCCGACCCTAGTGGCCGTGCAGACCGTGACTGGAGCGCCTCAGTCGCCTCGGCCACCGCGGCCGGCTGATTCCTACAGAGCAGATTCCTAGTCTCCTGTGTAGGTGGGTGCTAACAAAATATGTGACACTGTCTCCCCTATATCGCGATAGTACAAAACGAACTACCCTCCTCTGAACTTTCTCTAAATCGTCTGTCAGTCCCACATGCTGTGGATTCCAGAATGCGCAGCAGTACTCCAAAATAGGACGCATAAGTGTAGTGTAGGCAGTTTCTTTTGTAGAACCGTTTAATTTTGTAAGTTCTGCTAGCGAAACGTAGTCTTTGGTTCGATCTCCCTACGATGCTTTCTATGTGTTGTTTCCAATTGAAGTTGTTCTAGTATTTGTCCAATGAATACCCGTTTATCATCTGCATTTCTTCTTGGTGTAGCAGTTTTAATGGCCAGTAGTGTATAATGATACGAATCTTCCTCTATCCGAAATTCAACACTAAAGTAGGTACCTGCTTTTAGTGAAGACAGTGTAATAGATTCTGCGTGAGATTTGGATGCTCTACCACAAACTACGGACGTAGCCGAATTCATGTCGGATGGTTCCTTAGGCTTCGTGCCTCAGTACGCTGCCTTCTCGGAATTATTCAGACACTGACGCCTTCCAGGAAGCAAATAAGAACTCACTAAAAAAAATGTTCAAATGTTTGTTAAGCTTATGGGACTTAACTACGGGGTCATCAGTCCCTAAACTTACAAACTACTTATGAACTACTTACGAACTAGGACGGCACAAATATCCATGCCCGAGGGGGGATTCGAACCCCCGACCGTAGTGGCCGTGCTGACCGTGACTGGAGCGCCTCAGTCACCTCGGCCACCGCGGCCGGCAACTCACTAAAGGTACAATGAATTGCGAATTAGGTGCTGCACCGTCTGCAAACTTTAATTGAATACGATATGAGGGGAGATAGCGTGATATTTCGGAGCCGCGGGTGAGCAGCTACCTTTGAGAGGCGTTAATCTGCCGGCCCGTATAAAAGTGTGTCGGCTAGTGCTGTCAATTAAGGCTCGATTTGTAGCGGCGGCTGTAATGGGCCCCGGCCGGCGTACGTCACGGCGCGGCTCGCGAGGGGCCACTAGGCGAGGTGTTTATTTTCTCGTATCGCCGGCTTCTCCAGCCATTACTCGCTACGCTGCGAAAGTACTTCGTTTCGCCGTCCCCGGGGAGAGATACCATCTTCCTCGCAAGGAAATTGTAAACACGGCCGTTCCACACTCTCGGTAAGTGAAGCTTTCTGCTCGCTCAACGAGACTGCCGCGCCGCGCCTCGCAGCTCACTCAATCATTCGCGCGCCGCTACACCGCGATAGCCCACACAAGCCATTAACTCAAAACACGAAAAAAGACCGTATCTAGCGCGTCTCTCATTACCGTCACATAACTAAGTGTTCAAATGTTTGTATAGCTTATGGGACTTGCCGGTAAACCAGTAGTGACGGTGCAGTGTGTCTCTGAAGTTACGTTTTATGACGTTATTTTCATAGTGAAGCGTCGGATGGGTCGGCGATTGGTAATCAATTCTGCTAACATAGTTTGACTGGTTTAGATGAAGTTACGAAGACACCTCCTTCGTGAAGATTGTATTGGTGTAGAAAATGTTCAAATGTTTCAATAGCTTATGAGACTTAACTACGGGGTCATCAGTCCCTAAACTTACAAACTACTTATGAACTACCTTATACTATGGACACCACAAATATCCATGCTCGAGGGTGGATTCGAACCCCCGACCGTAGTGGCCGTGCAGACCGTGACTGTCGCGCCTCAGTCCCCTAGGCCTCCGTGGCAGGCGTCACATAACTCTGTGCTACAGTTGTACGTGGTACATTTCAGTACTTCCTACTTCGTACATGTCACGTCTAGAACTAAACGGATAAGCGCTAGGGACTATTGAAACGTACGACATATTTACATTCATCTATATGGGTTACCCTGCAAATCACATTAAAGTGCCTAGCAGAGGTTTGATCGAACCACCTTTATACTGTTTATCTCCCATTTCATTCTCGAATAGCGCGGGAGGAAAGAACACCGGATTCTCTCCGTTCGAGCTCCGATTTCTCGTATTTCATCCTGATTATCTATTCTACCTATGTAAGTGGGAGTCAACAATATATTTTCGCATTCGGAGGAGAATGTTGGTGATTGGAGTTTCGTAAGTAGACCACGCCGCAGCGATAAGCGCCGTTGTTGTAATGACTCCCAACCCAGATTCTGTATCATTTCCGTGATGCTGTCTCCCCTGTATCGTGACTGTACAAAACGAGCTGCCTTTCTTTGGACTCTTTCGATGTCCTCCGTCAAACCCACCTGATAAGGATCCCACACTGGGCAGCAATACCCCAAAAAAGAAAGGACAAGCTTAGTGTATGCAGTCTCTTTAGTAGTTCTGTTGCATCTTTAAGCGTTCTGCCAATAAAAAAATGTTCAAATGTTTGTAAATCTATCGGACCAAACTGCGTGGTCATCGGTCCATAGCTTACAAACTACTTAAACCTAGGTAAACTAACCTAAGGATAAACACACACATCCATGCTCCAGGGAGGACTCGAACCTCCACTTTAGACACTTTATCTGCTTAAAAAATGCGTTGGAAAAATTACATTTCCGCTCTTGAGCACATACTTAAAGTTAGGTTCATGTGCGGGGCAGCTTATACGAGTAGTGTCTTCAAAATGCGCGGCCGTTAGTCTTATGCGATAATTATTCTCCAAGAAATTCATTTTTGAAAATGAAAACTTATTATTATTATTTCATATTTTTCTCGGGACATGTTGACTCCTAAATGCTCCAGTGGATACAGTTTTATGCGTTTGCAACGGAATGTCTTACTGGAAGTCTATTATCCCCACTTGGAGTAAAGGCTTCGAAATGTGGAACAACTTCGTAGTCACATCCGTCCATTCTCTTACAGGAAAAACTTCAAAATGTGATTTTAAGAATCGTGACGACTGGTATTTTTCTTTTGATCTAACTGCAAATTTCTTCTGAAGATCTGCCAAGAAATTTGAAAATACGGAAATGTCTATTTCAGAATTATTTTTATATTAAAAAAATTGTTGCAATATTAAGAAATTCTTGACTTTAAACGTCTCTTTCAAAGAATCATCTTGCGACGGAATGATGATACACTCTGTAACAAATTACAAATTAATTTCCCGTTTCCTTATCTACATAAAAAATAATAATTAGAGTATGTAACTTACACTTTAAAAATACTTTCCGCAGTCCAGTTTTTGGCCTTCTGCGGTCCGCAAGTGCAACGCGGTCCGCCAGTTGCCGACCGCTGATCTAGACTTTAGGTTTGCAATATAATTTTGTAAGACATCAGAAATGTATACTGTTCAGTTAATTCAATAATATGTTTCCTAACAATTTGGATTTTCGTATTTGTAGAAGAAGATAAGCAAATGCGGAAGGTGAGGTTTGCCGGCCGCGGTGGCCGAGGGGACTGAGGCGCTCATTTCAAATGTTTGTAAAGCTTATGGGACTGAACTACGGGGTCATCAGTCCCTAAACTTACAAACTACTTACGAACTAGCTAATCCTAAGGACGGCACAAATATCCATGCCCGAGGGGTGATTCGAACCCCCGACCGTAGTGGCCGTGCAGACCGTGACTGGAGCGCCTCAGTCCCCTCGGCCACCGCGGCCGGCGAGGCGCTCAGTCGCGGTTTTCACGGCCACTACGGTCGGGGGTTCGAATCCCCCCTCGGGCATGGATATTTGTGCCGCCTTAGTATTAGCTAGTTCATAAGTAGTTTGTAAGTTTAGGGACTGATGACCCCGTAGTTCAGTCCCATAAGCTATACAATCATTTGACCATTTTTTGAAGGTGAGGTTTGACAGAGTACGTGTGTCCCGCTAAATACAGTGCCAGTGCGGAATAAAACGCAGCAGATAAGTCCCGTGCGCAAAGCAACAGTTCCTCCGTTGCTGCACCTCTTTTTGTCGCTCAGAACCCCGCCACTCTGCGGAGGGATGGCGTGCTGGATTGCATCTATTAACAAGCTGCGAGGTATTTCTCGACATAAACTGACTCGCGGCGCTTGCCTCACGCGCCATGAGAAGGATGTGGACAGCGCCTGCTGGGACGGCAACCCGCAACACGCCGGAGACTTGGCAGTTGCCGGGCGCCTGAATGATGCTTCGGATGCAAAACATGTCTTCAAGCATTAACCGGTTAAGATTTATCAACCCGCCCGGATAGCATCGCAGAACAAGCGCCGTTTTCCGGGTCAAGGAGGTGTGCCGGCCCCGGTTCGACTCCGACCGGTAGATTGACAAACTGAGTGTGTATATCCACGGATGTCTCTTCATTGTAATCCGATGTCAATGCAATATGTTACTCCAGGTTCTTTGGCCTGATGCAGCAACAGTGAATACATATTTGAATTTAAAATTAGTCTCTGTAGCGAATTATAATATTTATTACTTCTGACGCGTTTCGCGCTTTTGACACGTCAGCAGAAAACTCCAGGAGGACCTTTCAGCTGAAAAAGGTTCCATAAATAACAAATCATTTGCTGAACACCTCAAAGCATCAGCTCACAGTGAACCTACAATCAATGCACTTCAGATCTTGCACAGAGCCCCCAAGGAAAGAAAGCTTAACCTTCTCGAGAAATTTGAAATTACGAAATTTCTTAAATCATCAGACCATCTCAGCCTCAATGACTAACTGTCAAGTAAAAATCACTACTATTATGATATAATGATGTCAACTTCACAAAATGTTACCTGATCTTATTATTAGTAGCAACTCCCAACCCCCTCCCCCCTTAACCCTTATATGCATGATTGTTATTAATTTTTTTAAGAAAAAATTATTTTCATGTATTATAAGTTGTACAAACAAAGGGAAAAATAGTAAAAAAATCCTACGTTGCTAGCTTTCCGAAAAAGCAAATACGCAACATTCAGGAACTTGTTATATAATTTTTGAAGTTGGATAGTATAAACAAATATTTGTAATTATTTTGGTTTTCCATACGTGTCTTAATTGGCGGATTTTTTCCTTCTTCCAAAACTGCCTCTTTATATGGAAAACAAAACGTTAAAATCTGCAACCTATGCTGTTTTCTCCAAAAACAAGCAAAGGTGTTAACTTAAGTTCACACTGCAGCCAACCTCGACACGAAAAAACACCATAGACACTTTCTACAAACTCTGTTGTATCTGTTGAACTCGCGTTAGCTCACAAAATTCCCACTAGATGCTGATAAAAAATATTACAATCGATGTTGCAGATATGCAACACCATCCATTTAAGGGTTAATAACCCTCCCCTCGTCCTCCGCCACCATATTGTCGTCTTCGCTTGAGCTCGATTCTGCAACTTTACTACCACCCGTCTCACACCACTTCATTTGTTCTACATTTTAACCACATTTTTAACGTCCTGTGACTGGATGCATTTATAATCAGTGACCATATAGGGGCTACATAAAAAACAATTGTTATAGTTGTTTTATAGCATATATTATCAATATTACTGTCATCCATACTGATTTATAAGTATTTTATACATCACTTCTATCCATAGTCATTAAAAGGATGGAAGTAATGACCATTTGGTCGATTCCATGTTAGTCGATTTTATCGTTAAGATTTAACCGCTCAAATCTTAGTTCCGCATGTCGGCGTTCTATCAGCACCGCCTTGCGGCCTTTACTGTATTCCGTTTCTTCACGTCACTTGACTATCAGCTGTCCACGCAGTAAAAATACTCATGTGATGTATTTATATTCATTCTGTGAACGCGGACCTATCCAACACAACGCTGATGATGCGGTAAATTATACATCTCCACACCCTCTCTGCTTACCACTGTCCATTCACCTCAAGATTGTGTTTAATTTTCTAACTTTTGTTTTAGGAACTTTTTGTCCCACCTCTCTTTACATTTGACGATGCATTCGGATTTATTATATCCTCGGATATTCTCTAGTCTAAAATGCTGATCATCGTGTTTTAATACCAAGTAACGCCTTCCAGCTATTTTTTAGATAAGTTCACGCCCCCAATTCAATGTTTTCTGTTGTTATTGTAGTGGATAGGTCCGCGGCATGAAACAGACTTATTTCCCCAGTTACAGTTTTTTTATGTGCCAAAAGCTCCAAATGCGTCAGAAGTAATAAATATTATAATTCGCAACAGAGACTGCTTCCAATTCATCAATGTAATATCTTAAGAATTGTGATAACTCCCCAAAAGGCGTAACGCATTAATTAAAATTTAAAATATTTCACATCCGAGACGATCTATAATCGGCAGTAAATCTCTATATGGTTGCTGTGCCAGCTGCCAAGATGGGGTGGAGAATATTTTACGATTCTACATAAATTTAAAACTGTTGTAACTGAGAAAATCTTATTTAACACTGTACTTAATAGTGTAGCTGTTACATTACTACTGCACATATTAGTAAACTCAGATCAATTATCAAGAGCCAGAACATGTTAAATACATGGTACTGAAAAGGTACTGAAAAATATAAAGATTTCCATTTTAAAGACAAGTAAAACTGTAACGACATCATAGAAACTCATTACGAAATCCCACCTGTTCCAGAGTAAAATTTTTCCCGTTATTCTTTTCATAGCGCAAGGCCGATTTTTATTCCCCATTCTTACCAAAACAATTAGAGAATTTAACTTCCTGGCGTATTAAAAATTGGTGCCGGAACCGGGACTCGAACCTGGGACCTTTGCCTTTCGCGGGAAGCGCACTACCGACTGAGCTATCCCGACACGACTCACAATGCCGCCTCACAACTTTACTTCCGCCGGTACCTCGCCTACTTCTTTCCAATCTTGACAGAAGCTCTCCTGCGAAACACGCAAGACTAGCACTCCTGGAAGAAAGGATATGGTGGAGACATGCAAGCGCTTGCCCGCGAAAGACAAAGGTCCCAGGTTCGAGTCCTGGTTTCGGCACACAATTTAAACCTGCCAGTAAGTTTCATCAAGTTGCATTTCATTCGCCAAGTTCCACTCCGAGACGTAAAAACGTAAAATGCCAGCCAGAGCCTTCATTTCACGCTTAGCAGCTTAGTCGAGTAGTGGATCGAGGTATTCTGCGCTCTGACGTCATCTGCTCCTCCTCCAAGTGCACTTACACCCCCCTTGAGAGTACGGCTTAACGCCCCGGATGCTATAGTTCCGGCTTGAAACGCTACGAGCGCTGCTGACGCGTCATGTGACGAGGTGGTCAGTAAACAAGAAAGTGAACAGGTCCGTCGGGCGACGAAGGTTATCCATGCCTGTCCTACAGCTTTCCGTATCTGTTTGACCACTTGGCTGCTCTAGACTTGTTTACACCGAGCGAGGTGGCGCAGTGGGAACACACTGAACTCTCATTCGGGAGGACGGTGGTTCAAATCCCCTCCGGCCTTCCAGACGGGATGGCTCTTTTCAAAGGGCGAGGTCGATTTCCTTTCCTATTGTTAACAAAGCCAATCCCAAAAAAGACGGAAAGAACGTCGGCACCTTGGTGATTAGGTTTGTAGTACATGGTTGGATAGATTTTTCCTAAGTATCGAAAACCAAATCGGCAGAGCCCTTTGAAAGGAACCAGACCGGCATTTGCCTGGAGTGATTTAATCACGGAAAACCTAAATTAGAACAGTCCGAGGCGAATTTGAACGGCCGTCCTCCGAAATGCGAGTCCAGTATGTTACCACTAAGCCACGTCGCTCGAAAAAAAAATGCCAGTTTGTACTCCGTCTGTAATGAAAACTCTTCCTTCATATACATGTACGTGCATACTCCGCAGTCCACCGTAATGAGCGTGACAGAAAGTACGTCGTACCACTACTAGAGGTTTCCCTTTCTGTTCCACTCCACGAGTTAAGGCGCATTAGTAATGGTCACACAGTGACCTAAATCTACATCCACCACAACGTATAAATATTTGCAATTGAATGCTCTTCATCTTTTTATCTTTTACATATTTAAGACTGAGCAGTACGATTTCAGCACGGAATCAAACTTGGTAGATTCTTTTTTCTTCAATGGTTTTCTTAATGTGTTGCAGTAGTCTTCAGTCCGGATGCTGGTTTGATGCAGCTCTCGACGCTACTCTATTCTGAGAAAGCTTCTTCATGTCCTCCTAACGACTACCAACTTCTGAATATGCTTACTGTACTCGCCTCTGCGACGTTTACCCGACACACTTCTCTCCAATTCTAAACTCACGATTCCTCGATGTCTAAGAATGTGTCCTACCAACCGATTCCTTCCTTTAGATGAAGTATGCCAGAAATTCCTTTTCTCCCCCATTCTGTTCAGTACCTTGTCATTAGTTACGCAATCTACCTACCTTATTCTCAGCATTCTCCTGTTGTATCACATTTCAAAAGCCTCTAACCCATTCCTGTCCGAACTATTTATCGCCCATGTTTCACTCCAGTACAAGACAACACCACAAAAATGCCTTCAGAAAATACTTCGTTATACTTAAGTTAATATACGATCTTACCAAATTTCCCTTTATCAAAAACGCTTTTTTCCTATTTCCACTCTGAATTTTATTTCCTCTGTTCAGTGATTATCATATATTACTTTATTGCCCAAGTAACAAAACTCGCCGCGCGGGAGTAACCGAGCGGTCTGGAGCTCCACGTTATGGATCGCGCGGCCTCCCGCGTCGGAGGTTCGAATCCTCCCTTGGACATGGATGTGTGTGTTGTCCTTAGGTTAGTTTAACTTAGTTTAAGTAGTTTGTAAGACGAGGGACTGATGACCAACATAGTTTGCTCCCATAGAATACAAACATTTGAACATTAACAAAACTCATTTACCGCCTTTATTCTTTAGTTATCTAATTCCTTCAGCATTTCCTGGTTTTCTTACACTGCATTCCATTACCCTTGGTTTGCTCTTGTTAATGTTCATTATTAATCATTATTATTGAATATTCATTATACGCTCTCCTTTTAACATACTATACATTGCGTTCAGCTGCTCTTATAGATCCTTTGCTGTCTCTGACAGAATTAAAATGTCATCAGCAAAACGGAATGTTTTTATTTCTTCGCTCTGAACTTTAATCCCTTCTTCAAATTTGTCCTTGATTTCCTTCTCAGCTTTTCCGATGTACAAAACGAATAACATTGGAGAAAATCCCAAAGGTATTCTACAGGTTTCAAGTCAGGACTATGTGCAGGCCAGTCCATTACAGGGATGTTATTTTCATGGAACCACTTCGCCACAGGCCGTGCATTACGAACAGGTACTCGAACGTGTTGAAAGATTCATTCGGCAACCCCGAATTGCTCTGCAACAGTGGGAAGCGAGAAGGTGCTTAAAACGTCATTGTAGGCTGTTCTACGGTAGTGCCACGCAGTACAATAAGGGGTGCAAGCCCTCTTCATAAAGAACACGACCAGACCATAACACCGCCGCCACCGAATTTTACTATTGGCATTACACATGCTGGCAGGTGATGTTCACCGGGCATTCGCCATACCCACACCCTGCCATGGGATCGCCACATTGTGTACCGTAATTCGTCACTCCACACAACGTTTTTCCAGTGTTAAATCATGCAACGTTTTCGCTCCTTGCATCAAGCGGGGCGTCGTTTGGCATTGACCTGCGTCATGTGTGGCTTATAGGCAGCCAATCGAGCATGAAATCCAAGTTTCCTCACCTCCCGCCTAACTTTCACAGTAAATGGAGTGGATCCTGTTGCAGTTAGGAATTCCTGCATGGTGGTCTGGATAGATGCCTGCCTATCGCACTGTAAAACTCTCTTCAACTGTAGGCGGTCTCTGTTAAGTCAACAGACGACGTAGGCCTGCACGCTTTAGTGCTGAGCGCGTCCTTTCACGTTTCCTCTTCACTCTTTCATCAGAAACAGTGGGCCTAGGGATGTACAGCAGTGTGGAAACCTTGCGAACAGACTTCTGACACAAGTGATAAGCAATCAACTGACCACGTACGAAACCCGTGAGTTTCGCGGAGCGCACCAATCCGCTCTCTTAACGATGTCTGATTTCTACTGAGGTCGCTGATGCGGAGTAGCTGGCAGCAGGTGGCACCACACTGCACCTAATATGAAAAACGTATGTTTTTGGGGGTGTCCGGCTCCTTTTGATTAAAGTTCTTTTTCCGTTCTCTGGGGCCCACAGTGTACAGTACTCCTATGTCTTTGAGGGACATGTTAAATAATACAATAATTATAAATTATTTTTTATTTACAAATAATACCGACAGACATTAATATACAGTTATCCAGGTATTTACAAATTTACGTGTAACGCCTGTCAAAAATGATATATTAGGCTAAACTGGCAGAAATTTCGACACTAGATATAAACAACGCAGTAGAGACAGCGAAAATAATCCCTGTACATTTTATAGACATCTGATCACAGAAAAACACGACGTAAGACCTATAGAAGAAGAATTAAAAATTTTACACGTCATACGGAAAAGGCCAAAAGTGAATATTCTCAAATAAATCGAACTGTATTCCCACATACACAACAACCATAACGATATATTCAATGAACAAACCGGGGTAAAGTATAAAACACATCGAAAATTTTATTCAGATTATAGACAGACAAGAGAATGGATAAAAGCCAAATATTCATAATATCCAAATCCGTAGTAAACACTCCATATACAAAGAAAATAAATAAACCAAAGATACTAGCGTATAAATTACTGAGAGTTATGTAAACTTTTATAATATACATAATTAATGCCTCCACAATCTACGCTAGACTGTGCTGCCACAACAAAAATTAATATAACCAGTGCTGCTGCACATACATGGATAACCACTAATAAATAACATCAGCTTTAAAAAGAAATCAATTAGGCAGCAAATAAATGGCAACGATATCGTATGTACCGTAAGTAAAATATTGGAAGATGTATATTACGTGATTATAAGAATGTATGTCACAGCCCCTCATTGTATTTACAGAACACCTGAAGAGGGCCTAAGGCCGAAATAAGCTTATTGTGAAGTAATAAAAAGTTCAATAAAAATGTTCAAATGTTTGTAGAACTTATGGGACTTAACTACGGGGTCATCAGTCCCTAAACTTACAAACTACTTATGAACTAGCTAAGACTGAGGGCGGCACAAATATCCATGCCCGATTCGAAACCCCCGACCGTAGTGGCCGTGCAGACCGTGACTGTAGCGCCTCAGTCCCCTCGGCCACCGCGGCCGGCAATAAAGTGTTCGAAAGCAGTGTAAAAATAATTTATAATCATTGTGTTATTAAACAGTTTATTTTATAGCTGGTACATCGCCTAGTCCTATCACGGTCGAGCAGAAGAACAACATACCCGCTCAGCTCTGAAACGCTGCGGGGAACTCTGTAGCAACGAAAGCTTTAAAAGATGTGATTGGGTCCCACCGTCCGCGTCTGATTAACGCTGCTAGGGTAACGCCGCCTTGTGGCGCCTCGTTGCAGCAAGTGGCAGCGCGGTGCGCGCCGCGGCCTTCTAGACATTGGTTCCGTCGGCCGGCCGCACCTGAGCGCGCTCGGCCGCGACGGCCGGCCGGCCACGCACAAAAAACGCGGCGTGCCTCCACCTCCCCCCCTCCTCCCGCTGCTCCTCTGGACCTGCTCCCCCCACCACCGCGCCGCCACGCGACAGGTGCACGCCGACCGCAGGCCGCTCCCGCAATCCGGTCCTGCTACACCTGCCGACCTCAGTCGTGCAGCAGTAGCCACGCGAACACCGCCCGCTCCCAGTGCCGCGCCGTGCCGTGCCTACTCGACCGCGGATACTTACCCAGTGAGCGATGGTGACGCACGCTTTCTGTGCTCCCCTGTGTCGTCGATGATGGTTCGCCTCACCTGTTCCGTGATAATCGGGGGACGACTCATGTCCAGGTTATGTGCTACAAGTGGCTGTGCTACAAGTGTCTGCTCGTGCGCGTCGTCTGACTGTTGTGATCTCAAACAAGCTCCGAGGTGTTACCGTCTCAGCTGGATTTCCCGTTTACAGTGAGTACCGCGTGTTTATACGTGTATTTGCACAACGTTTGCTAAAGGAACTCTACAGTGCGTATTCAGCGAGGAGATGCCTGGAAGTTACACAGTGATTTGTGCGGTTGTTACGTGCGTCTGTCTCAGCCAGTGTACACACACACTGCAGTGAAAGTTGTTACCGTGTGACGTGTTGTATGACATCGGCGTCCTTAGTGGTCAGATATCTAGCCTTACAGCTCTTTAACAATATAATGACAGTTTATATCTCGCTGCAAGGACGTAAGACGAGTTGCAAGAGGCACATAAGACAACAGACTAGCTAACGGCCTTGGTCTTCTTCAGAATAAAGAGCACATAGGCATACTTCACAGTCATAACCGTCATGTGGAGTGTGATTGTGTCGATGTTCTTTATTCTGAAGAAGGCCATGGCAGATAGCTTAAACGCTGTATGCGGGTGTCTTTTTTATGTACCTGTCGCAGCTCGTCGTTGCGTTCTTGCGGTGAGATGTAAACTGCCCTTATTACAAGGCGCGTCCAGAAAGTAAGTTCCGTTTGTTAATAAAATGAATTTCTACGCTGATACAGAAGAAAATTTTATGGCACAAAATTCTACAACTCTTAAACTACTTTTCCACATAACTGCCGAAATTTTGCAGGCATTTGTCATAGCGCGGCACCAGGTTTTGTATACCTTCTTCATAGAAAACTGCCGCCTGTGTCTTCAACCAGTTGGAAACAGTTTCTTTCAGCTCGTCGTCATTGGCCTATGTCTTCAACCAGATGGAAACAGTTTCTTTCAGCTCGTCGTCATTGGTGAAGTTATGACCGCCAAGGAAAGACTTGAGATGTCCTGGATCTTGTCATCAATCCCGTGCACCAGTTATTCTGTAACCAAAGAAGGACGCCCACTTCGTTCTTCATCGTGCTCATCACTACGCCCGCCATTGAACTGTCGGACCAGTCTTCTCACCATCGAATCACTCATCGCATTTGGTCCGTAAACATCGCAAATTTGCCGATAAATTTCACTTGGTTTCACTTTCCTCGCATTCAGAAACCGAATCACTGACCTGTGATTTCACAGGCGGTGGGATTTTCAATCAACGCCGACATTTCAAACAAGCACATCAAAGCGTACGTAACTGACAGCGATCTCCAAATGGCGCACATTCTTCTCCTTGATACACATCGTCTACAGCGCATGTGCGGAACTGCAATCGCAGCTCTGCAGCGGAGATAAATTGAGACGGAACTTACTTTCTGGACGCGCCTCGTAATAAATCTCACCACAAAGACGTAAGACGAACTGCAAGGGGAGCATAAAAAAGACACACTCATTCAACAGTTAAGCTATTCGACCTTGGGCTTCTTCAGAATAAGGAGCACATAAGCACACTTTACACTCATATTCGTCATGTGATGGGTGCATGTGTGATTGTGTCAATATTCTTTATTTTGAAGAAGGCCATGGCGGATATCTTAAGGGTTGTATATGTGTGTCCTTTTTATGTGCCTGTCGTTACGTCCTTGTGGTGAGATGTAAACTTTCCTTATTATATTGCTCACTGCTATTTAACCGTTTTAACGATGTTTTCCCTTTAGGAGAACGACTGAACTTGAAGTCACAATTTCATCTTCGTGTGTGTTTCCTCTGTGCTTTGCAAAAAATCTTCCTCCTCTCAGAACGTTTCTTCTAAAATTTATCCATCCACCTTCTTCTCGCCGAGCGAGGTGGCGCACTGATTAGCACACTGGCCTCGCATTCGGGAGGATGACGATTTCTAACCGGTTTCCTGCCGTCCACATTCAGTTTTTCGGTGATTTTCATAAGCTGGTCCACGTAAGTGCGGAGATGGTTCCTTTGAAACTGCGCGGTCAGTTTACTTGCCCATCATTTACAAAAAGTATCGACGTTTGTGCTCTGCCTCTAATGACTACGCAGTCGACGAGACATTAAACCCCAATATACCTTCTTGATTCTTCCGTTTTTCCCACGTTGTCGCGATGTTCTTCGCCCAGACTTCACATTTGTGTTTTTATTTCGGCATTCGGTGCGCCCTTCAAGATTTATCATCTTGATCTCTTGCAGATCCCTGTGGACTTTTTCATTTATTCTGTGTCGCGTTTACTCTTTGCTACAATGTCGAGTAGCTTCTCTGCTATTCTGGAATTTCTTCATCTTGCAGATGAATGTGTAAAACTTTGTTCGGCGTTTCCTGATTTCTTCTGTTACTGAGTTCGTGTTTTCGTTTATTTCTTTATGAGGTTTCGCATCCAAATGTCATAAAGTTAACATCTATTTTTATCATTTTTCTACTTAATTAACCAAATAGGTACTACATTTTTAAGTTTCATGTATCAGTAAATTATCAAGAGACAGGAATGGCCATGAAACAAATGTAGAAATGGGTAATTGCCACTATTCAAGAAGAAATAGTTTCGTATATTTGCACAATTACAGCTGACTTTGGAGTAAACAAAACCATATAAACAACTATTTCGGTTGTCTATTCTTATTGTGACAGGGACTTTCTTACGTACTTTGCACTTTTCTTTGGAGTCTAATGATTTGCAGTTTATTGCAATTCACTACTTTACGAACACTTTCGTAAATGCAGTTTACCTTTTCCTTCTGTGGCTCATATAGAGCAACAACTGTGTAATACGTGTCTTCTGTGAAGTGAAGGATTGTTACAGATTTTGGCGTGTTATTATCATGTACGTGTAGTTTTCCCCTCTAGCTACAGTTGTGGTGGCGTGTTTGTTGCATTAAAAATGTAGGTACTGCATTCCGTACAATATTTCTGCAGTCCACATTCTCTGATTTGACTGGAAGCGTAGTGAAGA
This sequence comes from Locusta migratoria, assembly GCA_026315105.1. Classification (NCBI taxonomy): domain Eukaryota; kingdom Metazoa; phylum Arthropoda; class Insecta; order Orthoptera; family Acrididae; genus Locusta; species Locusta migratoria. The sequence continues at coordinate 339,899,191 of CM048747.1, read as the reverse complement.
AAACGTTCTTAATTATTTAAACTACGTCTCTTTGCAAAAGGACACGTCTTCTCCGGTCAACAAGACATATTTGGTCTTATATATATATATATATATATATATATATATATATATATATATATATATATATATATCTTCGCTAAACACCTGTAGGTTGCCAGAGTGTCTTAAATGAATCTTCCTGAGTCTTCACTAAAGACAAATGTATTGTCATTTTGAGCTAGTGACGATTTTTGTGATACTACATAAGCTCTGTATTGTAAAAACTATTTTACAAATGGATAAAACGATACTACTGTTACTCATCCTATACGGTATCGAAAATTGTAGCTTTTCAGCAACCTGAAGCCCTTCTTTCCCAGTGTGTAACAAAAATGAGTAGGAGTGTGATGATTGTATTTATTGGCCTCTGCGGCCAATCACGTAATGCGATTTTACTTACATTCTTATGGCAACGCCCAACGTTGACGTAGTTCTAGGCAACGGTAACGGAAGCATACGTTTGAAAGCTTGTGATAGGTGTGTCAGCCGTCCTCGATCTTCTTTCGCCGTCTTGGTTCTTCTTTCACCTTGTAGCATGTTGGAAATAGAATGTGTGTCACCGACGTGCCACTTGAAAAAGTTTTAGACAACCGCCAAAGTAGGCGTGCACCTGAACAAAGATCCTTTTAGACCTTCAATAACTGTCACACAAATGGAATCATTACCATTAATCTTGTCGTTCAAGCTCACTTTTAGTAGGTTTTTGCTTCCTCTTTTGATACTTACGGAAATGTTTATCTCCCTGGAGCAAACACAAATTATTCTGGTCCGATAACTAAACATGTTTCGCTCAAATGTCAAAATCGTCAGTAGTTTGTTTTTATACCCTATCAAATATTAGGCTTTAATTATGTAACATTACTATATTCTTCTTCTTCTAAAGTAAACGTTTGAAAGCTGGTAACAGCTGTGTCAGGCGCTTTCGATCTTCTTTCAGCGTCTTGGATCTTCTTTCACCGTATGTAGCTTGTTGGTCAAGAAAATGAGAATATGGTGACTAATCAAGTTATTTCACTTATATTCCTATGTCAATACACAACGTTGACGTAGTTCTAGGCGACTGTACCTTCCAGTCAATCTTCTGAAGCCTACGTGTGAAAGATGGTACACAGTATGTTGGGGAGAATCAGAATGCATGTCACCTACATGCCAATTGAACAGTATTAAGACAACCACCAAAGTAGGTCTGCACCTGAGCAAAGTTCCTTTCAGAACTTAAGGGACTGTCACAGAAATTGTATCATTATCATTCATCCTGTGGTTGAAGCTTACTTCTCAGTACGTCTTAGCTTCCTCATTTCATACTTACAGAATTATGGATCCTCCTGCTGCAAACACAATTTTTTATGATTTTACAGCTAAAGCCACATCTTCGTTATCAGATTGTTGTTATTCCCTCTCAAATAAAATGAAAGTATATTTTTCATGATAGGCACATTTAAGTCTGATAAACACGAACAATTTTTGTTTCCTCAAGGCGTAATTAGGTCAAAATCATGTATCATTACCATATTCGTCTTCTTAGCCGTGATCTGTTTAGAAATGAATCAACAAATTAGGAATAGTAAAATAATAGTAAACTGAATTCCTGATTCAAACACCTTTCAATATGTTACAAAGTAACCCCTCAAAATTACAACGGAACCGCTCAGATCCTACAGTCAGAAGCACAGATTTGACTGGGTGCCTATCTCGACCAGTTTACTTGAACCTCGAAGTGGTACTGTGCGACGTATTCAAGTGTGTGTTGGTTGTGGTCTCCTGCAGGAACGAGTTAGTTTGATTTCGTAATTAAGTTTCCTGTTATCTCGGTGTCCTCCTTTACCTTTCCTTTGATACATACCGTGTAATAGTAACCCGATGTGCTTGACCTGAGTGAATTATACAGGACGGTGTATAATACAGTGTGATGAATATTAGATGGTATCTGTCGTTGAAACTCCGATATTGTAGGACTGGCGCGAGATGTGCAGCCGCCACCGTCTTCAGACGTCCGCAGCGACAGAAAATGCTCTAATCAAAGGCGGCCAACTTTTTCAAAAGTCAATGCGGGACATTTCTAAGATGTGAAGGAGAACTAAGATCACGTGACTCATTGTGCCATTTATTCTGAAACTGGGAAAGAAATTTAGGCTAGCAGAGTAGGCCTACTCATTTACTTTTAAAGTAACATATCTAACATGAATGAAATTTTATTCTTAATTTCCAATCTTTATTTACAGTTCATAAATAATTTCTCATCTGCTACGTTGAATTTTTAAGTCTGACAATTTTACACATTCTTTCTCCGTTATGTTTTCCCGATCGCCTTCGTTGTCTGTACTACTTTTGTTTCAATTCCTAGAGCATCGTCCTTCACACATTTTGATAAGTAGCTTACTCCGACCAAAGAATTATGTTTTGCAATAACCTCGAATTAAATATGAAAAAAATCTACTTTTTAAAACCATTTGAACTACTCTATTATAAAAGTTCTTTTGATGAAGTGTGGAGTTTATTTTTGCCTTACTACCTGCAATGCTCACTCAGTTTCCTTGCAGTATTAATTTCGCCTCCTTTTTATTTCTGACGGAAATAAGATGAATGCTGACAATGTATTTGCATGTCAGATTTTTAAATAGTTTATACAGATAATAACACATCATGTTTGCCACCTTGAGTACCGAAAAATATTCCATTACAGTTATTGAAACGTACTTAAGAAGGCACAGAAAAAATGATAAAAAATAATTTTTTTAATAAGTCATCCTATCACCAAATGAAGTACCAGTTTAAAAAAAATCCACAGCTAGCGAATTTGTCACTTTGAAATAGTCAGATGATGTGTATAGTTTTTTTCTCTTTTGCATTTATTCTGAGAAGTATGGCTTAGCGTGGCGTACACAAATAGTTTTGGCTTGTGCTATTAGACCAACAATTTTAAAATTACCAGAATACGGGACGCTTTTGCCATCTTGCGAGACATTTTCATTAATCATCCCAATGTGGGACAACGTTTCCAAGTGCGGGACTGTCCCACAGAATCCGGGACGGTTGACCGCATTACTCTAATCGGCTCCAGCTCGTACAAACTCTCAAACTCACGTGCAGTATACATCTCTGTCTTCAAGCTCATCAAATATCTGTTATTTAATTCAATATCGACAGACTTTTTAAATATGGGCTATTTCCCATTCACCGAAAATTTCCATACAGAATTTGCATTAATGTGTTTCTGCTCATTTACGACATGTCTTTTTTCTGCTACGGCTTTTTTGAGGATGCGATAATGTTCCTATGTTGTCGCAAGTTAATTTTTTTTTTTTATTTATTTTGGTTGTTGATCGTCATGACTTTCATGTCTTGTTACGTGATGGTTGTGGTGTTTTAGATGTTCTGCAGCTGTGGAATAATTTGTGTCTTATTGCCAGCATGTAATGTGTCTTGCTGCCATGTGTTGAAATTTCTACAAGTTATGCCTTTGTACACTGCATCATAACTTCGATATTCAAGTATATTTATTCCTGACTCTTCCTAGTAGCCCCTGTTCATTGTTGGTTGGTTCACATTTCTTCGTAAGGTTTTGTGCAGTTTAATACGTTATGTGTAAGCTCTGTTTATTTATTAAGTTTGCTGATCAAAGTCGTAGAGCAACGTGTATTTTGTTCCTGTGTGGTATTGTCATTGTGTGTGTGAGGGGTGAGGGAGAGGCGGAGGGTGTCGTGTGTTTATTATTTGTTAGTTTCCCATCATTGCGGATGCACTGTATCTGTAGTGTTTGTTTCTTGTTTGTGTACTATATGCGTGTTGTAGCCATCGTTTCTAACCTGTATACGAGAAATGTAAATAAAATCGTTTCTATGAAAATTCATATAAATTTCGACCACAGAAGACGTCTTGTACGCAATAAAGGCGAAACGCGTAAGGATAACAAAAATATTGGTTTGCCTTAGTTACAAGAGACGGTCAAAGGCAATAATCGTCAGTTTAATGTTGGCAACTGAGGGACACAATATGACAAATTAATTATAAATGTATCTTTTTTATAGTTAAGGTAGAAACTGTTTGTTTTAATGTGGTGTACAATGATGAAAATATGTCATTCGTTCCTAATTATTTATTAAATTTGTGACACTCATTTCAAAAAAATGTATCTGACAAAATAGCCGCGGTGGAGTAGCCGAGCGGTCTAAGGCGCCTCACTGCAGAGCGCGCGGTTGCTCGCGGTCGGAGGTTCGAGTCCTCCCTGGACCATTGGGGTGTGTGTGTGTGTGTGTGTGTGTGTGTGTGTGTGGGTTGTCCTTAGGTTAGTTTACCTTAATTTAAGTAGTTCGTAAGCTACGGACTGATGACCACGCAGTTTGGTGCGATAAATTTACAAACATTTGAAGTTTCTAACAAAACACAATTACCAGAAATTACGTTCTTATTTTCATCTTATTTTACATTCACTTGCTTTGAGAGGAGCAATCTCATCGTTTCTGTAATTAATGTCAAGTGTCGTATACCCTAGAAAAAAATAGCTTACTTTTACTATCTGTGTTCACACAAACCCGTCGTCAAGAAGTTATTTATCATCTTGAATTTGCTCAAAATGCTGTCACAAGACGTTACAGTTACTGACATTGTGATAGATACTCTCACGTCTGGGTCGATACTTAGAGAAGCACCCATTAGGCCATACTTTATTACCTCCGTTACCAGGAGCGTGAAAATAGCTACACTGTTTGGGAGCAAAATTAGCTCTACCTTTTCAAGATAACATTAAATAAAGTTTCATTTAAGACTGTTCCTGACTGGAAGTAAATCGAATGAAATGGTTCTAATTTTTCAAACAATTTCTTTGTCAGTATACCGTGGGATACTTGCAGTAAATAGCAAGTATTGTAACGGAAAGGGTAAAGAGATCTAGACAACTGGGTTTTTAAAAGTTTGTAGTGTTATTTTATTTATCGAAAAAAAACTCATTCCGATTAAAAAAAAAAAAAAACAAAAAAAAAAACAAAAAAAAAAACAATCGATGTAGCGTTCTAGATCCTACAACTTTTTAATTTAACACTTTTCTGTGGAAGCTAAGGAACACGTTTATTCCCAAATTTGGAAATGTTCTTGGCTGTATTCATCATCTTTGATCGTGTTTGATCAAATAGAAACTCTGTTTTAAATTTTGTTTCTTATACACTTTTTTTAGGTAATACTTTTTTCATTCGTTCCTTCTTAATGCTTGGACTATTAGACAGTGCTTGTAGGTAGTGGACTGGCATCCGTCACGTGTGTGTGCATCTCTCGTTAGCGCAAACGCACACTGCAAGTTTCGCCTGATTTGTCCGCTTCTTTCAGCGTATTGCAGTGCGGATGCCCAAATGTAGTCTATTACGCTTACTTTCACTCACTTATGACGTACGGCATTGTTTTTTGGGGTAACTCGCCTGATGCAAAAAGGATATTTCTGGCTCAAAAAAGGGCGGTTCGAGCAATATGTGGTGTAAGTTCACGAACGTCATATTGACCCCTTTCCAGTAGTCTGGGAATTTTGACACTGGCGTCACAATACGTTTTTTTCTTTAATGTCGTTTGTTATTAATAATATCAGCTTATTCCCACGAGTTAGTAGCTTTCACTCGGTGAATACTAGTCAGAAGTCGAATCTGCATTTGCATCACATCACCTTGACACTTGTGCAGAAGGATGTACAGTATTCTGCGGCATCCATTTTCAATAAGCTGCCACAAGAACTAAAGAATCTTAGCACTAATGCACACGCTTTCAAATCTAAATTGAAGAGTTACCTCATGGCTCACTCCTTTTATTCTGTCGAGGAACTCCTAGAAAAGTCAAACAATTAAGCTAATTGATTTTTTCTTTATTGATTTTCACTTTGTCTTAAGATTGTCGTGTGCAAAGGACTACTTAAAAATTTACCGCGGTGGAGTAGCCGAGCGGTCTAAAGCGTCTCGCTTCGGATCGCGCGGTAGCTCGCCGTGGAGGTTCGAGTCCGCCCTGGGGCATGGGTGTGTGTGTTTGTCCTTAGGTTAGTTTACCCAGGTTTAAGTAGTTTGGAAGCTAAGGACTGATGACCACGCAGTTTGGTCCCATACATTTACAAACAAACTTAAAAATTTTCTATTACCATTCTTGTGTAGCAATTAATGTATTGACTTGTTCCATGACCATGGAGTCTCACTCCTCAATTGGGTCCTATGGAACACAAAAAAAAACAATAAAATAAATAAAAATAAAGTGTAATTTCCTTGAAACTTCCTCGCAGATTAAAATTGTGTGCCGGAACCGGGACTCGAACCTGAGACCTTTGCCTTTCGCGGGCAAGCGCACTACCGACTGTGCTATCCCGACACGACTCACGATGCCGCCTCACAACTTTACTTCCGCCAGTACCTCGCCTTCTACTTTCCAAACTTCACAGAAGCTCTCCTGCGAACCATGCAAGACTAGCACTCTTGGAAGAAAGGCTATGGTGGAGACATGGCTTAGCCGCAGCCTAAGGGATGATTCCAGAATGAAACTTTCACTCTGCAGCGGAGTGTGCGCTGATATGAAACTTCCTGGCAGATTCAAATTGTGTGCCCGCGAAAGGCAAAGGTCCCAGGTTCGAGTCCCGGTTCCGGCACACAATTTTAATCTGCCAGGAAGTTTCAAATCAGCGCACACTCCGCTGCAGAGTGAATGTTTCATTCTGTAATTTCTTTATTCGGCTCACCACCACCACTGAGAAACAAATTAGAAAACGGGCGTTTTCCTTAGCTGCGTCCCTGAACTGTTTGCGACAAGTGCAAGCTGCCGACTTTCCCGCCGCTTTACACGACTCTGCGAAGAGATTCATCCGACAGGATTGCCCGGTGCCGAAGTACCGAGGAGAGTCATCGCAGAGCGCTGAAAGCGACGCTTCGCGGCGTGAGACAATCGCCCAGCTGTACAATGCGGCATTCCTCGCCAGCAACCGAGAGAGGACGAAATCCACGCCCAAGTTTCCGCGCGCCCGGCTTGTGTACCGAAGACTGCGCCGCCGATAGAGAGCGAACACTTCTGCTGAAATTTAAACTGTTACTTCCGCCGAGGAGGCGTCCTCCGTCCTCGCACGTGACGAATTAATTAAAGAGAGGCTGTGCGAGAGAGCGCCATTTTGGACCTGCGCCCCTAATCCTGCCGTCGCAACTACCACCACCCCCTCTCCCTCTCCCTTACTGGGTTCTTCCCAACTTTCCCTCGGGAAGCTATTTCCATTCGTTACGCAAACAGGATTCCGAACTACTCGGCGTTCCTTTCCCGAAGAAAGGTTGCGTAACTCGAGATGTTTATCGGCCCCCAAAACTTTTATTTTATGGTGCGAACGTTTATAGCATACTCACCCCCCGGGGAAGGAGGCGGAGCTGGGACTAGCTTGGACACACGGGCGCTATGTTGCGCTGCCCCTCCTGCAATGTACAGTGCTGTGTTTGCGGAATTAGCCGGGGCTTAAATCCGTATTTGCTCGCCCGCGCCCCTCCCCCCTCGCGCTAGTAATAGACGGACGCCGTCCCAAATGTCCCCGCAGGGGATTCATTAAGCGGAGACAATCTCCCTGCAGGGAAACGATCATTGCACCCGAAGCGCGTCATACATTTTAATGCGCGGTACTGACTCACGCGGCCATTGTGCTAACCCTGTTTTGGTGCGGACGACTGATTCACTCGCTCGTCAGGGTCTGTGTGTATGCGAGCTCCGAACACATCCCTCAGCATCCAAAAGTGTGATGAAAAAACTCACAGCGGATGACTTCTACATCTCAAGGTGTGTAGCAGAAGGTATTTTCAGTATCATTCTCACTTCGTCCTAGTTCAGTCGCGTATGGTTCGCGCGGCTGTGATAGAATAATGCAAGGTATTTGGTAGAAGAATAACATGAATGAACAGTTTATTATGATGTCAGTTCCAAGGGAACAGACGTTGGCGGTGATCCGCAGCAGAGATAAATATATCCGTGTCTTCGCAAATCGCGAAATTTCCCGACGTCTGCTGCTCCTGTAAGATGAACAAACGATCTGCAACACATGAAAATTTGTGCCGGACCGGACTCAAACCCGGGTATCCCGCTTTTCGCGAGCGGTCGCCTTAACCACTCGTCAACCCGTGCACGCTCCCCGAGCAGATTCAAACCTCCATATTTTACACTTGAGGGATAGAGACAAGTGTAACACGTGGAAGTTTGGATCTGCTTGGGGAGCGTGCACGGGTGGCGGTCGATGTGTATTGGTTGCTGCACTGGTACCAATGAAGGGAAGACTACTTTATGAAATAGTAAATCATCATTTATCATGCCAACTGTCATGGGAATATAACCTTTAGTTTATTTGTAAGGAAGTTGTAATGGTAGGTCCGATTGACAGCTTAAAATTTAGAAGTTACTCACTATAGCTGTTTTGGCAGTTTGTAACGTTTCGGTGCTTATTATCTTCAGGCTCCACTTATGGACTGATGCAACTATCCAATCAGTAATTTGATGAATGGAGGCCTCTGTTTAAACTGCAAGCATACTAATGTCTGCGGATACCAGGTTAAACAGAGCATACTGATTGTACGAGTACAGTTGCATCAGTTCGTAACCGGAACCCTTAAGATGGTGTTCATGAGACACCGAAACTGGTAGTGTAATTAAATAAAAACCTAACATTACGTCTGATGGAATTTATCTCCGTAAGTACGTGCAATTGTATACAAAGTGAGTATCGTAAGATATAAAACAAACTTTTGTTTCGCGAGCGGTTTCAGATATCCAAAAGAGGTTTTTGGCAAATGATTGTGCCCTAATGGACACGCAGTTTGGTTTGTGATAAAGAGTCGTAGTTCATGTACCAATTCCATTAAGATATTGAAGAATGTCTTTCTTTTGTTTTCATTATATATATAATCGGCATTAACCTTCATAAGTCGTATAAATAGGTATGATGGAAAACTATGCACCATTACTGGTAAAACATATTGCTTTGAGTTATCTCTGAAACATAATACTCGTATTTAATTTCTGCATGGGTCTATGAGATACTGATTTAATATGAACCAAACTGCAATCAGTCCCTCTTTAACTTTTTTTTTTTTTTTTTTTTTTTTTTTTTTTTTTTGCTCCACAAGAAATTTGCCATAACTGGTAGCATTACGTACAGTTTATTACGTTAGAAATAGCACGACCTGTAACACCGAAGTGTTGAGTGCTACAAATGTTTTAAATAAATTATGTACAGCAACACGTTTCGAGCTTCATGAGCACTAGCAACGAGGTACTCTTAAAATATAGAGCGTATATTCCGTGACATATACCTTCGTAAGTGCTATTGTTTAAAGTCTCTAAAATTTAACATCTAAATATATCCAGATTTCCTTTATTTATTTCATCCCTCAGCACGGATTGGGGAGAGAGGGTGCAGCGGAACAATCTACCAACTTTCGAGTCTACAGAAGTTAAACAAATATAGTCGAATACAACGCATAAGTCCAAGTGGTAGACTTAAAACTGAATTTCAAAGTTTAGAGACATTATAAAATATTTATTCAGAGGACGCTGCTTTGTAATAAATTATTTAATTAGACAGGGCTGTTTCGGCGTGAATGCCTTCGTCAGGTTAAATTGGCATCTCTTTTTATCTTTATAAGGGCGCTGTTTATCTATCTGTTGGGTTCTTATTTCACAGATGTATTAGAACTACTGTTGATATATAAAGAACTACAATAACAACAGTTCTAATACATCTGTGAAACAAGAACTGAACATATCAGATAAACAGCGGCCTTGTAAAGATAAGAAGAGCTACCAATTTAACCTGTCGATGGCATTAACGCCAAAACAGGTCTGTCGAATTCAATAATTTATTAAAAAGCAGCATCATTTGAATAAATATTTTATAATTTCTCTAAATGTCATATACGATACAGTGGGGCCAGAAGTTGGTATATGAATTTAAAAGTATTTGAAAGGTGACAGAAATGGGAAAACAAAATTAAATTACGCTGTCTTCAAGTATCAAATTAACAAACGGTGATAACAATGCCATATGGAAAACTGAAATAGTTGAAGTACTTCAACTCTGGCACACTTTTACATTGGAACACTTGAGGACAACCGTAGTTCTGGTACTGGGGCAGGATAAAGGACAGTGGTCGTAACATCGAGCACTTTTAACTTTCACGAAATGAGAAATGGGACTTGCCCTGCGATGGTTGACTGAAAGAGAAATGCTTAGGCCGGTATTACACTATCAAATTATTTGTCAAAGAATTGGACAAAGAAAAGTTGGACGTAGTGTAATGGGAACGTCGTCCAATATTTCATCAAATCTAAGGCCTCGGCCTAGATTTGATCAAAGAAATCGCTCGTCTTCTGTTTCCTGCAGTGAAAATTGTGACCGCTTGGAGCGCTAGTAGTGTACAGCTTCCTTGCCACTACAGCTGTTTTATTTGGACTTCGGAGTTTAAATATCTGACATTACTTGGACATAACGTTCGTATTCGTAAACATGGCTAGTAGTGGAATGTTTGTGTAGTGTTTTCTAGCAACAACAAAATTAAAAAAAATATCAGATGGGGCGTTGTATAACAGGCGACAAGGCCATTTCACAGTGTCCGTCACATCAATTCGCGTAGCCCAATACCCTGCGGCGAAAGTGAGGTTGAGTTACAGTCCGTGATGTAAAAAGTCATTATATACTATCGGAATTGAAGAAGTAATACCCCTAAATCTTATTTAACGCCGAAACAGATTTTAGAATGTATGATTTTTGTAACTTTGTGTGCCAAGAGCTCGGAAGTGAAACAACTTTCAAAACATCGACATCTGTTTGCAAGCGAATCTATTTACATATAAATACGACAGCCAATTTTTGTAAGGAAATAAATAGAGCCTATTTACTTTATCAGCAATGTTTCCCCCCTTACATTGTTAATAACGTCATAAACAATTTAGATTATCCTCTTTGTCATTGCTCATATTTTCCATTTAATGAAACTTGCTTTATCAACTTAACAATCTCATTCGTATAGACTGTTTGAGTCAGCCTTTTTGTTAGTCTATTACAAACTGTGAAGGATGAATAGCGACAAAATAATTAGCAGTGAACGGCCTGGCTGTTATTGTCGACGGCATAAAAAAAAAAGAAAATCCTCCTGTTACCGAAATATATTTTATTTATCTCGCTCTGACACCCACGGTTTCATCCAAGTGCGTTTCCTTTTCTTTTTTCCCACCTTCTCTTCTAAATGCAGACAACGCAACTGTAGTATAAACAACAGCTGAGCATTACACCGCCATTTTGAAGCAAATTTGACAAAATATTGGATGATAGTGTAATATCCCCTTTTGCGTTTCATCCAATTTCTTTGTCAAAAAAATATGACCAATGTTTCATTCAATTTATTCGTCCAATTCTTTGTCCAATAATTTGATAGTGTAATACCGGCCTTAGGGAAAAAGAGTGAAAAGTAAATTAGTTTCTTTCTCGAATTTATTCGTGCAATTAAAAGCTCCGTAACTCTTCAATATTTTTTGCTTTCATACGGTTTTACTGCACAGCTATGAGTAATAAATGTTATATGCATGCAGGAAAATTAGATAATGTTCGGGATGTGCCACAGTAAATGTTCAAATGTTTGTTAAGCTTATGGGACTTAACTACGGGGTCATCAGTCCCTAAACTTACAAACTACTTATCAACTACCTTATACTAAAGACAGCACAAATATCCATGCCCGAGGGGGGATTCGAACCCCCGACCGTAGTGGCCGTGCAGACCGTGACTGGAGCGCCTTAGTCTCCTCGGCCACCGCCGCCGGCTGTGCCACAGTACCCTCAAACTTATCATAATGGCGTCGATCCAGAAGTTCAAATTACCCCGCAACTACAACGCTTCCGATAGTAGTATTTACAACATATCTGATTAGATGCGTGGCGAATTGGACTTTCAAGGCCGTATCATAGGTGCGTAGCGTTTCCGTTGACGGCAAATCGGTTCGTGCCGAATTCTGCAGGTGACGCCTTGTACGTATGCTACACCGCAGCACACTATCGTTCGCTGGGTTGCCTGACCCGCCAGGGAGACTCACTGCTGCCTTGCGTTCCAACCGCGTGTAGACAAACTGTGAAGCAGGTTATCGCAATGTTACGCACCATTAGCCTAGGTTGTTGTTGTTGTTGTGGTCTTCAGTCCGGAGACTAGTTTGATGCAGCTCTCCACAATACCCTATCCTGAGCAAGCCTCTTCATCTTCACATAAGAACGGCAACCTACATCTGTCTGAATCTGCTTACTGTATCCATCTCTTGGTCTTCCTCTGCGATTTTTTCCCCACACACTTCCCTCCAATGCTAAATTCTCAATTCCTTGATGTCTAAGAATGTGTCCTATCAATCTATCCCTTCTTTTAGTCAAGGTATGCCAGAAATTTCTTTTCTCCCCAATTCTGTTCAGTAGCTCATCATTAGTTACGCGATCCACCCACCTAATCTTTAGCATTCTTCTGTAGCACCATATTTCAAAAGCCTCAATCATCTTCCTGTCCGCACTGTTTATCGTCCATGTTTCACTCCCATTCAAGGAAACACTCCATACAAATGCTTTCAGTAAGGACTTCCTTAGGCTTAAATCAATATTCGTTGTTAACAAATTTCTCTTTTTCAAGAACGCTTTTCTACCCATCGCCATTCTGCATTTTACATCCTCTGTACTGCGACCATCATTTGTTATTTTACTGCCCAAGTAACAAAACTGATCTACCTCCTTTATTGCTTCGTTTCGCAATCAGATTCCTTCAGCATCACTTGATTTTCTTACACTGCACTCCATTACCCTAGTTTTGCTCTTGTTAATGTTCATCGTATATGCACCTTTCAGCACACTGTCCATTCCGTTCAATTGCTCTTCCAGGTCCTTTGCTGTATCTGACAGAATTACTATGTCATCGGCAAAACGCAATGTTTTTAATTCTTCACCCTGAACTTTTAATTCCTTCTCCAAATTTCTCCTTGCTTTCCTTTATAGCTTGCTCAGTGTAGAAATTGAATAATAATGGGGAAATACTAGAACCCTGTCTTACTCCCTTTCCAACCACTGCAACCCTTTCATGCTCTTCAACTCTGACAACCGCTGTCTGGTTTTTGTACAAGTTGTAAATAACCTTATGCTACCTACATTTTACTCCTGCTTGCTTCAGAACTTGAAAGAGTTTATTCCAATCAACATTGTCAAAAGCCTTCTCCAAATCTACAAAAGCTAGAAATGTAGGTTTGCCTTTTCTTAATCTGTCTTCTAGGATAAGCCGTAAAGTGAGTATTGCCTCCCGTGTTCCTACATTTCTCCTGAACCCAAACTGATCTTCCCCGAGGTCGGCTTCTACCAGCTTTTCCATCCTTCTGTATATAATTGGTGTTAATATTTTGCAACCATGACTTATTAAACTGATGGTTCTGTAGTTTTCATACCTGTCTGCACCTGCTTTCTTTGGAATGGGGATTATAACATTTTTCTTAAAGTCTGAGGGTACTTCGCCTGTCTCATACAACTTACACACCAGGTGAAACAGGTTTGTCATGGCTGGTTCTCCCAGAGACTTCAGTAGCTCTGAGGGAATATCATCTACTCCAGGGGCCTTGTTTCGACCTAGGTCTTTCAGGGCTCTGTCAAATTCAAATTCTTCTCTCAATACAGTATCTCCTATTTCATCTTCATCTACATCCTCTTCCCTTCCTACAATATTGTCTCGAAGTTCATTTCCTTTGTAGAGCCCCTCTATATACTTTCCACCTTTCAGCTTTCCCTTCTTTGCTGAGAGCGTAGGTAGTATTTGAAAAACTGACAGAAACTTTGGGACCAACTTGTTTTGCGAAACCTGCTGTCTCGTCTCGCTCAACTTTGATGGACACATGTTACTAACGCGTCGCGCGGGGCAAAATTCGACATTAAAACGTGTCACAGGGCGAACTCGTCAGGTCCTGGGAGTGACGTAGTGAGTCCTAAGTTGGTAACACTGATGAAGTGTCGGGAAGATTTATTGTGGGAGCGGACAGGTGAAGCGACGGGCGCGCTGCGGATTAACAGCGCGGTGCCATATATCAGCTGGTGCGGCTCTTTTGCAGCCCCACGTGGAAGGGCCGAGGGCGTCGCGTAACACAACAGGTAGCCCCGGGCCAGCCCGCTGTCAGCGCCTAATTGCGATGATGTTTCACTGTCCGCGGCCTCCATCAATAAAGCAGGGGCCACCCGCTGTCTCCTAGGACGACAATGCGATTAAAACGTACTGCTCCGCTCTGTACTTTTCCGCGCAGGAGACGCTATTGTATGTTCTGCCTTGGAATTGTCTCCGAACGCGGATGACTGTTCCAGTTGCAAATTCCAACACATCCTGTATGTGTGTTCTGAAATATCAAACAAAAGGACACATTTCACATTAACAACCCGTTTGTATGAGACGTCCATCCGTTTTCATTATCCATTCATCTCCTGCTACATATGACAAGTAAATTTTCTGTTGTTTACAATATCGCCAAAATCCATTTTTCATTCTGGTTACCAGCCAGTAAAACCCCCAATTCTATAAATAATCGAATTCCCGTTTACATAATTGCTTCAAACGTCTCATAACCTTATAAATTTACATTTTAGTTCAAGTTTGTAATCGAGAAAAAGATATTACATTTCATTAGATTAATACTTGTTCCATATATCTTGAATACGACATTTCGTTTATAGTGTGAAACGTGTCAGTTTAATCAAATATATCTTTACGTACTATTGCAACACATTCAGCTATAACACTGTAGTAAATAAATACTGCAACCAGCCACAAGGCTGTGTCTAAGCCATGTCTCCACCATATCCTTTCTTCCAGGAGTGCTAGTCTTGCAAGGCTCGCAGGAGAACTTCTGTGAAGTTTGGAGAGTAGAAGGCGAGGTACTGGCGGAAGTGAAGTTGTGTGGGGGAGCCGTGAGTCGTGTGGGGTAGCTCAGTGGTAGAGCGCTTGCCCGCGAAAGGCAAAGGTCTCAGGTTCGAGTCATGGCTCCGGCACACAATTTTGATCTGCCAGGAAGTTTCATATCAGCGTACCCTCTGCTGCAGAGTGAACGTTTCATTCTAGGCACAAGATTTTTATACATAAATTTATTTGACCGTTACTAATTTCGAGCATGAGCCCATCATCAGACGGTCTACATCGGTGTCTTCAGAGAAAGGTCTTCTTTATACATTATAGGAGAGAGATGTGTGTTTTTGTGTCGCTCCATGTTGATCTGTGCGGTACACTCAATTCAATAATGTATAAAGAAGATCTCTCTGAAGACACCAATGAAGCTCAGAATCAACACTGCCCTCTGATGATAGGCGCAGGATTAACCAGTAACGGTGATTTACAAAAATATTGTCGCTGGTTGCAGTATTCATTTGCTACAGTGTCATTACGAAAACAGCTGCGTTGTTCTTAAATCAATAATGGATATAATAAATATCTAAAACGTCATCTAAAGAGTTTCATTCAAAAATTCTTTTAATTTCATTTTAAATGATAGTTTGCTCCCTGATGGACTTTTGATGCTATTTGCTAAGTGACCAAAGGTCATTGTGGTAGCCTAATTCACCAGTTTCTGCAACAAACTTAGATTGAACCTCTAATAGTGAAGATCATCCTTTCTCGTAGTGCAATAATTAGGCACAATGCTACTAGTTTTGCATTAGGTTGGGTTATTAATAGCAAATTTCATACGTAAATAAAGATTGAGGCTATTGTGACGATCACTAGATGATAAAATAAATGTCTGCAGCTGATCTTGGGCGGGCTCTAACAATTATCCTGATTAAACGTTTTTGTGTAATGAATACATTTTTTGTTACCCAATGTAGAACTACCGCAAAATACGATGACATATGATGTAATTGAATGAAAATAGGCATTGTAAGCTTTTATATTTAAGCCAATATACAGGGACCTTGGAGATAAAAAATTACTTAGAAAATGTCTGTACACAATACCCTAATGAGAGTTTCAAGTGCTGCTTGTGGCAACGAGTACCGAAAACAGTGTTCGCTGGATGGATAGTACTCAAAATAGGTGTGATGGATGCTTCTTAAATGATGGTGTAATTAGCAGGACAAAAGTGATGGACGAATTAGGCATCCAACCAGGAAATAATATGATTTGATAGCTGCTCTGACTGTCATAGATCGTCAACGACCAGTTGAAGCTAAAAGGGTTACGGAAGCCACCACTATGGAGTCCAGAGTAAGGGAAAGATTCCTGAAAAAATCTGCAGAGGATAAAGAAGCAGCTGGGCAGCAAGATTATGCCACTGGAATGTTCTGAAAGAAGCATACAATGAGTCAAAAACACCTTGAACAATTTTTTCTCATTTTCTCGAAACTATATTTTCTGAACATTAGGTACATCGATCTTCATAATTGTTTTAGCTGTGTTCTCCAAATTTCTCCCAATTGAAGACTGGAACACTATCTTTGTGTAATGTCGAATACATTGCAGAATTGAACTATGTTTGTCATTCTGTATGTATTCTTTACGGAAATTTTTAGACAAAATAGTAATGAAGTGTAAGAAGTGCTTTTCTATTTCCCGAGATATACTACAAACTGCAAAACAAGCGGCATAATGTGTTCCTGCGAATAATGACAGCAGCCTGCCACAGTCTAAATGCTATGAGACTGGCGATGCACCAGAAAATGGTTCTAGAATGCGAACGTGTATTATAAAAACATCTATTAGGCAAACTATTGTCATTTGAGGAAATGCATACTGTAAACCATCAGCTGTTTATTATTTTTCAATCTTCTACCGGTTTCGGTTATAAACCATCATCACGGAAGAGAACTACACAGACTGATCAAACAGGTGCATTATATGCCTCCTTATGCATACTGGCATGCATGTCACACAATAAAAATAAATAAGACGTCACTAAGCGTCAAGTCTTAATTAAAAACATAAAATCAATGCTAAGCTATGTGATGGTGAACCAAGGTCTATTGTAAAGAGAACCTAACACAACTATTGAACACATCAGTTGGTTCACCATCACACAGCCTGGCATTGATTTTATGTTTTTAATTAAGACTTGACGCTTAGTGACGTCTTATTTATTTTTATTGTGTGACATGCATGCCAGTATGCATAAGGAGGCATATAATGTACCTGTTTGATCAGTATGTGTAGTTCTCTTCCGTGAAGATGGTTTATAACCGGAACCGGTTAGAAGATTGAAAAATAATAAACATGTGATGGTTTACAGTATGCATTTCCTCAAATATCTTACGGCTGTTGAACCACATCTCAATAAAAATTTGAAAATATTGTAATTCTTAAACTCTAACATTTATTTCAATAAATTGTCTATTACAGCTTGGGTTAATGTCATTCAGTGTTGGTACAAAATCGGAAATTCTTTCGAATTGTAGATAAGAGTGATGTGCACCGAAAGTAAGGTATGAAAATGCAGCCCGTTCATGTCCAGGTTGTCTTCAGAGGTACACTGAAGAGCCAAGGAACCTGGTGTGGGTGTGCGTAAGCCAACGTAGAGAAATGTAAACACTCAGAGGAGGGAGCCTATGTCAGGCAACAGGTGTCTGGCACAAGCGTTACATCGGCTACTGCTGCTACGGCAGGATATCGCGGCCTAAGTGAGTTTGAATGTTGATTATAGCAGGCGCACGAGACATGCAACACATCGTCTCCGAGGTAGCGGATAAGGAGGGGATTTTCCCGTACGACCATTTCACGACTGCATCGTGATTATCGGGAATCCGGAAAAAACATCAGATTTCCAACATCGCTGCGACCAGGAAAACATCCAGCAAGAACGGGACCAACGACAACTTAAGAGAATCGTCCAACGTGAGAGAAGTGGAAACCCTTCTGCAAATTTTAATGCTGGGCATCGACAAGTGTCGGCGCGCGAACCATTCAATGGAACATAAGCGATGTAGGCTTTCGAAGCCAAGACCCAATCGTGTAGCCTTGCTGAATGCACGACACAACGCTTTACGCTTCGTGTACCAACCTAGTTCACGCAGTACTCGAAAGTGATAACACTGAACTACTTCCAACGAAATTGATAAATAATTTCAAACCTTTACGCCACTGAGACTTCCTGGCAGATTAAAATTATGTGCCGGAACCGGGACTCGAACCTGGGACCTTTGCCTTTCGCGGGCAAGCGCACTACCGACTGTGCTATCCCGACACGACTCACGATGCCGCATCACAACTTTACTTCCGCCAGTACCTCGCCTCCTACTTTCCAAACTTCACAGAAGCTCTCCTGCGAACCATGCAAGACTAGCACTCCTGGAAGAAAGGATATGGTGGAGACATGGCTTAGCCACAGCCTGAGGGATGTTTTCAGAATGAAACTTTCACTCTGCAGCGGAGTGTGCGCTGATATGAAACTTCCTGGCAGATTAAAATTGTGTGCCGGACCCGGGACTCGAACCTGGGACTTTTGCCTTTCGCGGGCAAGCGCACTACCGACTGTGCTTTCCCGACACGACTCACGATGCCGCCTCACAACTTTACTTCCGCCAGTACCTCGCCTCCTACTTTCCAAACTTCACAGAAGCTCTCCTGCGAAAGGCAAAGGTCCCAGGTTCAAGTCCCGGTTCCGGCACACAATTTAAATCTGCCAGGAAGTTTCATATCAGTGCACACTCCGCTGCAGAATGAAAGTTTCATTCCTTTACGACACTCTTTCTCGCTGAAAGTCCCCACGCAATGACGTGAGGAAAACGTTTATCGCTTTCTTCATATTAGCTGTCTATGTGGTCAAACTTCAGCAACTACACAGACGTTTTAATTTATTACTTGTCCATTACTAACTCCAATCACTACACAATTGCTAAGTAATTTTTTGTCTGCACGGTCCCTGTATATTGGCTTTTCTGTTTCTATCACTGTGGCAGGCGTGCTGATATTCCTTGCCTGAAGCATCAGAGTGGCCAGTGTGCTGACATTTGTTGAAAGACCATTTAAGACTATAACAACTATTTAAAAGTAAATAAATCATTCGTTTTTGGATACGGGAGAATTTTATGTTTCAGGTGGATAATATTTTTTTTTTTTTTTTTTTTTTTTTTTTTTTTTTTTTTTTTTTTTTTTTTTTTTTTCAAGTCCACGTCCCCTTATTGGGGATCTACAACGGATAACTACTGTACATTAGTATTCGATCATCCCTCGTAAAATCTGTCGTCTTCCAAGCGCATCAGACATTGTTTGCAGCTCACAGAGGCGAGGCAGAGTGGTGATATTGACTGTGCTCGTTCTCAGCCAGCTCATCTAGAGCTGTGTAACTGCCGGGGCAATATGCGTGAGACGGGCGCGGGCAGAGCACTTGGTGACCCGCGGGCCTCCATCTGCCACTAATGGCGGCGCATTCCGCAAAGCTTTCAGCCACTGCTGGACTCCTCGGCCAGCATTCCTGCGCCTTTTCCACCGCCCTGGAGAGTTGACCCGCGTCATTCACCTGCTCGGCCGCCATTTGCGGGCGTTCTCTCGCCGAGGGCTGGAGGAATGCATTAAGCCGGCGGCCGCGGTTCCCAGCTGAGTGCCGGCACAGCCCGCCAAAGCCCCTGCCCGATGCTTAGCTTCCCGGGGAAAGAACGCGTTAGGTCACAGTCACTCTGCTTAAAATACGGGGTTTATAAATATCAAATAATAAATGAATGTCCAGAGACATATTCTGTCTCGATATGTATCAAAAATATTAATTTGAAACAGAGACATTGACTTAACACTCAGAGTGCCAATCACGTCAATTGTCTGGATACGTAAATTTCTGTAGAATGCCAATCATGTCATTTGACGTGATTTTTGTTTTCGTGCTTTTAAAAACAGAATCAAGTTTATTGACGGGCTAGATCCACCTTAAATACCTTACTTGGTAAACCTAGTGTCTAAACCAGCCTATAGATCTTTTATTTAGTTTCTAAATCGTCCGACTGGTCGCATTCATTGTATGAATCGGGGCAGGTAGAAAGTGGTGTCCGCTCTCTCAGTAGGTAAATCAACGGACATGGCTTCACGTAAATTATTGTCCCCGAAAGTACTGAGAGGTGACTGACAGAGGGGTGACACAGCAACTTATCGTAGTGACTCTACAGACTGTTTGCGAAGTAGAGAAGTTTTTAGTGGGGCCCTTGGCGTCGGTGTTGTATGTGATTTAGATGCTCTGTGTTCAGTTCTGAATTTATTTCAAAGAGCAGACAATTATTTACGCCAGACTGAAGATAAAGAAACTAAGTGCAGCTGGGGTTACTTCTGCAAGCAGAATGTCTGGCGCTCTAAGAGATGGAATGGCTTACATGGCCGGCAGTCAAAGTGTTAAAATTTGAGCGGCGGCTGGGATCGAACCCGAGACTTTCTCCTTCCTAGGCAAGCACTCGACGCACTAAGCCAGCGTGATCTCATGGCCCTGGTAACTGCACGGCCTGTCTTAAAGTAGTCTCCTTCCACAATACTATTTTTTGCCTTTATTGTTATTTTAATACCTGTGCTTACAGGTAGGCTAGCAGCAGTCTCCTACACTGCTCTTGAGCCTCGTGATTTTACATAGATGAACATGAAATGATAAACAATGGTAAAGTCGCTCTCTCTCTCTCTCTCTCTCTCTCTCTCTCTCTCTCTCTCTCTCTCTCTCTCTCTGTGTGTGTGTGTGTGTGTGTGTGTGTGTATGTGTGTGTGGAGGGACGGGGTAAAACACAGCTACACTTTTTCTTCTTCTTTTACTTCAGTGTTTGTCTCGCGCGACTCTCTGGGGTCCGCTACATGGATCCGTTGTCTTCATTTCATTCTGTCTCGGGCTGCATCTGGATGGATGTTCGCGCTCTTCAGGTCTTAATGCAGCGTATCAGCCCAGCGTTTCTTTGGTCGTACGTTGGGTCTTCTGCCGACTACTTCAAATGTGTAACCCGTCGTGGCAATAGAGCCATGTCAGGCCCGTGGAACATGTCCAAACCACCGAAGACAGCCTCGCGCATCTTGTCTTGGATCGGTGTAGCACCCAACTGTTGGAAACGTGATCTAACCTAGTGACACCTGCTGTCCACCTTATCATCTGTGTTTCCATTACACTTAGGCGGTGTTTTGTCTCAACTATAGTCGGCCAGCACTCGCATCTGTTCAAGGCGACTATTCGGATGACAGTGCGGTAGATTTGTTTATTTTAAGCCATCTTTCATCCTGCAGTCGCAAGTGACACCTGTTGTTGTTCGCCATTTCATCCAGGCTGCCTGAGCTCTAGAGTTGACCTCTTCGGTGAGTCAGCCGTCAACAGTGATCGTGGAACCAAGGTACTTAAACGTATTCACACGAGTCAAATTTTTCCTGGAGACCAGGCGGCGAAGAAGCTGAAAGAACCAACCTCAGACCTCTGCAGCGTCTGTTCTCCATGTCAGGAGCGGCCTCTCCTTTTGCGGGTAGTAGCTCTAAAGTGCTTGGTGACAGGCTGTGTGACGAGCTGACCGTAAAATGCTTATGTAAATGTGAAACGTAGTCACACCAAGTGATGAATACAGTAAACACGTTCAAGTATCTGTGAGTTTCCATTGGTATTGAGAGATGAGGCTTAGAGAGAATAGAGCAGCGTGGAGAGCTGCATCAAACCAGTCTTCGAATTCAAGATCAAAACAACGTTGCTTCCGACAACAGGCATAAGGCGATTAAAAAATAAAATGTTTGCACGTCTATGGGACTTAACTTCTTTGGTTATTAGTTCCTAGGCTTACAATCTACTTAAACTAAGTTAAACTAACCTACACACTCATACCCCAGGAAGGACTCGAACCTCTGACGGCGAGCTACCGCGCGGTCCACAGCAAGGCGCCTTGGAACGCTCTGCTATTGCACCGCGGCAGTAACGCGATTACCCGTATCCTCTCTTGATCTGAGAAAATAAAGGAAGGATAATTATTAGACCTCGGATTTTAGGTAAAAATCTATTTTGTTCTTCATTAAATAAAGGCATAAAAAGTTGTACATACATGAATTATGCAAATTTATGATCGAAAACGCTAGATTTATAGCACCTAAAAATATCTAATTTTAGGATAGTACCTGATTGTACCTAAATTTTAAAAATCGAATTAAATAAAAAATTGTATGCCGAAAGTTCTCTCGTGGTCTTCCCAGCTAAGAATTGTGCAAATATTTTATCGAAAATTATGATTTTATAGTACCTAAAGCACCTAATTTCATATTAGGACTGTATGTAATTTTTAAAAATGCAGACATTTAAAACACTGTTCCTACATTGCCAGAGGAGGCAGTGAGTACTACTTCAGCTAAAGATCTTTCTAAAAGACCCAACAGTTTTCATCGACATTACATACATAAAATAATCTCATTATGGCGTTTTTGCCCCCTATTATTAAATCTCTAGTGTGTTGAGGGAAACCAGTCTATATGCAACTGCGATTAATAGAATAGGCGACAGAAAAACGTGGTCCCAGGTTCTGTTGGTATGGAAGTTAGTGATACACCGTTGCGCCTAATACCGTCATTTAAATATGCTCCGGCGACATCCGTTGACGTGGAGAGCTCATTCTCACCATATAAGATGCAATTGAAAGACAAGAGATGCAGTTTCGCAACGGAAAATCTGTAGAATTAGTTATTTACTGTTACTGCAATTATGGACATGGATAATAAAATAATGTGGAATTTAATCAACCTGTTTACCTTTCTAGACCATAACATTTTAGATTTTGGTCATCTATTTTCTGATTTTTATAACCTATTTTTGTAAGTGATAGAACCTATTTTAGGTACCCAATTTAAGATTTTTAGAACCTAAAAGTCCAAGGTCTAATGATTATGATTCGATGTCCCATCGACAGCGTGGTCATTACTGGATGATGCGTCTAAACGCTTATGGGACTTAACTATGGGGTCATCAGTCCCTAAACTTACAAACTAATTATGAACTACCAAATACTAAGGACAGCACAAATACCCATGCCCAAGGGAGGATTCGGACCCCTGACCGTAGTGGCCGTGCAGACCGTGACTGGCGCGCCTCAGTCCCCTCGGCTACCGCTGCCGGCGTAGCGTAATACTGAATTTGTTTGATTTTTGCTTCGGTGTCTATTAACAAAATCATTTGCTTAGTATTCCCGTGCACGTGATGCCAAACGTTCTGAGTGTGGGACTAGCACGGCACACTAGTCGCGTGGATCACGGTGTGGTCACGTCCAGCACAGGGGCGTGTCAGCTGCGGGCAACAGCTGGCAGCGTGGCAGCGCTACGTGACAGCTGTCGCTTCTGATGGCTCCTCACACGTGGCAAGCACGTGCTTCCAGCTGAGCCTCTGCGCCACCGCTCACTCACGGCTACGTCTGTCACTACTCCACGTGGGGACACGTGTCTGCGTCCCCTACACCGAGGTGGAAATACCGAGTGTACTGGTGACTCATATTCCAATGCACAGCGCATGCTCCTGG
The DNA here is from genome assembly GCA_026315105.1 of Locusta migratoria. Lineage (NCBI taxonomy): Eukaryota > Metazoa > Arthropoda > Insecta > Orthoptera > Acrididae > Locusta > Locusta migratoria. The sequence continues at coordinate 339,875,704 of CM048747.1, read as the reverse complement.
AGCTGGAAATCACACATCATAACACTACGTCAACATTTCTAAGTCTGCAAACACAGTTTAACGTTCCAAAAGAAACCGACGCGAAAAGCCATTCGTAAGCTTTTCGCGAAATTCTAAGTGACAGGCAATGCGTCTTATAATCGCGTGGGAAACTGATTATTCCAGTTTTTAATACGGTAGGGGGAAGAAAAACTACTGTTACATTGCGAACATATTTTGTTAGCACCTACCTACATTGGAAGACATGATCATCAAAATAAAATAAGAGAAATCAGATCGAAAACGAAAAAATCTGTGTGTCCCTTTTTCAGAAATGTTTGTTAAGCCTATGGGACTTAAGTGCGTGATCATCAGTCCCTAAACGGACAAACTACTTATAAATTAACTTACACTAAAGACAACACAAACATCCATGCCCGAAGGAGGATTGGAACCTCCGACGGGGAACGGCTTCGCGCATCCGAGCATAGCGCCTCAATGCGCTCGGCCATTCCGCCGCGGCGTTCCTTTTTCCCCCAAGCTGTTAGAGAATGGAACTGTGGAGAAGCATCATAGAACCAGTTCGATGAACCCTTGCCATGCACTTCAGTGTGTCTTTATCCACACTACTGGACATTAAAATGGCTACACCAAGAAGAAATGCAGATGATAAACGGGTATACATTATAATACAACTGACATGTGATTAGATTTTCACGCAATTTGGGTGCATACGTCCTGAAAAATCAGTACCCAGAACAACCACCTCTGGCCGTAAGAACAGCCTTGAAACGCCTGGGTATTGAGTGAAATAGAGCTTGGATAGCGTGTACAGGTATAGATACCCATGCAGCTTCAACACGATACCACAGTTCATCAAGAGTAGTGACTGGCGTATTGTGATGAGCCAGTTGCTCGGTCACCACTGACAAGATGTTTTCTATTGGTGACAGATATGGAAAATGTGCTGACCACGGCAGTAGTCGAACATTTTCCGTATCCAGAAAGGCCCGTACAGGACGTGCAACATGCAATAGTGCATTATCCTGCTGAAAAGTAGGCTTTCGAAGGGATCGAATGAAATGTAACGGCCGAGGCGACCGAGACGTTAAACCAATGGCTCCCCATACCATCACGCCGGGTGATACGCCAGTATGGCGATGACGAATACAAGCTTCCAATGTGCGTTCACCGCGATGTCGCCAAACACGGATGCGACCATCTTGATGCTGTAAACAGAACGTGGATTCATCCGAAAACATGACGTTTACGCATTCGTCCATCTAGGTTCGTTGTTGCGTACTTAGGCGCTCCTGTCTGTGATGCAGCGTCAAGGGTAGCCGCAGCCATGGTACCGCGCTGATAGTCCATGCTGCTGCAAACGTCGTCGAACTGTTCGTGCAGATGGTTGTTGTCTTGCAAACGTCCCCATATGTTGACTCGGGAATCGAGACGTGACTGCACGCTCCGTTACAGACATGCGGTAAGATGCCTGTCATCTTGACTGCTAGTGATACAAGGCCGTTGGGATCCAGCACGGCGTTTCTTATTGCCCTCCTAAACCCACCGATTCCATACTCTGCTAAAAGTCATTGGATCGCGACCAACGCGAGCAGTAATGTCGTGATATGATAAACCGAAGTCGTGATAGGCTAAAATCCGACCTTAATCAAAGTCAGAAACGTGATGGTACGCATTTCTCCTCCTTACACGAGGCATCAAAACTACGTTTCACCAGGCAACGTCGGTCAACTGCTGCTTGTGTATGAGAAATCGTGTGGAAAATTTCCTCGTGTCAGCACATTGTAGGTCTCGCCACCGGCGCCAACCTTGTGTGAATGTTCTGAAAAGCTAATCATTTGAATATCTCATCTCCTTCTTCCTGACGGTTAAATTTTGCGTCTGTAACACGGCATCATCGTCGTGTAGCAATTTTAATCACCAGGAGGGTAGTTGTAGATGTAGGTCTGTTCTGAGTTCCTCTAACGAAAGTGTATATGATGGCCCGAAGTCAGAAATATCACGCTGGACGTATAAAACCATCCGAACGTGCTAGAAAAAGATGGAGTTCATCTCTGTCGTACTCCTGAATACTGATCAATGCTGCCTGGGGCGGCCTGTATACAGCAGTTAATTTTGAGAACGTTGTTAGAGGAGAGAAACAGCGATCTATTTGGTATGATCAATATTACAAAAAACGGTCTTGATCGCAGAAATTAACATCTCAATTAACCGGTTTCGACCTGGTGTAGGTCATCTTCGGAATTACAAATAGCCCATGTGGCCAGTGCTGTACTCGGCCTGGCTGGGCTGTCCTGGGCTGTTCTGCTGCCAGCAGGTAACTGTTCATGCTGGCAACAGAACAGCCTAGCATAGCCCAGCCAAGCCGAGTACAGCACTGGCCACATAGGCTACTTGTAATTCCGAAGATGACCTACACCAGGTCGAAACCGGTTAATTGAGATGTTAATTTCTGCGATCAAGACTGTTTCTGTAATACTGTACACAGCAGCTGTAGCGATGCACTGGAGTGGTTGGGAGCAGGCGCCTGCGGCGGCTGCAGAGGAGAGGCGAAGCGTGGGAGCCGTGTGGCCGTCTGTCCGGCCAGTGGGAGACACCGGCATCCGGCAGCTGGGCGGACCGTGACGGCCCGGCCTAGACACGCTCCACTGGCCACGCAGAAAGCGGCCAAGCAGCGCCAGGGAGAGGGCCGGGCCGACCTCAGGGACACGCGTTCCGATACGGGCCGCACCGGATGTCTCTGCACGGACCCTCTACAATGGACGCAGCAGTGGGCCTAGCGTACCGTCGACGATTTGGTCATTAGCCACTGATAATTACCTTTTATCGGGGAGAGAGGTACGTTTGGATAAGTCGACAGGCCCAGATAGGTTCCCAACGCTGTTCTACAAACACTGCTCTACCTCAACGGTTCCAAGTTTTTAATTTTTTATTTTTATTTTTAATGGGACCCACTGATTCTGGAAAGTTTCATATAAGACCCTTCTGGAAGTTCCGTTTGGTTATATAAAACAAACGTGTGCAGATACAGAAAAAAATTATTTTCAAAAATCTACAACTGTTAAACCTCTTTCCTTGGTTGGGTTGTTTGGTTGGAATAGACGGACTAAAGTAGTGCGGTTATCAGTCCCAATGTGCGGAGGTGAAGGAATGAGTATAGGAAAGGAGCCGGCCGCGGTGGCCGAGGGGACTGCGGCGCGCCAGTCACGTTCTGCACGACCACTACGATCGGGGTTTCGAATGCCCCCTCGGGCATAGATATTTGTGCCGTCCTTAGTGTTAGCTAGTTCATAAATAGTTTGTAAGTTTAGGAACTCATGACCCCTAGTTAAGTTCCATAAGCTATACAAACCTTTTTACCCTCGGCCACTGCGGCCGGCTTGCCATCTGCCGTTGAGAACCATTTCGATGTGAGCATCTGCCAGCTAGAGTTACATAGTTTAGTTCGACAATACTTCTGTTTTAAAGTATTCTGCACTCTGCAGTATCTGACTAATAAATCCTATAATGCCATGATTTAAAGATATCTCAAAACTTAAACGCGAGAAACTATCCACAAACTGTTTCTTTTGGTCTGCACAACAGTCATTGGATCGCGACCAACGCGAGGAGCAATGTCGCGATACGATAAACCGCAATCGCGATAGGCTCCAATCCGACCTTTATCAAAGTTGAAACGTGATGGTTCGCATTTCTCCTCCATACACGAGGCATCACGACAACGTTTCACCAGGCAACGCCGGTCAACTGCTGCTCGTGTATGAGAAATCGGTTGGAAACTTTGCTCGTGTCAGCACGTTGTAGGTGTCGCCACCGGCGCCAACCTTGTGTGAATGCTCTGAAAAGCTAATCATTTGCATATCACATCATGTTCTTCCTGTCGGTTAAAATTGGCGTCTGTTACCATTGAGGTAGCACGTGCATGAAGCAACTAGGTGGGGACTTCTCCCTCCACCTACATGCGCAGACAAAAAACCGCTCTGTCGTCAGTGGGAGCGGACGAACTAAAAGACCGAACTAGTTCGCGAGAGAGCTGCGAACTAAAGTGAGCGCTCCCGGTCGCGAAATCATATGCGCAAGACTACCGTGAACTGTCTCAGGCTTGAAATGCTCAGTGTGAACAGAGGGGGTATTGAATCTCAGTGGAGCAGTTGGCGTCGCGACACTTGCCGTCGCAGCACTGCCCTCTGCCGCCCCCGCAGTGTTGGGGTGTCTGTCCCCGCGTGGATTGCGGCCAGCTCAGCACAACTATTGAGGCGTCCCGGCACGTGGATTCAATCAGCAGGAGACAAAGCATTCTAATTGACGGCAATTACGGGCCATTCTGTGCCGCGCACTTCCCGCGGCGCGCTTCCGTGTAATTTCCGCGGTAATCGGGATATAAATTGCCCGCACTGCACCCCGCCGGATGCGCCGTCCCACTGATAGTCGCATTAATAGCTGATTGCCGGCAGCGGCCGGCGCTCCTCGTTCCGGACTCGGTGCCGTCTCCGACTGTAAGCGGAGCCTACAGTGCTACATGCGTGCTCCGTCAGCCGAGATGCCAAATGTTCAAATCTTTGATCTTTGTTAAGCTTTGCCTTTCGCGGGCAAGCACTCCACCATCTGTTTTTTTTTTTTTTTTTTTTTTTTTTTTTTTTTTTTTTTTTTTTTTTTTTTCAAGTAGATATATGCTTTCCGGTCGTTCGTTCAGTTTGTTTAAGGTCGTTCACTGTATATTTGGCTCAGCGTTTTTATTACAGAGAGCGTTCAGCCCCCTAACCGGGCGCGCTACGCTAAACCACGGTGCCCGGCTCCACTGAGCTATCTCGAAACATCTATCCGCTCAGGGTCCATCTTCAAATCTACATCTACATAGATACTCTGCAAATCACATTCAAGTGCTAGTCAGAGGGTTTATTAACCACTTTCATAACTTTTCTCTACCGTTCCATTCTCTAATAGCGCGCGGGAAGAAAGAACACCTAAATCGTTCCGTTTTCGATCTGATTTCTCTTATTTTATTGGGATGGTCATGTCTCCCTAAGTAGGTGGGTGCCAGCAAGATATTTTCACATTCAGAACTAAAAGTCGGTGATTGAAACTTCGCAAACAGATCACGCCGCAATGAATAACGTCTTTCTTTTAATGATTTCCTCCCCAATTCGTGCAACATTTCCGTCACGCTTCTCCCCCCCCCCCCTCGTAACGTGATAGAACAAAACGAGCTGCCCTTCTCTGAATCTTCTGAATGTCTTCCGTCAATCCCACCTGGTGAGAGTCCCACACAAGGGGCAACAGTACTCCAGGAGAGGACGCACAAGTGTGATGTAGGCAGTCTCTTTGGTGGAGCTGGTGCATCTTCGAAGCGTTCTGCCGATGAAACGTAACCTTTGGTTCACCTTCCCCACAATATTTTCTATGTGTTCTCTCCAGTCAAAGTTGTTCGTAATTGTAACTCCTAGGTATTTGGTAGAATCTACGACCTTAAGGTTTGACTGATTTATCGCGTAATTGAAGTTCAGCGGATTTCTTTTAGTAGTCATGTGTATTACTTCACACTTTTCTTTATTTAGCGTCAATTGCCAATTTTCGCACCATGCAGAAATTTTGTCTAAATCGCTTTGCAGTTGCTTTTGATCGTCTGTTGACTTCACTAACCGATAAACGACAGCATCATCAGCGAACAATCTAAGGGAGCTATTCAGATTGTCTCCTAAATCGTTTATAAACACGAGGAAGATTAGGGGACCTATAACACTTCCCTGTGGAACGCCAGATATCACTTTAGTTTTACTCGATGACTTACCGTCAATTACAACGAACTGTGTCTTTCCTGATAGGAAATCGTGAATCCAATCGCAGAATTGGGGAGATATTCCATAAGCACGCAATTTCATTAGAAGCCGCTTGTGGGGTACAGTGTCAAAAGCCTTCCGGAAATCCATAAATACGGAATCGATTTGAGATCGCTTGTCGATGGCACTTAACACTTCACGTGAATAAAGGGCAATTCTGCCTGTACCTCGCCTCCTACTTTCCAAACTTCACAGAAGTTATCCTGCGTACCTTGCAAGACTAGCACACCTGGAAGAAAGGATATGGTGGAAACATGGCTTAGCCACCGCCTAAGGGATGTTTCCAGAATGAAAATATCACTATGCAGATGTCTGTCGGGATAGCTCACTGATAGAGCGCTTACCCGCTTAAGACAAAGGTTCCAGGCTCGAGCCGGTTTCGGCACACAGTTTTAATCTGCCACGAAGTTCATGTAAAAAAAATGATTCCTCCCCCCCCCCCCTCCAAAACTTAAGCTTAAGGGACTTAACTGCGGGGTCATCAGTCCCTAAACTTACAAACTACTTATGATCTACCTTATACTAAAACCGACACAAACATCCATGCCCGATGGGGGGATTCGAACTCCCGACCGTAGCGGCCATGCAGACCGTGACTGGCGCGCCGCAAACCGCTCGGCCACTGCGGCCGGCCAGCCTAGATACCTAGCGTGGCGGAGGGTACCTTATACTACCGCTGTAGTCCACTTCACGTAGGAAGGGACCGCTGTTTTCAGCCATTACGCGCTTCCTCCTGCACTACCGTTCTGGCAGACAATAATATTCGTTCTCTAGGCATGAGGCTAGCCGCGACCTAATGTTATCCCGTAAGTTCGGTGTAGTTGGCGCTCGGCCATAGTACCTACCTTCTACGCTTTCCCTATTGCTCCAGCTCTTTGCGCGGAAATGTTTTCCTACACGATGCGAACTATAGTCACTGCAGATCCGTTTCCACGCGTAAACGGAGCCAGGGAGAAAGGCTGTCTGTGAAAGGATCCTCTATCCTTTTGCGTCAAACTGAAACAGGCTTTACTGGGTCCACAACATGTTGCTATATTGGTTCAAAGAAAAACAAAGAAATAGCAACGATTAAATTGGCTGCCGATGCAGAGGATACTGTGCAACTGAAAGCAGCGGTGGGGTGGCCGAGCGCATTGATACGCAATGCTCCGATGCGCGAGACCGTTCCCCAAAACGTTCAAATGTTTGTAAATCTATCCGACCAAACTGCGTAGTCATCAGTCCGTAGCTTACAAACTATTTAAACAAAAAATGTTTAAATGTTTGTAAATCTATCGGACCAAACTGTGTGGTCATCAGTTCGTAGCTTACAAACTACTTATACCTAGTTAAACTAACCTACGGACAAACACACACACCCATGCCCCAGGCAGGACTCTAACCTCCACGGCGAGCAACCGCGCGCTCCGCAGCGAGGTGCTTTAGACCGCTCGGCTACTCCACCGCGGTGGCCGTTCCCGTCGGAGGTTCGAATCCTCCATCGGGCAGGGGTGTTTGTGTTGTCTTTAGTATACGTTAGAGTAGTTTGTAAGTTTAATGACATGACTTAACAAACATACGAAAATTTGAATTTGCAACTGAAAACGATTCCTCCGGTGATAGGCTCGTCCATTACAATCTAGTCAAATTGATCTCTGCAAGATCTCGTAGTGCAAGAAACTGAACGACAAGAAGTAAGTCAGTACCAAGATTAAGTTAGCAGTGCATCTCTCAATCTTTGGACTAACTTTGTTGTACAGGAGTGAAAGCTGGGAGTGTAGCGGGCACCTTATTAATAAGGTTGAGGTTACGTATATCAAAGTAGCAAAGATGACTGCAGGTACTAACACAAGGCAGGATGATGTCTATAATGAGGAAATCAAACAAAACCTGGGAATGAACACCATAGATGAAGCATTTGGAGCGAGTAGGTCAGATGGTGGGGTCATGTTATAGGCGTGGGAGAAGCATGGTTACCTAAGAAACTTGTGGATTCTTCAGTACAAAGTAAGAGGAAGTAGACCACGGAAAAGTACTTGGATTCTGTTATTAATGATTTCGAAGTAACAGGTTTAACATCAGATGAGACATCGATGTTTAACTGAATTAGGGATCATGGAGGAGTAGGGTTAAGCTGAGACTAGTCTTTTAAAAACGTTAATGTGAAGCTTGTCGATGATGTCTCGTGTGTGATACATTTATGACGTATGTGGTTTCGTTTGTATCACATTGCTCACAAGCAATATGTGCAGATTTCTATAGAATTCTCACATAATCAGTTTAGTCTTCCATCGACTGCTCTTATTTATCTCCTAATCGGTGACAACTATCTGAACTGCAAAATTTCGCAAGAAATGTAGAAACATCTCCATACACTACATAAAACTAATGAATTCTCAAAATATTATCATTGGCATAAATATGACATTGGAACAACCTGGGACATATTCTCACATTTTCAGCGTAAATATGACAACTAATAGCCACTTTCTGTACAGTAGCTTTCTGGTCCATGTACTTCTCCGTAGGTCACTTCATTTTATTATCGACAGCTGTTCTGCTTCTTGCACTGTCGCTCTCACGGCAAGAACGATTTTTGTTAAGCCTCCGTACAGGCTCGAGTATGTCTAATCTTATGAATGTGGTATTTTTTGCGAGATACGCCTAGCAAATAGCATTATACCAGGGTGATTCGGAATATTAGGTTCCAAAATAAACTTAAAAAGCAACTTTACGGCATCAGCTTTTATTATACGTATATCATCGACATTTCAACCTGCGAGGACCTTCAAATCAATGTCAGACTGCGCCCGCAGGCTCTCCGATGCAACCCGCCTGGCACGTCTGCTGTGCGGGTCAGACTGCCCAGGCGACCTTGTCCAAGCATAGCAGGTTCGTTATTGACCGGTGGGCATAACTGTGATTTAAAATATGAAAACAAAATAAAAAGAGAAAGAAGTACTTAAACGTTCACATCAATTTAAGCATAAACTAAGGATAGTATGAAAATCGATAAAAAGTTATTTAAGAGCCCCAGTAAGCCTAAACTGGCTTCGCCGCCTATTATGTCGTAAAAGTGCTTCGCACTGACTTCAGCGCTCCTCAACTAAAAATTGATAGCATCGGTATGTTCTGCTACGTCTCTGTTTATAGGCACGTGGAAATTTCGTAAAACCGATATGGCCAAAAATAATGCATAGTTTGCGGGTTGTAGGGAAATATACACGTTTCACGAAATACTACATCTACATGGGATACTCTACAAATAACATTTAAGTTCCTGGTAGAGGATTCATCTAACCACCTTTATACTGTTTATCTCCCATTCCATTCTCGAATTGCGCGGGAAGAAAGAGCACCTGAATCTCTCCGTTCGAGCTCTGATTTCTCGTATTTTATTATGATGATCATTTCTACAAATGTAAGTGGGAGTCAACGGTATATTTTCGCATTCGGAGGAGAATCTTGGCGATTGGAGTTTTGTAAGTAGACCACGCAGCAGCGATAACCGCCGTCGTGACAATACAAAACGAGCTGCCCTTCTTTGGACTCTCTCGATGTCCTCCGTCAAACTCATCTGATAAGGATCCAATACTGAACAGCAACACTCTAAAAAAGGACGGACAAGCGTAAAGTTGAATGCAACCGAAAGACGTAAAATTACGTAACTAATTTACTTTGCTTCCGGTTTCAGCTTCACACTGAAGACATATATCAGGCACTCCATTAAAATATATAGAGGTTCCGTATCCTTTTACGGTACTATGAGCCAATACAATGGGTGTCGACACCAGCTGAATAGGCACCTAGTACTGTAAAGGGAAGTGTTTCAAGGGGACAGAATACTGCTTCAAAGTGAACCCGAAATTGCTATCTAAATAAATTATTTACAAAAATAAATAAAACCGCTGTTGGTTCAGTTGAATTCAACATATCTTGACCACCCACTGTCCACAGTTCATACAAATAATGGATCCAATATAATATCTTTTTCCCGTCCTTGTTGACGAGCTAGGTAAGCTTGGCATTAAAGAAGAAATTGGCGAAGAGCTACAGTTCGAGAATTGCAATGTACAGAGAAAAAAAATGTTACTCAGGGGTAGCAAAGAAGAAAAGTATACTGCGTAAAATTTTTCAGAGGAAGACCACACAGTAGGACACGAGAGGCTCACGTGATGTCATCGAAGGAAAGATTAACGGAGCTGCAAGACAAAGAGAGTAAGGATTCAACACCTTGGTGACCTGGAAGATGGAAGGAGCTATGGCAGACTAAAAGAAGAAGCTGAAGACAGGGAACACTGACATCATAAATTCTCCGTACGAAAACATAGACCCACCACTAGGCGTAATACTACATAATAATAATAATCTATCGTGAAATTTGAGCACTACACGTCGGTCATAAGACCAGATGTCCTGTATTCCATGGAGTGTCTCTCCATGAACCGAAGTGGTATGATGGAGAAATTGGAGGTCAGAGAGAGGAGAATTCTCAGGAAGATCCTACACCTAATAGAAGAAGATAGAGAATTCAAAAGGCGATGCAACTCGGAGCGCTATGAATATATCGAGAAGCTCTCGGATTGAGCAAGAAAAAGAAAGGTAGCTTTCTATAGCCATGTTGCAAGATTGCGTCCAAACAGACTGACCAACCGTCAGTACACCTTCTTTCAAAACAAGTAGGTTCGTACTACATTGCTGACAGAAACCGAGAAGGATATTAAAGAATTGGGAATCACGGATTCTATGAGACGAGCCCTGAAAGAAGTCGTGTTTAAGAAAGGGCCCCGAAGGACCCTGGGCAGAAGAGAGGGAGGAATTACCCCGGCAGAGGATGTGACAGTACTGGACAAAGGTCAACGCCCAACAGTTGAACAAGCGTGGTCCAAAGTAGGCTCATTCGAAACAAGAAGAAGAATAATCTATCCATTCTCTTTCAAGGACACTGACTACGTTTGAAGAATAATGTACGCATTACCCTTGTCAGAGTCACTCAAATAATATATATACATTTGGCGTCTGTTCCAAAAAAATAGACGTCACTTATGCTCCTGCAGTTGTTATTCTTTCATATTCATAGAATATATGACATCAACTGCGATTGGGCAAAGCTGAAAATGTGTACCCAGCCCGGATACGAACACGGGTCTCCCGCTTTCTAGGCAATTGCTCTGACCCCTACATCACTGGGGACACAGTGATCACCGCACTTGCAAGGACTACCTAAGCACGCCTCCAGTCAGATAAAAACTCCAAGCTTCACCCTGCCCACAGTACTCGTAGTTATGAAACTAATTCCCGTGAGAGAGGAGGTCACAAACTTGCCCACACCTTCCCATTACCCATTAACGAAAGTATCAATGCCAGTCACCGGCATTTTATACAAGAATAACAACTGCAGGATCAGAAGTGACGTCTATATATATATATATATATATATATATATATATATAATATGCCGGTGTCGGGTGTTAGTTTCTTACGGGAATTTTTTTCATAACTACCAGTTTGAATACTATGGGCACGGTGAAGCTGGGAGTTTCTATCTGCAGAGATTACAACCAATACGATTTAATCGTAATTGTTACGAAAATTGTTTAAAATTACGAGTTTACGATTAGAGTGGTGCGGATTCCAATTTTCAGGTTCAAATAACAAATCGGTCATTTGTTTTGCGTCAGAAAAACTCGTTTCCCTTTGATTTCGACCGTGTGATGTCATCGGCAAAAATAGAGTGGTTCTGAGCAGCATCTTCGAGCATGTTCTTGTGGAAATCTTGTGACTGTGTGCAAGTTTGAATGATTCTTCTATATATCTCTGGAAATCGCTAAATCTAATATGTTCGGCTCTGAGGAAGAAAACAATTCGTTTCGCTTCACCTCTCCCCACCCACACATATCCCTGCTGTACACATCAGAACGATGTAGTAATACGCTGACTATATATCATCTGCAATCTTACAAAACTGTCTTCACAATTTTGATCCTTTTGTATTCACTTTTTCTCCTTGGAACCTATCAAACAACCCCCCTGCCTCCCTCCCCGATCATACATATTACGTCGCATTACTATTTGCCATATTCAAAAGTTGGAATCTCTGTATCTGACGGGAGGCGTGCTCAGGTAGTCCTTTCAGGTGCGGTGATCACTGTGTCCCCATTGGTGTAGGGGTCAGCGCAACTGCCTATAAAGCAGGAGACACGGGTTCGAGTCCCGGCTGGGTACACATTTTCGGCTTTTCCCATTCGCAGTTGATGTCATATATTCTGTGGATATTACTGAAAAAAGTGGAGCAGTGATGAAACACTGGAGGGCATCGACCAGATCTTCACCCCGTTACCCAGATTCACGTTCTTCACAACGCTGCAGTGGTTCCTTTGAATAGGCACGGCCGATTGCGCGTCTCTTTCTGCTGCAGTCTGAACTGGTGCTTCGTCTCTGGTAACCTCGTCGTGGACGGCAAGTCAGCGCCAGAATTCCCTCCTTTCTCCTAGTCCGTAGTTTTTGGGCCCCACCAGGTACCGCCGCTCGAAACGGGTGCTCCGCCGCTGCTCCGGCGGAAGGAAAGGAAACACAGAGAAGGATTTAATACGGCGGAAGATATGAATTGAGTTTCGCGCTTTTGACTGGGTGTAGGCAATGCTCTTAGACGCGGCCGCTTCCTGACGACGACGCCCGGCTAAGAGGCAGAACCGCTGCGGCCCCCGCGGGTGCGATCGGGGCTGATGGAGACGTCACGCCGGATCTTGAATAAACAGCCGCGGCGCGGCGCGGCGCGGCACTTACGCTCAAACAGAGCGCGGCCGAAGTTTTCAAGGCGACGCGACGCAGGCGCTCGCAGTACTGTTTACCCCGCATCCCAAGGCAAATCTCCCGTATTTGCTCTCTCGGCACGATTTCCTGTCGGCGTTAACCGAACGGTGCGGGTGCTGGTTGACGGTGCTAATTACGTGCTCTTATTTTAGGTACTTCGTAGCGGAGACTTCGACAACTGCTCCGGGAACCAGAATAACGACGTCTTCAATCGAGTGCAACAAATGTTCAAATGTTTGTAAACCTATTGCACCAAACTGCTATGGTCATCAGTTACTTCACTTACAAACTACTTAAAATAATTTAAACGAACCTACATGGACCCATGCTACAGGGATCTGACGGGCAACCTCACGCTCCGCAGCAAGGCGCCTTAGAGCGCTCTGTCACTCTGTTGCCGCGTATTTTTGCAAAGAACACATTTTCTTCTGACCTGGCAAGTGAAAACAATATGTAGAACAGGTGCAGTCATCTTCATTTGCCGCTGTGGCGCAGACCGAATTTTACATTTTCCATATTTCCTGAGGAAGGGCCTCGGAATAGATGAGCGAATCTTCAATCTGTTTACGTTCTCTCCTAGTGGTTTGGTAAGAATAAATCGTTGATTGCAACCTCGACTAGACACAACAATATGGAAATGTAACGCTATTTGTCTCGTATGAGAATACTGCAGTTTCAGCATCTCGTCTTTTTGTTCCACCCATAAATCGGTTGTACTGAAGTACAATGCTGGTTGATCAATATCAGTGCAAACGTCGGGGTGCTATTTCAATTAGACAACAGTTTAACTCCGCTGGTTCACTAACTTGAGTGAGTATAAACGCAGATTGTGGAGTCGTCAGTGATGACAGATCCTGCTGGGGAAGAAACACTCTTTATCCATTTGTGTGACTAGATGCTGCGCTGCTTTCCATGCTCTAAAGGAGGACCTCCAGAATCACGGTTAGACTGCGCCTGCGGGATGCCTGATGCAACCCGCCTGGCTAGTCTGTTGTGCGGTTCGGACGGCCAGGCGACCTTGTAGGAGCACAGCAGGTTTCTTACTGATAGTGGCGGTATAACTGGAATAAAACAATAATAAAATAAAAAAAAATACTCAAATGTACACTTTAACTTAAATGCAAACCAAAAATAAGACAAAATCAATAAAAACTGAAGTGTTTGTGGCACAGTAGGCCTACTTACATTTCGCGTAGTGATGACAAAGACAAGATAAGAATAAATTAGGGCTCGTACGGAGGCTTATAGGCCTTATTTTTTTTCCTCATTCTATTTGAGAGTGGAATAGGAAAGGAAATGGCTAGTTGTGGTACAGTGTACCCTCCGCCACGCACCTTACGGTGGATTGCGGAGTATGTATGTAGATGTAGAACATCTGTCACCTCCACTGCGTGGAGTTGACTTCGTCAACCATGCTGGCGACTTTGGCACTACTCATGCGGGCGGCTGTAGGGAAGCGATGAGGACATTTGCATTACCGTTCACTCCGCTTTACAAATTTGAAGAAGACTCATTCGAAAAGTCCACAAAAAAAAAAAAATATGATAGAAGCATTTGAAATATGGTGCTACAGACGAATGATGAAGATTAGATGGGTAGATCACGTAACTGATGAGGAGGTGGTCATCAGAAATGGGAAGAAAAGAGTTTCATGCATTTTCTTACTAAGAGAAGGGATAGGTTGGTAGGACGAAGTCTGCAATATCAATAAATTGTGAACTTAGCATTAGAAGGAAGTTTGTGGTATAAAAATCGTACAGGGGAGCCGAGGGACGAAGGCAGTAAGGAGATTCAAAAGGATGTAAGTTGCCGTTCTCATTTTTAGATGAAGAGGTGTGCACAGAAGAGGGTAGCGTGGAGAGCTGCATCAAACCAGTTTGCAGACTGAAGACCGCAACAACAAAATTATGTTCTTTTTATATATTTCATGGCGGTAGTTTAATTCCCGCTACTTCGGATGCGTAGACTGGATGGCCTGCATTGGTTGTTCAACTACTAAATATAAATTTTCATAGATTTAGCTTTAAAAGTGCTTTCCTAACCAAGTATTTTGATACAACTTGCCACTCCGTATTGCACCATTGATAACAGATTTCGAAATATGCTGAAACACATTTTTTTTAATATTCTAACCACGGTTGCAAATCCAAATTTCTAGTATCCGATTAGTCTTAGTAGTACGCTTGAAAGATTTTCCAATATCTCACTTACTTAATGGTTTAATTTGCAAAAATATCGAAACACGTGTTTTTAAAATTCCAATAAAAAATCTAAATCCGAAGTTTTGTATTTTTTGCTTCAAAATTGTCTTACCAGCTTCGTATTTTCAAAAAAACTGTTCATCTCGTATTGCACCCCGTTAGGAATGGGAATATCGAAAAATCGCAGATTCCTACAGTGTAAGATAAACAGTCTACGAATTTCAAGTTTCCTTAGTCTGTAGATGCACTTTTCAGCGCCGTTTTCTGTCTTAGAAACGGATCGAAAACGCGAATTTTTTTCTTTAATCGTACGTTTGTTGTAGAAAAACAACTGAGGAATGTGCATCACGTTTCACTGTATATAACCTCATTGTCCGAATTTTATATATTACTTTTATGTTATATATACTTTCAACCGGTATAAGTCTTATTGAATTCATAACTGGTGGTGGAAACGGGACAGCGGCTGGTTAAGAGTCTGCAGGAAGTGAGATACCTTATGTATTATAAACTATTTATTGTATCACAACCAGTTTCGACATGCCACTATGCCATCTACAGGGCCCTACATCGGAGCATAATATCCATAAGTAGGGATATGAAAAAAGGATTCGTGGACTTACGTCTCTTAGTGGGAAACAACAATCGTTGTTGTTTTCCACTAAGAGACATAAGTCCACGAATCCACTTTTCGTATCCCTACTTATGGATATTATGTTCCGATGTAGGAACCTGAAGATGGTATAGTGGAATGTCGAAACTGGTTGTGATACAATAAACATTTTATAATACATTCGGCTGTTGGTATCTCACTTTCTTGAGATTCAACCACTATATCTTCCACCGTATTATAGCTATCGACACGGAACTGCTATGGTGTACAACCGGAGACTTTCTACTACAACAACACAGACAGATAGTTCGTCTCCATTGTGTAGTCTTTGCTGAAGAGCAAAATATTGACACCCACATGTAGAATTTTATATAAGTCGGTAACTTTCAACTCCCATATCTTCCACCACCTTATCTTTATCAACCCTCTACCACCAAAGTGCACAATGGGAGACTCATACCTACTACCACATACAAACACTACGACCTGTAGTATTGGCTGCAGAGTAAAATAGGGTAAGGTGGTACAAATTCGATATAGGTACAATTCCGATCAACATAAGTTTTCGCGCCATTTGTCATTCTCGTAGTGTCGCGTTGTAGAGTAGCAGGTTTCTACAGTTCCTCCTGTCTTTTTCAAGAATACACCGCTTTGCGGTAAGGAGATATAATTTTTTTTTCTTTTAAAGAGGTAAGTGAAGCTACCTAGTCTAACACGCTCTTATAAATCATATAGTTAAGGGTGACTGGATTCGCTGCCAAAAATGCAATGTTTGGTACCACGAAGTATGCGTTGGTGCGTGACAGAAAAAGGGCTTTTTATGTGGAAGATGCCCGTAATCCAAATTGTACGAGGAAGTGATCATAATTGTACCTAGTGTGGTACATTTTCGATCGATGTTTCTCAATTCCGTAACCTTTTTTTGTGTTAATACCAACATTTGTAACTATATAATATTTGTGTTACATATTCATTAAACATCTAAGAACAAGTGCCATAGTTACAATTATTCCTTTTCACAATTTATGTCCAGTTATAACAACATGATCGAAATTGTACCACCTTACCCTATAGGAACAAACACCTCAATTAATATACGTGTGTGTGTGGTGTCGCACAAGTCCAAAGTGCGCGCCACCTACTTTCGCCGCCTTGCACGCACGGCGCGGCGTTCTTAAGACGTCAGCCACGAGCGCCCTCTGCTGCAACTCCGCTCGTGGCCACCACTCAACGACATCGTTCACTTTAGACTGAGATAGGAACCAGTTAACACTTCGGAATCAGATAGGCACCAGTGAAGACTTGGCTATCGGATAGGCACTAGGCAGGCCTCTAGCTCAACTATGTATCAGCATTCTGCAGTACTGAGCTATGTAAAAGTTAAGTGTTACTAAGTCTCTATGAAATATATATTTCGTTCTAATTTACTCTAGTGTTTCTAGTTTCTGCTGTCCCACCGGCTGCTCACCTGCGTACCTGCACAAGCGTGCATCCTTTATTCCTGTGTCGGTCTTTCTACTCGGCCTCCGACACCTACGACGGAAACGAGACACAAAAGCGGCGACGAGGCTGGGATATATATATATATATATATATATATATATATATAATTTAAATTTTCCTTATATTTCGTCCAAAATATTTGCAGAAGAACAGGGAAAGCAGTAAAACAGGCCAGCGCGATGTTTTACACACGGCACTGGTCCCGCGTCGCCATGTAGCTGAGGCGATGGTCCGTCAGAGCTGGACTGCTGAGGTGTGGGTGTTGGTGGCGGAGCACCTGTCAGGCGTTACAGCTCCGCCAGCCGCCAGCCGGCAGGTTATGAGGTGGCGCTGCTCTGTCCCCCGACCGCCCCCAGTCGGCTGCCGCCCCCGCCGCGCCCACCCCCCGCGACTAATCCCGGGCACAAACAGCAGCAGCAGCGGCAGCGAGATATGGCGGCTCTCATTTGTGGGGATTACCGGCCGGCCATTACGGCAATTTATGGCCGCCGCTGCCGCTGTGGCAACTGCCGCCGCCCACAGTCGCGGGGACGCTCCGTCTTGCGGACACACGCCGTCCGCCAGAGCTTCACTTAGCGTATCTCTTACACAGTTGCTCGATTATCGCTACTTGCAACTTTGACCTGTGGCAGATAAATGTTGTGAAGACTTGGAGAATTTCGAAAAGAATCGTTTGCAGTGTTTAATATTGTAATAGGCAGTGGTAGATGGTGCTTCAGATGATTATGGATTCCCTTCTTTGAGTGCCGGATCTTGATAGAGGACATAAATTTTCGACTTTCCCCATTGATTTATTGAAGTCCCCACTGGCAGTTAATGTCGTACTTTCCTTTGTGCCGTGGTGGAGTAGCCGAGCGGTCTAAAGCTTCTCGCTGCGGAGCGCGCGGTTGCTCGCCGTGGAGGTTCGAGTCCTGCCTGGGGCACGGGTGTGTGTGTTTGTCCGTAGGTTAGTTTACCTAGGTTTAAGTAGTTTGTAAGCTACGGAATGATGACCACGCAGTTTGGTCCGATAGATTTACAGACATTTGAACATTTGAATTTGTTTCCTTTGTTCTTTCATTAAAATATTGTTCCCTTTCAGCCCCTCATATTGATTAATTTCCATATTCCAAATTTCTTTACTGTATCTTACTTTCAGTAATCACGTATGATTTGAATGTTTTTTTTTATTTTTTATTTATTTTTTTTTTTATTATTATAGTCTACAAGATCGACTGGAGAGTGGCCGCAACTGCACTGTGTTATTTTTATTGTGTTTATTTTCGTCAACAGTTGCAATATAATTGTTTAATTACATGTTTCGATCACTTGGATCATCTTCAGATCTAAAAAACAAAAGTAAAATAAAAATGTACAATTTGATAAACTTACCAAGGGTTAATTGAGCAGTAGTTAATTTATACATAAAGGGAGAGATTTTTCTTTACCTTATAGTTGCGTTCGCAGCTCGTCTGGCTGAGTACTAATTGGTACTGAGTTTTACAGTTTAATGTAGGCACTTATAATTTGGTTGCAGGTGGTGGTGGCGACGGAAAGAATAACTTGATATATATGTATGGATATATTCAAGAACCCAACTTTTAGGAAAATATTTATATAACAAACAATTGTTCAGTATAAGACCCTAGCTTATTAGGGCTCAAGCCATCCCTTCCAATCCTCCCCCCCCCCACCCCGCCCAGCTACTCTTTCCCTCGCCACCACCACCTACAACCAAATTACAAGTACCTACATCAAACTGTAAAACTCAGTACCAATTAGAACTTAGCCAGACGAGGTGCGGACTCAACTATAAGGTAAAGAAAAATCCCTCCATTTACGTATAAATTAACTATTGTTCAATTAACCCTTAGTAAGTTTATCAAATTGTACATTTTTATTTTACTTTTGTTTTTCAGAACTGAATATATACAAGTGATCGAAATATATAATTAAACAATTATATTGCAATTGTTGACGGAAATAAACACATTTAAAATTTGAATATTTCTTTATCTAATACACATACAAATACCACGACTTGAAATTTAGCACCCTTATGAAGTGAATATAACCTATTAATTGCTATTGGCATGAAATCGTTTCCTTTCTCAGAATAATTTGCTGTACTTGAGTTTTGAGTGTTGACTGTTCCTCATATAAATAGTGCTCGTACGACCTAACCACATAAAATATAAAACAATGAAAACTGAAAATGACCACCGATTGGGCTCTACCAACATAGTGGCGAGATATCCAGCGCCACGGATCCATGCGCAAACATAGGCAAAGTGTTGTAGATGAGCTGACGTCTCGTGAATCAAGTATGCTATTTGCCGGAACGCTTCCTATTTCTGCTGCTTTAAGTGCGTTCATTGAAACACTGAGGATATTTATGATAGTGCGAATGACTGGATCATCTTGTGGGCACAGCTGGGACAAATTAATAAATGGTGAAACTTAAGGTCGAGAGTATGTGAGACCAGACTGTGAAATATTCGGATGCTAGCATCTAAACCCGGTGTTGTCCTGGTATTTGTGTTTTTCCAGTCTTATATTAGTAACAAATAGATTTAGTAGTAAAGATGTAATAAATCGAATCTTCATGTGTGATGTGGTGGTTTTCATGAACCCAATTGTTTATGTCGTCGTACCTGATAAAGCACATGTATTTATTGCTTCCTTATCTTAGTCCATCTCGATCATCCCTTTTGTCCATTGGCTTCTACCTTACTATCATGCAGCTCAATTCTTATGACATCATCTATCCGTGACTATATGCCCAACAATAATATACTTTTTCAGATCTGTAGAGCATAATATTAGGAAACTGTCTGCGATGAATAAATAGTGGGTGAATGAAGTCTCACGCGTCGCATGATGGGAAATTTTTTGTGGCTCATTTTTTACGACACCCCCGATCGTAGTGGCCGTGCTGACCGTGACTGGAGCGCCTCAGTCACCTCGGCCACCGCGGCCGGCAATACCACCTAAATCAGTAGTGGTACAGTGTACCCTCCGCCACGCACCTTACGGTGAATTGCGGAGTATGTATGTAGATGTAGAGGTGTATTTAAAATCTTTATTAAATTCTGTGCGACCGGTTTCGAGGTTACATTACCCCCTCTTCAGGCTCCCTGTTGTGTGATTATTATTAAAAGCACATTTGGATTGGGTAGCCAATAAAACCAGTAGCCGTAAATTTCTTGCTTTGTTCATGCTACACTCGCAACCACTGTTGGGAATGTGGGATCCCCTGTGGAGGAGCAAGCACTGTAGAGTTGAACAGTCGTTGTTGAGAGTGTAGCACGATTCACGTACAGACTAAGTCACGAAAACTTTGTTGTCAAACAGTGTGCTGTTATTTCCCATTTATTTGCACTCTTCCCCTAAATTACTGTTCATGCTACTTAGCTAGACCTTTTTGATGACATAAGAAGTTTCATGTTGATTAGATCAGTAGGTTAAAGTCATGATACCTGGAAATGTTAACTTCTGAAATAAATCGCAATTTGCAATCATTTATGGATTCACTGTACTAGATTTAAATGAAATACCAAAGTGCGGCGAATGAAATTTTGTGCTCAGCCGAGATTCGAACCCGGGATCTCCTGCTTACTAGACAGATGCGTTGACCACTCCGCCAGCGAGGACACAGTGCCCAACCGGACTGCAGAGGACTCTTCCCTATATATATGGTGTTTCAATAAGTGTGTTTGCCTCTGTAACTTATAAAATAATAGGTGACGGGAAATTTTAATGCCGTAGGGCAACACAAGAAATGTTACACTTTCTGCGGAGCTATGAACATAGTCTATTGTATCATTTTCCAAAGAGTTACACCACAAAGATATAATTTTTAAATGGAACAATAGTTTTTTCTACTAAACACGCACGCAATTTTGTTTATTCGTAATTTTCTAGTTTTTTCTATCGTGCATTGGATTCGTTTGAACCAGCTGCGTCCAAATCAATTAAAACTACATTCCTATCACTGTTAGTTTGGAAGCTACAACCCTTCAAAGTTCCGGGGATGGAGGCTGCGATAGCGTATCTGACTGGCCGAGTGGCTATCCCCAGGGGCACGGCCCACTGTCTCATGACCACCAGCCAGTCAGGTACGCTGTCGTAGCCTCCGCCCCCTAAACATTGAAGGGTTGTAGCTCCCAAACTAACACTGATAGGAATGTAGTTTAAATTGATTTGGACGCAGCTGGTTTCAACGATTCCAATGCACGATAGAAAAAAAAACTATTGTTCCATTTAAAAAAGTATATCTTTGTGCTGTAACTGTTTCGAAAATGATACAATAAACTATGTTCATAGCTCCGCGCAAAGTGTAACATTTCTTGTGTTGACCTACCGCATTAAAACTTCCCGTCACCTATTATTTTATAAGTTACAGGGCAAGCACACTTAGTGTGACATATATACATTACAGCGTTCAAATTACTGAAATAAATCGCAATTTACGATCAGTTATGGCTTCAGAGTACTAGGTTTAGATGAAATACCAAAGTGTGGTTATAGGAAAGAGACAGCGTGGCGAATGGAGAGTTGCGTGTGGTGAGAGACGTGCAGGGAAGAGTCCTCGGTGGCGGAGTGGTCAATGCGTCTTAGTAAGCAGGAGATCCCGGGTTCGAATCCCAGCCGGGCAAAAATTTCCATTCGTCGCACATTGGTATTTCATCTAAACCTTGTACAGTGAAGCAATAACTGATCGCAAATTGTGATTTATTTCATTCTGGATATCGCCTTTCGTCCTCGCTAGCAACGGCGTCAGGAATTTTCGCGCGAGTTACGGTTTTATAAGCACCGTGTGACTCCACAGTTTTAATAAATGTCCCACCTATTACAAGCTCCTAGGGTTTTATTTGCGGACGGAGAAGTTAGTACTGCTTCCTCCCACAAGTCCCCTAAAACCTCCGCATCCTTGCGGATGCTGTTGCGTAGTAGTGTGCGTTTGTACCGCCCTACAGTACGCACGAGATGCCGTAGTTGCTGTCCATGTCTTTACGGAAAGCATAGAGTTCTGACTAACCTGTTGTCTTCTATAGTTGTGTCCCCAGCGCAGAAGACAGCACACAGGTCATAGGTTCTTCTACAGCATACAAGTGAGGCTAAAGTAAGTTCTTTATGATGGAAGCATAATAAGTGACTCGCGAGATTTTTAATTGTCAGGGACGCCATTTATTAAAAAAAATAATTAAAAAAATGAGCAACTATTGTTAATATGATACAGCCTATGCTGCCCATAGTTCATGTTGAGACCTCGACTGTTATCACATTTACGCAAATCTTTACTCATGACCGGCGCGGTCCGGCGCGTATAGCGGTCAGCTCGAGACTGAAACTGCGGCGCGTTGCGAGAGGGCACCTGACGATCTATTTCGCGCCAAAACAGGGCCGTCGCGCGCCTTCTGCCAAATCGCTCTTCTCTTTTTATAATAAGAAAAGGCACATTAAACTTTTTAAACTGTCAAAATCTAGTCTGTCCTTGAGAGATATTTATCGTAAATTCTCAGCCCTGAATAATTAATATTTAGTATGTAATAAACAAAAGTAATTTCAAAAGAAATCACGTGACGTGAAATGCAGCAGCCAATGCGAGGAGAGCACCAGTAACATAGGCGGGCTTTCCCACGGGAACCAGCACCTTCTGTGCCATATGCTATTGCTCCCCACCCCACATTTCAACATATGCTGCACTGCTGTCGTTCTTCCGCGTTTAAGACACGTACTATGTTAGCAAAGAAACGGGCAGCGGACCTCCGTGTACCTGGCACCCGACTTAAAGAAATTGTTTTTTACTTTATACAGTCTTAAAGAGATTCGTTTGTAGTGAATTGTAGTTCCAAAATTTTTGTTTGTAGTTTTTCGAAAAAAAAATTATGAGTCACTCAGAAAATAGCCAGCACCCCACTTTTACGAAATAAAATTCTAATGGATGATATGTGTGGGGAATCGTTTGTAGTGGTTTGTAGTGAACGAATTTTCGTTTGTAGTAACTTGTATATCCCAAAAAACGTGTTCATTGTGGAAGGCGCGAGGCCCATACTGCTGTGCACTGCACCTAATGCCAGCACCCGATATTCAAGAAATTTAATTCTAATGGATGATATGTGTAGGAAATAGTACGTAGAGGTTTGTAGTGAACGAATTTTCGTTTGTAGTAACTTGTATATCCCACAAAAGTGTTCAAAATGGAAGGCGCGAGGCCCATACTGCTGTGCACTGCACCTAATGTCAGCACCCCACATTCAAGAACTTTAATTCTAATGGATGATATGTGTAGGAAATACCTCTACATGCTATTTCCTACACATATCATCCATTAGAATTAAATTTCTTGAATTTGGAGTGCTGAAATTAGGTGCAGTGCACAGCAGTATGGGCCTCGCGCCTTCCATTTTGAACACTTTTTGTGGGATATACAAGTTACTACAAACGAAAATTCGTTCACTACAAACCACTAAAAACGATTCCCCACACATATCATCCATTAGAATTTTATTTCGTAAAAGTGGGGTGCTGGCTATTTTTTGAGTGACTCATAATTTTTTTTTTTTTTCGAAAAACTACAAACAAAAATTTTGGAACTACAATCCACTACAAACGAAGCTCTTTAAGATTGTATAAAGTAAAAAAGCGATTTCGTTAAGTGGGGTGCCAGGTTCACGGAGGTGGCCAGCGGCCAAAAATATGAAGTGGCCATAGGCCAGGAATATAGTGGAGGGATTGTTTGTGTAGTAGCCGCGCCGCCAACAGCCAACGGTAGGTCTGAGGAACGGGGTCTTGGGCTGGAGACAATCTCTTAGGGCGGGCCTAGCCGGCGCACTGGCGAGTGAGCTGGGCTCGACTTCACAGGCAGCCTGACAAAAGACTGTCTCGCTCAAAGGGCCGTCGCACGGAGCAGGCAGGCCCTTGGCGCGTCGTCAGGCGCCGCTCGAGAGGCGCGACGTCTGCAATACCAGAGCTGGCCGGCCCTGCCCCGCGCGTACGGTCAGCCTAATATCCAGCCACACAACTCTCTGAAGGTGCCGACCACACTGAAGACGTGGAGGACGTAGTAGTAGGTATTTCCGGTGTAGAGAAGCACCTGAGAGGGATGAATACAAATAATCGCACTGACGTGTTTTACGGCCCGCTTTAGATTTGTAGTTTTATAAGTTTTGGCAAACATTTTGGACCAAAATAATAATCTAAACAATAAAAAATTAATAAGAGTGTCTGAAACCCACTTAGGAAAAAAAAATTAGTAGTGGCGCGTTCCGAACCTTTATATATATATATAATTTTGGTCTCCTTCCTTCCCTTCAACCCATCCTTACTCTCCCCAAATTTTGCCTTCTCGGCCCGGCTTCTTCGCCTTTAAAATAATGTATTTCCTCTATGTTAAATAAGTGCGCCTCGGTTGCACAGTGGTAGAGTGCCAGACTACAAATCCAACGGTCGCGGGTTAAATCTCCGCCAGGTCCTAGGATTTTTATCTGTCGCTTTCCACTTCTTTCATCTCTGGCAGTATTGCTCATGTGAAAAATACCGAGTAGCACCGTGGTTCGGAACCAACGTTAAACTGTAGGTCCCCCTATAACTGGCTGGGTAAGTCAGTTCGAAGGTCGGAGGAAGGCAACGGCATACCACCTCCAAATAGGACCATGCCTTAGTAAAGCACTGTAGTGTTCAAACCAATCTTCGGTCTGTTGACTAACCAACCATGTAAAATTACATCGTAGCTCTCTACAGAACAAGGTGCATAATCTGTATCCGTCAGTGAAGTCACTGCATAGAAACTGACATTAACAAACGAAACTTAAAATTTCTTCGGGAAAGAAACTTGGAAACGTTGTCCCTCAATACCTCCTAAGCCATTGATTGATTTTCTCCATACTTCAACCTCAGCTTATCGACAGTACTCAAGGTTCGTCTTCTCGATATGTGCTTTATTATATTTCCCCAAGCAGTATGGCTGCTCTCATTTCCCTGGTTTCCCATTTGTCATCGTGCGTTCTCTCAACTTGTCGTCTCTTAGCCCTGAGTGCGCCAGTCACCGAACGTCACGCATGTCCTGGTGATGTGCAGGGATATGAAGTTCCTTTGTCTTTCCCTAAGTACTGGAGATGAAAGTATTTTGAAAATAAAAATGAAAAAATAAAATAAAGGTAACTCAACCGCTCTACGTCGAGGTTACGTAATGTGAAACAAACCATCTTCTTAAGGAAAGTGATCTAAATGAAACAGTAATAGACAAACGGCGACAAAACTTGAATACCAGATGCGTCCAGTGACCTTCAGCGTCACAGTCCACCGCATTGCCCACTACACTACGGCTAACAGTTAGGAGTTGCGTTCTTTAATCTCATACTATTGGTGACAGTTGTTGACTGATACTAATATGGCATTTGTACACACTAGATTATTACTTATCGAACGAAGAACGACATGGCTTTGTTAATTCTTCAGTGCGCCGTTGGTTTGAAATGACAACGTGTAAGTTACAATAAGACAATCATCAAATACGCAACGCAAGATGGCGTATGCCAGAGACAGTTCTGGGCGAGGAATGTCACGTGACATCTGCGAACGGCTGGTTTTCATTAATTCAATGGAGGGTGTCAAAACTCCGTTATTTTTGCAAATATCTCTCAAACGATACCAGATATGAAAAAAATGTAAGCGAACGAAGTTGTAGAGAATTTTCTCCTCTAGAAATTCGTTTATTCAATTTTCGCGTCAGGTGAACGGTTTATTTGCAATTAAAATTACATTATAAACGGCTTTTTTATTACTAACATATTTCTTGTGCGAAATATTTCAAAAAGCGAGATACTGGTCTCTGGTAGCCAACAATTATGTCTGTAAAATTTGGTGCCGATCGGTTGAACGGTTCGACCTAAAAAGTGCGAACAGCCAGACACGCATCGTCAAATCGCCGTTATTTTTGCAACTATCTCTGCAACGACGCAAGATATGAAAAAAAAGTAATAGAGCGAAGTTGTAGAGAGTTTTCCCCTCTACCAATTAGGTTATTCAATTTTTGTGTCAGATGAACAGTTCGTTTGCAATTACAATAATAATGTACAAACGGCTTTTTTTATTACTACCGTATTTTTGTCCGAAAAATGTGTAAAAGGTAGGTTCTGGTATCTGGCGGCCTAGAATTATGTCTGTAAAATTTGGTGCTAATCGGATGAACGGTTCGTCTTAAAAACGGAGAACACGTTACGGATAGACAGACGGACACACAGACATCCCAAAATCGCCGTTATTTTTGCAAATATCTCTGAAACGATACGAAATACGAAAGAAACATAAGAGCGAAAAGTTCTATCTCCTCTACAAATTCGGTTATTCAACTTCCGTGTCAGATGAATGGTTAAGCCGTTATTATCATTTAAATTTCGAGCTGTCAAGAGACGATCGCAAAGGCCCACTTTTAGTGTTACTACCGTTACCTAAAGTGGGCAAAAAAGTCTGCCGGTCCAGATGGAATACGAGTTCGGTTTTATAAAGAGTATTCTGCGGCATTGAACCCTTACTTAGCTTGAATTTATCGCGAATCTTTAATTTAGCGCAAAGTTCCTAATGATTGGACAAAACGCGCAGATTACTTCCATTTATAAGAAACGTAAAAGAACTAACCCACATAATTACAGGCCAGTATCTTTGACATCAGGTCCTTTAGAACTTTAGAGCATATCCTCAGCTCAAATATAGTAAATTTCAAATAAACTGAGAAATTTGGCAACACTACAAAACAAACTACAGTGAACACAGTATGGCAGCAGATGACAGCGGAACCAGAAAAAAATGCGAAGTTTTTCAGAAAACAGTGGAACCTTTCGACCTGGTTTCCGGAAAGACACTGATATGGAGTAGCAAGTGCTGTAAGTACACCATTTTATAGCAAACAACGAACTGTTTTGAATCAGAAACGAAATGTTTTGTACGTATGTAAAAAACCTAACCTTTATGTGTAAACAGAAACGTAAATATTTCAGGACACCCACTGATGATGCCTTGTGACAAAGGCGAAAGGCGTATTGGTAAATTATGAAAATAAAAACCCTTCATTTGCAGTAGCAAAAGGCGTTTCCTTTAAAAACAGTGCAGTGAAATACTTTAAGTTCAAGGTTGGCGCGCGCGAGACCCTTCGTAACCGAATGACTGTAATGGGATGCAGGATGACTCGTGGCAAATGTCTAGGTTTCATATTCATAGAATATATGACATCAACTGCGATTGGGCAAAGCTGAAAATGTGTACCCAGCCGGGATTCGAACCCGGGTCTCCTGCTTTCTAGGCAGTTGCGCTACCCCTACACCACTGGGGACACAGTGATCACCGCATCTGCAAGGACTACCTAAGCACGCCTCCCGTCAGATACAAATTCACAGCTTCTCCCTGCCCACAGTACTCAAACTCGTAGTTATGAAACTAATTCCCGTAAGATTAAGGGCTTCAAACTTGCCCACCCCTCCCCACTAACAATAGGATCATTGTCCGTCACCGGAATATTATATATATATATATATGTGGCGTCTGTTCCGAAAGAACAGACGTCACTTCTGTTCCTGCAGTTGTTATTATTTAATATTCATAGAATATATGACTTCAACTGCGATTGGGCAAAGCTGAAAATGTGTACCCAGCCGGGATTCGAAAGTAAGAGACCCGGGTTCGAATCCCGGCTGGGTACACATTTTCAGCTTTGCCCAATCGCAGTTGATGTCATATATTCTATGAATATGAAATAATAACAACTGCAGGATCAGAAGTGACGTCTGTTCTCTCGGAATAGACACCACATGTATATAAATGTCTAGGTAGCGTGAGGAATGGCAGCTAGCGCTAAATGTAAAGAAAAAAAAAACGTAACGTGATGCAAAGGAGTAGAAGAAACAATCCCGTAATGTTCGAATACAGCATTATAGTCCGCGTCATGTAGAAGCCGGCCCAGTTTTCAGTCGTTGTGCGCATTCCCCCCCCCCCCCCTCCCCATATTACCGCAATGACAGCCAATAATGTTCATGCTCCAGGCACACGGCTGGCAGCGAATTATGCAGTGTTTCTAGGTTTGTTAGGTTCGGGTTTTAAAGAACCGGAACTTCTAGATACACGTATTCTTCCAATTTTTTTTTTAAGTAAGTGACCACTAATTGTATTAAGATTCATAATTCAAGTTTTGCAAGCCACTAGGAAAATTATAGTCAGACATGTTACTTGAGCTAGAGACACACGTATTTCAATTTACGTTGCAAGAAAGAATTAAATCTGAACTGAAAAGTAGTGCCTGTGGAGAAATGCCAAAGTCACTACATATCTTATTGGCCACCCGAATGCCACTCTTGATTAGCCCCATTCACCTGCGTCATCACCAACGACCTCACATGAAGCACCACTCGCGGACTCATAAACTGCACTTTTACGTTAGTATCAATAGTAGGTATTTTACAAGCCAGTAGAATGAGACCTCCGCTCAGCCCGCAAGCTTTCATTCGTCGTTATCTCCCCTAGAGGGAGAGGCGACCCTTGGACTTCCCCCTGCCTTACGGTGCAGCTTCATCAGAGCTCGCAGACCTCCTCATGCGTCACATGAAGTGCCCGCGACAATGCGGGATCCCTGGGGAGCAGCAAGCACACGGACAGCGCCGAAACTGCGAGGAGAGCGGACCGCTAGACTGCCTCGTTGTTAAACACGAGAACCATTAACAAGATTGCTGCACTAGTTTCCTAGCGTCGCAGCTATGTAAATACTCATTTATAAATGGAATGCCTTTTTCTTGTTGTAATTAGGGAATTTAATTTCGCAGATGCGTTTCACCTATTTGAAACGAAGCGTTGCTAGGTGGTCTGCATGAGAATACAGTTTCTTTCCGTAGACATGGTGTTTACCGATTTGAAACTCTGAAAATTGTGACGTGTAAAAATATTTTACACATAACTGTGGCAGCCTTCCTCCAAACGGCTTACAATGCCGATCAGCCTTAGTAATTGTTGAAATACCTTCATTATTTGCTCAAATACAGCGACAACAACACGTCGTTTGCGTATTAGTTACTCTTACAACGATAAACACGGTATCGTCGTCTGATATGGAGCAACTAATTTCAACTCATGAAGAAACAGAAGTCATCAATTTTCAAATTGTACGAAAAACGAAAAGATTCACATTTTTGTGATTATCGCTGTGCTAAAGTGAAACGAATGACATTGACTAAACATTGGAGGTAACATTTCGTCTAATATTATTTCGTTGGACTCAATCTGCTGATTTCCGTCATACTTCAGATCCAGTATTATGTTCACCCAGCAACGATAGTAAGTATGAGGAGTATCTTTTCAAAAAATCAAGACAAAAAAACTAAGGCAAAGTTGTGGAGTAAATAAGGATTTGTATATGACAATTTCTTAACTTTCAAAAAGTCTGAAGAATGAAATTACTGAGACTAATCTCACTCTTTATTTAAAAGCAGTGTTGCTTAACAGAATTTTTTAAATCTATGGGCTTTTCTTGTTTTGCATCAATCTCACAAAAAAAGAATAAAAATTAAACATCTTACGTCTCCATCTTCCCTTTCACAACGCCGTCCTGCCGCTTCCTAGATCCAGAGGAGTGGTCTTGTACACGTACAACTCCTCCCACAACAGTCATATTTCCAATCTGTTTCGTGTGGTAATGCGCTGGTCACAACAGTAATTGATAGGGGTTTACAGTAGATACGTTGTAGTAAAGTTTTAAATCAGTCTATCTTCTTTAGCTTTTCTCTTACTTAAAAATCTTTCGTTATCAATCTACAGTAAGTGGAAATTTGAACCAATTTTACTGACGGACTTACTGCGTTTTCAAGCGAAAGTCAAATTTCGCCCTCAATTTAAAAGATTAAAAATATAGTTTTGAGTGGAAAAAACACCATAGCTCGATGTACCACACCTTGTAGAGAAGAAATTCGCTTCAAAGTAATTTTTGACCGTGATGGAAACGTCACTCCTCATGCATATACTAGCGTTAGACCCCGATTTGCCGTGGTGTGTATTTATTCGTTTCTTATTTTAATTCAGCTCCTTTTCCACTGTCCGACTATCAACTTACATCCTCCGCTCAATCCAACTGTTTCATATTCTTGGAGCTCAATTCTTATGATGTCATATCTCCTGGTCTATGTGTCATACAGCAATATAATTTTCCAGTAATGGGAAACTATCTGGTATGTGCGTATGCTGTCTGTAAAACGTTTCGCGAATATAATTAGTAAATCATAACGTCATGCCGCATATCTTAGTTCTTCTGAATGAACATCGGAAAAATAGTAAGCGATAAACTTCCTCCGTTTGATCATTTTGGAGGGGTTGTCAGCGAGCAAAAGTTTCGTGCAGATTTCGCATTATGTGTAAAGTTTGATGCACGATGAGGCAGTTTTTTTCTGACTCTCTTTGTATGTGACACATTATCTCCTGAACTATGTGTCCTAGGTGGCTTTCCCCCCATAGCACTAGTTTTATTATGGTAAAGTACATTCGTACCAAATATGGTACAATTAGTCTATTAGTTCAGGAGGAGTCTGTCACACGCCGGTACCATTAACAAGCGGCAGACTTCTACAAAACGTCGATCCCACGATATAAGAAATGTCTCAATTCTCCTGGTGTCTGTGATTAAAAATGAAATATATCTCAAACATTGCTGTAGATAAAGCAATTTTTTTTTTCGTGTAACTATATTGTCCTTTTTTTTCTTAAGGTGAGACGTTGGCAGCCTTACACAGATATTTTTGTAAATTCAGATCTCTGTCATTTTCGTTCAATCTCATTGAAATTTTGCACACTTATCTACGGAATCCAATATTCTTTCTAAAAAAATCAGAATTTTTAATGCTATGAGAGAATTTTGAATTTCTTGTTACATTAATATCTTAAGGTACACTTCTTCATTATTTCCAGACAAATTTGGTAATTTTCTTTTATGGTAAAGTAATCTACACTAATGAATGTAGGATTAAGTGCAGTAATTTTTAATAAATTAATGGTATTATTTACTGTGATATTTTGGATTCCAAAATTTCTTATGTCAGTTTTTTTTCAATATATTATCAACCATAATACTGTTTATAATGCCCAGATTAAAATTGTGTTCCATTTTAATATTTCTTCCATGTAAAAGAATAGATGTGCAAAATTTCATCTCAATCCTTCCAATAGTTTCTGATATATGTGTTCCTGAAATGAGAAACCCTTAGGTTGCAGAAAAATCGCATCGAAGCTTGAATGAAATATAAAAGAAAAAATTTCTATCATACCTTGGTAAAAACTGCCCATATCCATATTCCAGTTTTGTCTGCAGCTCTTTTAGCTCCTCTGCTCCTTTGACTAGCAATTTTTTCTATATTCTATACTCACGCTCCGCCTTCGCTATTCGTTGCTCATTGGTTATCTGCAGTATATGCTCAGTGAAGACTCCACAGCCATCTATACCACACTTCTTACACCACAATATGGCTCCACGGCCTTCTTTACAACACTACTGTGTTGTATATGAAAATCGCAGTCTTGTAAAGCTATATTTCTAGGTACAAAGGCAAAATTGTGCAAGAAGCCCAACTTCCTGTTACATTCCCATCATTAGACACTGCTGCAGCTTCCAAAGCAGAAATCTTCACTACCAAATTGAAAACAAACAGTCTTCGGGCATCTCTTCCAAATAAGAACATTGAAACTTTCATTTGGGTACCTTGAAAAGTGGACATGGCACATTACATCATTTGTAGATCGAAATTCAAGGAAAAACTTTGGGATAATAATCTCAATTATATTTATTGTCAAATAGTCAAATAAAAAATTGTGATACTTTTCATCATTTCTGCCATCGTTTCCCCTTAAAACATAGGAAAACTTACTCTCGGGATACGCCTCGTATACTCATGAAGGAAACTAGTTTTGTCTGCACGGCCACTACGGTCGGGGGTTTGAATCCCCCCCTCGGGCATGGATATTTGTGTCGTCTTTAGGATTAGCTAGTTCATAAGTAGTTTGTAAGTTTAGGGACTGGTGACCCGGTAGTTAAGTCCCATAAGCTGTACAAACATTTGAAACTAGTTTTTCAGCAGTTATTATTCCTTACGGTTCGTTGAATTCATCCCAATAGCCATTGTGATAGCTGAATTTTTGTGCACATTCAGTAGTGATGACTTCACTTTAACAAAGTGTACAAATGCCAATTTACTGCAGCAAAAGGAAATACAACAGAGAGTCTTTCATGTACTAAGAAAGGCATTGCCTAACCTACATCTATACACACTGCAAATCACATTTACGTGCATAAGAACAGACATTTCAATAAGAAAGAAAGAGTCCTTGGACTACAAAGAGAAGTGGAATTAAAACGAACTGTAGCGAACAAAACTACTGTTTAACCAAACAAAATCTGTTCCCCTGCACAGAAATAGCTACAAGTGCTCATTATGGCTCAACAATTACTCTAGAGCGCAAAGAGGAACTGGGTAAGCAACCGATACCTTTTCACAGAAGAAAAACATTTCAAAAATGCCTAACAAATGTGCCGAGATGAAAGAGTTCCGCATTTCGCCTTCGCCCTTCCCGAGCTCGGCTCGAACACTTAATTTGTGTGGCGGCGGTAAGCTTTTTCGAAAGATAAAGGGAACGGGATCATAATTCAAGCCCTAATGACTGCGCGCGCTCCTGGAACAGTAATAAAAAATGGCTCGAGTATAAACTCCGGCCCGGGGCGGATTAATTGCACGCACTTTGCACTTTAATAGCACTCGAATTACTCCCTAAACACGCCCTGCCGGGCCGCGCGGATAACTTACCTGGCCGGATTAATCGACCGGCAGTTTGCAGACGTCGTGAAGTTCGCGCAATCAGTGGACACTTCAAGCAGCGGGCAAGTTTCCTTCCTTCACTTGCGGTCCGGCCAACTCCGCATCGCAGCCCAGAGGCGGGTCGAACGCCGCGCCAATATTCTTTGCGAGCCACGTCGACTGCGGGAATAGGCGGAGTAAAAATGTGAGGTAAGGTACTCACTGGCAAGGAAAGTACTTAGGCTCGAACAAACAGAAATACACCAAAATCGTATGATAGATAATGTAAAGGTCCCTTATTGCACTACTGATACTCCCGCATGTGCAAAACTCTGCAGTCGCCCATTAGAGGCCTCTGCGTGTGCCATGCCGCATTGCACTTTGACCTGCCGGTACGCCAGTAGTGACGGTGCAGTGTGCCTCTGAAGTTGCACTTTGTGACGTTATTTGTGTAGTGAAGCGTCAGATGGGTCGGCGATTGGTAATCAATCCTGCTAATGTATTGCAAATGGTTGAGATGAAATTCCGATGAGCCCTTCTTGGTGAATACGGTATTGGTGTAGAAGAAGAATCATTCACATGTTTTCTGGTAACTATTATAGTGCAGAAATATGAGCATAGATTAGAAACACTATAATAGATAATAGGTAACATGCGAATGATTCATCTTCTACACCAATACCATCTATACGAAGAAGGTTTCTTCGTAACTTCACCTCAACCAGTCACACTATATTAACAGGATTGATTACCAATCGCCGACCCATCCGACACTTCACCACACAAATAACGTCACAAAACGCAACTTCAGAGGCACACTGCACCGTCACTACAGCCAGAGCTCGAGTAGCTAGGAGCAGGTGTCTCTACCAGTTCCAACGCCAATGTTAAAAGCGTCGTTTCCCCTCGCGCCGACCTGCCGCAGGAGCGCCCGTATGCTGCCTGCAGGGGGTTCAGAAGATAATTTGAACCTCAGCCGCGCATGCGCATTGCTACGCCGCGGCCACTGCCTCTTAGGCTGCGTTTATAGACTGCGGTGCCTCCGCGGCGGAGCAACGGCTGTGATTTTGTGGTGGTTCCGCTCGTGAATCACACATGCAGGTATTTCAGCTAGTCTTGTGTAGTTCGCGAACGAACAGTTCGGAAGAGCGCTCCCACAGGCGAACTATACGAACTAGTTCGCAGATTCCTCGCATCTTAGTTCGTCCGCTCCTTTTCTGAAGACTGACGGGTAACAGCGAGAGGACACGAGAGCGTACACAATCGCTTGTTTCCCTTCTGCCAGTTGCCGTCATTTCGAGCTCAGATGCAGCTCAGGTGTAGTTTTAGTAGCGGTAGCAAAAGCCAAAACGAGCGGACGAACTAAAAAGAGCGACCTACTTCGCGGCTGAACTGCGAACTAAAATATGCGCGATAGGTCGCGAATTAAAATATGCGCGATAGGTCGGGAACAGAATTAAAAATCACGTGTTTGCCTTCTGCTGATGAGAGCCATTTCGAGGTTAGCGTCTGCCTGCTAGATTACATAGTTCAGTGCTACAAATTTCTGCTTTGAAGTATTCTGCACTCTGCAATATCTGACTAATAAATTGCATAATGCCAAGATATAGAGATAACTCTAAACTTAAACGCGAGAAATTATCCACAAACTGTTTCTTTTGATTTGCGTGATATTGTTAGCGGCTCAAGGAGCAAGCGCATGAAGCAGCTAGGTAGGGGAACTTCTCCCTGCACCTGCATGCGCAGACCACGCCGCTCAGCCGTCACTGGGAGCGGACGAACTATAAGAACGGACTAGTTCGCGGCAGAGCATCGAACTAAAGTGAGCGCTTCCGATCGCGAACTATTATGCGCAAGTCTAGTTTCAGTGACTTTGAGCATCCTGTTCCCACCTGGCGGCCAGACATATGGCGCAACGAAAAGCCCCATTAGCCGCCGTGTAAGCGGTTTGGAAGTGCAGCCGGTAGTATTTTGACGCCGAAGCGGAAAAGCGGAGGGGCCGCCGCCGCAGCCGCAGCCGCGCCTATAAACAGCACTGCCTTATTAGAAACAGTGCACTGCCTAACCGCTGCGATTCCTCCGCCACGGTGCAACCGCGTGCTATAAACACGGACTTAAATTGAGCAGCCGCGATATGAGTCGAATACTTGCTGTCTTCGCGACGTAAAACTTTTCTCATGCGAAACAAATACTTTGAATGTGCATATGAAGTTATCTGATAGAAGAACGATATGAAGAATTATGGTTTAAAAGTACTTTTTATTTTATTTATTTGTTTATCTTTCTTACGAGAAGCTTTTTCCGGGGGGTTCACTGAACCTGTGAACACATAGGACGTGCCGGCACTGAGCAAGCTACAGCATATCATAATAGATTTGTCAAATTCGTTGACATCATAGCAGTTTAGAATTTATTTTTATTTCATTTATTGAAACCTTCATTTAGACCAGCTGCCTGTGGGTATAAAGCTGGTCGTGAATTGTGGACAATATTTACATTCGATTTAGTATATTACAATTTGTTCTCTTCTTATCGAAGGACAATGATAATTCCTACATAAACAATATTAACCTGATTAGTATAGTCATTGATAGTTTGGTATATTTATATTGAATTTATTTATCCGTTAGGGAAGAATAGTTCTAATTAAAATAAAACTAATTTGGAAATAGGAAAAGTGGGGTAGTGTTAGTAACTTAAACCTATGCTATAATTTTAAGAAGAGGTGAAAAGGTGTCAGGATAGTGGTAAGTGGGGGAGGGAAAACTATTCTTAATGGCAGGTCAGGGGCGGAGGCCTCGGAATTAACATCGAGCCCTGCGGACCTGGTCAGTCTAATGTACAATTTGTGCTTAAACTATTCTCGTTTATTTAATTTGTCTCTGATAAATTTCTATGCAGTCTGGCTTAATTATTTGGACTAATCCATGTGTATGTTATTGTAGAGATGATTCAGAGGTGTCCGAGTCTATGTTGGATTCCTCATGAGTGTCTGTGCCTTCATTGCTGCTGCTGTGCCATGAGTCATGTCGTGTTCTGTGTACGTACCGAGGTAGGTGTTGAGTGCGTGTTGTTTGAGGGTGGATACCTCAGCGACTATCCGCTTTAGTATCTCCCACGTGTCTTGTCCCGAATGATCGTCTGTATGTCTTGGTCGTGTGGTAGTGTTGCGTGAGTTGGTGTTCTGTATATTGTACAGTGTAAGACTGTGTGTTCGGGGGAGCCAAACTCTCCGCATGTACATGCTATGGTGTCGTTGAGCCCCATATAATTCAAGTACGTGGGGTAGGGACCATGACCTGTCAGAAAGTGGACCATACCCCGGCTAGGATTCATGTGGCCCAGTCTCAAACTTCCCTGATGTCTGGGAAGAAATTATACAGTCTGCGTCCCTTTTCAGATACGTCCCATTCCCTCTGCCCTGTGTCCATCCTCCATTTGAAGAGTTGGCGCTTCTCAGTGATGTTTTGGCCTGTTATCTCCTGAACCTCATCAAGTCTCTCCGTCTTAAGCCAGTACAAGGCCGCCCTTAACCTGATGGTTAGGTCTATTGGTGGGACTCCAAGTACCACGCACAGTGCTAATCCTGGCGTTCTTGGGAAAGCTCCGGACAGCCTAAGGAGAACGCTTTTTTGCCCTTGTCTGACCTTCTTTTTATAGGTCTCGAGCTGCAAGTGGTGAACCCATGCACTGCCTCCAAAGCATGCTGCTGACTCAAACAGGGCTGTGTGATACGTTCTGAGTGTTTGTATTGGGAGTTTGTATTGTGTAGTGTTTAGCCTAGCTAGTGTCTGTGTCATCTTGGTTGCCCATTCTGTCACCAGTTTAGTGTGATAGCAGAACGTCAGATGCTCGTCAAGTAGGACACCAAGATACCGTGTTGTCCGCTGTCTGCGTATGCTTGTATTATGTAGTTTAGAAGGAAAACGTTATTGACGGCAGCTTATAGAGCCACGGCAATACCAGCCAGATTGTGCATTTTGTTCTGTATGATGAAATAAAACCAGCCCTTCTAAAAGAGCGTCGTACGAAAAATTAGCAGTACAGACAGGCGGATGGATGGGTCGGTAATCCGGTGCCGTATGGTCGCTCGCCCCTCCGGCGAACTACACGTGCGAGGCCGGCTGCTCGGGGCAGGGTCGTTGGGAGCGGCCCGCCGTGAAAAATGGCCACCAGTGCCCTCGCCACCGGCTGCCCGTGATGGATTAATCCGCCCCGCCCCACTCCAATAGCAGTATTGTCGTCCCGGCAAACGCGCGATTAGTCATTACTGCTATGAAAATCTGTCTCGCGGCCGGACACGCATTCCGCTAATGCGAGCGCGATCGAGCGGTGTGGCGCGGAGGCTAGCCTAGCGGTACATCCGGCCCCGGGCCCGTGTCTCTGCTCCTTTTTCGCTTTTCCCCCGGCGCGGCCGCCAATACATTTTGGGAGCGATGAAATGGAAAGCTGATAATTTCTTGCGAGCCTTGCACGCGTTGATTGCATCTAGCAAACCGCGTCCTACATGTGTGTATACGCGTGTGTATGTGTGGGGGACAGGGGGGGGGGGAGGGGTCTGCAAAATCGAATGTCCGACGCAAAAACAGTGGGCCCGTTTGCAGGTAGGCGGCGTTTTCTGTGCGAGATCAGATAGGGCGGCTTCCGCAGCCGGGCCACAGTGCTGCGACTGCAATTCTCTCGTGTAATGAAGCGGCAGCGAATTTTCGGCCGGCGCGCGCTTATACGCCCAGGGTCTGGCGTCTCAGAAAAGTTATTACTTCTGTACGCCGCAAGCCACCTCACACAGGGCGGTGGGGCCGGAGGTACTGTTGTGAGGGTAGTTCTTAAGGCGGCGTAGTCACACTTTTACAGAAACGGAAAGAAGGAAGGAAGGTTAGCGTAGAGACGGAACTGACACTCGGATTGTTTGGGGGGAGGAATTCGACCGTGCCTTTTCAAAAGAAACATCCCGGCGTTTGTTCGGAGTGTTTATTGGAAATGACGAAAACCTAAATCTACATCTACATCCATACTCCGCAAGGCACCCGATGGTGTGTGGCGGAGGGTACCTTGAGTAACACTATCGGTTCTGCCTCCTATTCCAGTAACGTATTCTTCACGTTTAGAAAGGTTGTCGGTATGTCTCTGTGTGGGCGCCGGCCGCGGTGGCCTAGGGGACTGAGGCGCGCCAGTCACGGTATGCACGGCCACTACGGTTGGGGGTTCGAATCCCCCCTCGGGCATGGATATTTGTGACGTCCTTAGTGTTAGCTAGTTCGTAATTAGTTTGTAAGTTTAGGGACTGATGACCCCGTAGTTAAGTCCCATACGTTCCCATAAGCTATACAAACATTTTAACATTTAAATCTGTGTGGGCTCTAATCTCTCTGATTTTATCTTCATGATCTCTTCGCGAGATCTACGTAGGAGGGAGCAATATACTGCTAGACTCCTCGGTAAAGGTATGTCCTCGAAACTTCGACAAAAGCCCATACCGAGCGACAGATCGTCTCTCCTGCAGAGTCTTCCACTAGAGTTTATCGATCATCTCCGTAACGCTTTCTCGATTACCAAATGATCCTGTAACGAAGCGCGCTCCTCTCGTTGGATTTTTTCTACTTCCTCTATCAACCCCACCTGGTACGTATCCCACACCGGTGAGCAGTATTCAAGCTGTGGGCGAACAAGTGTACTGTAACCTACTTCCTTCGTTTTCGGACTGCATTTTTTTAGGATTCTTCCAATAAATCTAACTCTGGTATCTGCTTTACCGACGATTGATTTTATATGGTCGTTCAAATGTTCAAATGTTTGTTAAGCTTATGGGACTTAACTACGGGGTCATCAGTCCCTAAACTTACAAACTACTTATGAACTACTTACAAACTAGGACGGCACAAATATCCATGCCCGAGGGGGGATTCGAACCCCCGACCGTAGTGGCCGTGCTGACCGTGACTGAAGCGCCTCAGTCACCTCGGCCACCGCGGCCGGCTATGGTCGTTCCATTATAAATCACTTCTAATGCCTACTCCCAGATAATTTATGGAATTAACTGCTTCCAGTTGCTGACCTGCTATAGTGTAGCTAAATGATACAGGAATTTTTTTTCTATGTATTCGCAGCACAGTACACTTGTCTACATTGAGATTCAATTGCCATTCTCTGCACCATGCGCCAATTCGATACAGACACTCCTGCGTTTCAATACAACTTTCCATTGTTACAACCTTTCTATGTACTGCAGCATCATCCGCAAAAGCATCAGTGAACCTCCAATATTATCCGTAAGGTCATTTATATAAAAGTGAACAGCAACAGACCTACGACACTCCCCTGTGGCACACCTGACATCACTCTTACTTAAGAAGACTTCTCTCGATTGAGAATGACATGCTGCATTCAGTTATCTAAGAACTCCTCAATCCAACCACACAATTGTTTATTAAACGTCTTTCATCGGGACATCTACAATCGTCCATCTTCATCTCTAATAATTAGATCCGCAATAGTTGCTAATTTTGACCTTTTTCATTTCCATGTACTATCTGAGTTTAGAGATCTATTCGCATCATCAGATGCATCTGCACTTTATAATCAAATAAACAGTGATGTCTGTCATGTAATAAGATAGCGACGTTACTAAATTGATTCGGTACAAAGGGAGTATGCGTATTTAGTGAGTCCGTAAGACTGGTAAATGAAGAAACAAATTAAAATTTAAATAATTACAAGTTCGCTGTTTTTCCAAATAAGGAAACCATATTTTCCAAACTGATTAAGAAGCAATAGTAATCGCAAAAAACTGCCGCATAATGCGACGAGATTTTATTCATGCACGGTATGAGAATGAGAGTACTTCGTGACTTGCAATAAACTATAAAGATAAGCTCAAACCTTTATTTTTTTTCTCAATGACAACCACAGTAAAATGATGAAAGGAAAAAAGTTCCTCGCTTACTACTTTTCCGCGGTTCATGGACCAAAACTACGACATTCGGTATGACGTAATAGTTTATAATTTCTACACTATAAATTGTAGCCGCTGGAAATTTTACAGCTGGATTGTATAGCTGAATGTAGCTTCCAAATCTTACAGCTGAATTTTGTAGCTGAATGTACCTTCGTGATCTTGAATAGATTTGAATGTAATGAAATGTCTGAAATCCGCTAAAAAAATAAAGGAACTCTCTGCGGCGAGTACGCTGATATAATGACAATGAATTACTTTTGAATAAGTCAGGTTGTAAATCAAAATTCAAATGTTTGTAGAGCTACGGGGTCATCAGTTCCTGAACTTACAAACTACTTATGAACTAGCTAGTACTAAAGACGGGTCAAATATCCATGCACGATGGGAGGATTCGAACCCCCGCCCGTAGTGGCCGTGCAGAACGTGACTGGCGCGCCGCAGACCGCTCGGCAACTGCGACCGACAGTTGTTAATCATTTCTGGTATTAAGACGTTTATGGACGATACGATAACGACTCTACTGTTGTCATAATATCTATGCACTCAAAACTTAATATTCTCTCTCACACAGCCAAAATTTACATACTCTTTTTGTTAACTTTCCCAACTAGTATTTTAATATCTTTCACATATTTCAATTATCATTTTAGTTTAAAATAGTTCAATCTGTCTTTGCGTGGTTTGTCCTCGTTTTCAAGTTTATTACTTTTGCGTAAAATCAAGTAGAAGTGTTAAATCGTCGTTATTTTTGCAAATATCTCTCAAACGGTGCGAGTTATGGGAAAATATAATAAAATAAAAAAATAATAATAATAAAACAGAGCAGAGTTGTAGAGAATTTTCTCCACTATAAATACGTTATTCAATTTTCGTTCCGGAAAAATTGTTAAGGCATTGCATTTAAATTTCGAGCTGTCAAGAGACAATCGCAAAGGCCCACTTTTAGTGTTATTAGAGTAATTTAAAGTGGACAAAAGGAAAAAAATTTACGGCATGAGGAGGTTGTTTATTGTGCACTATACCTTTCCAAAACGTGAGAGGGTATCTATTAAGTGTATCACGACAGAGTTTTGGAAAAGCTGCGGAAGTTTTGTGTATGGAAGCCGCGTCGGCGCGTTGGAAGCCATTATCTCTCGGCCCCGCACATTCCGGCAGGCGGGCGGTGAATCCCCTCGGGTCTCCGGGGGCTCCCCGGCAGGTGGCCATTCCGTCACGCGCCTTGTGAACGGGACCGCGCCAGCCACACGCGGCCCGAGCGCCGTCAAGCATGCCGATTACGCGCGTCGGAGCGCGACGCTGGCGCCTCTGCCGGCCTCTCTCTGAAACACGCGGCCACGCCGCCACCTTGATCCGTCTACATCACGGCAGTGCGTTTGTAGGATGTCATTAAACAAGCATAAAAAATCTCTAAGTCCTGAGATTTTTTTATTACGTCTTCCAGAGAAGAAGTTATTTATTTATGCATTTATAAAATCCCACATATGGTTGCACCACAGTGTAACATATATAGTCAGACACTTCCATTGATTTTTGTTATACGCCACGACAGCAGCGCTCCAAGCGGCTGGGGAGGTACATTTCAAAAATCAAATGTTTGTAAAACTTATGGGACTCAACTACGGGGTCATCAGTCCCTAAGCGTACAAACTACTTACGAACTAGCTAAGACTAAGGACGGCACAAATATCCATGCCCGAGGGGGGATTCGAACCCCCGACCAGGTACATTTCAGAATACGATACGGGACGAGTGTGAATAATTTCATTTAAATTGATTTTAACATATATTTCTTACAACGGGGACGGTATGTAGTGCCATAAAAAGAGTTAATAAAAAAAATTCCACGTTTGTCTTTATGAGGTTTGCTAAGAACCATTGGGCAGTTTGAAACGGATCTTTGTTGGACAGTTTATTTACGATTCTCTTGAAACCTACAAATTGTTAATCAAGAATTTCTGCCTTTATTAAGAGCAAAAATTGCTGAGAAACAACAGAAGACTCAAGCATCTACTGAAAGACGTCAGTATTTTTCACTATACTTCCATCTAAATCGTTAAGTGTTGAACATAATAATCTTATAAGGAATACATTGCCTACATTATTAAATGTAGCAGATCAGCCACAACAGCTGTAGCTGAATGGAAATCGTCACAAAAGTGACAATAAAACAGCGAAAGTGAAAACACAGCCGCGGTGTAGTAGCCGAGCGGTCTAAGGCACTACTCTGCGGAGTGCGCGGTTGCTCGCCGTCGGAGGTTCGAGTCCTCCCTGGGGCATGTGTGTGTGTGTGTGTGTGTGTGTGTGTGTGTGTGTGTGTGTTCGTCCTTAGGTTAGTTTACCTTAGTTTAAGTAGTTTGTAAGCTACGGACTGATGACCACGCAGTTTGGTCCGATAGATTTACAAACATTTGATTTTGAAAACACAGTTTCCAAATAAGCAGAAACCAATTCCATAATTGTTGCTACATCTGAACCAGAAACGGCAAGAATCTGCATGACATTCGTTTTATAATCAAAAGTAATTATAATCAAAAGTATATGGGTTTATAGCAAGCCGCGGTGGATTAGCCGCGCGTACTGGAGCGCCGTGTTGCGGTGCGAGCAGCCGTCCGCCGTCGGGGTTCGAATCCCCTCTCGTGCATGGATGTTTGTGCCGTTTTTAGTATAAGGTAGTTCATAAGTAGTTTGTAAGTTTAGGACTGATGACCCCGCAGTTAAGTCCCTTACGTTTTCCAACATTTTTGTTTATAACAAAGTCGAGTGAAGTATAAAAATGTCCGTATCGTTAGACTCCATGTAGAATTCATACGCGTCAAAGAAAGTTCATGTCATATAGAAAAAGACCATAACAGGAATTAATGTTTTAAGGCGCTTGTGAGAGGTTGTGAGGAGGAAACGCCCGGAACTTTGGCGATGAGGTGACTGGTTTCTGCATCACGACAACGCTCTAGCACACACGGCTTTACGAGTGAACCTCTATTTGGCATCTCAGTGGTGGTCTGTCGTTCCCCACGCTCCGTATTCGCCAGACCTGGCCCCGTGCGACTTTTTCATGTTTCCACGAATGAAAGAACGCTAAACGGGGAGCGTTATGATGTTGTGGAGGCAGTAAAAACAGCTTCGCAAAGGGCACTGGACAATATCAAACTTGAAGAGTTCCAAACATGCTTCCAACAGTGGGAAAAGAGACTTGACAAGTGCATCGCATGTAATGGAGAGTATTTTAAAGGGCACTGAAGTAATTTTGTGAAAAGGTTCATCAATAAATTTTTATGGAAAAACTCCGGTTTCTTTTGGGTCCCCCCTCGTACATAGGTAGAAAAGATTATCATAATAAAATACGAGAAATCAGAGCTCGAACGGAGAGATTCAGATGTTCTTTCTTCCCGCGCGCTATTCGAGAGTGGAATGGGAGATGAATAGTATAAAGGTGGATCAATGAACCCTCTGCCTGGCACTTGAATGTGATTTGCACAGTATCCCATGTAGATGTAGATGTAGACTGATGACCCCGCAGTTAAGTCCCATAAGCTTTACAAACATTTGAACATTTCTTAGGACTCCCTAACCTGTCGTACCTTATTAAAGCACAGTTTACCACTGGAGGCAACTTTATTTCTGCAATAACCACGCAAGAGTGTTCCATATGTTTTGTGAACCAAACCTTGTGCCCGGAGTTACAGGTACGACACGACGGAAAAAAGTCGGTGATGTGAGTTGCGATGGTTGCTGGCAGCCGCCGTGGACTCCGCCCCCGCGGGCTATCTGGGGCAGAAATCGGAGCGAGTGCGAGTCTGGGGCGGGACAATTACGAGTTGCGCCTCCCAGGGGGCCGGCCGGCAAACTTCATTACCGTCTGGTTACTTTTCATTACCTGCCGCACAAAGAACCGCCGGTCGCCGCGACTGCCTCCACGCGAGCTCCATCAGCTGCTGCCGCCCCCATCCCCTCTGCCCCGTTTATTCCTTACCAGACGCTGTCCTCGTATTTACCTGGTCACCTCCAAACTCTCCAGTTTCCATATTTCGTTCAGTTTACTGCTTATTTCTCGACTAGCAACCAGTCGCGCCTTCGCACGGATAGTATGGGATTTATGCGACGTTCCAAAGGCGACTCCCGAACTCTTTCCTAAGCGTGACTCTCGCTGTCCAACGATAAACGAACTTTCCTCAATTCATAACTTTCATTCACTCGACTCAAACGCCGTCTTTTGCCATCTGAAAAACTTAGGTATTTAATGTGATTACAAGCTGAAAACCCGGCGTCTCTCGTGTAATTATTTATTCCAGTCTTAAGTTAGTCCATGTCTTCTTCCCTTTTCTCTCTCTATCCAAGTTTCCTTTTCTGTCAGTCCATCTCCTCCTCTTCTCTCTCTCTCTCTCTCTCTCTCTCTCTCTCTCTCTCTCTCTCTCTCTCTCTCTCTCTCTCTCTGTTCATCTCCTTTCACCAGTCTGTCACCCTCCCCTTTCTCTCATTCTCTTCCACTCCCCTTTCTCTGTCCGTCTTCTCCCTCCCTTTTTTGTCCGTCTTCTTCTCCACCTACTCCTGTCCCTTGCATACAGGTTGAATCGGACTTCGCAGCGCGATTCCTCACATGCTAGCAATAAACAAATGTATGTGACAAAATTTCGTCCTGCGCATATTTCCGGCAGTAAATGGACGTCGAAGAAGGGGGTGTGTCCCACACGTCAGTGTTTCAGAATTACACTACTATACCAACAATCGTTCAGGGGATGTGGGAGGTGTCTCGAGGAACAAAGTGAGCATAGAAACCAATGCCCGGAAACGTCATCCAATGACGCTACAGAGCGTCGAAGTTGCTGGAGGGGATGTCTAGTGGCAGGAGCTGGTGCCTGTAACTAGGACTCTCCGTAGCGTCATTGTATTGCGTTTGCGGTCATGGGTTTCCACGCTCATTTTGTTCCTCAAGACGCCTAATACATCCCTTACAAGTTTGCTGACGTATGGAACACAGTCATCTCAATCTCTGACGTCCATTTACTGGCGGAAATATGCGCAGGATGAAATTTCGTGGGAGACATTTTTCATTGTTGACAGACGAGGAATCGCGCAGCGAAACACCGAGTGCGAGAATTTACATACACCGCTTATATGAAAATATACGAGGAGTAGTTGCAAAATAAGTTTTCCCTGTCGACTGAGGTCATAGTTGCGTATGAAAGGGAAAAAATAGAATGACACATTAAAGATAAAACTTATCTTTATTTTTAAACATAATTTGCAAGTACATTGAGATGCTTTATAAGCTTCAAAAGCCTTCCAGGA
This sequence comes from Locusta migratoria, assembly GCA_026315105.1. Taxonomy (NCBI): domain Eukaryota; kingdom Metazoa; phylum Arthropoda; class Insecta; order Orthoptera; family Acrididae; genus Locusta; species Locusta migratoria. The sequence goes on along the minus strand of CM048747.1, from coordinate 339,830,720 downwards.
AAAAAATCAGGATGTTGCATACGGAAAAAGCGTTGAATGGCTTGCTGATGTGTACAAAGTGTATCTTGTAGCTATGTTGCCTTTGTTAAAAAGAAAAAAAAAAGGAAAACTCACCTTCCTACATTTCGGATGCGCTTCTTCTGGGTGTGAACCAAATTCAGAAATGAGTAACTTGCACGTGTTGCAAAGTAACAAAACATTTCACAGACTTTTAATTCGAAATTCACCCATTACGCCACGCGTAGGACCTTGGCGAACATAAGTGCTTCTACGTACTTAAGCTGCGTACTCGGGCGCGTGGTAAGTTGAAAAATATTTGTGATGCGCCAATTTGGCTGCCCTTTTCCCCGCAATCGGGGCTGGGGCGCGAGCACTCTCGCAAATGGAATTTCATTGCGGAGCCCCCAGACAGTGGTCGGAGCCTGCTCCTCCTCTCCGGAATTGATGCAAAGTGATTGGCTTTGTTCAAATTACTGACTGCCATCGGCGCGCCAACCACTAGGCCCAACTTGTCACACAACTTTTTTTTCGTTTTTTTTTTTTTTTTTTTCGTTTTTGTCGGCCCTCTCTGTCTACCGTCAGCAAAGATGTACTTCAGACAGTCATAGATAACTACCAGCATTCGAAAATGTAACTAAAATACTTGCAAAAGTACAAACTCACCGTTTCCTTAAGTAAACCACAAATGTTAAATACGGCATGGTAAGTCCTCTAAGTAAAAATAAGCGAGCTGCCTGTTATCTCGAGTCGTCGAAACAATTTTCCACAAATTCGAAGGAAAGTCACATTAAAGTTTCATTTCATGACTATTGCTATCTCAATCGCTAAATATGCATGTAAACTGCATATACGTCCTACACTCCTTCCCTTAATCTGGGCCGGCCGCGGTGGCCGAGGAGACTGAGGCGCTTCAGTCACGCTCTGTACGGCAACTACGGTCGGGGGTTCGAATCCCCCCTCGGGCATGGATATTTGTGCCGTCCTTAGTTTTAGCTAGTTCATAAGTAGTTTGTAAGCTTAGGGACTGATGACCCCGTAGTTAAGTCCCATACGTTCTACAAACATTTGAACATTTTTGAACTTAATCTGGATGTCCATCACTTCCCCTACATCTTAGCCTGTTTCTTACCTACCTCCTAGCCTCAGCTAGCTGAAACTTTGCCGCTGCTCGGATACTTAGTCGTTCCAATATTGTTAATCAATGTACTCCTTTTCGCTCTCTACATCCCTCGCCTCTTCCATTCTTCTCTTGTCTACCTACATCTGCCTCTTTCTCTTCCTCTTACTTCTGCAATCTGTCTTTAATGACCACGATATCGACGGGTCTTTGAACCCTACTACTCCTTCCGTTTTTTCCCCTCCAGTCCTCCTGCTCCAACCCCCCCCCCCCTCCTCGACTTCTCTTCCTCGACTTCTCCTCCTCCTCCTACTCCTCTCACTCTTCCCTCCTCCTCTAACTCTATCCATCCATCCCTCTGTCTCTTGTCATTTCCTCCCTCGCTCTCTGCGAATCTCCTCCAGCCCCGCCTCTCATTTATCTCCTCTCTCCCATACATATGAATTACATATCTCCATCATATTTCGTGGTGATCGTTACGTCTGCACTGAGATTACCTCCGCAGTACACCGTTCGTAATGTTATTACACACTGTCAAGTTTCTCTTGATTTGAAGAGCAAGTACGCAAAAATTCTAAATCGACATACATACTCCGCAATCCACTCAAAGATGCGAGATGAAGGGTACTCATTATCACTACTAGTTACTTACTGTCCTGTTCCCCACTCATAGAACGACAGGAGAACGAATTCTTGTATGCATCTCTACGAGTCCTAATCTCTCTGATCTTAATTTTGTGGTATTTACAGGAAATTTACGTTGGCGCCAGTAGAATCTTTCTGCAGTCCGCTTCAAATTCCGGCCCTCTAACTTTCTTCAACAACAAGGATCGTCGCCTTCCTTCTAGCGACTCCCAGTTGAGTTCCCGAAGCATGTCAGTAACACTCGCGCATTGACCGAATCTACCAGTTGCAAACCTTGCCGCCCGACTCTGAGCTGCCTGTATGTCCTCATTTAACCCTTTATTTCGCACACGCAGAAATCGCGAGAAGAAAAAGTATTATGTTACGTAAATTAAATGTATGGGGCCATATGAATAGATTTATACGTGTTTTTTACTATAGTTTTTGGTTTGTAAGTAACATTGCCCAAACACTTCGCATGGTGGTACAGTATCAATACTGCAGTGCTGATCTTATGACGGTAGAAATTATTGTATTTTGGATTACTTCATGTGAAACGTGTGAAAACAATTCGTTTTTGGTGCAAAGTTAGGAACAGTCCCATGATTTCCACATTTTACAATCAAGTATCCCTGAAGACAAAACTTGCAAATTCTTTTTGGCCCGTAATCTGTCATGTGACAACATATTGCCATATCTGTCATACCGAACATCACTGACTGGTACAGGAGATGCTGTTTCATACTTCTTTTGCACTCATTGCCCATTTCATAGTGGTCTACCAGGCATCCTCTTTCCAATAAATATAAGTCCATTTTTAGTCTCCCGTATAACAACTTGTCAAAAATTTTTCGTAATAATTGAGCTTCGCCGGCCGCGGTGGCCGAGGGGACTGAGGCGCTCCAGTCACGGTCAGCAAGGCTACTACGGTCGGGGGTTCGAATCCCCCCTCGGGCATGGATATTTGTGCCGTCTTTAGTCTTAGCTAGTTCATAAGTAGTTTGTAAGCTTAGGGACTGATGACCCCGTAGTTAATTCCCATAAGCTCTACAAACATTTGAGCAATAGAGCTTTAAGGCTTCCTCTTTCCCTTTTATAAGCAGTTTTCCATGTATCACGAAAAATATCGTCATAAAATTGAAACAAACATGTACCTCGGTAAAGTATGTTTGTAGTGTCCGTTAAAGATTCAGTTTATTGCTAAAACTTTTCGCAAAAGAACGAAATATGACATTGTTGGAGACCTTAAATGTTAGTTTCAAACACTGTTGTCCATCCAAGGACGAAACTTGAAACATGTTTCAGAAAACCACGCGCAGTTTTGATGTTGCTTGAGAGCAACACTGCCAAATACAGGGTTAAAACGATTTGGTGGGGATCCCGAACACTTCAGCAATATTCAAGACATGGTCGCATAAGCGTTTTATATGCTGTCTCCCCACTCCCATGAACCACAGACATTGCCGAGGTGGGGTGGCTTGCGTGCCTCAACGATACAGATAGCCGTACCGTAGGTGCAACCACAGCGGAGGGGTATCTGTGGAGAGGCCAGACAAACGTGTGATTCCTGAAGAGGGGCAGCAGCCTTTTCAGCAGTTACAGGGGCAACAGTCTGGATGATTGACTGAGCTGGCCTTGTAACATCAGCTAATCTGACTTTGCCACACAGCTACTGCGAACAGCTGAAAGCAAGGGGAAACTACAGCCGTTACTTTTCCCGGGGACATGCAGCTCTACTGTATGTAAATATGATGATGGCATCCTCTCGGGTAAAATATTCCGGAGGAAAAATAGTCCCCCATTCGGATCTCCGGGCGGGGACTACTCAGGAGGATGTTGTCATCAGGAAAGACAATACTGGCATTCTACGGATCGGAGCGTGGAATGTTAGATCCCTTAATCGGGTAGGAAAATTAGAAAATTTAAAAAGGGAAATGGATTGGTTGAAGTTAGATAGTGATCGCATTATCATTGTCAAGATAGATACGAAACCAACGCCGACAACAGTAGTACAGATTTATATGCCAACTAGCTCTGCCGATGATGAGGAAATCGAAGAAATATATGAGGAGCTAAAGGAAATTATTCAGGCAATTAAGGGAGAGGAAAACTTAATTGTTATGGGAGACTGGAATTCAGCAGTAGGACAAGGAAGGGAAGGGAGGATAATAGGTGAATATGGTCTGGGCAAAAGGAATGAAAGAGGAAGCCGCCTGGTAGAATTTTGCACAGAACATAATTTAGTTATAACAAACACCTGGTTCAAGAATCACAAAAGAAGGTTGTATACGTGGAAGAGACCAGGAGGCACCGAAAGATACCAGATAGATTTTATAATGGTAAGACATAGATTTAGGAACCAGGTTCTACAGTGTAAGACATACCCAGGGGCAGATATAGGGTCTGACCATAACTTGTTTGTTATGAACTGTAGGTTGAAACTAAAGAAACTACAAAAAGGTAGGAAAATAAGGAGATGGGACCTGGATAAATTGAAGGAAACTGAGGTTATTAAGAATTTCAGAGGGAGCTTTAGGCAACAATTGACAGAAACAGGGGAAAATAAAACGGTAGAGGAGGAATGGGTAAAATTGAGAGATGAAATAGTGAAGGTAACAGAGGACAAAATAGGTAGGAAGGAAAGGCCTACAAAAAATCCTTGGATATCACAGGAGATACTAAATTTAATCGATGAAAGGAGAAAATATAAAAATGCAGTAAATGAAACAGGCAAAATGGAATACAGACGACTAAGAAATGAGATTGACAGGAAGTGCAAAATGGCTAAGCAGGAGTGGCTAGAAGGCAAATGCAAGGATGTAGAAGAATGTATAAATAGGGGAAAAATAGATACAGCCTACAGGGAAATAAAATAAACATTTGGAGATAAGAAAAACAGCACTATGAATATAAAGGACACAGACGGAAAACCAGTTCTCAGCAAAGAAGGGAAAGCTGAAAGGTGGAAAGAGTATATAGAGGGGCTCTACAAAGTAAATGAACTTCGAGACACTATTGTAGGAATGGAAGAGGATGTAGATGAAGATGAAATAGGAGATACTGTACTGAGAGAAGAATTTGACAGAGCCCTGAAAGACCTAAGTCGAAACAAGGCCCCTGGAGTAGATGATATTCCCTCAGAGCTACTGAAGTCTCTGGGAGAACCAGCCATGACAAAATTGTTTCACCTGGTGTGTAAGATGTATGAGACAGGTGAAATACCCTCAGACTTTAAGAAAAATGTTATAATCCCGATCCCTAAGAAAGCAGGTGCAGACAGGTGTGAAAACTACAGAACCATCAGTTTAATAAGTCATGGTTGCAAAATATTAACGCGAATTATATACAGAAGGATGGAACAGCTGGTAGAAGCCGACCTCGGGGAAGATCAGTTTGGGTTCAGGAGAAATGTAGGAACACTGGAGGCAATACTCACTTTACGGCTTTTCCTAGAAGATAGATTAAGAAAAGGGAAAACTACATTTCTAGCTTTTGTCGATTTGGAGAAGGCTTTTGACAATGTTGATTGGAATAAACTCTTTCAAGTTCTGAAGCAAGCAGGAGTAAATTATAGGGAACGTAAGGTTATTTACAACTTGTACAAAAACCAGACAGTGGTTGTCAGAGTTGAAGGGCATGAAAGGGATGCAGCGGTTGGAAAGGGAGTAAGACAGGGTTGTAGTCTTTCTCCATTGTTGTTCAATTTGTACATTGAGCAAGCTATAAAGGAAAGCAAGGAGAAATTTGGAGAAGGAATTAAAGTTCAGGGTGAAGAATTAAAAACATTGCGTTTTGCCGACGACATAGTAATTCTGTCAGATACAGCAAAGGACCTGGAAGAGCAATTGAACGGAATGGACAGTGTGCTGAAAGGTGCATATAAGGTGAACATTAACAAGATCAAAACTAGGGTAATGGAGTGCAGTGTAAGAAAATCAGGTGATGTTGAAAGAATTAGATTGGGAAACGAAGCAATAAAGGAGGTAGATCAGTTTTGTTACTTGGGCAGTAAAATAACAAATGATGGTCGCAGTACAGAGGATATAAAATGCAGAATGGCAATGGGTAGAAAAGCGTTCTTGAAAAAGAGAAATTTGTTAACATCGAATATTGATTTAAACCTAAGGAAGTCCTTTCTGAAGGAATTCATGTGGAGTGTTGCCTTGTATGGGAGTGAGACATGGACGATAAACAGTGCGGACAGGAAGAGGATTGAGGCTTTTGAAATATGGTGCTACAGAAGAATGCTGAAGATTAGGTGGGTGGATCGCGTAACTAATGAGGAGGTACTGAACAGAATTGGGGAGAAAAGGAATTTCTGGCATAACTTGACTAAAAGAAGGGACAGATTGGTAGGACACATTCTTAGACATCAAGGAATTGTGAATTTAGCGTTGGAGGGAAGTGTATGGGGAAAAAATCGCAGGGGAAGACCAAGAGATGGATACAGTAAGCAGATTCAGACAGATGTAGGTTGTCGCTCTTATGTGGAGATGAAGAGGCTTGCTCAGGATAGGATATTGTGGAGATCTGCATCAAACCAGTCTCCGGACTGAAGACCACAACAACAACAACAACATGCTGTCTCCTTTACAGACTAATCGCATCTTTCTAAAATGTTTTCATCGACTTTCCCCCATAAAATCAGCGTTCTTGGACTTTGAATTAGAAACCCGGTTTCGTCAGTTACCTTAAGTCCCATACAGCACTCATTATCGCAGCAAAACAACAAAGAAGTCATTTTAATCATATTGAAACAGAGATAATTTCCGCCAGTAATGACTTCATGATAAGGGATATTAAAAAGAAATGAAAGCGTTTTTATGGAAAGCACGAAACCTAATATACGTTTTGCGCCAATACAGAAAATATTTGCAGAATTGCTAATGACAGTCACCCACCAGTAAGAAATCCATCTAATACCTTGTTTTCAAGACGTTTCACCTTTCATATAATGAGTAGTCAGTATGGATGAAGCTGTTCCCGGAATGACAGATATTTTGTATTACAGCAACATCACAAGAAAAAGAGCCTATCAGATAATACTTATATTCGGAATGAAGAAATGAAATGCCAAATCGTAAAAACATACGTAAGCTACTTAGGTGTCGCAGTTTAAACAAGAAGTATGCAAGATTTTATTCTTATATTATCCACACTATCTTCTTATTTTTCGTTTCGTTTTCTTCCACAAATAATTTAAAAAGTTGTCACGAGTATGCAGCCGTTCAAATTCAAGTAGTAATTCAGACCATACCCTTCACTGGCCCCTTTTAAGTCTCCGTCTCACTTTTGTTAGTGACCAGTGATTATGATTAGATTTATTTGACAGTTTGGCGAGACGATTTGAAATTCAAATTGTTATTAAGGATTTCATGCAAGTGTCCCATCTTCCCCAGCTATGTAATCGGGAGAGGATATTGCTACCGTTCAATTTTAGATCGTACTTCCTTGTGATGATAGCGTTTCAGTCTTACATATTGGAGCTAATACTGTGGTATCACGTGCCTTAAGAGAATCAGCAGGCGCCGAGCCAAATCCAGCCGATGAATGGAAGTCACGATATGGAAGTATCTCCTCATTGCCTTCGTCCGGTTGGAATCACCATCTACAGCAACGCCTGGAATTTATCCAAGACGCACACGTAAGCCTTGAGTATTCGTAGTTTGGTTTACTGATCAGCAGCACACATTATGAGCTTGACTCTGATACTAGAAGTATGAGGGTCGAATGATAATTATGGTAAATTATATACGTGCCCTTATCTATCGAGAAGTACTGAAAGTTTAAGTGATACCAAGAAACAAATCGAAATCTCCAGATTTAAACTTTCACTCTGCAGCGGAGTGTGCGCTGATATGAAACTTCCAGGCGGATTAAAATTGTGTACCGGAACCGGGACTCGAACGTGGGACCTTTTCCTTTCCGCGGAACACAATTTTAATCTGCCAGGAAGTTTAATATCAGCGCACAGTCCGCTGCAGAGTGAAAGTTTCATTCTGGAAACATCCCTTAGGCCGCGGCTAAGAAATGTCTCTACCATATCCTTTCTTCCAGGTGTGCTAGTCTTGCAAGTTTCGCAGGAGAACTTCTGTGAAGTTTGGAAAGTAGGAGGCGAGGTATTGACGGAAGTAAAGTTATGAGGCGGCACCTTGAGTCGTGTCGGGATAGCTCAGTCGGTAGAGAACTTGCCCGCGAAAGGCATAGGTCCCAGGTTCGAGTCACGGTTCCGGCAGACAATTTTAATCTGCTAGGAAGATTCAAATCGAAATCTGTTGTATACTACTGGATAATGCTGCCCACGACAAACGTTTGCAAACAAATAATATATTTTTATGAAAATTTCTTCTGAACACTTGTTAGTGAGAGCATGCAAACCACCTGGAATGAGAGTGCTATACGTTTTTTTTATTTACATTCTACAACGACTTACGCCGCAGTCGAGCTGCCTGCTTTGGGCGTTCTCGTTATCTCCCTACTATAGAGCGCCGCACTACACTCGAGTACCGTAGCGCCACGAAAAGTTCACCGTAATCGTGCATGTGTAAGTACGTGCAGTGCCATTAAATTTATCGCGAACGAGCCAAACTAGGAAAGGAAAAAAAGTCTCGTTAAAACGAATGTCTCATAGGGATAGCAGTCGCACAATACTGAGACTAAAGGAGGAGGAGGAAACATGGAGTACTCCCTAAGATATTTTTACTTCTGAGAAGGCGCAGGATAAGGAGAAGATAAATTTCTGTGTCGGTAATGTTGATCAACAGGTTTTGAAGAGACCGATACACAATTACAATGTCGTACATGATCTATATGTCACTGTTAGAGAAACTTACTTTATTTCACACTTTCTCGTTATATGAAATGTCTTCTGGCATTGTGTCGCCATATTTTTACAACATACTTTTGTTTGATTAATCCTTTGTCTGTCCTCTTGAGGTCAAAATTCTTATTTTTAATCCAAGTGAAAGCAATTTATAATATTTTATCCAGGGCTATTGATCGGCGACTGTACCATATCTTATTGTATTGGTGTGGTGTCTGTTACATTCAGTGCATTCACGATGCTTGTTTGAAGGATATACTGAAGATGAGCACTATGTGATTGAAATCAATTTGTTGTTTATAAATAAAACATTAACGGCCAATGCTGCTCACCTGGTGTGTTCATCATTGTGTGGTCGTTGAGCACCATCCTGGAAATGGAATCAAATCTCGAAAAAATATTCAAATGTAATTAGCAACTGAAGGCTGTAGATTTATTTATTTACTAGCTTAAACCCGCAGCTCCGCTCGCGTGTTGGTTGAATGTGATAGATAAGCTATCTTTCAGTAGTGAGCTATTTATTTATTCTTATATTTCCTTATTCGTATCCTTATACTTACAGAGAAAGAGCTGAAGACATTGTAGCATGCATAGACCAAAGATATGGTCTGTGCCATCACGTTTTGCTTTATGTAATCTCCTTGCTATAGAGTCGCAAACGTCATCGCTGGCCTTCAGTGCGAATATATATATATATATATATATATATATATATATATATATATATATATATATATATATATATATATATAATTTGACGACTATCAACCACCATATCTTCCACTCCCCTATAGCTATCGGCATGGAACTGCTATGGTGTACAACGGGAGACTTAGGACAACAATTACACTCAGACCATTCGTTTGCGTTCTGTAGTTTTCTCTGCAGAGCTAAATATTAACACACTCACACACGTAGAATTTTATATACACCGATAACTTTCCATCCGAATATACTTCACACTTTTATCATTATCAACCCTCAAGCAACAATGCAACCAATAAAATTATTTCAAAGAGTAAATATAATCTTCAAAGAGTAATTATTGTTCCGAATTTCGCGTTATATTCTTCAAATTACTAAATATCTGTCAGATCACTATGAAATCATGCCTAAAACCTTCCTCAGGTATAAATTAGTAACTGTACAAATATTTAAGTCTCTGTGTCTTGTCGTTCGGACATGATAAGCGTACACCGAATAGATATTCTCATTAATATATATATATATATATATACATATATATGTATATATATATATATATATATATATATATATATATATATATATATATATATATATATATCGTGGTTCACTGTGTTTGCCTATGTAACTTATAAAATTTTAATGCGGTAGGTCAACGCAAGAAATGTTACACTTTCTGCGGAGCTATGAACATAGTTTATTGTATCATTTTCCAAAGAGTTGCAGCACAAAGATATAATGTTTAAATGGAACAATAGTTTTTTTTTCTATCGTGCATTGGATTCGTTTGAACCAGCTGCGTCCAAATCAATTTAAACTACATTCCTATCAGTGTTAGTTTGGGAGCTACAACCCTTCAAAGTTTAGGGGGTGGAGGCTACGACAGCGTAGCTGACTGGTTGGTGGTCATGAGACAGTGCGCCGTGCCCCAGGGGATAGCCACTCGGCCAGTCAGATACGCTGTCGCAGCCTCCGCCCCCAGAACTTTGAAGGGCTGTAGCTCACAAACTAAATTGATTTGGACGCAGCTGGTTTCAACGAATCCAATACATGATAGAAAAAAACTATTGTTCCATTTAAAAAATTATATCTTTGTGGTGTAACTCTTTGGAAAAATGATACAATAAACTATGTTCATAGCTCCGCAGAAAGTGTAACATTTCTTGTGTTGACCTATTTCCCGTCACCTATTATTTTATAAGTTACAGAGGCAAACACCCTTAGTGAAACACCCTGTATATATAGCTATCCGATCGCCATAAAACCGCGCCTAAAGCCTTCCCCGGGAAGACATTAGTAAATGTACAAATTTTTAGCTTTTTATGTCTTGTTGTTCAGACGTGATAAACGTACACCGAACAGACATTCACATTTATAGATATAGATTAAAGTTGGGGAAATGGACGACACGAAGGTAGCAGGTACAGGCGCCAATATCAGCCGTGGGTCGCAAATGTTAGGACACCTTTGTCAAAATCAAATGTTTGTAAAGTCTATGGGACTTAACTACGGGGTCATCAGTCCCTACACTTACAAACTACTTATGAACTACTTACGAACTAGGACGGCACAAGTATCCATGCCCGAGGGGGGATTCGAACCCCCGACCGTAGTGGCCGTGTAGACCGTGACTGGAGCGCCTTAGTCTCCTCGGCTACCGCGGCCGGCACACCTTTGTCCCCTGACGTGCGCGTTCAGGAGCCTGAGATTGTCCCAGACAAGGAGTCGTGTGCCCGAGGATCGGCAGGCAGGCAGGCCGGGTGTCTGGGGTACCAGCAGGCACTTGCCGCCTGACGGATGGCTGGGCGCCGGCTGACGAACGGCGCGGATTATCGACGCTCAGCGCCCGACGCCCCCGCAGAGCCTACACCGCAGACACCACACCCCCTGGTCGCTGCCGGGCCGCCTCCGCACCTGCAACCGCCGCGGTGCGGTGGAGTAGCCGAGCGCTCTAAAGCGTCTCGCTGCGGAGCGCGCGGTTGCTCGCCGCGCCGTGGAGGTTTGAGTCCTCCCTTGGGCATGGGTGTGTGTGTTGCCCTTAGGTTAGTTTACCTAGGTTTAAGTAGTTTGTAAGCTACGGACTGAGGACCACGCAGTTTGGTCCGATAGATTTGCAGACATTTGAACATTTGAACACACTTCCAACCGCGCCGCCACAGTGAGACAAAACCCCAAAGCGTGGCCGAAACCCCGAAAAAGAATTTTCGATTCTCGGAATTTTTTAATTTATTTATTTGCTTATTTAACCTGACCAGATTAGGGCCATAGGGCCCTCCCTTACATCTGATCAGGAACAACATAGACAAAGGATTTAATTACAAAAAACACTGCATTAATAACATTAAATAATAACAATATATGATATTACTAATAATAATAATAATAATGATAATAATAACACAAAAAGTTGAATAGTATAAACATATTTTTGTTCTTATTATGGTTCTCCATACCTGTCTTAATTGGTGTGAGTTTTTCTTTCAACCAAAACTGGCTCTTTATGTAGAAAACAAGACGTCAAAATCTACAATGTTCGCCGTTTTCTCCAAACACAAGCAAAGATTTTAATTTAAGCTGACACTGCAGCCAATTTTGACACATAAAACATCACAGACACTTTCTATAAACTCTTCAAAAAGTTCAAATGTTTGTATAGCTTATGGGACTTAACTACGAGGTCATCAGTCCCTAAACTTACAAACTACTTATGAACTAGCTAACACTAAGGACGGCACAAATATCCATGCCCGAGGGGGGATTCGAACCCCCGACTGTAGTGGCCGTGCAGACCGTGACTGGTGCAAAACTCCTCGGCCACCGCGGCCGGCACTACAAACTCTGTCGCATCTGTTAAACACATGTTAGTTCACAAAATTCCCACTAGATGCGGATAAAACAAGAAAATGTTCAAATGTTTGTAAATCTTGTGGGACTTAACGTCTGTGGTTATTAGTTCCTAAGCTTACAAACTACTAAAACTAATTTAAACCTAAGGACATCACAGACACCCAGCCGGCCGCGGTGGCCGAGGGGACTGAGGCGCTCCAGTCACGGTCTGCACGGCCACTACGGTGGGGGATTTGAATCCCCCTTCCGGCATGGATATTTGTGCCGTCCTTAGTATTAGTTAGTTCATAAGTATTTTGTAAGTTTACGGACTGATGACCCCGTAGTTAAGTCCCATAAGCTATACAAACATTTGAAACAGACACCCATTCCCGAGGGAGGAGTCGAACCTCCGGCGGCGAGCAAACGCGCGCTCCGCAGCAAGGCGCTTTAGACCGCTCGGAGACTCCACCGCGGCTTAAAACAACATTACAATCGATGTTACAAATATACAACACCATGCATTTGAGGAAGATGTTTCCACTTGTGATTAGGGTAAAGGCGTCTCTGTTTGGTCGACCAACTAGATTCCACTCGGAGTATGCTGATGCAATAGCTCCGTACTTAGCTATAATTCACAACCGATCACTCAGCGAAAGATCCGTACCCAAAGACTGGAAAGTTGCCCAAGTTACTCCAATATTCAAGAAAGGCAATAGGAGTGATCCCCAAAATTACAGGCCTATCTCATTGACGTCGATTTGCAGTAGGATTTTGGAACATATACTTTGTTCGAATATTATGAACTACCTCGAAGAGAACGACCTATTATCCAATAGTCAGCACGGATTCAGAAAGTATCGCTCTTGCGAAACACAGCTTGCCCTTTATTGACATGAAGTGTTAAGTGCCATCGACAAGGGATCTCAAATCTATTCCATATTTCTGGATTTCCGGAAGGCTTTTGACACTGTACTCCACAAGCGGCTTCTAATGAAATTGCGTGCTTATGGAATATCTCCCCAATTGTGCGATTGGATTCACGATTTTCTATCAGAAAGGACACAGTTCGTTGTAATTGACGGTAAGTCATCGAGTAAAAGAGAAGTGATATCTGGCGTTCCACAGGGAAGCGTTATAGGTCCCCTACTTTTCTTCGTGTTTATAAACGATTTAGGAGATAATCTGAATAGCTCCCTTAGACTGTTCGCGGATGATGCTGTCGTTTATCGGTTAGTGAAGTCAACAGAGGATCAAAAGCAACTGCGAAGCGATTTAGACAAAATTTCTACATGGTGCAAAAATTGGCAATTGACACTAAATAAAGAAAAGTGTGAAGTAATACACATGACCACTAAAAGAAACTCTCTGAACTTCAATTACGCGATAAATCAGTCAAACCTTAAGGTCGTAAATTCTACCAAATATCTAGGAGTTACAATTACGAACGACTTTGACTGGAGAGAAAACATAGAAAATATTGTGGGGAAGGCGAACCAAAGGTTACGTTTCATTGGCAGAACGCTTAGAAGATGCACCAGCTCCACCAAAGAGACTGGCTACATCACACTTGTGCGTCCTCTCCTGGAGTACTGTTGCCCCTTGTGGGACCTCACCAGGTGGGATTGACATTGAGAAGGTTCAGAGAAGGGCAGCTCGTTTTGTTCTATCACGTTACGGGAGGGGGGGGGGAAGCGTCACGGAAATGTTGCACGAATTGGGGTGGAAATCACTAAAAGAAAGACGTTATTCATTGCGGCGTGATCTGTTTGAGAAGTTTCAATCACCGACTTTTAGTTCTGAATGTGAAAATATTTTGCTAGCACCCACCTACTTAGGGAGACATGACCATCCCAATAAAATAAGAGAAATCAGATCGAAAACGGAACGATTTAGGTGTTCTTTCTTCCCGCGTGCTATTAGAGAATGGAACGGTAGAGAAAAGTTATGAAAGTGGTTAATGAACCCTCTGCCAGGTACTTGAATGTGATTTGCAGAGTATCTATGTAGATGTAGTTGTAGATGTAGACTTATAATTGGGTGAGTACGCTATAGCTGTAGGGGAATGAGCTTGTGGTGGTATTGTGTGTTGGCGGCGAGGTCCCGTTCGCGGCGGGGGGCGTCGCGTGTGTACACCGCGTCACCTGCCAGCTGCCAGCTGCCAGGCACCCTCTGCGGCCGCCCCCGCCCCCGCCACAGTGTCGGCGCGTTTGATGTGCGCCCCTCAGACGGCAGGTCGATGCCACCTCAGGCACACGCCTGCTCCTGCCGCCGCTGACCCACCCACGCCCTGTTAACGTCCCACACCCCATCACTGACACACCTCCTCCTCGCCTTACCTGCCTCCTCTCATTCTTTTCCCTTGCAGTAACTCCATATAGTCTCCCTATCCCCACGCTAAACAAGTTGACATCGCTCTGAACGAGACCTGCAGGCTCGTCACTGGATGTTTGAAACCTACGCCAATCGACAAGCTATACCACCTTGCTGGCATTGCACCTCCTGCCGTGTGTAGAGAAGCTGCAGCCTACAGTGAAAGAGCGAGGGCTTATTTGTCTCAGAGCCACCTCCTCCACAACATTCACCCAGCCACCAAAAGCCAGAAATACAGACGGAGCTTTCTCAGAGCAACCGACAACCCCAGTGACCAACCACAGATGGAAGAGATCGAGAGAAAGGCACTGGATGGAACCAAAGGAAGAATTGGCACCAGGCCACAATGAGGGCTGGACGGTTTGGAAGTCACTAAACAGGCTACGCACCAACACTGCACGGTCAAGAGATAATATTATGAAGTGGGGATATTCTACTGTATGTAACCTCTGTCACTGTGGAGACGGGCAGTCGATCCAGCACATGTATAAGTACCCTGAATGTCCTTCACACTGCACCTTAGAGGACCTGTTGTTGGCAACCCCAAATGCTGTCGACGTAGCCCGCTTTTGGCCCAAATGTATATAATATTTCTGTCTCTTTGTTTATAGTTCGTAGTTTACAAGTAATCTCCGTATGTTATACCTTTATAAACTTCTGTACACATGATACTTCTGACACGAATAAAAAAACTCCCATACACAAACGCACTGGCGTCTCTCCTCGTCCTCTAATAGTCCTTGACATACCACTGTGCACTGTTTGGTTCGAGACAGGGCGACAAAATGTTCAAATGTCTGTATATCTTATGGGACTTAACTTACAAACTACTTATGAACTGCCTTACACTAAAGATGGCACAAACATCCATGCCCGAGGGGGGTTTCCAACCCCCGACGGCGTACGACCTCGCACATCGCCTCAATGCGCTCGGCCGCTCCGCCGCAGCTGCAGGGCGACAAAATGGGGATTGGGAGGCTGCAAGGACACCTACTGAGAAATCATTAACAGATACACTCCTGGCCATTAAAATTGCTACACCACGAAGATGACGTGCTACAGACTCGAAATTTAACCGACAGGAAGAAGATGCTGTGGTACGCATTTGACTAGCTTGTCAGAGGATTCACACAATGTTGGCGCTGGTGGCGACACCTACAACGTGCTAACATGAGAAAAGTTTCCAACTGATTTCTCATACACAAAAGCAGTTCACCGGCGTTGCCTGGTGAAACGTTGTTGTGGTCCCTTGTGTAAGGAGAGAATTGCGTACCATCACATTTCCGACTTTGATAAAGGTCGGATTGGAGCCTATCGCGACTGCGATTTATCGTATCGCGATATTGCTGCTCGCGTTGGTGGCGATCCAATGACTTGTAGCAGACTATGGAATCGGTGGGTTCAGGAGGGCAATACGGAACGCGGTGCTGGATCCCAACGGTCTCCTATCACTAGCAGTCGAGATGAGAAGCATCTTATCCGAATGACTGTAACGGATCGTGTAGCCACGTCTTAATCCCTGAGTCAACAGATGGGGACGTCTGGAAGACAACAACCATCTGCACGAACAGTTCGATGAAGTTCGCAGCAGTATGGACGATCAGCTCGGAGACCATGGCTGCGGTTACCCTTGACGCTGCATCACAGACAGGAGCACCTGCGATGGTGTACGCAACGACGAACCTGGGTGTACGAATGGCACAACGTCATTATTTTTTTTTTTTATGAATCCAGGTACTGTTTACACATCATGATGTTCGCATCCGTGTTTGGCGACATCACGGTGAATGCACATTGGAAGCGTGTATTCGTCATCGCTATACCGGCATATCACCTGGCGTGACGGTATGGGGTGCCTTTGGTTACACGTCTCGGTCATCTCTTGTTCGATTCGACGACACTTTGAACAGTGGCCGTTACATACCAGATGTGTCACGACCAGTGGCTCTACCCTTCATTCGATCACTGCGAAACCCTTTAATTTAGCAGGATAATGCATTACCGCATGTTGCAGGTCATGTACGGGTCTTTCTGGACACGGTAAATGTTCGACTGCTGCCCTGGCCAGCACATTCCCCAGATCTCTCACCAACTGAAAAAGTCTGGTCAATGGTGGCTGAGCAACTGGCTTTTTGATCTTTGGATTAATACTATTTAGGTATACCAGGAAATCATTTAAATCCTCTTCCCCGTGGTTCAATATCACAAAGGCGTCATCCACGTACCGATACCACCTCGAAGGGCTTTTGGTTGCCGACCATAGCGCATGTTGTTAAAAATATTCAGTTAATAAATTAGCAATTGTGGGACGTAAAGGGCTTTCCATGGCTACCCCTTCAATTTGTTCATAAAATTCTCTGTTATACTGGAAATAGGTAGTGGACAGATAATGTCGAAACAAGGAGCCCTCTGCTCTATATAAGCACCTAGAAGCCAGTCGTCGTCTCACCTCAGAAGATGTTGTCCGCAGTTGACAACGAAACGTCAGGGGGAAGAAGTTTTACCGATCGACCACGGACATTTAGCCCGGACGTTTTACCTGCATTAAAATGTTTCTGGTGCTAGAAATTCAAATCAAATTCTCAAATGTTTGTAATGCTATGGGACCTAACTAAAGTGGTCATCGGTCCCTAAACTTACAAATTACTTTGACTAACATATGGTAAGAACAACGCATTCACTCATGCCCGAGGGAGGAGTCGAACCTCCCTCGAATAACAGCAGCGCACTCCGCAGAAATGCGCCTTAAAGCGCACGGCTATTTCCTCGCGGCCGCTAAAAGTTACCACCATTTAAAGAATACAGAAACTACGTTGCTATACAACGAATTTTAAGTTGACGAAGAGAAAGTAGGGGAAATCGCGGTGTTACGATTTCCTATAAAGTCCAATCACGACAAGAACTATTCTTTTATAGCTGAAAAAGTTGATAGCAGTACTAAAGAAAAATTACTCCAAAAGTACGTCATTAATGTGCGGTAGCTGATTTACAGAATCAAGAATGTTATTCTCAGTTCGCCCTCTTCATTATCTAGATTTAAGCACGTTACTCTGCTGGAACAAAAGTATAAATTAGACTATTTGTTTCCGTTATTGTCTCAATATCCGTTGATTTTCCAGCATTCTATTCCGTAAAAGGCACGATATTTTCGTTCCGAGCAGACGTCTTCTGAAAATTCTCGCCTCTGAAGTGGTAACTTGACAAACATTGGGTTGTTTACCGGCGAACACATCTGACACGGTGATAAAACTCCGAAATTCAGACTCGAGAGAAGGCTTAGCGTAACCATGTGTAACGGTTTCCGCGAAATTTCTTCCCGGAATAGGAGAAGTGAGGCGCAGAAATGAGAAAAGTTTCTCTCGGAGTGCGAAGTTCCCTTTCGTAAGCTACATCGTGCTACCGCAAGCCCTGTGTTCTCTTGGAGGTCTCCATGTTGAGCCAGAACGATGATAAATTTCCTCTCTTCCGCCATGGAAATTTGTCCTTATTCCAGCCACAATATTTTAATAATGAAAAGTAATACCTGAAAAAAAAATTAAATAATTCGTGTAAAGTAATCGACCAAGTTTCATAAGTATTTATCTGCAAAGTCGTGATCCGGATAACTGTTTACATTCGCGAAAGTTGTGTGGATCATATGGGGAGAACGTGCGTATATTTAAGCGAATAATCCACAGTAAATATGTACTCGTTATTTAGCTTTCTGGTTCTACATATATTTGTGAGCTGGAACGAAATAATCCTACAATAACAAACATTGTAAATACACTGATGCTCACCTGTATTACGCAAGGAGGTGCTGTAACGGCCTCCCTTCGTTGTTCCAGCATTTCAGACACCTGCTAAGGAAGTTGCTAATTACACTCTGAAGTTCCCTCTTACAAATTGCAGTGATTTCGTGACGAATGTTTGTTTTTAGTTCATCTAAAATGTGGGGATTTGATTTGTACACTTTCTCTTTTAATGCTCCCCACAGATAAATATCACACATGGTTAAATCGCGAAAACGAGGGGACAGACATTACCAATTTCCCGTAACGTTAAGCTGACTGTATGTGCCGTCGCAGAGTCTTGCTGAAATGTCGCGAAGGTATGTTCACTTTCAGATAATTTGGCAAATAAAGGCCGCAATATGTTTGCAACATACCTGTCACTATTAATTGTTTTCTGAAAAGATATATGGCCTATTATTCTCTCGCCGCTAACAGCGCACCAAACTCCTATTTTTTGAACGTGCAGGAGCTCTTCGTGAAATAAGTTAGGCTTTTCCTAACTCCAGTAACGATTATTTTGCGAATTAACACACCCACTTAGGTGGAAACATGATTCGTCCGAAAAGAAAGTTGGCCGACCGCGGTGGCCTAGCGGTCCGCGGCGCGCCAGTCACTGTCTGCACGGCCAGTACGGTCGAAGGTTCGAATCCCCCCTCGGGCATGGATATTTGTGCCGTCCTTAGTATTAGCTAGTTCATAAGTAGTTTGTAAGTGTAGGGACTGATGACCTCGTAGTTAAGTCCCATAAGCTCTACAAATATTTGAACATATTGAAAAAAAAAGTTAAGTTCGGGTCTATTTCTCCATAATACCCCTTTTTGAGAGTCAATGAGTGTAATGAGCAACTTCCTCAGCAGGGGTCAGAAATGCTTGAACAACGAAGGGAGGCAGTTCCCGCACCACCTAGCGTAATACAAGTGAGTCATAAACTTGTCGCCGCGGTGGAGTAGCCGCGCGGTCCAAGGCGCCTCGCTGCGGAGCGCGCGGTTGCTCGCCGTCGGAGGTTCGAGTCCTCCCTTGGGCATGTGTGTGTGTGTGTGTGTGTATGTGTGTGTGTGTGTGTGTGTGTGTGTGTGTGTGTGTGTGTCGTCCTTAGGTTAGTTTACTGTAGTTTAAATAGTTTGTAAGCTACGGACTGATGACCACGCAGTTTGGTCCGATAGATTTACAAACATAAAAAAACCTTGTCTTTCGAAGTGTTTGTGTTATGTACGTCACAGATAACATGCGCACGGATAACATTTAGTGCGGACGTCGCAGTTGCCATCGAAGGCAAGTCGCACGCCGCAGAGGCGGTTGCGCTGAGGATTGATCACCCTGTATTATGCACTCAAGCCTATCTAAAAGTCCCCGAGGTTAGTGATAGAAATTTCCAAACACCTTGCTTACCATCGCCGTAACGGAAACAATACTGTGATCGGAGGACTGGAAAATATCATTGGTGCATCTATATCGTTAATAGTGCTCTTGTTTGCCCCGGACCTTTGAGTGTTGACTCCTGTGGGCTGACGGGCGAGCCAGCAGCTCGACACAGGGTTTCAGCGTGTGTCAGCCGACATGTCGGGCACCTGGCGGCCAGGGGCTTACCGTTGTATTCGTGCGGCTTCTGGCAAACCGCATTTGACCTCGGCGAAGCCCCTCGTGTTTCATACACAACGCTCAAGCCGCCACCGGCCGCCTTCGCGCTTATCGTATATCGCGCTACTCGCTGCGCGCTTTCACCTCTCGCATTCCGTAATTCTCTGTTGTGGCTTCCAACAGTCTCCACTGCTCATATTTTATTTCATATACTGGAAAAAAATCACAGGTTGCCTAACAACGCTCCAAAAACTTATATTCTACACAGTTTTGGTATATCTAAGCTGTTCGTGAATTAAATTAGGCTTTTCCTACCTCCAGTAACGATTATTTTGCGAATTAACATACCCACTTAGGTGGAACCATGATTCGTCCGAAAAGAAAGTTAAGTTCGGGTCAATTTCTCCGTCATACACCTTCACGTAAAAATGTATCTATATATATATATATATATATATATATATATATATATATATATATATATATATATATAAATTAATGTTTGTCTGTATGTCCCCTATGTGTTCATGAACCATTGATTCAATCACAATGAACGTTTGGTGAACTGTTCACCGTACGCCCACGAAGGTTCCTGGCCCAAAAACAAAAGAGCACGACACATATCTCAGGAGATATGAGGTCATAAATAATGAGACCACCCCTTGAGAATAACCAGATTTAAGCGTCAATTATTGGAAAATGGGAGCTGTTAGGGACCTGCAACAAAGTTTGCATGTAATTTCGGTCGTTTATGAAGCGTTTTGTAACTGACCCCTTCCCCACCCCCATAAAAAATGATAAAACGAAGCCGACCGTGGTGGCCAAGCGTTTTGCGGCGCGCCAGTCACGGTCTGCACGGTAACTACGGTCGGGGGTTCGAATCCCCCCTCGGGCATGGATATTTGTGCCGTCCATAAGTAGTTTGTAAGCTTAGGGCTTGCTGACCGCGTAGTTAAGTCCCATAAGTTCTACAAACATTTGAATTTTTGATAAAACGAAAATAAGTCTACCGCTCACAACACTTTCGCTGTAAAACTGTCGCATCAGGCTTGACCTTGTAATCAAATAAAGTTAGCATTACAGATTTGCATGTTACTATTTATTTTTGTCTGCAAGTCTCCCTTAATACTCTTGCATCCAAAATTAAGCAATCTGTTTTCTTAATCTCTATCTATATACATGCGAAAGAACACTCACTGACTAAGCACGAAATCTCGAAAACTACTTCGCCCATGAATCTGAAGTTTGGCAGGAATGTAGTTTATAGGTAGAAGTCGTCAGCTAAGAAAGTATTTTGTGATAGGTGCATAGCGGAGCATACTTCCTCTACAGACTCACGAAGTCTACGGTTTAATTCCAATCTTCACGAAATTTCGCACGCTTTACCTTCAAAACAAGAGCTTCATACGGTGCTTAGGGGAGAGTGCTTTGCAATATAAAAATGGATCCCTAAATACCTTGGTCGCGCCATAACTTGAGAACGGCTCGACCGATTTCATCGATCCTTTTTTTGTTGTTGTCATTATTCTCAGAAGAAGGGTTGTATGAAATAAAAGTGGAATATATGAGAACAACAAAGTTCGTTTTTCAATGTGACCCTGCGTTTCTGTTGCATAGAAATCTATAGTTTTGTTCCGATATTGATGAAATTTTGCACACTCTGCCGTAAAAACAAGAGGAATGTCACTGTCTATATAAAATTTCTTAAGGTGCACGGTGGAGGGTACGTAACATACGCAATTTTACAAAATGCATAGTTTTGCTCCAATATTCATGAATTTTTGCACATATGACCTTTCTCTGGGTACATAAATGTTTGTATGGTACATGACGGAGGGTACCTTGCAGAAAACTTTGTCGAGCGAGGGAAAGGTTGAAACGAACAGAGAGATGGGACAGAAAGAGGTGGATGCAGGGAGAGGGGGAAGGGGATGTGGACTAAGAGTGTTGCATAAATAAACACCCGGACATAGCCGGATTTACATCTATATTTAATAAAAACAAATACGCACGCCTCTATTGCAAACAATAAAATTTATTTTTGAAAGACCCTTTTTACGCTCGTGACACATCTTCCGATTGGATCTGCAAATGATATACAATTGATTTACAAAGCAATCCTTATTTTGGTCGCGTACCACTGTTGCAAAGTAAATTCTAAATACGTAAATCACTGAAATGACTTGACTGTCAAGTAAAATCAGAAATTGAAAAGAGAAATGCAGTAATACGAATAAGATTGCTAAAATCGCGTGACATCAACGTTACGAAGTGGACTTACCGTAGCACTGATCTGTATATTACCTGGATGTTGAATTACAAATTTCAGAGCGTGACAGACAAAGATTTTCATATTCTGTTTCTTGACTAATTACAACATGGTTGCTATGAAGTATTACAAGAAAACGAATAGAAATATGTTTCAATTTTGTACTCATGCGAGTCTAGTAATTTACATATTGAGACGTAAATGTAACTGGATAACTGAGTAAACGTATATAAAACCCTTGGAAAAAGGAAGTTTGCATATGTAATTTGTTGTAATTTTTAATGCGAAAATTCGTCATAATAGGAATAAAATGCCAAATTAAACCATTGAAGAAGAGACGACTGTGAAAACGTGTTTCATAATGGCATTACGCAGCACCGCGTCAAACATCGAACATCACTTAAAACCGTCATACCAGTTCTGATGTAGGAAGCAGATTGAGATGTAACAGACACTGGAAAATTAACTCGTCAAAGAAAAAAAAATCGATATAAAAATGTTTGCTGTTAAAGCTTCATGACAATAGCGATCACGAACAATGCCGTTTTATCAAATTGCCGGTTTTTAATTACACTTTCATATGAAACTTTATTGTTTCTCCCAACAGCAGTTTCCTACGACTTTTTCCACCTTTGACGTGGGTACATTTGCTTGCCACGGGCAAGTTGTTTTATTCTGGGTGTAACACATTATGAAGGGTAATCATCAAATAAGACGTACCTCATATTTATTTTTATGGCTCTGAAGACTATTGCAGGAGACTAGTGGCAGTTACGTTCACCTCAATTATCCTCAACTTGCGATTTCAATAAGTAAGCAGTTTTAACTCATTAACGATGCAATGACAGTCTAAAGAACTCTATCGGACCATTCAAAATAAATGAAATTTAGTAAAAATTTACATTATCTTCCGAAAATAATCATAGATTTTTAAATGTCAGCTCGGAAAATGAATTTGTACAACTATTTTTGTCTGCTGAGTGGGCTACTCTAGCAGAATACTGTAGTTCAAATGTTCAAATGTTTGTTAAGCTTAAGGGACTTAACTACAGGGTCATCAGTCCCTAAACTTACAAACTTCTTATGAACTACTTACGAACTAGGACGGCACAAATATCCATGCCCGAGGGGGGATTCGAACCCCCGACCGTAGTGGCCGTGCAGACCGTGACTGGAGCGCCTCAGTCGGCTCGGAAACTGCGGCCGACTACACTGTAGTACTATGCTGAGATACCTCTCCGTGCCTGCACTTTACAAAAGGTACCTACTAAAAAATTTATTGTACAACGTCATTTTAGAGGTGATAATTTTTTTTTTTTTTTTTTTTTTTTTTTTTTTTTGTGTATATAACTGAAAACACGTAGACTATACTTGTGTGTGTGTGTGTGTGTGTGTGTGTGTGTGTGTGTGTGTGTGTGTGTGTGTGTGTATGTGTGTGTGTGTGTTTGTGTTCGTGTGGGAGAGAGAGAGAGAGAGAGAGGGATTGGAAGGGGGGAAAACAAAAAGAGATGGAGAGAAAGATAGAAAGAGAGAGAGAGAGAGAATTTGAGCAGAGTTTCCAACAATGTCCATGATCGCTGAAACTACAGTGCAGCTTCAGAGTATTGATAAAACTGTCCGTTTCAGATACAGCCGGCTACCTTCAAAACGTGGGAGGATGTTCTGATTTTCAACATTGGCTTCTCATTTTACGAGCGCAGAGGATCTCGGGCACCAGAATAAATTACCGCAGCGAAATCAGATTATTCCGAGCGAAGCTCGGGTCTGAAGGTTCAGAAACGTTTATCTGGATATCTATAGATAACAGCAAGCCTTTTCCCGTTAAATCTGTCGGCCACACTTCAACGTTTGTACGAAGATTGTCTCGTCATGCAACTGAGTAATTCCTTCCATCGTACAGTGCTGTCTCTCTGTGTAAATTTGTATCGTTTATTTTGGGCACATGAAAAGATACTGCGTGTTGACCTGTACTCTGATGACAATGATAACGATATCCGGTTACGAGATGCGAAAAATAAAAGAAAATACTTTTGGCGACCAACACAAAAGAAATCGTCACTGGCAAAACTGGTCGCAGAAGTCCGAAAAAGCTTCTTCTCTGAAATGTACTTTACTTATTTAATGTTGTTACATATCTGTAGGATGATAACGACCCATAAAATGTGTGCTAGAATCAAACGTACTGGGAACTGTTTTTCATTTGATGACGGTTAAAGTGCTAAATGTAGCTGTATCAGAGCCAATTTTACAACTTAAAGGTGAGTTTTACCGTAGTACCTTGACGAAATGCAGTGAAAAATATTCAGTTGCTACAGTTCTGTCTGTGACTAATTGTGTACTACGGGTATTAATATATATGAACTTCCACAAAAGATGATAGTGCGGACCAGAACAACAACAACAACAAAAATTTCTAGTAAACATGGAATCTATAATGCATATTTTAAGAGCAGCACATACTGTGAAACACGTGTCTTCGACTAGTAAAGTAATCGTAGGTCTTAATATATGCGTTTTGAAACCTATTTTTCAAGACATTGTTTGCTATATTGGTCCATGCTGCCTCTTTCCGAAATAAAGAAAGCAAAGAGTTTACGCAAGAAGACATGTCTCACACGATCGAAGATGAAGTATTTGGATGACATTTCCAGACACGCGTACCTTACCAAAACTTTATCTAGTGCGTCCTCTCCACAATCACAAAATTTTTTGAAACGTTATCACAAAATGACCTACAGTTCTATGGATCAGAAATTCGGAAAGTACACAATTGTGGTTGATTAATATTTTAATACGCAGGATCACTCTTTAAACATGTCTGTTTTGCGTGCCCTTTAATTAAATATTATTACACGCAGGTGAGGTATTTTCTATCAAATTTTCATCAGTTTTATTTATTTACATTCGTGTGATGAATTCGGTCGGTGTGGTCGACTTTCATAAAACTGAACCACATTAAGCAGAATAAAATTTAATATTTGGCGTTGTCAGTAACGTCCTGTTTCTGCTGTGCTTTAAACTTACCATACATTGAGTAATAATTACTGTTGAACAGCAAGTTAAATCTTTAATTCAGACAAGCAGCTACTGAAATTAAACTGTTCGTTTTGTTGATGCTCTTGTTATTTTAAAAAGGGATAACGGTAGATAAGAAATATTAAGTGTGACTTGTAGTTATATTCAAAAGGCTTAAACCGATTTGGACAGAAATAGTGACACCAAATATATCGGAACGTTTCTTCATTTAATATTAAAAAAATCTATTTCCTCACTACAAATTTCCTTGTCTATGCTGTAAGGCCTGAGACCAGCTACATATGCTGTTAGTGTTATTGCATTTTTTGGTTATAAACATTTCAATAAATTAGCTTACTATGACTATTTTTTAGTTTTTTTTCCTACGGCATCATATTTTGGGACAATTCATCATTGAATATAACAGTATTCATCGCACAAAAGCTTGTAATGAGAATAATTGCTGGACCTCAGCTCAAATTCATCCTAGAAGGTTGTAGACATCTTCACAGGAGCTACACAATATATATATATATTCACTTATGAAATTTGTTATTAATAACGCAACCTAATTCAAAAGTAATAGCAGCGTGCATATCTAAAACACTATGAGATAGTATAATGCAATGTAGAAATCTATCTTTGACAGAAAAAGGCGTGATTTTTGCTGTCGCAAAAATCTGATCACTTACCAAACAGCATCAAAATTCTAATCATCAAACGTCTGACAGCCAAATACCATTTACAAAGCAATTAAAAGAATTTCTGAATGACAGCTCTTTCTACTCAGTACATGAATTTTAAGTCATTGGTCAGTAACTTTCCCAAAAAAAATATGTATTATAATATTATAGAAAGATACCATTTATTAAACTTACACGTTCCGCATCATTACTAAATGTCGTATTCATGATTGTGGGACAAATATTAATCTACTTTCATGATCGTTAACTGACCAGATTAACCAAATCATCATCATCATCATTAGAGATTATGCCTTTCAGCGTTCAGTCTGGAGCATAGTACCTCTAATAAAATTCCTCCATGATCCCCTATTCAATGCTAACATTGATGCCTCGTCTGATGTTATGCCTATTACTTCAAAATCATTCTTCACCGAATGTAAGTACTTTCTCCTTGGTCTACCTCGACTCCTCTTACCCTCCGCTGCCGAGTTCAGGAGTCTCTTAGGTAACCTTGCTTCTCCCATGCGTGTAACATGACCCCACCATCTCAGTCTGTACGCTCTAACCGCTTCATCTATGGTGTTCATTCCCAGTTTTTCTTTGATTTCCTCATTATGGACACCGTCCTGCCATTGTTCCCATCTATTGGTACCTGCAATCATTCTTGCTACTTTGATATCTGTAACCGCTACCTTATGAATAAGGTAACCTGTATCCACCCAACTTTCACTCCCATACAACAAAGTTGGTCGAAAGATAGAGCGGTGCACCGCTAACTTAGTTATTCCTACGACGAACACCGATTACTTACTCTTCAAAAATATTGAGTTAGTTTCCATTTTGTGCAATATTTCAAATGTTATAAGTGTTTCCCTTTCCTAAATTCACCCTTTTTCTGAAAATTTTATCAGTATCGTCGCTACAAACTCTTTTTTGTTGTGTTGCGTATTTTCCTACTGTTGATGCAGTTAGAGGAATGGGCTTTCAGTAAAAGCAACATGTTCTCTGTAAATCAAAGGGTCGCCGAAATCCATAGAAAATCAGTGTTGCTTTGTTCGAGAACGCTCTTTAGCTGACCGGAATGCAATTCTCTGAAGAGGCAGCTGTTAGGCCTCGCACGTCCATGGTTTTCGTGTATGATATCAGTTACGGTACGTAAACCGCTTTATGACACGCCTTGATGCTTTGGGGACACGCAATGAAGTCATCTGTGCGAAACGTGAAGCACTGGAAAGAGGTCAAATAGCTACTTGTGTCGTATGGCAATCTGTGGACGGGTGGAAAAGAACAGTTGGTGTACTTATGAAGAATTAATATCAGTGTCAACTTAAATGCCATTTTCCTCTTATTGTGCAATGTTACGCGACAATATTCGTCCCCATGTATGCAACTGAAAGACCTTTACAAAGAGTTGCAAAATATTTCTCCTGTAGACAATCATGATTAGTGCTTTTCCTCAGCGTCTCTCTCGGACAGTCCTTTGCTGTAGCAACAGACGGCATTTGTGACAATAACTGGTTATTCCTCGTCACATACTAAGATAAAGTTTCGGCAAAGAAGGGTAAAAATAGTATTCATTAGTTACTGCCCACCGTATATTGACAAATTTGAACCATATTGATCTTCCTAGATCCAAGGGCTATTATATGATTTTCTCTACACACAAAATGAAATTTCATTGTATACCTTCTGTGAAGCAGTAAACTGACCTTTAATAAACAAAGATTGACTAACACAGAGAAACTAAATATACAATTAACCTCATACATTACCCTACCTTGCACTGAGGAAGACAAATTATGTGCACGATTTTATTACTTTCTCAGTGTACGTAATCTTACGAAACTCACTGAGAAATAGAACAACCAGTTATATTAAAAAATATCGTACAATTTTCATCTAACGGTGTCATTGAAGCAATCCACCTGCTGCAAGATATAATAAACCTTTCGTTCTCAGCTGCCTTTTCAAATAGGAGAATTTCAAAATAACATAGCTATATAACACAAAAAATCCGCAGTAAAATAAAATCCAGACGAACGAAGATTGACGTTTTTGTTGTTACAGTTTTTAATCTAAATAGTCGTTTATGCGGAATTTCACGTTAGTAAGCCCTCCCGCAAGCCTCTTCGTGGTTGCGTAACTGTTAAAATCTTCGAACTGATTCGATCGTTTCTGTTCCTGCGCTCCAGACTTACAAACATGTTGTCGACATGACGCCCAGCCGGCCGCGGTGGCCGAAGAGACTGAGGCGCTCCAGTCACGGTCTGCACGGCCACTACGGTCGGGGGTTCGAATCCCCCCTCGGGCATGGATATTTGTGCCGTCCTAGTTCGTAAGTAGTTTGTCAGTTTAGGGACTGATGACCCCGTAGTTAAGTCCCATAGACTATACAAACATTTGAACATTTTGAACATGACGCCCAACCCTGAACTTCCTTCCATTCACAAACACATTCGTCAATTACAACATTGACGATTCCTTGATTCCTCTGGATCTCTCCCATCAAGCGGTATCTTCTGTTAGCCATTGTAATCATAAATGTATTTTGCACTCAGAATCAGTCCACCTCAATTAGTTATCCGATCTCGCAATATGATATTCAGCACTTTAAAAGCACCATGTGTCTGAACTGTATATCACCTGATTTAATGCAACCACACTCCATAACTCTGTTTGGCTCTTTTGTTAATATCCAAGAAGCTATACATTTCTTCCCACGGACATCCCAAGTACTTTACATCTCTGACAGAACTGCAGTATGGAAAGCAAACTTGTATCTTAACCTCCCTGACCTTAATTCTATTTTCCAAATGTTTTCCTTTGATGTTTTACTGTTTTCTCAATGTTCTGATTCAATAATTTTGGGGATAGACTAAAACCCTATCTCATTGTCTTCTGTATTAATGCTGCCGCTACACGACTTCGATTGACATTTCTGCAGCTTGACTTCTGTACAAGTTGTGAATAGGCTTTATGTTTATTTCTTTTAATTTTGGAAAAAGCTTTCTCGGACTCTTAAAATATTATAAATGTAGATTTACCTTTTCTCGGCATGTCTTCAACGGTAAGTTGTGGGTTCAGTATCGATTTGCGTATACCTACTATCAGTAGCGCAGCAACGAGAGGTGGGGGGGGGGGGGGAATAATGAGGCACCTCCCAAAGATTTTTTAAATGATTATTATTATTTTAAAGCGGCCGGAACCGAAATTTGAAATAGTACACATGTAATAAATCATAATTTGCCAAGCACAAGTGACAGTGGGGTCGCCAACGGCAACGTGATGCCGCCACTGAATGTGTGCTGTTGTTACTGCGAGCGGTTTTAATGCCGCCGCGACCAGCTTTGATGCTGCCGCTATTGTTACTGCTATGCTGAAGTTAGGAGCCGATTGTTCATATGCGGCGACCCGCTGCTTAGCAGGTTAGCGGCGCCACTGAGTGCGACCTTATGAAAGCTGCCAAAAATTACGAACAACAATGGTGTTATTTTAGTTCAATTTGTACACATAGAGTCATATGTTAAACAGTCATAACATCACCGAGCTTTCTATATTTCTGATAGCGAAAGCTAAGAACCCTTTACCAATAATAAATTCAGTAGGCCAGAGATGCCCACACGGCGGGAGGGGGGGTCATAAAATAATTTACACAACGTGAAATAAAAGATATTTATATTTTTAATATTAAATGGCAAAACCATTTTATTAGGTAATACACTAGGAATCTAGGACCTAGTATCTCGGGTGTCTGGGATGGGGTTGGTCGCAGTTTGGGGCGGGGGAGTGAATCATTGGCCAAGGGATGGGGGTTGGCACCTCTGCAGTAGGCATTATTTTTAAAAAATAAGACCCCCTCCCACCCTCATAACAAAAGCCGGGCTGCGCCACTGCCTACGACAGTGGAAAGATATTTCCCGTGGGCTGCAAGTATGATTTGACACGAAGCTCAACTTTATCTGTACGAGGTAAAACAGATTTTCCTGCGGCCTGTGAGGATTTTTGTGGCCACAACGGTGTTGTTACCGGGCGATCGCAGACGCGCGCCTGCTCCCCAGACGCCTCTGGATTCCGAGAAGTACAGAGGAACTGCCGCAGTATCTTTACTGCTGCCGTAAATCGGAATAGCGCCGCGTATTCTACGCATGCGATCAGCGAGCGATGGCGGTTCTGAAATATGGCCGCCCCTACGCCTCGGGAAGGTGCGTTTTTACGGCGACAGGAAGTACGCTCTATTTCCGACACACGCGTTCCGGAGATACCTGTTACCGCTCTGACACGATCATCCGCTGACAGCGTCGGCAAGTACTCACCTCCTGTGTATTCAACAAAACGACGAGAGCATACCGCTAAGGCCTTGCGTGATTCTCTGTTCCGCCAGCGGACTGGAAATACTTCTTGAATACTGGTTGCTTGTGTTTATGGTGCCGTATCGTGTTACTCCTGTTTCTCATGTAATTGTGGTAGTTTTCTCCACCACTTATGAAAAAAGAAATAAACTACACCAAAATACAGTACGGCGTTATGGACCGTAACGGTAATGTCATCATTAAAGACCCGTACACACGTTCCGATTTATCGTCCGACCAACAAAATGACCAAACAACCAATCAAATTCGTAGAAGCCTACAAACGTTCTGACCAACTGCACGCAACCATTGCAGCGCCTCCCTGTTCTGGTGTCTGGTCGTCAAACTATTTATGTTTTCGCGTGTTCACTGTACAGACAGCAGACGATCGCAGGCAGGAAGTTGGTCAGGTAGCGCTACACACGGCACAATTTGTCGGGTGGACTGATGGGGGGGGGGGGGGGAGAGTCGTATGTCGGACGGCCAGCCCAACCAACCATCCAACAAGAAAAGTTGGTCAGTAAGCGCCTGCACACGTTCAGTTTATCTGATCGCCGATAAATTTGTAGTGACAAATCGGAACGCGTGTAGACGTATTAAGAGCCATGATGGAGTAGCCGAACGGTCGAAGGGTGTGTTTATAGCCCGCGGTTGCTCCGCGGCGGAGTAATCGCGGCGGTTTGGCAGTGCGCTGTTTCTCATAAGGCAGCGTGGGCCCTGTTTATAGGTGCAGCTGCGGTGGCGGCCCCTCCGCTATTACGCTGCGGCGTCAAAATACCAGCGGATGGACTTCCAAACTGCTTACACGGCGACCAATAGTGCTGTTCGCCATATGTCTGGCCGCCAGGTGGGAACAGGGTGCTCAAAGTCACTGCGGCTGAAACACCTGCTGTGTGAGTGTCGAGCGGAGCCTCCGCAAAATCACAGCGGTTGCTCCACCGCGGAGGAACCGCGGCCTATAAACGCGGTCTAAGGCGCCTCGCTGCAGAGCACGCGGTTGCTCGCGTCGGAGGTTCGAGTCCTCCCTGCGACATGTGTGTGTTTGTGTGTGTGTGTGTGTGTGTGTGTGTGTGTGTGTGTGTTGTCCTTAGGTTAGTTTAACTTAGTTTCAGCAGTTTGCAAGCGTAGAGTCTAATAACCAAAGCAATTGACTCCCATATATTTACGAACACTTGAACACCATTAAGAAAGGAAGGCGGTTGAATCATTTTTATTAAGGACTAGCAACCCGCCCCGGCTTCGCACGGATAATATGGGATACAAGCGACGTTTCTCAGACGACTCTCGAACTCTTTGTGAAGTGTGTCTCACGCGGTCTAACGATGAACGAACTTCCCTCTACTCATAAGTACCATTCCCTCGACTCTGGCATCGTCTTTTAGCATGTGAAAAACTTCTTTTTTAAGTCAGTATTACTCCGTGGCATGTCAAAATCGCATGCTACCGAAGTAACATCCTTATTGTCTACATCTACGTGGGATTCTTTAACTGCCTGGCAGATGGCACTTGTCCGTAGTCCGTACTAGGCATCCGGTTTCCTGCATGAGGCCGAACGATATCTCCTCCCTAACGCCATCTTCGCGCATGAGCAAAATTGATATATTGGTGTGATGTCCGTCTTTTCGAGTAGAAGAGCAGATATCAATTATTGAAATGTTTGTAAATCTATGGAACCAAACTGCAGTGGTCATCAGTCCCCAGACTTAGAAATTACTTGAACTAATACTAAGACAATACACACAGACCCATGCCCAAGGGAGGACACGAACCACCTACGAGGAGCACCGCAACCCGCAGCAAGGCGCCTTAGACCACTCGACCACTCCCTCCGCGGATCAGTACAGGAAACAGTGGCTCTAATTATGAACTAGGCGTGTTTGACAGTGGCCGTTCTTAACACGACCGCAACCAACAGAAGCTTGTCTTGTACACCCAAATCTCAACCTGTAACAGGTGTCCGTGTACAAATAAATAGAACGGAAGCAGCGTTCTTTCAGCAGGATGCCGCCTTCAGCGTGTCTGGGGCTGCGGACGGCAGCCCCAAATGGTTGTCCGCCAGTTTGTCAAGGCGCCGGCCGGTGTATTCATGCAGATAGGCCATCGCCGATAGCGGCAATCGATTTAACACGCGCTGTGGGCCGACGGGGCGACATAATGGCCCAACGAGCGGCCCGCAGCCGCCGCCAAGGCGGAGGCGTGGGTGTCGAGGGGCTGGGGGCTGGTGGCGCCATCATCGATATCCGCCCCGTCTTGTCCGGGGCTGCTGCGTATTTCATAACGAGCCGCCGGGGAGCAATCCGTCAGTTCGGAACTGGAATTACAGCCAGAACCATGAGTCAGACGTACAGTGTACCAAAAGCAGGGAAAGAAAATACACCTGCTACTTATTAACTAGTAATTGTACACGATCACTCTTTGCTGCGTCTTCTTTCGCATTGAATGGGGGAAAAAAGAAAAAAAAATAACACATTAAAAAAACGAGGAAACACACATTGATTTGATCTGATTTTCTCAGGGAAGCCAAAACAGTCTCGTTCCAACCCGGCACTGCCCGCACCGA
The DNA here is from genome assembly GCA_026315105.1 of Locusta migratoria. NCBI lineage: Eukaryota > Metazoa > Arthropoda > Insecta > Orthoptera > Acrididae > Locusta > Locusta migratoria. The sequence goes on along the minus strand of CM048747.1, from coordinate 339,798,022 downwards.
AACTAAGTTTATTGTGCGGTATCGCTCCCTGTATATCTAGTAAAGCCAACCAATGCCCTTGAACAGTGCAAGGAGTCCCTTTACCAGTTCTTTATTAGACACTATTTCTTCGGGTCTGGTTGTCCCAAATGTTCTGTGCCTTTTACTCTCCAATGCAATGCATTCGAAGATTAGATATGATGCAGTTTCATCACCATCATCACAGATCCTACATTTAGGGTCCTCTTCTATTATTCCCATTGTATGTAGGTGTTTTTTGAAATTCCCATGGCCTGTCAGCAATCCAACCATGAGTCTAATCTCTCTCCTGTTCAGGCCCAGGATTGCAGAGCTTCTTTTAAAACATGGCTTTGACATCATTACCTTGCCATGTTTTTGTCGATAGACTTTGGTCCAATATTCTGAGTGCTGTCTTCTGAGCCAGTTACGTAGCTCCAATTTGATCATTGCCTTGGCGATTATCAGGAGAGGTTCCGGTCCAATAAATGGAGTCTCTGCCCCCATCCTGGCTAATCTGTCGGCATGTTCGTTGCCACTGATACCCGAGTGGCCAGGGACCCACAATAGGTTTACTCTAATGCTTTCCCCTAGCTCTACCAGAACCCTGTGACATTCTGCAACAATTTTAGACCTTGTTGCAGGAGAAGCACACATTTGTTATCATTATATAAATACGCTAACACAAAAATTGTGGTACAGATTACTAATTTATTCATACAAGAAGGCCAATGAAAATTACATAATTCGAAAGATTGTTTGTCGTAGATTTCACGAATATAAATATTATGTGTTCATTTAGCCATTAAAAGTGGTAAAAGGAAGTAGAAATTTTCATATCTACAGCTTGGATCAAGTTATACATTGTCCAACAATCAGCTCACTGTTTGGCTATTCGCCTCGACTACAGACGCTGTAGTGTAGCGCATCTGCAGTATTAAAATGACGTATTAAAATAAGTGAATATCGAAACATGGAGTGCTCCCAACTCACTTTCTTGTGCCATTCAAATGCTTCATTTTCGCAGTGATTAAGAGCGGTTAAAGGAAATGGATGTTTTCATATGAATGCCGATATAAAGGATGATGCGCCGGGAGAGGCATCTAGCGGTGCTCGGGTGGAACTACGAAGTCGAGAATGCCGATGTAAATGATGATGCTCCGGGAGAGGCATGGGTGGAACTACGAAGTCGACATGTTGTCAGCTCTGGAATTCTGAATATCGCAGTATCGAAATAACATTATTTCTTGGCAAAAATGTTCAAATATTTGTAAATCTATCGGACCAAACTGCGTGGCCATCAGTCCGTAGCTTACAAACTACTTAAACAAAAGGTAAACCAACCTATGGACAACACACACACACACACACACACACACACACACACATTCCCCAGGGAGGACTCGAACCTCCAACGGCGAACAACCGCGAGCGCCGCAACGAGGCGCCTTAGACCGCACGGCTACTCCACCACGGCTATTTCTTGGCGTTGTTTAAATATACGAACACCGAAATTGTAATTCCATTTCAAATATTAGGCTAATGAAAGTTATATAATTCGAAAATGGCATGAGAAGTATATACTTCCGTTTTTATTTGTTATTGTGTCAAGCATTTTCCTTAACACGTAAAAGATACCGTTTCATACCTCCCAGTGCCGGTTAAATTTTACCAAATATCCCGGCGTCTCCCTATGATAATGTTGGCAACAGATGCTGAATAGTGAGAATCCTGTGAGTCTTCATTTTCGCCAATCGCTTGACAACGCGTGGAATCTTCACTTTAAGAGGCCAATTATTATTATTATTATTATTATTATTTTTTTTTTTTTTTTTTTTTTTTTTTTTTTTTTTTTTTTTTTTTTTTTTACCGATCGGACGAGGGTACATACAAGAACCTGTCAACCATAAAGCAGAAACAGCATTATTTGTATACTTCATAGTCTGTACGATAAATTAATCGAGTCATTCTATGTGGTTTGAAAAAATGGGCAAAGATTTTCTATCGTGTTGTTGATGTTTCCAACATAATCACGCGAGCCCGCCGACATGATACGTAAAATTTTACCCCCAATGACCATTGTAAACACAATTGGTCGATTTTCGACCACAGGCAATACTAGTATATGTAATTTCATAATGGATTGAAAATGCTCTCCTTTTCTCTGTACCCACCCTGTGCCTCCCTTCTCGTTCTGACTTTGTCCATATCATCCTCCCTCCTCTCTTTTCATCTCCTACTCTCCTCTCCTCTCCATTTCCTGTTTCCTTTCCCATCTCCTCCCATCTCTCTTTGTCCAAACGATTCTCCTTCCCCCTCTTGTAGTGTATCTCCACCTCCTCCTATTCCTCATCACGATCTCCCTATTCATCTCCTTCCTTCTCCACCTCTGCGTCAATGTCCTGCCCCTCCACTATCTTCTTTTATAAGTCTTTTAATTTTTCAATGGTAGGACGGCGATCTCTTTACTTTGAAGTATTAAACTGCCAAGATCGCAAATATTTATTTATTTTTTCTGACGACCGTTTTCGTTACACTTAGGGTATCATCATCTGGTCACTTGTGTCCTACGTTTTCGTTTTGTAAAGGCGCATGACATTAAAATGATACGTCAATCAATGTTAAATGTTTTAGATCCATCACCAGATGAATCTCCTTATATTCACATAAAAATCTAATTACATCCTGCACTTCATAACTGACAACAAGCAATAAATTTTGTAGTCAACCGTCATTTACACACAAACGACAACTGAAACATAACCGTTAATGTGTGACCCCCCATAAATAGTGAATATGTCACACGTAAACAATCAGTAGAGAGCACTGCGTTTGCCTTGCTTTGCTCTGAGTACAGTCGGAGTCAAATTATTGAATTTGTGTGCTACTTGTGTTACACAGTTTACAGATGAAATCTGCTTAAAAGCTATTGTGTGGGGATGTGAGTTGATGACGGTTTCGTTTTAGTTGATATTTTTCGTTTTCTTCTGTTCCAGGTGAGTACCCAGTGCTGAATGCTTCTGTACCATGCGAGTCTTACATGGTGAGTTGTATTCAGTTCTCCTTCCACGATGATTTCCAAAGTCCTGCATTTCGAGACAGTGCAGAAAACTGTACCAGAGTTTTGAATATACAAGAGCTTTTCAGTTAAACGCGAGTTTTTAAAAGCGACTTTCTTACAAGATACGGAATTTTCTGTTTATATTCACATTTACATTCGGTTCTGAGGATATCAATACTATTTTATTACTGGATCATAGTATTTTGATGTTAGTTACGGGTTTTCAGTGTCCTTTCGGAGAAATCCAATGTTTGTGATCACCCTTGAAATATACATATAAGGTCATACAACACTCTTCTGACCATTTCAAAAATTGCAATGTATCTTACTTTTTGTCTTTACTTTGTACTTTTATAAAACATTTCGTGCAGTGCATCGAAACTGGTTGTACATTACATATGAAGTATTAAATTTATTTTTTTAACTAGCAACTGTGGCATAGAATACACTTGTATTTCTTATTACAAAAATTACCGTTAGATATTACTATTGTGTAAGTATTCTAAAACAAAGAAAAAATAATAAAATAAACTACCACCTACGGCAGGATTCGAATCAGCCAGGCCAGACTCCTGCTGCCTGAGCTACAACGATAGATGCTGCAATTACTTTAATAATTGGTAGTTACGCTCACTAAAAAAAATCTTCAAAGTCTATTTTTTAGAGTTGCTTTGGCTGATTCTTATTTGAGTTCTGAACTACACGTACCATAATTATAAAAAAATATTAAAATCTGATACCCACGTGGTCTCCTTGTAAAATAAATAATAATCTTCAGACATTTCTCCTAAATCCAAACTGATCTTCCAAGACAAATAATACAATTACTTGAGACAACATTATCTCGTTATACCAAAGGTATTATATATAAGGAGAGGCATTGAATTAAAATTTGTGCTGTGGCTGGGATTCGAACCTGGGACCTCCTACTTACTAGGTAGGTATTTTAGACCAATTTTTTTCAGCTAACACAGTGTTGTAGCCGAATCAACTACACGGACTGTCTTAAAGCACGTCTCCCTCCACACTAAATACTTTAATTCTGCCTCGTGTTCCCTGTGAAATGCGTATCAAATTGCCAGGGCTCTCCTACATTCGAATAGCACCCCAGGAAAGAACGCGGATAGTAACTATCCCGCCTTGTTCCTCAGGCAGAGGTGATATAAATATCAACGAATCATAAATATCACAAACAAGAGGTTTTCCAAAAAATGTTCAAATGTTTGTATAGCTTACGGGACATACTACGGGGTCATCAGTCCCTTAACTTATGAACTATTTATGAACTAACTAAGACTAAGGACGGCACAAATATCCATGCCCAAGTGGGGATCCTAACCCCCGACCGTAGTGGCCGTGCAGACCGTGACTGGAGCGCCTCAGTCCCCTCGGCCACCGCGGCCGGCAAGTGGCTGTCTGAAGTCGACGCCGAAGAAGGCGACCATGGCGAGCGCAAGGAACGGCTGACGGGGAGGAAGGAGGCCCTAAAAAAAAAAAAAAAAAAAAAAAAACTAAAGCACCTACCTAGTAAGTAGGAGGTCCCGGGTTCGAATCCCGGCCACAGCATAAATTTTAATTCAATGCCTTTCCTTATGTTTAAGAGGTCATCTCCTACCAGAAACTAAATTAAGAATATTAATAATGCAGATGTGAAAACACTTTTGAAAATTAAATCATAAAGCCATCAAAATTATGAATATTCTGATAAATTTTCCAATATAAGGTGGGTCTGTCGGTAGATAGAAGCTCTTTTTTGCCAGACAGCACTTTCAGCCTGATTACAAAGGGCCGTCACCTTTTGAGTTTTCGAGAACATCGCGACGCAGCTGCAAACGGGACAGCCTTTCGTAGCTTCGGGCACCGCTTGCGCGGCTGGCTGGCGCCAGTAAACCGTGCCTGACTAGTGTCGCTCTAATTGATGAGTGGGCCCGGCGACAGCGAGCAGTTTGTCCGCGCTAGAATGACGGCTAAATTACAACAAGCCGCCGCTAATTAAAACGAAACTCCTGGCCACGTGTGCTGTGCCCGGCGATGACGTCACACACACGGCCTCCTCTCACGTGCTCGCCCTCTGTCATCGTGTACCATCAGAATTAGCTCGTGACTCTAGGCCGCACTTCATTCTAGTTCTGATGCAACGACACGATGTCGCACTGTGCAGTGTTCTTGTTTGTCTTCGTTTCCGCCGTGAGAGTGAAGTGGTGAAAGTTTCCCATTCGCCCATTGCTACTTTCCGAAAAATGCCTGTAAACGGTATTGTATACTGCCTGACTTGCTTAGGAAAGAGATCTGCGATAATGTGTAAATTTAATAACGTAGAAGATAGATTAAGGAAAGGGAAACCTACGTTTTTAGCATTTGTGGATCTGGAGAAGGCTTTTGAAAACGTTAACCGTAATACACTTTCTCGGATTCTGAAGGTAGCAGGAGCAAAGTACTGGGAGTGAAGAGCTATATTCAATTTTTACAAAAACAATACGGCAATTATTAGAGTCGATGATCATGAAAGGGTTGCAGTGGTTGGGAAGGGAGTAAAACAGGACTGCAGCCTTTCTCCAATGTTGTTCAATCTGCACATTGAGCTAGCTGTGAAGAAATGCAAGGAGATATTTGGATACGGAATTAAAGTCCAGGGAGAGGGAATAAAAACCTTGCTGTGTGCTGACGACATAGTAATAGTGTCAGAGACAGCAGCAGCGCGGGAGTAGCCGAGCGGTCTGGAGCGCCACGTTGCAGATCCCGTTGCCTCCCGCGTCTGAGGTTCGAATACTCCCTCGGGCATGGATATTTGTGTCGTCTTTAGTATAAGGTAGTTCGTAAGTAGTTTGTAAGTTTAGGGACTGATGACTCCACAGTTAAGTCCCTTAAGCTCAACAAACGTTTTTGAACAAAAATTTGCATTGACCCTAATAGCGTAAGTAGCTGAACTCTAACGTTTCAGCAGATCTTCAATGTGGTTTTTTCAGTCCAAGTCAGGGCCCAAGGCGATAGCAGTGCGAAACGTATTCTCATGTTCGACTATGGTATTGTTACGATTAAGAGTAATATTAATTTAAGAAAACGGACGTACAACCTAAACAATTATGGATATCCCGCGCCTCGCTGCGGAGCGCGCGGTTGCTCGCCGACGGAGGTTCGAGTCCTCCCTGGGGCATATGTGTGTGTGTGTGTGTGTGTGTGTGTGTGTGTGTGTGTGTGTGTGTGTGTGTGTGTGTGTGTGTGTATGTGTGTGTTGTCCTTAGGTTAGTTTACCTTAAGTAGTTTGTAAGCTACGGCCGTGACACCGCAGTTTCGTCCGATAGATTTACAAACATTTGAACATTTTTTGAATTATGGATACGATAAAAGCGTAAACACACATGGACTGAATGTTACTATTTACTACGGCCAGAAAACACTTTTTTTTATTTCTAGTAAGGACGAGTATAAAACTGCACATTAGGACGTCCTTGACATATTCTATTACTTTCGCTCATGATAACATTTCATTCGTCACACGTAGAACACAATGGTTATTGTCGCCCTTCCATAACGGTATGCCTATGGTGAAATAGGTGACAACCGGATCGCGAGAATGTTCGCATATTTAAATACGGACGTGAAGTTTTAAGTATTGGGATAGTATTTATTTATTTAACAGTATTTCTAATGTAACACTGACGCTTCTTTTATCATAAAGACATATTCACGATAAAGGGATCCATAAGTGTGATATGTACAAATAAGATGTCATATAAAAGTTATTTTTTGCGCACAGTTGATAACGTCAAAAATGTGGAGAGAGGGCGCTTGAAAGCACAAGGCTCCTAATCCCTGGAGCCAGTTCTGCCCTCCTCATTGTAGGGTAGTGCAGACTGATCTACATCTACATAGATACTCTGCAAATCAGATTTAAGTGCCTGGCAGAGGGTTCATTAACCACTTTCATAACTTTTCTCTACCGTTCCATTCTCTAATAGCGCGCGGGAAGAAAGAACACCTAAATCGTTTCGTTTTCGATCTCATTTCTCTTATTTTATTGGGATGGTCATGTCTCCCTAAGTAGGTGAGTGCTAGCAAAATATTTTCACATTCATAACTAAAAGTCAGTGACTGAAACTTCGCAAACAGATCACGCCGCAATGAATAACGTCTTTCTTTTAATGATTTCCACCCCAATTCGTCCAACATTTCCGTGACGCTTTTCCCCCGGTAACGTGATAAAACAAAACGAGCTGCCCTTCTCTGAACCTTCTCAGTATCTTCCGTCAGTCCCACCTGGTGAGGGTCCCACAAGGGGCAACAGTACTCCAGGAGAGGACGCACAAGAGTGATGTAGGCAGTCTCTTTGGTACAGCTGGTGCATTTTGGAAGCGTTCTGCCAATGAAACGTAATCTTTGTTTCGCCTTCCCAACAATATTTTCTATGTGTTCTCTCCGGTCTAAGTTGTTCGTAATTGTAACTCCTAGGTATTTAGTAGAATTTACGACCTTAAGGTTTGACTGATTTATCGCGTAATTGAAGTTCAGAGGATTTCTTTTAGTGATTGTGTGTATTATTTCACACTTTCCTTTATTTAGTGTCAATTGCCAATTTTCGCACCATGTACAAATTTTGTCTAAATCGCTTTGCAATTGCTTTTGATCCTCTGTTGACTTCACTAACCGACAAACGACAGCATCATCTGCGAGCAGTCTACGGAAGCTATTCAGATTGTCTCCTAAATCGTTTATAAACACAAGGAAGAGTAGGGGACATATAACGCTTCCCTGGGGAACGCCAGATATCACTTCTGTTTTACTCGATGACTGTGTCCTTTCTGATAGGAAATCGTGAATCCAATCGCACAATTGGGGAGATATTCCATAAGCACGCAATTTCATTAGAAGCCGCTTGTGGGGGTACAGTGTCCCAATCCTTCCGGAATCCAGAAATATGGAACCGATTTGAGATCGCTTGTCGATGGCACTTATCACTTCATGTGTTTCTCAAGAGCGATACTTTCTGAATCCGTGTTGACTATTGGTTAACAGGTCGTTCTCTTCGAGGTAGTTCATAATGTCCGAACAAAGTATATGTTCCAAAATCCTACTGCAAATCGACGTCAATGAGATAGGCCTGTAATTTTGGGGATCACTCCTATTGCCTTTCTTCAATATTGGAGTAACTTGGGCAACTTTCCAATCTTTGGGTACGGATCTTTCGCTGAGTGATCGGTTGTAAATTATAGCTAAGTACGGAGCGATTGCATCAGCAATCAGCATGTGAGACTATTGACTGTTATACAGGTGAAAGCTATCGCTCTGTTATTACCTTCTGAGAGGAATCTAGTTGGTATACAATCTGGCCCGGAAGATTTGTTTTTGTTTAGTGTCTTAAGTTGTTTTACTATTCCAGGAACATCTGCTTCTAAGTTTCGTATGCTGGCAGCTGTTTCTTGATTGAATTCTGGAGTGTTCACTTCGTCTTCTTTGGTGAACGAATTTCGGAAAGCTGTGTTTAGTAATTCTGCCTTAGCAGTACTGTCATCGGTAGTATTACCATTGCTATCGCGTAATGAAGGTATTGTTTGTGTTTTGCCGCTAGTGTACTTCACATATGACCAGAATTTCTTTGGATTTTCTGCAAGATTACGAGACAGGATTTCGTTGTGGTAACTACTATAGGCTTCTTGCATTGAAGTCCGCGCTAGGTTGCGAGTTTCAGTAAAAGATTGTCAGTCTTGTGGAGTCTGTGTCTTTTTGAATTTCGGAAGCGTTTTTCTTTGCTTCTGCAACAGTGATCTTACCTGTTTTGTGTACCATGGGGGTCAGCCCCCTCTTTTATTAATTTATTTGGTATAACTCTCTCGATTGCTACTGATATTATCTCTTTGAAAGTAAGCCACAAGTGATCTACACTCGCTTGTGAGACTGTGGGCTGTTATAGAGGTGAAAGCTATCGCTGCCTTATTACCTCCTGAGCGTGAGTCAGAGGAGGTAGTTAGGCGGTGTGTCGATGTTCTCTGGCGGCGGGTATTGGAGCAGAGCAGCGCTATTTCGGCGTAATGCGCGCGCTGCGTGCTTCGCACAGGGCCCCTTGAGAGACGCAACCCGCAGCGCAGGCTACACGGCCGCGAAAGCCGGCGGAAGCCACAACGGGTGCGGTGTGCGCGCGCATTAACTTCGCTTTACATGCGAACGCCAGTGCGTCGCGCCGCGCCGCCAGCACAAGTTGCCCGCGTACGCGTCAGCGGCACGTGGAGCGTTCATTTGGGACGAGGGGGAGTGGGTACCACAATATGCTTCAATCTTTCCCATTTCCTTCAATAACTTACCGCTTACCGTCATCCTCAGGTTCGTTCCAGCAGCTGCCAGACGGCTACTTTCAAGCGCTAAGAAACAGGTGTTACTGCGCATGCGCAGCTACTATGACGTAAAAACCCTTGTTTGATACTTGCACTGCTGGAACGCTTTTTGCACTGTTTCTGGTTGCAGGCGAAGGTGAGTTTAAAGGAATAATTAAAATACTTTCCTTCCTAATAACGAAGAAGTGTAAACGAGAAATATGTGATCTCAAGTGGGATTGCAGTGACTTCGAAATAATCGAAAAACACGCTACAAATACACACGTATCACGTGATGGCTACCCCCCTACTCTGCGTACGCGCAAATTGGCAGCTTGACCTCGCCAGAAATATTTTTTCGGGTAGCGTCCGGCTGCTTGCGGCAACTGCTGGAACACCAAACAGCGACACTCCAAGTAACCAGAAGCGGGAGAAGGCGCTGCTCGAACAAAATTTCAGCGTTGCGCATGCGCGTCAAGCAATCTGGCAGCTGCTGGAAAGAAACCTCTCACTTCCAACGAAACTCACGTGTCGTTGCGATATCTAATACTGAATCGAAATTCGAGCACTCGGGCCTCACTGAATGATTCCTCACATGTCAACAATAAAAAAATGTTTGTCACAAAATTTGGCCCAGCGCATATTTCTGGCAGTAAATGGATACCGAAGACTGAGATGGGTGTGGGTTCCATTTGTCAGTATGTTAGAGAATTACACAATTACACCAACAGAGTTCTAAGACATGTAGGAGGCGTCTTGAGGAACAAACAAAGCTTCGAAACCAATGCCTGTAAACGTCACCCAGTGACGCTACAGAGCGCCGAAATTGCTTGAAGGGCTGTGTAGCGCAGGCGCCGGTGGCTGTAACTTGGACTCTCCGCAGCGTCGTTGAATGGCGTTTCCGGACATGGGTATCTATGGTCATTTTGTTCCTCAAGAAGCCTTCAATATCCCCTAGAAGTCTGGTGGTATGATTGTGCAATTCAGAAACAGCCATCTCAGTCTTCGACGTCTGTTTACTACCGGAAATATGCGCAGGACGAAATTTTTAATTTCTGGCATGCGAGGAATCGCTTTGCGAAGCCCGAGTGCGCGAATTTCGGTTCACCCTGTACCTATTGTTAAATGATCTTAAGTATTATTTATTGTGGATGACCCTTAAATTGGACCAGTCCAAATTAGGAAACAACCATTGGTCCAACTTCGACAACTCGACACCATATAAGTAAAGACAATGTTGCAGGAACACATAAAGCTAAAATCTAGTTTTGCGGTATTCAATTGTTAGCTTGTGAATTGCACTTATTACCTATAGTGCTGATGATTTTTGTACTTACTTTTACAGCAGAGGAAGGCTTATGATCGGTTGTAGAAAACTAGCAGTGACATCGAAGAAAACGCGATAATAAAAACTGTTCTCACGCGACTGACTATTGTCGACTGGTGACTGAGCCACGTGACCTCCACAATATTTCTCACTAGTTGAGCGAACTTAAAACATTAAATTACCAACACACAGTGAAATACGTAGGTGGTCCAACTTAGGCAACGGTCCATCTTCGGCCACTCTCCCCAAACACAGAGGAGGTGAGCATAGAGAGAGGGCGATGAGGAGGCGGAGAGTTACTGTGGAAAGGAATAGAGAGATATAAATGAGAGGATGAGAAGGAACAGACAGGGAGGAGGAGATGGACAGACATAGAGTGGATAGGAAGAGGCATGCGAGAAAGAGATGTAGAGAGAAAATGTTCGTAAATCTATCGGACCAAACTGCGTGTGGTCGTCAGTCCGTAGCTTACAAACTACTTAAACGAAGGTAAACTAACCCATGCCCGAGGAGGACTCAAACCTCCGACGGCGAGCAACCGCGCGAGGCGCTTTAAACCACTTGGCTAGTCCACCGCGGCATGGAGAGAGAGAGGAGGGGATGTTGGTATGAGACAGTGAAGACGAGAAGACTGGCAGTCAGAGTGGGCAGGAGGGCACAGCGAGAAGGAGGAGGGAGGGCGAAGGTAGGGTTGGAAAGAGAGAATGGGTAGATGGACAGGAGGGGCGAGGATGAGATGTAGATTAAGGGAGGATGAGATGGGGAAGAGGGGATGTGTACTGAAACTGTATAGAATACATGCATTAGTTACATTGCAACTTGGGTATGGCTGATCATAGAGTGGAGGGGTTAGAGGAGATGGAAGAAGGTGAAGGATTATTTCCCACATCTACATCCATACGGTGGTGAGTGGCGGAGGGTACCTTGAGTACCACTATCGGTGATCCCTCCTATTCCAGTCACGCATTATTCGCGGGAAAGAAAGATTGATGGAGCAAGTGGGAGAAGGAGGTTGAAAAGAGTGGCACCATGAATGGACGTAGAGAAATGGGGAGGATGTGTACTGTGAGGCGCTCGGTAGCATACGCAAATCCATCAAGAGCAAACGACCTGGGCAGCTCTCGGAGGGAGTGATTCTGCTCCACGATAACGCGCGTCTACACGTCTCCAGGGTTACACAAAGTGTACTGGCCACGTTCAAATGGGAGCAACTGAAATATCCCCCCTAGAGCGAGGACATGACACCCTGCGACTTCCATCTGTTTGGTCCGCAAAAAGATAAATCTCAAAGGGAAGCGCTTCAACTCGGACGACGAGCTGAAGAAGACAGTAGAGGTGTGGCTCTTCTCACAGCCACAGCAGTTCTGGGAACAGACAATCCTGTGGCTTGCTAAACAGTGGGATAGTTGTGCTCAGGCCTCTGAATAGACTTCAGTTCTACCTACAATGATGTGGTTTTGTACCTTTGCATTTGGACACCCCCGGAGACCTTGCCGGGCCGCGCGGCGTGCGTGAAACGAGGCGCCCCCACGGTGGGCGGCGCGCCTCGGCGTCTGGCGGTCCCGGGCGAGCGCGCGGCTACAATGCGGACGGTTTGTTCCCGTTATTCCGGCCGATTCCACTCGCGTGGCGCACAGCTAAATCTGGCGGCGGCATTGTGCGCCTCGCCTGCACAAAGGCCGGCTACTACAATAATCGAATCACGCCTGCGCCGTGGGCCGGCCATTGATAGGCCGGAAGACAATGCGGCGCGCAACTTGGTGTCGCCGGCGCCTTTTGTGTGTAACGCTCCGCGACCCTCGCCCACCTGCCTGGTCCCTCCGCAATCTGCCGCACTGCCCCCTCTGGTACACTTTACACGCCTCCACATTATGTCTACGACACCAGGGAATACACCGGCTGCTGAAGTTTTACTTCTTACGCCTACACAACGCGGTAACAACAATGCGATGACTAAAGCAGAAGTGATATCGGGCGTTCCACAGGGTAGAGTTATTGGTCCTCTGCTGTTCCTTATTTACATAACCGATTTGGGAGAAAATCTAAGTAGCTCTCTTAGGTTGTTTGCAGATGACGTCGTCATTTACCGTCTAGTAAAATTATCTGAATTTCAAAACCAACTGCAGAACGATCTGAATAAGATATCACTATAGTGTAAAAATTGGCAATTGATTCTAAATAATGAGAAGTGTGAAGTCGTCCACATGAGTACGAAACGAAATCCGTTAAACTTTGTTTACAAGATAAATCAATCAAAAGTGATGGCCGTTAACTCCACAAAATATCTAGGAATTACTCTTACTTCGAACATAAACTGGAAAGAACACGTAGATAATGTCGTGGGAAAGACGAACCAGAGACTGCGTTTTATTGGCAGAACCCTTAAAAGATGCAACAGAACTACTAAAGAAACTGCATACACTACGCTTGTCCATCTTTTTTTTGGAGTATTCAAATGTTCAAATGTTTGTAAATCTATCGGACCAAACTGCGTGGTCATCAGTCCGTAGCTTACAAACTACTTAAACCTAAGTAAACTAACCTAAGGACAAACACACACACCCATGCCCCAGGGAGGACTCGAACCTCCACGGCGAGCAACCGCGCGCTCCGCAGCGAGACGCTTTAGACCGCTCGGCTACTCCACCGCGGCTTTTTGGAGTAGTGCTGCACAGTGTGGGATCCATATCAGGTGGATTTAACAGAGGACGTCGAAAGAGTCCATTGAAGGGCAGCTCGTTTTGTATTGTCACGATACAAGGAAGACAGCATTACGGAAATGATAAAGGATCTGCGATGGGAATCATTACAACAACGGCGCTTATCGCTGCGGCGTGGGCTACTTACGAAACTCCAATCGCCAACATTCTCCTCCGAATGCGAAACTATATTGTTGACTCCCACTTACATAGGTAGAAATACGAATAAAATACGAGAAATCAGAGCTCGAACGGAGAGATTCAGATGTTCTTTCTTCCCGCGCGCTATTCGAGAATGTAATGGGAGATAAATAGTATAATGGTGGTTCGATGAACACTCTGCCAGGCACTTAAATCTGGTTTCCAGAGTATTCCATGTAGATGTAGAAATTTGTAGGTGAATTGCGAGGGGGCGTGTAGGGGAGTGTGAGCTGGGCTCCAAATTTAGAGCTGCTACACCACAGCAACAGTGATCTTAGTACCCCCTCCTCACTCACACAAATTCTTATCCAAACACTACTGACGTAGATCCTCTGCCTACAGTCCTCATTACTCAAGGCGTTTCACAGATTGTCTTATACAAGGTGAATCTAAATTCTCGCTCTCGGGCTTCGCAGCGCGATTCCTCACATGCTACCAATAAAAAAATGTATCTGAAAAAATTTCGTCCTGCGCATATCTTCGGCAGTAAATGGTCGTCGAAGATTGCGATGGGTGTGTGTCCCATACGTCAGTGTGTTTTAGAATTACAGTACTACACCAACAAACTTCTAGGGGATGTGGGAGGTGTCTTGAGGAGCAAAGTGAGCATGGAAACCCATGCCCGGAAACGCCATTCAACGACTCTACGGAGAGTCCAAGTTACAGGCACCAGCTCCTGCCGCTAGAGATCTTCTCCAGCAACCCCTCGACGATGTTTACAATTACGTCAATGGCGGCTTGGAACGATACATTCGTAATTATCTCTCAAACGGCTTGTTTGCGGACCCATGTTTACCTGGACATTTTTGCTTCTGTTATCGTCTAGTTTCAACCGTATATATATATATTCCCGAATAATGGCCTGAATATTGTAAAGTATTTGTTGCCAATTAAATGTTTTCATCTAGGTTTGGTGAGTATCCAATTATTGGCGCTGTTCTTTGACTCGAAGTCTGGCCAAGTTCGCGGCAGCGAAGGAAAAGTCACGTGGATATATACGGTGAAATACTTAACACTTGCACCGCAAATATTGCGTAAACGGAGAGTGCGATTGAAGTGCTGTTTTCACAGAACGAATTGGTAGTTAGGGGCCCGAATTTGTAGCCAACTAACAGAAAAGGCAGCCTTCCTTTCTCTTTCGTCTCGATGGCAAATTGAATGTTAGTGTGGGATGCATATAACAATCCCGGGATAGCGGTGAGATATTATAAATACATTAATTGAGAACACTGATCGCTCACTCGTAGTCTCTCCTGCTAAATACTAGGAGACATTTTGCTTGACATCCTGATCACTGATTTTGCATTAACATCGACGTGTGGCCCCACAGTCCATTTCTCGATAATGTTGCATTACGCATATCGACTTCAAAACGAAACAGTAGCCCTCTTTTATTTCGCGGTAATGGGAGGTTGCCTTGTGTTGCAGCATGGGCAAGATGGCGTTTAATCTGACAATTGGTGGTGGCCGTAATCAGGTGGGGCCGTCGTTAATCTAGCGCGGAAGGACTGGCCACTCTGTGCGATTAGCTCATCGAGTTATTGGCGCTGCCGCCGCTCTGACCTGTAATGTAATAGCGCCGCGCCGCCCGGCTGCAGTCCGCGTGCATATGGGGCCGCTGCAGCGCGCGCCACATCTGCACTCGATGCACGCGCTGAAATACGCGTGCAACGAAACAATGACAGCGCCAATTCCAGACTGAAATTCCATCCGTGGGGCCACAGGAAGGTTAGAAGCGGGACAGACACAGAGGGAGGTGGCTGTAGCTATTAGTGTGTTCCAAAGTGCCATTTGCAGGACCTTGACGGGATTTCAGACAAGGTCGTCCACGGGTGACATAAGCAAGAGATGACCGATATCTTCAGTTAACAGCCCGTCGAAATAGCAGGCTGAATGAAACACAGCTGCAACGCACCATCCAGGCAGCAACAGGACGCGCATTATTAACTCAAACAGTCCGAAACTACCTTCGGAAAAGTGACGTCAACGCACGGAGGCCTATGTTGTGTGTCCTATGAAAACCTCACACCGTTCAGCCCGCAGAAACTGGGAGATTTCGCTTATATGAAACGTCTGGCAGACTAAAGCTGTGTGCTAGACCGAGATTCAAACCCAGGAACCTTGCTTTTCGTGGGAAAACGTTCTGCTGACTGAGTTACCTGAGGCATGGAGATGTTTGTTAATTTTATCAGTTAACAAGTTAAGTTATATGGTGGCTTTCGCGAGTACATGTTCTAGCAGCAGAAGGTAACAGAAGCAGAAGGTGTCGAGCAAGTCTGCTGTTGGCAGTAAGCCGGAAACTGGGATGACGCGGTAGTCGTCCTGAGAGCACTGACCGATGATATGCAGAGCCTCGGAGTTCGGTGTACGCAAATGGGATATGCCAGACAACACATCAGCCGAAAAGCAGTACTTATAGGCGCTGTACTGGGCAGTGGGTGTTCGGGGGGACGCATAATGCATTGACCGGAAAGTCTCTACGCCGGATGTCGCTGCCGCAATCCAACAGAGCAGCACGCCACCGACAGCTGGCATCTAAGTGAGGACCTTCAGCAGTGCGGCTCTGGCAGGCCGCTACTCCTCCGGCGTCATCACGCGGGCCGGGTTCGAGCAACACCACCTAGAGACAAGGCCTTACAACAGGCCGCGCTACGTCACACTGACCAGGCCGCGGCCGCCAGCTGAATGGCTGTCCGCTGGGGCACGCCCCCTACCTCGTAGCGGGCAGCCAGTAAGCTGGCGGCCGCGGCCGGGTCAGTGTGACGTAGCGCGGCCTGTTGTAAGGCCTTGTCTCTAGGTGGTGTTGGCTGGAGGCGGGGTTCCCGCAGCGGGAGCCGCCAGACACCACGACGCCGGTAGGCAGCGAGAGGTCATCAGCCTACGTCTGGGCGGGGCGGCGCTCCCGGGGCGTACTGCAGAAAGCGGCGCGTGTCTCCAATGGCAGCTTCAGCCGGCGCGGTGCCGTCAGCTCGGCTCAGCGGAATCCTAGCTGCGTCTGCCGACCGGCCTGGCGCCTTAGCTGGCGCTTCCGCCTGCCACTCGCAACGCCTGCCCGAGCCATGGGCAGAAGAGCCAGAAGCCACAAAAAGCTAATAAAGAAAGAAATTGTATTTTTCCCAGGCATCACGAGTCTTAATCTGCCACTACCCTACACCAATCCAATCCGCTACGGGCGTCCCCATGACACCAACTCCCCAGAATGAAATTCCAACAGTGTTAATAGAGTTTGTGCTGATATGAAACGAGAGTGGCAGACTAAAACTGTGTGATAGACCAGGATTCAAACCCAGGAACCTTGCTTTTCGCGGGAAAATGTTCTGCTGACAGAGTTACCTGAGCAATCTTCACGGCTGTGGTTAAGCCGTGTCTCTACCGTATCTTTTCTTCCAGATAACTGGGGTAGGTTAGACATATCGAGTCGCCGAAGTAGCGTCCAATTGATAGACTTGCACGATGACACTGAGCCTCAAGAAATTATAACTACTCTGCTCAAAACAATTAGGGGATCAGGTGAGATATACACAATATACATATCGTAACGTATTTTAACCATACATTGGTTATAATTGTAATTTGTAGCCGGCCGCGGTGGCCGAGGAGACTGAGGTGCTCCAGTCACGGTCTACACGGCTACTACGGTCGGGGGTTCGAATCCCCCCTCGGGCATGGATATTTGTGCCGTCCTAGTTCGTAAGTAGTTCATAAGTAGTTTGTAAGTTTAGGGACTGATGACCCCGCAGTTAAGTCCCTTAAGCTTAACAAACATTTGAACATTTGAACATTCGTTCAATTCTCTCAGCTTTAAGCAAGTTGTCCACCAGTGCAGCTCTGTGGGCACCAGTGTTATCACCAACCATAAGGTATCCATCTCCTATGGCAGCAGCGGGGGGCATAATAAAAGCTCGAAGCATCTCGTATCTATACCTATGAACAGTCAAAAGCACTATTCTGAACGACATAGAGGTCCGTACGTCCGCCAATACTGACTCCTGCCCACACCATTCGTCCACCATCATGATATGATGATGTTTCCTGCACATAAGCAGGACTGTTGTCTCCAAATGAGGGAACGACGACTGTCTGGCTGAAAAAAAAAAAATCGTGACTCATCGCCCGACTCCAATCCTAATGTTCTTTTGCCCAGTTTCTGCGGGCTGAACGGTGTGAGGTTTTCATAGGACACACAACATATGCCTCCGTTCGTAGACGCCACTTCCCGAAAGTAACCTCGGACTGTTTGAGTTAATATTGCGCGTCCTGTTGATGCCTGGAGGGTGCGTTGCAGCTGTGTTTCATTCAGCCTCCTGTTTCGACGGGCTGTTAACTGGAGATATCGGTCATCTCTTGCTTATTTCATCCGTGGACGACCTTTGACTTGTCTGAAATCCCGTCAAGGTCCTGGGACTGACACTTTGGGACACTCCAATAGCGACAGCCACCTCCCTCTGTGTCTGTCCCGCTTCTATCCTTCCTATGCCTTAACTTCGGGTAAGTCACGTTGTTGTTGCATTGGACTACCTGCTGACTCCACTATCCGAACCCATTTCTTGTGTAATTCATTTGGTAAACATAACAATATCAAACCCCTCTGTAGCAAGTTTCTGGTATTACCGCTATCTCGAGTGCCTTAATGTGATAGAACCGACAGAAAGACGTCGAACCATTGTAGATTATTCTGCCGATGATAATTCTTCAGAACCTAGATATCTCAACTGACCCCTTATTTGTTTTGACCCTTGTATTATATTCGATTTCGAAAATTAAATATTTTCATTAAATTTAGTGCGCGTTTCCATTTAAATACAGTTTGAAAACTGTGATCTTGGCAGGTAACTTCCTGCAAGAAGAGTCTTATCATTTAAATTTGGTAAGACTGAAATTATTCAGATAACTAGTTGCACTTAAATAACATAAACTCTTTCATGCAGCTGGTTCCATGATTTATTTCAACGATTTGGAAGCAAAAATTAATTACTTAGAGTCCAATTCGAAAACAGAATCTTTTTGTAGATTGAAATTCACAAGTGATCTATAAGGATAGATAATATCTTTAACTCCACATATCACAGGGCGAAATCTTAAATCTCCATATTTAAGAATATGGTTGCACAAAGTCATTTTAGAAATTAAAGACATTCGTTTATTAATGGTTAATTGCTTCTTGTAGTTGGACAGTTGACACTTTATAAAGGGTAAGTTCGAAAATTATTTCCCTCCTCCCCATAATTAATACGTCGTATCTCGGATGGAACTCATTTTTAACACATACTAAAGCTGTGGGCTCAGTATGGACATCGTTCATTCAATACCTAGTTTCATAATTGCAAGCATATCTGCATCATCATATTACTAACTTCATCGCAGCCCCAGTAATGCCTTTTGTTTCAGCAAATATAACATCGAAATCATATTTCACAGAAGCGTTGCCATCAAACCTCCTCTTTTACTGTGTCTGTCCTCGTCTCAATGCCCATTTTTATTTCTCTCTTGCGGCAAAATTATTTCCGAATGTCATCAGCTGAATTACTGCGGTTCGTGAGTTACCGCCGACGTGGAAAATGGAATGACATTATTGTCATGTAGCTAGTTTGCATCTAAATTTATCTTTAAATAATATCTCCTGAATTTATTGATGTAATCCGAACGCAAATATTTTAACTGTGCATACGTCCATATGTATCGCACCTGGAATAAGCACAAAAACTCTCCGTCTGTCAGTGAGAACATGTGTTAGCTTGACAGATTCCACTGAGCTTATACGTATTTCTATGTTCTTGATCATTGGAATATATATGCTTTTAAAGCTATTTTTATCTATGTGTCTGAAAGCTTTCAAGCTGTTTTATGTAAGTATTTGGTAATCCATTGTAACTTTGAAAAATTGGCACAAAAAGAATCTTTATGTTTCAGTCAAGGATCGATAGTATGTTTGTGTCATTTTTACCTTTGTTTGGTTATCATCTTTGTGTTCAGTAATGAATTAAGTACTGGAAAATGGGCTTATAACCCGAAACCTAGGCCGTACAGCATCAATAAAGTTTGTGAAACAAGATTAGAAATTGTTTCTTTTAGTGTAATGAGGTAATCAATGTAGCACGGTCATATCCTCACGCACCACAGTTATAATCTTTTATTAGTATACATTTTATTACCTGGTGCGTAAGATGTATGATACATGAGAAATACGCACAGACCCAAAGAAGAATGTAAAAAAATTCCTTATCCAAAGAAAGCAAGTGCAGACAGGCGTGAAAATTACAGAGCCATCACTCTGATAAGTCACATTTGCTACATACTAACACGATTTATTTACAGAAATACGGAAAAAATGGTAAAATCGTACGTCGGGGTGGATCCATTTGGATTTAGGAGAAAAATAAGCGATAGGTCGAAGAAAGGCAACACTCCGTTGTTAGGTTTTGTCGATTTGGAGAAAGCTTTTGAGAGTGTTGATTGGAATACACTCTTTCAAATTCTCAACGTACCAGCGGTAAGATAAAGGAAACGAATATTTATATTCAAAGACGTTATTGATAAATCTGAAGCATTGAATTAAAACTTGTCATGCGGCCGGGAATCGAAACCGAACCTCTATGCTTTCTATGCAGACGTCTTACCGTTAGACCACCGCACCACTAACGATTAAGGCGTCTAAGTACGATTTCCCTCCACGTCACAAACCTTAATTGAGCGTCTAACGGTAAGACGTCTGCCTAGTAAGCATGGAAGTCCGGGTTCGATTCCCGGCCGCATCACAAATTTTAATTCAATGCTTCAGATTTACAAATAATGTCTTTGACATATTCGAGACGAAAATCCGTCTCAGGGATTTTTTTTTCCTTATTACATTGATATTTATATTCAACTTGTGCCAAAACTAGGTTAGCAATTGTCAGAGTCGAAGGGCATGAAAGGGACGTAGTGAAACAGGTTTAAAAAATGTTTTTTACTGTAATTGAATGTTTCATCGAGAACCAACAGTTGAATCAGTTAAAATTATTACCTCGCCGTTATAAATTTACAGAAAGCCGGCATATTGGAGCGGAGCCAAATGTTCAGCTGACGCTGTTTGCGCCGTGCGAGTAGGGTCCTCAGAGGAGAAAGAAATTACTGGCGATTGCTGCAAAGAAAATGCGCTGGCGGTGCAGAGGTTCCGACACAAAATTTTACGCGTCTGGCGCGCCGCGGCAACGAGCGCGCTGTTACCCAAAGTCCTCTGCCGGCCGTGGGGGGCTGCAGGCGGAGGGGTGGGGGGAAAATCGCTGGCCGCCGAGTGTTCGCGCAGAGTTTACCCCAAACGGGACAGCGCTCAGAAACTGATGCAAAAAAACAACAAAGAGGCCCGCTGTTACGATATTAATTCCTTTTTCATGCTCGCGCTACGACGTTAGTTTTCACAGCGCTAATTTAATTTACTTTTTACAGATCAGAAATTTTAATTTTTTTTTCCCCTAGTTACTTTGACTGCTAAATGAAACTTTAGCGTCCACGCTCTCTTACACACACACACACACACACACACACACACATACACATACACAGACACACAGACATTTAGCCCAATTGCTGCGGCTCTGCATGTTTATGTTACGGCGCATTTAAGCAGCACTTTGCGCATCTGCGCGATTGCCTCCATGTCCGCCGGAAAGAGAATACACAGACAGAACTGGCAAAAACAGTGGCAGCGCGCTGTTGCCGCAGATGCTGTGCCAATTACCGCGGAGACGTAGTGCGGACGGAGGCGGCGCCGTCTGTCGCATTGTGTGGTTGGTGGCGCTGCCTCGTTCCAAGCGTGCGGAACGGCTCGACGTCGCACCGACCTGGTACACGAGACAAGTGGACGACGACGAAAACAGTGAGATGGAATCGTCGTGCTTCCTATATGGACACAGGGAAACAGTGGACAATAAGGAATATCCAAGTAAAATGTGCCCCAATTTTTACACCATATGGTAGAACTTATTTTTAACGAAACTACCAATGGCGACTGGTGCTTCAGATGGTAACCAACCAAAGCTAAACATGTCATAAACTCAGACTATCTATCCTTCACTTAAATATACAGATTATCTGTGTGACAAAGTTACAATGGGGTACCACATACAACAGTACAGCATTTACAACAACATGGATAAATAAACATTGGAATGAAATTATGCCTAAGAGTTGAATTTGAAGTCATATAACCCATAAGCTAAAATCCAAAAGGGGGGAATAATTGAATTGAGTCTGCTCATTCAGTAGTAGCTGTGGGGGTTATATATATATACTAATTTCTAATATTTCTGAGTGCCGGATCTAGATAGCGACACCGCAGCCCCCTCCCCGCGATGTCCGTACAAAGAGACGATTTGGAGCACCTCTGCGGCTGGCGACGGAGAGAGCCCCCCTGTTTGCCTCCCCCGTTTCCCTTTACGTATATTTTCGTAAAAAAATATCTGAAGAATGTCTAACCTTGACTTGTTTCCGCTTCATTCAACTCAAATAAAGACGGCTGGTGGGTTGACGCCTCAATTTGATTCAACTCAAATTGAGGCGTCAACCTACCAACCGTCTTTATTTCACACTCTTTTTTTCCGCGCTTAAAAATGAGTAATTTGTTTCTAAAAGATACTGAACGTAGTTCATTTTTCTTTGATAATAAACACCAAGAGCATATGAATATGTACATAAGTATTTTTGCGATGTTTGCACAGCTTCTGCGTCTCACAATTTTTGTATTTTTGACGTTAAAACATGCTGTGCCCAATACAGTGCGCCAATCAATATACAGACGCAAACCATCCATCATTGTCACAGTTTATGGAACATCGCAGCCGCGCGGGAGTAGCTGAGCGGTCTGGAGCGCCACGTTACGGATCGCGCGACCTCCCGCGTCGGAGGCTCAAATCCTCCCTCGTGCATAGATGTGAGTGTTGTCCTTAGGTTAGTTTAACTTAGTTTAAGTAGTTTGTAGGACTAGGAAATAATGACCAACGACGTTTGGTCCCATATGATTACAAACATTTGAACACTATTTTGAACATCACAAAAATACGTAAATATTTGTGCTTCAAAGTAAACTCTCAAAACGCGACATTTTGAATACGAAAACCCCCCACTAGTCGTGCGAAGTTACCGAACTGATACTCGTCGCGGTGTCTAATCGGTGCAATCGTAAGCAGAGCCACCTAGGTGTCAATGTCGTAAGCCTTTACGACGGTCTAGTCAACCATCGCGGCACATAGTCGGCGCGCACTGCAAACAGCGATATGCCGAATATCCGTCTGAATGTCAAGAAAGTCGACTGCGTAAAGTTTATGAAAACTACATGAAGGTACTGGCTTAGACATTTGATCTACCTGAACAAATGTATTATAATTACAATAAATTTTCCAAATGTTTGTATAGCTTATGGGACTTAGCCGCGGTGGAGTAGCCGAGCGGTCTAAAGCGCCACGCTGCGGATCGCGCGGTTGCTCGCCGTGGAGGTTCGAGTCCTCCCTGGGGCATGGGTGTGTGTGTGTGTTGTCCTTAGGTTAGTTTACCTAAATTTAAGTAGTTATTAAGCTACGGACTGATGACCACGCAGTTTGGTCCGATAGATTTACAGACATGTGAACATTTTTGAACTTAACTACGGGGTCTTCATTATAGTCGACATGGTCGATTTGGGAATGTCCGCAACTGCACTATATTATTTTAAATGTGTTTATTTCAGTCAACAGTTGCTATAAAATTGTTTAATAACATGTTTCGATCTCTTGGCTCATCTTCAGATCTTATAGTTGCGACCGCAACTCGTCTGGCTGAGTACCAGTTAGTACTCAGCCAGACGAGTTGCGGACGCAACTATAAGATCTGAAGATGATCCAAGAGATCGAAACATGTTATTAAACAATTTTATAGCAACTGTTGACTGAAATAAACACATTTAAAATTAACTACGGGGTCATCAGTCCCTAAAATTACAAACTACTTATGAACTAAACAATACTAAGGATGGCACAAATATCCATGCCCGAGGGGGGATTCGAACCCCCGACCATAGTGGCCGTGCAGACCGTGACTGGAGCGCCTCAGTCCCCTCGGCCACCGCGGCCGGCTATTATAATTATGTTGCAATAGACGTATTAGGTGTGATTTATTTGTTTCCTAAGGAGGAAGTCTTAAAAGTGGGGTGCGTCTTATACGCCGGTGCGTCTTATATGCCGGCAAATACGGTCGGCTTTTTCTTTTTTTTTCATAAATTGGTCAAATACTTGGCTAAATTAACGTGGGTTAGATAGGCAGGGTGTGGCCCCTTAAGCTCCCAGAACACGCACACACATACACGCAGAAGCTGTCTGACGAAACGGCCGGCCGACACGATAAGATTCCATGGAGCGAGAGGGCGCAGGTCAGGACGGGGCACTCCGATCATCAGCTGGCGGGGCTCAGGCGGAGGCGAAAAACAGGGTTCTCGATGGCCCCCATCGACACTGGCCATTTGTGCCGTAAGGCCGAGCTCTCAGCCGCCGACCAGCCGCAATGACTGCGAGGGATGAGCGCGCCAAGCGGGGGAGGCGGGCGGCGGGGCGGCGGGGGCGGAAAACAGGCGGGCGGCGCCCGCGGGGGGTAATTTATCTGCCCACCAGCGGCAAGAAGAGGCGCCCTCTCGCCCTGTCTTAGCGCGCCGCAGAGGTCGCCGTCCTCGACACCGAACCTCCAGAAAGCGTCGCGGCTGGTCGCAAATTAACCACTTCCAGCACTTGTTTTATTTTGGAGTAAAAGTCGTCTCGGGTGCATAGTGATTTATTTATTGACTTAAGAAGTACACAGAATGAAAAAAATATATACATAACAGGTCAAAGCACATAAAATTAATAATAATAATTTCGTGTGCTCATTGGCCTGGTGCAAGTCTTTCAATTGAACGCCACTTCGACGACTTGCGTGTCCCTAGCCTACCCCAGTTATCCAACTGGGGAAAGGGGACCTACAGCTTAACGTGGAATCCGAACCACGTGTCGTTTCTGGCGACTCCTCACATCGTTGAGAGGTAAAGGGTGGGTTAAAGCGCAGACCGGAAAAATCCGAGGTCCGACCGGGTATCGAACCCGCGACCCTTCGGTTTCCAGTCGAGACCTTTACCCCAAGACCGCCGGGTCCGACATAAAACTTAATAGACCAGATTGATTAACTTGGAACACTGGTTGTGACCTGCGTTGTTGTCAGCCACAGCCAGTTCCAACCCTGTACTAGACTCTGCGCAGAGACAACACTTCGAAAGATGGCTTGAAGTTTGCTCTTCTCCACACATATACACTGTGTCTCCCTTAGCGCGATCCCCCATTTCTTCGGGTCGTCCTTAAATGATGCAATGTCGGAGTGCAGTCTGTTTAAGAAATTCCATGTACACCATCTATTTTGGTGGCCAGGTGGCAGAGTGGCAGAGTTTCTTCAACTCGTTCTCATTGGTCAAGAGTACGTTTGTTTCCATAATTCAGACCTGGCTTTAGTTGGCTCTATGTCAAGTAATACAGAGGACTGTGAAAAACTCTTCCTGGAATTCAGTCGGAGTTGGGATGGCTTTTGTTCATGCGGGGAGTGGGCTGTGGCGTTTCAGGCGTTTTGTCTCTCGTTATTGGCAGATATCTGACATATGACACCGTGTGAGGCTATGCTTTCGAGTGAATACAACCTCTTTATGGGTGCTGGTTTCAGACTGCCTGTGACCAGCCTGCAGGTTTCATTCACAGCTGTGTCGACGTGTGTTGCATGGGAAGATTTGTACCACACTGGACACGCATATTCAGCAGTAGAGTAGTTGAGTGCCGGGTCACATGTCCTTACTGCCTGAGAACGGGCGCCGGCCGCGGTGGCCGAGGGGACTGAGGTGCTCCAGTCACGGTCTGCACGGCCACTACGGTCGGGGGTTCGAATCCCCCCTCGGGCATGGATATTAGTGCCGTCCTTAGGATTAGCTAGTTCATAAGTAGTTTGTAAGTTTAGGGACTGATGACCCCGTAGTTAAGTCCCATAAGCTTTACAAACATTTGAGAACAGGCACCCCATGCAGAACCAGTTCCTATGCGCAGTAGACAGTTTCCTGCTGATACCTTAGCTCCGAGGTTGGCACAATGTGTTTTGAAGGTCAGAGAGCAGTTCGAAGTAGCGCCAAGGTAAACTGGAACGCGGCAGTGATCCAACTCCTTTCCGTTCCAGTTCACATGCACTTTCCGCGAAGCTCCTCCGTTCTTCAGATGAAAAGCACATGGTTTTATTTTCCGTGGGATAGGCACGACTTGATCTTCCTTATAATACCCTGAAAGTGTGTTCAGGACATTAGTGATGCTTCGTTTCACTGTCTCGAAATTCGTATTCTGGGTTGCCAAGCCAGGTCGTCTGTGTTGTTTTAAATGCTGAATAACTTTGGTGTTGGGACACTGCCTTGCGGGAGGCCTTTCTTTTGTATTCTCTATCTGTTCCGTAGGCATTGTAACTCCATAAAGAAGCGTCGACTCTGCAGCAGAGCTGCAAAACAGCTGTATAAGCCTGTAATCCGTAGTTAGGAGATAGATCTCCCTTAGAATATCATACGCTGAAGAGTCTACTTTGGTATTCAGAAGTACGAAACTAGTTTCTTATGCTTAGTAATGAACCACGATGTATGAACTTATTGTTTACTTAATTCCCTTCTCTCCCTTTGGTGTCCATGTATTTAATATCTTCGCGTTACATTTTTTTCTTCAGGTAGCTAGTGCTCAGAAGTCCTGCCATCTACAACTGCCTACCCATACTCCCTTACTTGCTCCGCATATGACGGCGAAGCATTTTGTGATCTTTTTAAGGTTATTCACATGAGCTTTGTCATTTTTACATCAAGACCGCTTATACTGCTTTTCTAATCTTATTATTCGATCATTTCTAGAGTTTTATAAAACCCACTAAAAGGCAAACATATTTTCGGACATCTTATTAACGTTTCGATGCTTAAAGCCAACGAACTGTGTTGCACCATGAAGAGGCTTGTAACATGATGGTGCCCTGCTGTTAAAGCGAAATAGTCATTACTTACCATCAATAAACTACTTTGCAACCAAGACTGCTTTTATTTGAAAAAAAAATTTCATTGCTTCCTATCTTAATTTGTAAATACACTGCAGTGCAAATAAAAGCAACAAGCGAGGCCATCGGACCCGACTTCCAACAACTGATGTGGGTATATTAGTAGAACAGCCAATCTGATTGACAGAACAGTGCCTTTAATCATGCCTGCTCCGCTGTCTATTTGCACCGAAGAAGAGGAACGTTCAGTGATCCGTTGTTTGTGGCCGGAAGGCATATCAGAGGCCGAAATTCATTTAAGACATTCGGCACAGTAGGGGCAACAGTGTTGAGCCATAACGGAGTGTCTGGGAATAGATTCAAAAATTCCGAAATGGTCGCATAAGTGTTACGCACGATGAAGAAGCCTGACGTTTACCGCCACAAACGAAGAAACCATTGAGCGTTCACGTGAAAAGATTCTGTTACAAGTAGACTACATGGTTATCGGATTTTAGAATTGCTCTATATTTATGGTACGCGAAGTTCAGAACTTAAATAACAATCAGCCAAAGCGATTTGACGCAAATGTCAAAAATTCTCGAGAAAATCGACTTTGAAGTTTTACAAGTATCTGTAAGTACTAATAATTACATCAGTTACAGTACCTGTCGGTACAGCTCAGGTGATAGTGTTGTGGCCTTGCAACCATAGGGTCGACGGTTCGAATCCTGCCCACACAGACGTTCTTTTTTTTAATTTTTTTCATTGTGTTCGAGTAGCTACACAATTTTAATATCTAATGGTAACTTTTACGAAAAATGCACGTTTTTTTTCGTTATTTTCCGTATTTTAAAAAGGTCGTTAATAATGATGGTTTCAATCAAAAAACATAAGTTACATTTTTTACAGTATTGGCTACACTGTCAGTTGACGACTGTATCTTTGATTATTCAGTTTGTGAAGAGCTACGTAGCTGTTTTTGGGAACTCATGTCCACAGTTACTAATGGCTTTCCAAGCAGCTAACCTACTCCACCATTGTTTTCGGTAATGACAAGGTGTTCAGATCGTCTACATGCAGACAACCAAAACTGACACAACATGTGGTATTAGAAATCCCAAAAGGTTTTATGTAACTGAATTTGAAAAGGAGAAAAAAATTCTGTAACAGCGGGATTCGAACCACCGACTACATGGTTGCTACTTGCATGTACTTCCAAAACTACAAATAGGATTTTCTCAAGAATTTTTTTAGAGTTGCGTCGGTTGCTTTGGTTGATTATTATTTAAGTTCTGAACTTCACGTACCAAAAATATAGAGAAGTTCTAAAATCTGATGCCCATGTGGTCTCCTCGTTAGACAGACGATTAGGCGGCCGCAGTGGCCGAGGGGGCTGAGGCGCTCCAGTCACGGTCTGCACGGCCACTACGGTCGGGGGTTCGAATCCCTCCTGGGCATGGATATTTGTGCCGTCCTTAGTCTTAGCTAGTTGATAAGTAGTTTGTAAGCTTGGGGACTGATGACCCCGTAGTTAAGTCCCATAAGTTCTACAAACATTTGAACAGACGATTAACTATTGACGAAGCGGCACATCGTCTGCAAATTAGCCACAGTTCTGCTTACGAAATCATCCACGACAGACTTGGGTTTCCTAAAGTTTGGGCAATATGGGTGCCAAAACAATTCACACAGTTGCCTGAACTACTATTTCGCGTTCAGCACACCCTGTCGGAGATGATGAGCTAGTCGGTGTTTTTTTCCGCAGTTGGCTCGGCAGCTAGCCCAGTAACGCTAACGAACAGTATCCGCGTGGGTAGCTCGGCGTCCCGAGTTTAGCCCGGCCCTGCAGTAACACGATAACGCGGTCCTGCGACCGGCCTCGGGCAGAGGTTTCCCGAGGAACCGAAGGCGGCGGCGCGACCGACCGACCGCCGCATAGCCGGCGCTAGCGGCTAGCCGCTGACCGGGCAGCGCGCGATGAATTATTAATGTCGCGTTCAGCCCGAATGTCGACCGGAAATTGCGGTCTTCCCGGACTTAGCGCGGTCGCGCCTCTATAAATAGGCGCGCGCTCCACCGCCACGGACACTGGTCGACGGCTACTGGCCGCCCATCCCTGGCAAGTGTTTACTGAACTGCGACCGCGGCGGTAGAGTCGGCCAGGACTGTTTTATAGCGATAAAACGCGACGCGTTACTGTCTTCCGCAGTCGTAAAAATGTAGGCTATAAAACTCTGCTACAAGTACGGAAATTGGTCTTCGTCGAAACGCGTAGAAGAATCTCAGAATAAGCTGTTGATATTGGAATAAAAGGATGAAACCAGTATCTTGCCCAAACGTGGCCTCATAAATAGTGCACACGCTAAAATAGTAATTTAGGAGTGCTCCAGTCAAGTGTGATGGAACCGGTATTATTTTCTGTCCGTATAAATCTTCTGACGTACAGAGTGCGAATGTTTGCTGATGGTGCTGTGACGTACAGGAAGCTGTCGTCATTCAATGACTGTAGTTGGATTTAGGATAACTTGGACCAAATTTCTGGGTGGTGTGAGGAATGGCAGCTAGCTCTAAGCGTAGAAAAATTTAAGGTGATGCATGTAAGTAGGAGAAACAATCCCAATTCTTATTCTGCATTGTTTAAGTGTAGTGTGTGTAATTGTTCGCGATTTGTCTGCAGAAAAAGTATGCTCCAGGGAAACTTCTTCCCCACATGCATGTAGGTGTCTCACTCGGGACTCACGCGGTTTAAGTACCTCAGAAAAGGTGCATGTCCACTTAAGAAAAATACCATACCACAGCAGGCGTGAATGTTTCTTCATCAACCGCTCCCTTATGTCAGGAAGGAAGTCATACGATCTATCTCCCTCATCACTTCGGTCCCACTCACTTTTCCAAGAGTTTAAAAGCTAGGTGTACAGCATACCAGTCATTATGCGTTGTGTAGAGTGCAAGTAGGATAAATTGGCCGGTAGATGCGCAGACTGCCAAGCAAGCGTGGGTAGAGTGATAGTGGTGTAGGTAGTGGCCGGAGCAGTGAGCGAGCGCTGGAGGGGAAGTGCCCAGCTCACTGGCCGGCAGGCGGAAGTGGACTGACGCGGCCTCCTCTTCAAAACGAAGGAATGAACTCGCCCGGCGCTTAGGACGAAAACTCGTCTTTGCGCATCGTCCACCTTATCCTGCGCGGCGCTTCGGCCGGTATTACACTATCAAGTTGTTTGACAAAGAACTGGATGAAAAATTGGATGAAATATTGGTCATATTCTCTGACAAAAATATTGGATGAAACGCTAAAGGAGGTATTACACTGTCATGCAATATTTTGTCAAACTTGCTTCAAAATGGCGGTGTTATGTTTAGCTGTTGTTTATACTACCGTTGCGTCGTGTCTGCATTTAGAACAGGAGGAGGGAAAAAAGAAAATGAAACGCACTTGGACGAAACCGTGGGTGTCAGGGCGAGATAAATAAAATTTATTACAGGAACAGGAGGATTTTCTTTTTTGTCCTCGGCAGTACAACCGGATGGTAATTCAAGCAAATTAACCTATTTTGTAGCTCTGTATTCTTCACAACTTGCAATGGAGTAACAGAAAAGGTTGATGTAAACGAATAAGAATCGTAAGTTGATAAAGCAAGTTTCATTAAATAACTTTTTAAATGAAAAATGTCAGTACTGACAAAGAGGAAGATGTAGCCTAAGTTGTTTATGACATTATTAACAATGTAAGGGGGAAACATATTTGATAAAGTAAATAGAACCTATTTATTTCCTTGCAAAAATTATCTGACGTATTTATATGTACATATTTTTGCTTCCAAACTGATGTCGGTGTTTTGAAAGTTGTTTCACTTCCCAGCACTTAGCACACCAAGATGACCAAAATCATATAGTCAGCTTTGGCCGTAAATAATATTTAGGGGTGTTACTTCAATTCCGATTTCACCACAGGGTGTTGGGTTACATGAAATGACGTGACGGACAGTGTGAATTGGTCTTGTCGGCTGTTATACAACGCCCCATCTGATTTATACATTCGTATCAGTTTTGTTGTTGCTGGGAAACTCTACAGAAACTTGACGCTGCCAGCCATGCATACGATTCAGAACGTTATGTCAGACATTTAACCTCCGAATAAAACAGCTGAAGTGGCAAGGCGGCTGTAATACTACTAGCACTCCGAGCGGTCACATTTCTCACTGCAGGAAACAGAAGACGAGCGACTTATTTGATCAAATCTAAGCCGAGTCCTTAGATTTGATGAAATATTGGACGACGTTCTCATTACACTACGTACGGTTTCCCTTTGTCCAATTCTTTGTCCAATAATTTGTTAGTGTAATACCGGTCTTCGGACGAAAACTCGTCTTTGCGCATCGTCCACCTTATACTGCGCGGACTCTACCTTATCTATTCTCCCCGTCTTTAACCAGTACCGTATAGCTCTATATTTGATAGTGATATTTATAGGTTGTGTGGCTTCGTAGCACAGTGGTAGAGTGCCAGAACATGAATCCTAGCATCTCGTGTTCGATCCCCACCAGGTCCTGGGATTTTTATCTATCGCTTTCCACTTCTGGTACTATTGCTGGTGTGAAAAATATCCAGTAGCAACATGGTTCGGAACCTACGTTAAACTGTAGGTCCCCCTATAACTGGCTGGGTAAGTCAGTTCGTAGATTGGATTAAGGCAACGGCATGCCACTTCCAAACAGGACCGAGCCTAGTAAAGCATTGTGGTGTTCAAACCAATCTTCGGATTGTTCACTACGTTACCTTTTTATCTACAGGGCATACCCGAGCACCACAGCAAGCCTTTACCAATTCACGACCAAACATCTGTTACAGTCGCGCTGCTGTGCGGCAGTCGGCGCGGTTGCAGCCGGATGTAGGACGCGCTCCCCCGCGGCAGCAAGAAGCCGCCGCACAGCGCAAACGCTGAATCATCATTAATTTGGGGCCCCGCCCCCTGGCGGCCGTGCAAACTCATTAGTGCTGACAGCCGCAGCGAAAACACCGCCGCCGGCCGCCGAATCTCGGCGAAACAAAAGGGCGGCGGCGGTGGCGGCGGTGGTGGTCGCGACCGGGCACCGGGATATTGATTGCAGTAATTAATTTGTAGCTCGCGTGCCAGGGGGCGGCCAGTCGATCAACAGGCCTGATTGAATTACGCCGCCCCCGGTGTCACTGGACCGACGAGTATGCCGCACCAGCCGCGTGGGAATGGCCGTGCGGTCAGGGGCGACACCTTACGGATCGCGCGGCACCACCCGTCTATGCTCGATCATGGGTATGTGTGATGTCCTTAGTATAAATTAGTTCAAGTCAGAGAGGACACAGTTGGTAGTAATCCATGTTAAGGCATCGACTACAACAGAGGTGCTGTCGGTCGTTCCACAGGGTAGTGTTATTGGTCCTTTACTGTTCCTTATTTACATATACGATTTGGGAGAAAATCCACGGAGGAGTAGCCGAGCGGTCTAAGGCGCCTCGCTGCGGGGCGCACGGTTGCTCGCCGTCGGAGGTTCGAGTCCTCCCTGGGGCATGGGTGTGTGCGTTTGTCCTTAGGTTAGTTTACCTTAGTTGAAGTAGTTTATAAGCTACGGACTGATGACCACGCGAGGAGACTGAGGCGCTCCAGTCACGGTCTGCACGGCCACTACGGTCGGGGGTTCGAATCCCCCCTCGGGCATGGATATTTGTGCCGTCCTAGTTCGTAAGTAGTTCATAAGTAGTTTGAAAGTTTAGGGACTGATGACCCCGTAGTTAAGTCCCATAGACTATACAAACATTTGAACATTTGATGACCACGCAGTTTGGTCCGATAGAGTTACACCTCCGAGGTTTGCACCTCTCTTAGGTTGTTTGCAGATGACGCCGTCATTTATCGTCTAGTAAAATCATCTGAAGATCAAAACCAAATTCAGAGCGATCTAAATAAGATATCACTATGGTATAAAATTGGCAATTGTCTCCAAATAATGAGAAGTGTGAAGTCATCCACATGAGTACGAAAAGAAATCCGTTAAACTTTGTTTACAAGATAAATCAATCAAAAGTGATGGGCGTAAACTCCACAAAATACCTGGGAATTACTATTACTTCAGACTTAAACTGGAAAGAACAATGTCGTTTGAAAGGCGGATCAGAGACTGCGTTTTATTGGCATAACCTTAAAAGATGCAACAGAAGTTCTAAAGGACTGCATACACTACGCTTGTCCGTCCTCATTTGGAGTATTGCTGCCCAGTGTGCAATCCTTATCAAGTGGGTTTGACGGAAGTCCAAAGGAGGACAGCTCGTTTTGTATTGTCACGATACAGGGGAGTCAGCGTCAAGGAAATAATACAGGACCAGGGATGAGAATCATTACAACGGCGTTTATCGCGGCGGCGTGGTCCACTTACGAAACTCCAATCGCCAACATTCTCATCCGAATGCGAAAATATATTGTTGACTCCCACTTACGTAAGTAGAAATGATGATTAGAATAAAATACGAGAAATCAGCTCGAATGGAGAGATTCAGGTGTTCTTCCTTCCCGCGCGCTGTTCGATAATGGAATGGAAGATAAATAGTATAAAAGTGGTTCGATGAACCCTCTGCCAGGCACTTAAATGTGATTTGCAGAGTATCCCATGTAGATGTAAGTCTAGGGCCTGATGATCCGAGTAATTCGGTAATTCATTTATGTTCTGGACCACCGTGCAGGCGAATAGCCGCGGATGCAACTGACCTACTTTAAGTGTTTTTATCGTATTAAGCATTGATAATGACCACACTGTGGTGGAATTTTGGCTGTGCCAATAAATAATTATTTTTACGGCTGATTGCTGAAAATTTCTACAAGTCAAATACAGTCGTGAGCACAAATTCCACGATGGAATCAAGCCTGATAACATTAATCTGTAATTGACGGTACGTCATCAAGTAAAACAGAAATAATATCTGGCGTTCCCAAGGGAAGTGTTATAGAGCACCTGCTGTTCCTTATTTTTATAAACGATTAGGGAGACAATCTGATTAGCTCTCTTAAACTGTTCGCGGATGATGCTGTCATTTAGCGGTTAGTAAAGTCACCGGAAGATCAAAAGCAACTGCAAAATGATTTATAAATGATATCTGCATGGTGGAAAATTGGCAATTGACCCTTAATAATGATAAGTTTGAGGTCATCCATATGCCCAGTAAAAGAAATTCGTTAAATTTCAGATACACGACATATCAGTCAAACCCACAGGCCGTCAATTCTACTAAATATTTAGAACACAGAAAAATATAGTAGGGAAGGCGAACCAAAGACTTCGTGTCATTGGCAGAACACTCAGAAGATACAACAGTTCTAATAAAGAACTGCTTACACTACATTTGTGAGTCTTATTTTGGAGTATTGTTGCGCATTGTGGGATCCACAACATGTGGGACTGACGGACGATTTAGAGAAAATTCAGAGGAGGGTAGCTCGTTTTGTAATATCGCGATGTAAGGGAGAGTCACGGAAATGATGCACGAGTTGGGATGTAAATGATTAAAAGAAAGGCGTATTTGTTGCGGTGGGATCTGTTACCGAAATTTCTTTCACCAACTTTCTGTTCAGAATGCAAACATATTTTGTTGCCACTCACCAACATGGGGAGACATGATCATCATAATAAAATAAGAGAAATCAGATCCAAAACAGAAAGATTTAGGTTTTATTTTTTTCCTGCGAGCTTAGAGAATGGAGATATAGAGAAGTGGTTCGATGAACCTTCTGCCATGGACTTCAAAGTGACCTACATCTACATACATACTTTGCAATCCACCGTCAGGTGCGTGGCGGAGGGTACACTGAACCACTACTGGGAATTTCCCTACCTATATGCCTCCGTACGAGCCCCAATTTCTCTTATAATTGTGATCACTACGTGAAATGTAAGAAGGTGCCAGCAAGATCGTACTACACTCAGCTTCAAATTCCGGCCTTCTAAATTTCCTCAACAGAAATTCACGATAGAGCGTCGTCTTTCCTCTAGCGATCCCCATTTTAGTTGTCGGAGCATTTCCGTGACACTCGCACATTGGTCGAAGCTACTAGTAACTAACCTAGCTGCTCGCCTCGGAACTGCTTCTATGTCTTGCTTTAATCTGCTGCGGGTCCCAAACACTTAAGCAATACTCAGGACGTGGTCGTACAAGCGTTTTATACGCGGTCTCCTTTACAGATGAAGTACATGTTCCCAAAATTCTGGCAATAAACCGAAGTCGACTGTCCGCCTTACTGACAACTGTCCTTACATGTTAGTTCCATTTCATATCGCTCCGCAATGTTACGCCTAGATATTTGAACAACGCGACTGCATCAAGAAGTTCACTACTAACGCTGTATTCGAATATTAGGGGATTGTTTTTCCTATTCGTGCGCATTCAAAAATGTTCAAATGTTTGTTAAGCTTATGGGACTTAACTACGGGGTCATCAGTCCCTAAACTTACAAACTGCTTATGAACTACTTACGAACTAGGACGGCACAAATATCCATGTCCGAGGGGGGATTCGAACCCTCGACCGTAGTGGCCGTGAAGACCGTGATTGGAGCGCCTTAGTACCCTCGGCCACCGCGGCCGGCTCATGCGCATTACCTTACATTTTTCTACATTGAGAGCTAGCTGCCATTCTCCGCACGAACTAGAAATTTTGTCTAAGTCATCCTGTGTGCTATCACAGTCAGTTAAAGACGACACCCTCCCACACACCACAGCATCATCAGCAAACAGCCGTAAATTACGTGCAGAGTATCCATGTAGATGTAGAAGACTGAAACATGTACAGAGATTTAAAGACGGGACTAGCCTAGCAAACAGACGCACCCGTATAACCTGGCGAAGGCTGCTGCGCTGGCGGTGAGGTGTTGGAGGCGCCGTCAGCAGACACGGGCGGCGTCGCCTCGTGTATCGGAAAGTCACTTGTCTCGGCGCGGCTCCGCGGCGCGCAGCCAGTCGTGATTCCGTGATATACGGGGTGAGGCCGGCGGCCGGATAAAGGGGACCAGCGGCACGCCGCCTCCTGTCAGGCTAGCTAGGCCCTCTGCCTGTCTGCCTGTGCGTGAGGGAGCACACGGCACCTGTGCTCACTACACGACGTCCTGCCTGCTGCTAGAATTCAACTCCAGCTCATGTAGGAGGAGGCTCGCCTTCTCCGGTTGGGGGGGGGGGGGGGACGTTGGTGAAATTGACCAAAGTTGTCAATTTTCGATGTTGTAAAACAATTTATTTTGTCCGTCGCAGTAACACAATTTTGAAGTCAGTGACTAGTTTTGGACTCTACTGTCCATTAAGTTACACTGTCCATGTTTCAAAAAAAAAAAAAAAAAAAAAAAAAAAAAAAAAAAAAAAAAAAAAAAAAACTCATAACACCAGGAGTTGGTATTAATGCTAGAGAAGTTGCATTTGCAGGTTTATTTTTTTCAAACCGTGATAATGCAATACATGTTACAAATGGCTGCTAAAATCTTGTACATTATCCTCTGTCGATACATATCACTAGTTACATTAAAATTTAACACTTTCAGACCTGATTTTTTTTCTCTATCAAATAAATTATTTTTAATGAGGTAATACTCGTAACTTAAAATTTTCTGTGATTTCAGAAGCAAGATTTATGCAATTATATGCACCCATTTTCATTCTACAACACTGCGTATACTGAAAAACAAGGCTTTTTTTACGGACTAAGTTGATTAATTTTGTAGTACCAACTGTTGTACTAAACAACTCATCGTTCAACAACGACATCGCAAAAAAAAAAAAAAAAAAAAAAAAAATATCTTCTACTTTCAGTTATACAGTGGAATACAAGTAACCCACAATTTCCGTCGTTCAAATACCTAGGCGTAAATTTGCAGAGCGATATGAAATGGATCGAACATGTAAGGACAGTTGTGGGTAAGACGGACAGCCGACTTCGGTTTATTGGGAGAATTTTGGGAAGATGTACTTCACTTGTAAAGGAGACCGCGTATGAAACGCTTGTACGACCACGTCTTGAGTATTGCTCAAGTGTTTGGGACCCGCAGCAGTTCAGTTTAAAGAAAGACATAGAGGCAGTTCAGAGGCGAGCAGCTAGGTTTGTTACTGGTAAGTTCGACCAATGCGCGAATGTCACTGAAATGTTCCGGCAACTCAATTGGGAATCGCTGAAGGAAAGAGGGCGTTCTTTTCGTGAATTTCTTTCGATTAAATTTAGAGGGCCGGAATTTGAGTCTGAGTGTAGTACACTCTTGCTGCCACCTACTTATATTTCGCGTACTGATCACAATGACAATATAAGAGAAATTAGGGCTCGTACGGAGGCATAAAGGCATTCTTTTTTTTTTCAATTTGGGAGTGGAATGGGAAAAGAAATGCCTAGTAGTGGTACAGTGTACCCTCCGCCACGCACCTTACGGTGGATTGCGGAGTATATATGTAGATGTAGATGTAGGTTAGTTTACCTTAGCTTAAGTAGTTTGTAAGCTACGGACTGGTAACCAATCAGTTGAGTCCGATAGACTTACAAATATTTGTTTTTGAACAAAGTGCTGAGTCATCGGTCCCTAGGCTTATATGTTACTTAAACTATCCTAAGACCAAGAAACACACACATCCCCGAGGGAAGACTCGAATCTCCGAAAAGGAGAGCCGGCCGCGGTGGCCGACCGGTCTGCGGCGCGTCTGTCACGGTCTGCACGGCCACTACGGTCGAGGGTTCGAATCCCCCCTCGGGCATGGATATTTCTGCCGTCATTAGTATTAGGTAGTTCATAAGTAGTTTGTAAGATAAGGGACTGATGACCCTCTGCCAGGCACTTAAATGTGATTTGCAGAGTATCCCATGTAGATGTAGTTAAATCCCATAAGCTCTACAAACATTTGAACATTTTCCGGAGAGCCCGCACAATCCGTGACAAAGCTCCTTAGACCGCACGGAAACTCCCGCGTGGCTCAGGTATGAGAGAAACCATTGCGCTGCATGTGGAGATAAATGTAGGCCAAAAAGTATGCGAGTATTTCAGGTCATATATTATCTGTGTCAAATCAGACTTTGTACTGCGAAATTTAAAGTGACCTCTTCACTGAGATTGTAGCATTTTCTTCTCAACAGCCTCTCAATCTCTTTATCTCTCTCTCATATCCTTGCCCCTTTCCGCTTCGTCTCCCCTCGAGAGGCCTGCCCACATAAATCGGCGCGACTCACAAGTCAACAGTAAAATAAAATGACGGTGGCGGAGTGGCACAAACGCAACACACTTTCCACGTCAGCACCCGCTCTTCCGTTTGCAGATTAACGGCACCCCCTTTTCGCGCGGAAAGCGTTGCTTGTCGACTAATGTAACAAGTAAATTTTAACGGGTTACTCTTACTCGCCTGCATAAAAATGTCCCCTTCATAACATTTCTCTGGGAAGCACCTCCAGTTATTCGGTTCTCGTAAAAGTTTGACGATAAGGAGCACCGCCCCGCCCTATAGATTACACCTTTGTTACGCCGGAAATAAACGTCGGTCATTTCATCTCCTTTTCCCCCGTCGTTACAGCTGGTTTTACGGCGCGCGCAGTTCCGTTTCCTTCCCGGGCGCATTCCGGCCACAATAAAGGACGCTTTTTTCTGTCCGCGACCGCCTTTCAGATTCAATAACATGGCCTTCCGTTTTCAAATGGTGGTCTACCGAATGGAATTCCATTCTGCGCAAGCGCACGGGCGCGCTCACACACAGACACATACATACACACACTAGCACTCACTAATAGGACGCGCGGTCAGATAGTTATCTACTGAATTTGTTAAAATGAGTACTAAACGTCAAGCTTTGATAATTAATCCTCTCTGGGGGCCGTACATTCATTCTAACAATATTCCACTGCGTTTCGGGTCATTTCACAGTTCTCCCAAAACGGATATCGAGATATAATTTCGTGATTCGCACTGTTCAAGCACCATCTTGAATTACATTCATTTAAAAAAAATTACTTTTTGAGCTTCGAAGAAAACTAATGCTGCTTAATTGTGAAAGAGACGTCCTATAGCAACTGTGATTTTTTACGTCTTTACTATTATCACCATTCACGTCATATTTTGCAGATATTAGGCACATATACCACTGAATGTTCCTTTCGATTTCGATATTTGCTTTCGATCAGGACGTCGTAGCTGGAAGAAAATAACCTCAATAGAAGTCAAATTAATGCGATGCTATCGTCCAAATCGAAGAGAATAGCCTTAGAAAAATCATCTCTTGTTGCTTGTTAGCGCCGAAACAGACTGCCACTGCCATAATTGTTTAGAGTTTTCTTTATCTTTATGGCAGCAACTTTCTGTTCGCAACTCGTCAGTAAAATTCGGATGGTTACTGCATCTTGCGGCTACTGCCAACCTGCTTACAAACGAAGCAAGTGTTTCCTTTGATCCTTCCCTCGGACTTTGCTAAAATGTAAAGAAATATTTCTCTTTCGTAATGTAATGTACGTCATTACATTTATCGGATATTCAGGGCGCATCTATAGTGGACTCTGTGAGTGAACACTTGAACACTAGTTTCGATATAAAAAATGAACAGTTAAACAAACTGGAAAACCTTGAGTATAAAGAAAACTCACAAATAATTATTAAAAAAACACACAGAAGTATATATACAGAGTGTTACAAAAAAGTACGGCCAAACTTTCAGGAAACATTCCTCACACACATAGAAAGAAAATACGTTATGTGGACATGTATCCGGAAACGCTTAATTTCCACGTTAGAGCTCATTTTATTATTTCTCTTCAAATCACATTAATCATGGAATGGAAACACACAGCAACAGAACGTACCAGCGACACTTCAAACACTTTGTCAAAGGAAATGTACAAAATGTCCTCCGTTAGCGAGGATACATGCATCCACCCTCCGTCGCATGGAATGCCTGGTGGGCTGATGCCGCCCTTGAGAATTGCGTATTGTATCACAGCCATCCACAATACGAGCACGAAGAGTCTCTATATTTGGTACCGGGGTTGCGTAGACAAGAGCTTTCAAATGCCCCCATAAATGAAAGTCAAGAGGGTTGAGGTCAGGAGAGCGTGGAGGCCATGGAATTGGTCCGCCTCTACGAATCCATCCGTCACCGAATCTGTTGTTGAGAAGCGTACGAACACGTCGAGCTCCATCGTGCATGAACCACATGTTGTGTCGTACTTGTAAAGGCACATGTTCTAGCAGCACAGGTAGAGTATCCAGTATGGAATCATGATAACGTGCTCCAGTGAACGTAGGTGGAAGAACATGAGGCCCAATCAAGACATCACCAACGATTCCTGCCCAAACGTTCACAGAAAATCTGTGTTGATGACGTGATTGCACAATTGCGTGCGGATTCTCGTCAGCCCACACATGTTGATTCTGAAAAATTACAATTTGATCACGTTGGAATGAAGCCTCATCATGAAGCAATACTAAAATGAGCTCTAACATGGAAATTAAGCGTTTCCGGACACATGTCCACATAACATATTTTCTTTCTTTGCGTGTGAGGAATGTTTCCTGAAAGTTTGGCCGTACCTTTTTGTAACGCCCTGTATATCCCACGAGAGGAAAAAATCTATCACTGTTCCTTGCTGTTTTAAAACGTAATTTAACATGAAAAGTGCACCGCAATATATTTTAAGAGTATTTCCGTCCCTTTTCTATAACCTTTGTCAACCTCCCCCCCTCTC
Organism: Locusta migratoria; assembly: GCA_026315105.1. Taxonomy (NCBI): domain Eukaryota; kingdom Metazoa; phylum Arthropoda; class Insecta; order Orthoptera; family Acrididae; genus Locusta; species Locusta migratoria. The sequence goes on along the minus strand of CM048747.1, from coordinate 339,757,714 downwards.
TGGCTGCGCTCATGCGCTGGAGAGACGGCGTGGAACAGGTGTGGAGCGTACAGTGGTGGTTAGGCACCCCCCCCCCCCCCCTATCCAGCCTTGGCACGACGCGCGCGGCTTTGGCAGCGCGCGCGCCCGCCGCGTGAAATGTGGTTGCTTTTTGCCGGCGCCGGCGCCGTAATTATGCGCATTATAATGTAATGGCGGTGACACGCGCCCGCTAGCGGCCGCTACCGATGGCTCGTCACCCCTAATGGGGCCTCTTTCTCAATTACACTGTTGTCCGCCCGATCGCCGCGCAGTTGGCAGCATTTGGCACCATCCGATCGCTGGCACTACCCTTCATACGCTCGCCCCTGTTGTTTGTCCATCGTCTGCTCCAGTTGACCGCTCCTCGGCTTTCCACACATCCAGAAGCTCCCGCAGACAGAGCCATCATCGTCATAAATAATCTATCCCTTTTCCCAACAAACAGCTCAGTTCATACGTACAATACTAGGAATAAAAATGATCTACACAAGGACTTAAAAGCACTTACTTTAGTTCAAAAAGGGGTCCACTACTCAGGAACACACATTTTCAATAATTTACCATCAAGTTTAAAAAATTTAGCTACAAATAAAGATCATTTTAAGAGGAACCTAGAAGACTTTCTAGGGGCCAACTCCTTCTACTCCATTAGTGAATTTCTAAATTGTACCAAATGATGGATGTACTCATACTATATTAGTATTATTATATTATCAGCTATAAAAAAAAACTTAGAAATGTATGTATCTGTATTTATATTATTAGTATTATCTATTATTCAACTTGTAAATTTTGTTTCTTGACATGTTCCCCATCCACGACGATCTCCTCAACGTGGATCTACGGAACGAAAAACTAATCTAATCCGCACTGAGGCAGGTCTCAACATACAGTCTTGCCATTTGCTTATCATCTTTGTTTTCTCTCCAATAAATAACATCTCGTCAAGGGGCGTAGCCAGGATATGATTTTGGCATGGCGTTTCAATGGATGGATACCGTAATAACATGTATATATTTTATTATATACTAGCTGCAAGTATCCGCGGTGGAGTAGCCGAGCGGTCTAAGGCACCTCACTGCGGAGCGCGCGGTTACTCGCCGTCGAAGGTTCGAGTCCTCCCTGGGGGAGGAGTGTGTTTGTTGTCCTTAGATTAGTTTTCCTAGTTTAAGTAGTTTGTAAGCTACGGACTGATGACCAAGCAGTTTGGTCCGATTAATTTACCAAAATAAAAAAAATAAAAAAATTGCAATCGAAGTCTTTAAGTAAAGTACTCTCCCCCATCCACCGAACGAAATTTTATGTAGACAGTAGACATTATTTGGTTGTCTGAATCTTGAGTTATAACAGAGCAGACAGACAGACAACAAATGTGTCTTATATAGATGTGTAAGTTAATATAATTATATTTTGTGAGAAACAACGCTTGATTTGTCTTGTAAATCTGAAATGCCAGGCTCTATTAAAATTAATGAATCCACTGTTCCCTCAATAGCATCCTTCAGCAGACAATTTCTTCTCATCCAGTGTCCAAGCCAATTTCGTTTCCTCTTTCTGATTACCTTATATTATTTCTTTGTTCACCTACTCTTCTAAACTCCTCCTCGTTTCTCACTTCACCTACCCACTTTATCCCTTCCATCCTCCTCCCAGTCTACAAGTCAAAGGCTTCTAATCTTCCTTCGTACTCTTTTCTCAAAAAATCTCAAAAGTTTGTAGATCTAAGGGACTTAACTACGTTGGCTATCAGTGCCTCGGCTTACAAACTACTTATACTAACTTAAAGTAACCTATGCTAAGGACAACACAAACACCCATGCCCGAGGGAGGACTCGAATCCCCGACGGCGAACGGCAGGGCGACCGCAGTTGGACGCCTTAGTGCGCACGGCTTTTCTGCCGCGACCCTCTTTTCTCATTCTCCACTTCTCAGTGCCATTCAGTGCTACGCTTCATATAAAGCATGTAGTCAGTCTCTTCCTCAGATTGCTGTCCATGCCCCAATTTCTGATTAAATTCCTCCTTGGCAATTGCTATGCGGGTTTTCACTTCCTTTTCGTATCTCATATCGCTCAAGCGCGCGCGCGCGCGCGCGTGTGTGTGTGTGTGTGTATTGTTATTGTTGTTGTTGTTATTGTTACTGTCCTTACGTTAGTTTAAGTAGTTTGTTAAACTTAGGGACTGATAACCGCAGTAGTTAAGTCTTATAGATTTACAAACAACGACTGCGCCTCAGCAACGCTTACAGGATAGCAAATTAATTATGAGCTAACCAGTTGCAAAAATAGTGGTTTAATAAACTTTGACCAAAGTTTTCACGGATATAAATCCGTCTTCTTCAGAAATACATGTATGACCTAAAGACAATGCGACAGCATAAATTACAAATTCATAATCCTCAAGTCTGATATTCGTCCTGCAAAGCCTATTGTCTAAAACCACGTTTCACGATAAAGGCTTGTATTCAGCTGTATCTTCTTACTTCTCTGTTTAACACTAAGTTGGCACTTCTATATCTTGATTCCTCACTACCGATGCAACTGAAATATTATACACATTCAACCTTCTTTGCTTCCGATATGTGTACCCAACTTGTAATTGTCACTGCATTGCTCTTACTGTCAACCTGATTTCTTTAAATTTTCCATTCCAGTAATCCAGTCTCCTCTGAACCTCCAGTTCTGTCCCTGCCCGGATGTCGATGTAATCAACAAAAGGAAAAATCATCATCATCCTACTTTTCTACATCCTCGATCTCTTTTATGATTCTTTCAATAACAGAAATGGAAAGTTACAGGGAAAGCAAAATGCCTTGTTCTTAATCTTAAACCATTTTGATCTGCCACCTCCTACTAGAATACAACTTTCAAACCTTAGTACAGTACCTCAACTCCAGTATTTCTGGAGAATTCCCAAATTTTGCACTTGGTATATTGTAATACAGAATTTCTCGAACTTCGTGCTCCGCGAAACAATCCCTAAAGCTCCGCGTAAAGTTAATGATTTTATTACAATTATTATAGATTGTGTTTTAATAATTAAATGTCAGTCAATACAAGGAAAAGTAGTAACTCCTTTAGATGCTAATGCCAATATGGAAGCATTTAAAATGAAGCTAAGGTTTTGTGCAAGAGTCACTCAAAAATGCAGTTCGATTATTATCTAATGACGTATGTATTTAGAGAAGAACGCGAATTAAACATTCTTGATTACGTCCTAAATGAGTGAAGTACACCTGTTATTTTCGCTTGATTCCTTGAATTCTTATTTTTCAAATCGATTGCAAGAAGATATGAAAGAAACTATTTGGGTTATAAATTCATATTCTGTATCCAAGAATAAATCTCTGTGACGTAATACTAGTGATTTGATTTTAGATTCCGAAATAAGCAAACAATTTCAAACTAAGCAATCAGACGTGGAATTTTGGTGTACGCTACACGATGCGATTAAAATCATATCAGATAAAACTAAACTTTTCCGTATGCCTTGCTCAATCACTTATTTAATGCAATTCAAGGTTCTCTCCATACGTTACTACTAAAAGGTAATACAGTTCCCGTCTCGCTACAGAGCAAGATAGTCGGTTCCAGTTATTCAAACTTGAAACAGATGTAGTCATATTGTGCAAATTGAAGCAGTCTAATACTTCTCATTAATATCAGGTAAAGGCTTGTAGTAATGTATTTAAAAACTTGCGTATCTATGATTCTGCAATACTCATTCTGCTGAATTCATTCTCATATGTTTTGTATCACTACATTTTTGCTACGGTTTTTTTGTATGGGCGTAAAGTTCTGAGTAATGTGAAAGTGGAAAGAAAATAAGCATATACATTGATTAAACTCAATGTCTTGTATGCTTAAATTGTGAAACTACCTCTCTTCGTCAGTGATATCGTCCATTTTTGTAACCACATACTGTATATATGTTACACATAAATTTAGTGCTCTGCTTGGAATTCCACTTTTTAGAGGTGCTCCGTGTCTTTAAAAAGTTTGAGAACCCGTGCTATAATATATTGTTTTTCTACTGACGTAGGGGAAAAATGAGATATACAGTTCCTCTGTTACATCTGAATCCAAAAATCACTCTCCCAACCATAAATTCGTTCAAAGATTTGTGCTTTTAGAGCGTATTATCTTGTTTGTTATATGCAAAGTAGGTGATTATCTTGTGACTGAGTTCACTAGGTGGAATTTCAGATGTGTTTGTGTATCCCCACGGGCGAAGGCATCATAACCCACTGGCCGATTCTGGATTGATCTCCGAGACCAGATCCGCCTTGGCTGTAATGCACATCTCCTTCGACTCACCCCCCGCCCCTACCCAACGGGTCCCCCAGAGTAAACACGAAGTTTGCTGTCGCAGATGTGTTCCTTCGCTCGCGGGGCTCTTCCAGGAAACAGAAATGTTCTCCCAGACGCCTGCTACCGTACAACATTTCCCTTCCCTTGTTTGTATTGCTTCAATGCACCACCATGAGTGCGTCGCGGAATCGTCGCAACAACTCTCTGGAAACAGAGAAACAGCCGTATCACACTGAAGAGAATAACGCCAGGGGGGATTAGTTTCACGTTGTTATTTGATTTGCGTGTGGTTTTGAGTCCTGGAGTAGAACTCACAAGGAAAGTACTTGAGCTTGAACAAACACATATACATCAAAATCGTACGAGAGATAATGTAAAGATCCCTTATTGCACTAGTGACACTCCCGCATCTGCAAAACTTTGCAGTCGTCCGTTAGAGGCCTCTGCGTGTACCTTGCCACATTGCACTTTGACCTGTCGGTTCGCTATTAGGGACGGTGCAGTGTGCCTCCGAAGTTGCGTTTTGTGATGTTATTTGTGTGGTGAAGCGTCAGATGGGGCGGCGATTGCTAATCAATCCTGCTGATGTATTGCGATTGGTTGAGATGAAGTTACGAAGAACCATTCTTCGTGAAGATGGTATAACTGTAGAAGATGAATCATTCGCATGCTTTCTCGTATCTGTTATGGTACAGAAATATGAGCATAAGTTAGATACTGTTGTAACATTAACACATAATGATGATAATAGGGATGATAATGACGAAGAACTCATTGCTAGCGGTAGTGCTACTGTAAGTACGGTAAGAGGCGATTGAAGCAGTGGCAGGGTTACCAATAGTCTTCCGAGAAGAATGTTGAAGTTGCAACTATCATCACGGCTTTTGATGACAATACGCTAGAGAACATGTACGACGATTATTACATAAGTTATAGTTCAGATATCTACATTACGTATGGCGTCTACAATTACATCTACAGTGCTATCTAGAGCATGATTGCAAAGTTTTGCATAAAAACGTCGCCCACCAGCACATTGAGGTGTACGTAGAGATACTGTAACCAAACATTCATACATATATGTTTGTTCGAGCTCATGTACTTTTCTTGTCAGTGGTATTGGTCGAAAATAGAAGTTTAATACATTTACTTTCCCTCAAAAATAGTTGTAGCTGCAATGATTAGTGAGGAAATACATTGGAAGTAAAGAGCGATGTGAAAATGGTATACGAATGAATACTACCACAGTGTTAGCTTCTACCAAGAGTGTTATTACTCGACTGCATTATATATTGGATTTTAGGATTGTTTATGTATGCGTCATCAGTTATAATAGTGGCATATGACGATTAAGATTCCATTTTAACCTGTGTCTAGCTTTGCTGTCATTAGTTTGTAAGACAAAGGTAAATGCCTCATTTTTCTGTCCAAAGAGACTGCAGTTGTCCACATTAAACTCAAAAATGTTTTTCGGTGCAGTTGAACCGTCACTCTTAATATACATCTGTATCATATCATTTGTAAGATCTCCCTTTCCAAGCCGATCAACATTATACATTCCCTACGGTCAAATCCTAATTTTTTGGCTGTTTTCTTTTTTCTAGTGAATGGTTTCTACGAATCAAAATTAAACAGTGCTGCTAGTTTTTCTTCTTTCATCAGGAATTGATTGATATTCGGAAGTCACGGAACATGTCAGATATGCTGCACATTCATTAATGTAGATCTCGTGACTATCTGATTAGGTAAAAGTACACTGTGAGTAATATCTATAACGAGTCAAAAGATATCGGAGGTGTTACCATTGCGTGCGTTACCCCACATCTTGATGTACGATTTTCTAACTGCGGTTTTGGCGGAAGGCTGTTTCAAGATGGTTAACGTAAAATTTACTTTCAACTCTTTTCTTCACCGTTCCCGAATATTGAACTAGTTTTACGATCAAAGAACCGTGATAGTGAAATTTCCGGACAGTTTATAAATGCGTACCGGTCGGGAATCGAACCTGAGAAAGACAAAGATCCCAGGTTACAATCCTAGTCCGGCACAATTTTAATCTTCCTGGAAGTTTCATACCAGCACACACTCCTCTGCAGAGTGAAAATATCATTCTGGAACCAACACAGTATTTATGAAATTTCTTTTTCACGAGTTTTGTTCCATTTGCAATGGAGACAGATGTGAATCTGAGTGGCAGCGTGATATGTCATAGTGAGCGAAGTGACGTGGCAGCAAAACATTGGACATGTTTTCAGGTGATTGACGGTTCAAAAGATTGTCAGTTAGCACACTATAGAAGCATTCGGCGATTAAAATCCGTTCCGTTCACCTAGAGTTTCCCGTGGTTTATTTAAATTGCTCCAGGAAAATTCTCGGATGGTTCTTTTGAAAGGGCACGGCCAATTTCCTTCGCCACCTTTATCAAAACATCTGAGCTTTTGCTCCTGTTCTAATAACCACGTTATTGTCGGGACGTTAACCACTACTAAAAAATTGTGTGCGGTTACCCTAGTTATGTTTCCGGACGTTTCCCCAAATTGCTTAACATAAATACCGACATGGTTCTGTAGAGCCGCGGCGGAGTGGCCGAGCGCATTGAGGCGCTATGCTCCGATGTGCGAGGCCGTTCCCCGTAGGGGGCTCGAATCCTCCCTGAGACATGGATGTTTGTGTTGTCTTTAGTGTAAGCTAGTTTATAAGTAGGGGAAGGTCTGGTAGCCACGGACACAAAAATGAATTGCTAATAAAACAACAATAAACAATTTTTTGTGTTAACTTTCATCGTAAAATGATAAGCCAGTAACTTCTTTAATCACTTAGAACTAAGCATAGATAATAATTTTGTATGAACTATCTGAAATACACTTTTGAATCAGTTTATTGGCACTAAAAAATTTGGAGGGTAGCACCGGACACAGCCTTCAGTAGTACTCCACTTGTTTCTTGGCCTTGAAAAATAAGATATCTCAAGCATCTACATAAAATCAGTTTTCATGGTATCAGTTCTTGCAGTTATAGCACTTCTTCGAAGATTTCTCCACATGTGATGCATTGTCTCTTTTTCTTGATCCTCTTCGGAGAGAATGAATATTTGTCTTTGCCATGAACGTTTGTTTAGTGCATTTGTGTTTTTTGTTTTTTCGGCTTGTCCTTTTTATTGCATTTCCTTTCTGTCTCTCTTCTAAACCTTTTTTTATATGGAGATGACCCTTCTCCTTATTAAATCTATGAAGGATTTTCAGAGCTTCTGCAAGATCAAATGCTAATTTCTAAAACTCTTCTTATGGGTGAAAACCGCCAACGAAGTTAAACAGAAACGACGTAAAATTTTTGCGCGAACAAAATTCACCTTTGCGAGTAGCTCGCTCGGTGCCTATGCCACAACTGACTTGCGTATGTTTTTACTCCACAGTGCGCGCATTTCAAATGCAGTCTTGCCAGCGCCACGTGCTTGGTTTCTTAGAAATTGAAACGTCCGCGGTTACCCGCCGTCCGGGGCTACCCGACCTTCCCCTAGTTTGTAAATTTAGGGACTGATGACCCCGCAGTTAAGTCCCATAAGCTTAACAGACATTTGAACATTTGGTTCTGTAGAAACAGTGTAATCCCTACCTAATCAGTGTTTCAGCCACTTACTAATGAACTAGCCACTGATGGGACCTCAGCCAATACACTCGATTCATTTCTGTTCTGTACTCGATCGTTTCCTGTTTGTTATTCGTCCGCCGTTCCAACTGGAGCAATAAAGCTGACAGGGTGATTAAGTGGAAAAGCTGACGTGTAGCTCTACTCACCGGGGGTTCCAAACGCATGCAGCACGTGGCAGTTATTGTAGTCAGGGGGCTTCCCTCTGCTAGAGGGGGCGCGTGGGCGGTGACGTCACAACTGCACCACGAGCGTCACCTCTGTTTCCGGTGTGCAACATCAATTGCCAATCCCCTGGTAAATGAAGCCAGGAACGACCGACACCCAAACAGCTCTGACAAATCCTTCACGTGAAGCACTACACAGCAGTCCTGAATGCAGTGAATGCGTTGGCTTCGTGTCTTCTATGAAATGCGAACGGGGACCAAACAGTGCGTGAAAACAATACATTTTGTATTGCACAACACATTTACAAAATTGCACTTTCATCAGTACAGTGTTCTTCAGAGCCAGATCATTAATGAACAACATAGCGTTGCTAGGCCTCAATGTACCGGGTGATGAAAACGTCAGTATAAATTTAAAAACTTAATAAATCATGGAATAATGCAGATAGAGAGGTAAAAATTGACACAAGATTGGAATGACATGGGGTTTTATTAGAACCAAACATCTACCGTTATCGGATCTTTTTCCTACGAGGAACTGCGTGATTCTGGTTTTTTAATTGCTACCATGACGGGTGAGAGGTACGCCGATATCTTACAGAATCACAACATCCCTAGCCTGGCTGATAAACACCTGATGGAACGTACGATTTTTATCCAGGATGGCGCTCCACCCCATATTGATAGACGCGTGAAAGATCTCTGCGCGCGTCGTTTGGTGATGATCGTGTGCTCAGCCGCTACTTTCGTCATTCTTGGCCACCCAGGTCCCCAGACCTCAGTCCGTGCGATTATTGGCTTTGGGGATACCAGAGGTGCAAGTGTATCGTGATCTACCGACATCTTTAGGCATGCTGAAAGACAACATCCGACGCCAATGCCTCACCATGACTCCGGATATGCTTTACAGTGCTGTTCACTACATTATTCCTCGACTACAGCTATTGTTGAGGAACGATGATGAACATATTGAGCATTTCCTGTAAAGAACATCATCTTTGCTTTGTCTTAATTTGTTATGCTAATTACTGTTTTTCTGATCAGATGAAACTCCATCTGTCGGACATTTTTGAAATTTTTTTCATTACAATAAAACCTCATGTCATTCCAAGCATGTGTGTCAATTTTTACCTCTCTATCTACATTATTCCGTGATTCATTAAGTTTTCAAATTTATACTGACGATTTGATCACCCAATACTTCCCTGAGCACGTCAAATGTTATCCCTATGTCAATCGTCGACTCTTTTGGGAGAACAAATATCAGAACGTTAGCGTTCTCTCGAATCCTACCAACAAATATCATTCTTGGATCGTATATCAGAGGTGTAGAGGGGATGTGTCCTCGTCTACGGAATAGGCGTTCTTTTGGCGCCTGCAGAGTACTCGCTTAGGAAGTAACTTCACAGAATGGGATCATGGGATAAATAATTGCGAATAGGAGCCCAAAGGAATTGTTGCACGTTTTGCATTGTGCAATGTGGAACAGCTTGTGTTTCTCTACGACAGTTGAACAAGATATAAAAGGCTAACTCAAGCGTTAACGTCAATGACGATAATTTTTTACTCCAATATTTGAGAATTAGAGAGCTTAACGATTTGCAACGAAATTTACGCGTGATTTCTGCGGTTCGTGCTGTAAAACTACGGTATGGCGCAATAATTTATTACTGCCACAATACTGACCGCATTCGCGGGACGTTTTACAGGCGGTATACAGATACAACATTGAATGTTCACCAGAAATTATAACTATCTACGTCACATTGTTTAGGTGTTACGACGTCGTAAGCAATGTGATGCATGAAAAACCACCCCATCAATTTTAATTTATTACCTCTTTATTACTAATTCTATTCGCAAGGGCAACAGTGTAATGGTCGTGTGCATTGAGGCGCCATGCTGCAGTGTGCGCGGCCGTACCCCATCGGAGGTTCGAATCCCCCCTCGGGCATGGATGTTTGTGCTGTCTTTAGTATAAGGTAGTTCGTAAATAGTTTGTTTGGACTGATGACGTTGCAGTTAAGTTCAAATGTTTGTGTAGCTTATGGGACTTAACTACGGGGTCATCAGTCCCTAAACTTACAAACTACTTATGAACTACCTTATACTAAAGACGGCACAAACATCCATGCCCGAGGGGGGGTAACGGCCTCGCGCATCGGTGCACAGCGCCGCGGCTCCCTCCCATACTCGACAGAGAGACGAGGAGGTGATTGGCAGAGAAATGGATAGGTGGAGATGGAGAGAGGGGGGGGGCTAGGAGGAGATGGTCAGAGAAAGGGGAGGAGATTGAACCGAGAGAAAGGGAGAGCGGAGGAATAGATAGAGAACGAAAGAGCTGGAGAGGGAGGTGAAAGGGAAGTAGAGATGGACCAAGTTGAGACTGGAATAAATATGTACCCGTGCGACGCCGAGTTTTCATCTTGACGTAATAACAAATTATATATTTTTTACGACGTTACAGCGTTAATTTAATGAAATAAATTGCAATTTGCGATCACTTATGGTAAACCAAATTACGGCGAATGAAAATTTGTGCCCGGCCAGGATTTGAACCCGGGATCTGCTGCCTACTAGCCAGACGCTTTGACCACTCCGCCACCGAGGACACAGTGACCAGCCCAACTGCAGAGGACTCTTCCCTGCACGTCTCCCACCAAAACCCTAATCTCCATTCGCCAAGCTGTGTCTTTCCTATTACCACAGCCCATTTGTTCTGTAATGCTCGCAGGCACAATACTGTATTCCCAGCGACAATTAATTGTGTCTCGATACCTCATGGTCTGTTCTCTCTGATGCGGGAATACAGTATTGTGGCTGCGATCATCACAGAACAAATGGGCTGTGGTAATAGGAAAGAGACAGCGTGGCGAAAGGAGATTTGGGTATGGCGGGAGACGTGCAGGGAAGAGTCCTCTGCAGTGGGGCTGGTCACTGTGTCCACGGTGAGCCACCGTGGCTCAGCGCGCCCGGCCAGAGAGCTGTACGCCGTCTGTAATAAAAAAAAAAAATAATAATAATAAAAATAAAAATAAAATAAAAAAAAGCAGAGCCAATAACTAATCGAACAAGAACGATCGAATACGAACAGCGTCCGCAACAAAGAGAACAACCCATAGAGCGTAAAAATAAATAAATATATAAAAAAGGTGGCGGAGTGGTCAACGCGTCTGCCCAGTAAGCAGGAGATCCCGGGTTCGAATTCCGGCCGGGCACAAATTTTCATTCGCCGCACTTTGGTATACCATCTCAACCTAGTACAGTGAAGCCGTAAGTGATCGCAAATTGCGATTTATTTAATCTAATAACAAATTTGACGCTTTGTTGTGGACGTGTGAATGAACACTTTAGGATCGCCGACAGGCATATTTCTCGTACGTCTTCTTCCATTCCGTCCGCACACGTTAACTGCACTGCCGGCCCTCCGGATCTTTTGGTAATAGAGACGGGAGCTAGGACGGTGGGATGAAGGAGTAGGATGGGGAGTAGGAGGAGGAGTAGGAGGAGGAGAGCGAGACGGCAGCGGATGGCAATATTGATCGCGGCGCGCTGAGTCCGGCGACTCGGGTTGAGCAAACACGGCGAGGCCCAGTGACACCGGCGGGCCCGCGGCCCCGCCAAAACTCAGTTACGCCCGCCTCCAGGAATTGCGGCATCTCCGGGATGCGGCGGCGGCCGCAGAATTACTCACTGCTGGCTTTGACGACGGCGCAGGCCCGGTAATCGCGTTTACGGCTAACGGGGCCGCCTCGCCCGTTATTAATAACGATGCCCGGACGGCGCCGTTCCGGTAGGCGAAGAAGCACGGCGACAGCGACGGCGGCGCGTCAGCGACCAGAAGAAGGATCGTGCTGGAACAGACGAGAAGAAAAGCCTGGCGAGTCCCAGTAACGTTCGCGCTCTGAGGACTGCGTGCACACTTACATCTACATCTAGAAACATACTCCGCAATTCACCTATACAGAAATGTTTTACTTTTTGTAAACGGCTTATGATGACTTTGAAATTATTTTCTAAAACAAGTGACAGTGTGTAGAACGATTACTTTTAACTGTTTTACTTTTCATGACAACCTTTCATTTTAATTCTATTACGATGTTTTTGTAAACTTGTCATAAATGAAAGCCATGTTGTTTTATTACTTTGACTTCTCTATTTTATTTATTCTGTTTAAAAAAACTGTTATATTCGTTATACTGTAGAGGGCAGCACATGCCCAAATGATGTTCTATGGCCGGCCGTGGTGGCCGAGGGGACTGAGGCGCTCCAGTCACGGACTGCACGGCCACTACGGTCGGGGGTTCGAGTCCCCCCTCGGGCATGGATATTTGTGCTGTCCTTAGGATTAGCTAATAAGTAGTTTGTAAGTTTAGGGACTGATGACCCCGTAGTTAAGTCCCATAAGCTTAACAAACATTTGAACATTTGAATTTTTCTGATGTTCTATGACGTCACCCACTTTCGATTTTGAAGCAGTGTTTGGTAGATTTGAAACGGCAAAAATGTCCAGTTGTCATACTTGGCGTGGTGTGAGTTATCCATATTAATAACATCTTCAGTTAAAGACATGATACGTATAATTAATTAGAACATTGTTATGTCTGTTATAATGTCAGAAGTGGTACTTATATTTTCATGTAGTAACAGAGCGTTTTTCTTGTACTTTTTAGCATTGATAATGGCCAGTTACTGGCCAAAATCATGATTTGGTAATAAAGAATTTCAAAAAAGATCGACTGATAGGTGAAAATCTCAAGAGTATTGGAACCATGGAAAGTAACCTGAGAACAAGAATAAGCTATCCAGTCTCGTTCAAGGACAATGGTTACGTTTGAGTAAAAATGTACGCATAATCCACTTTCAGAGTTACTGAAAGAAGGGGAGCAGTGATGAAACAATGGAGGGCGTCGATTCAGATTTTCGGCCAGTTATCCAGATTCTACATCTACATCCATACTCCGCAATTCACCGTAAGGTGCGTGGCGGAGGGTACACTGTACCACTACTAGGCATTTCCTTTCCTAATCCACTCCCAAATAGAACGAGGAAAAGAAGAATGCCTATATGCATCCGTGCCGCGGTGGAGTAACCAAATGTTCAAATGTTTGTTAAGCTTATGGGACTTAACTACGGGGTCATCAGTCCCTAAACTTACAAACTACTTACCATCTACCTTATACTAAGGACGGCACAAATATCCATGCCCGACGGGGGAATCGAACCCTCGACCATAGTGTCCGTGCAGACCGCGACTGGAGCGCCTCAGTTCAAATATTTGTAGAGTCTATGGGACTTAACTACGGGGTCATTAGTCCGTAAACTTACAAACTACTTATCATCTACCTTATATTAAGGACGGCACAAATATCCATGCCCGAGGGGAGATTCGAACCCCCGACCGTAGTGGTCGTGCAGACCGTGATTGGAGCGCCTCAGACCCCTCGGCCACCGCGACCGGCGATGGAGTAACCGCGCGGTCTAAAGCGTTTCACTGCGGAGCGCGCGGTTACTCACCGTGGAGGTTCGAGTCCTCCCTGGGGCATGGGTGTGAGTGTTGTCCTTAGGTTAGTTTACCTAGGTTTAAGTAGTTTGTAAGCTACGGACTGATGACCACGCAGTTTGGTCCGATAGATTTACAAACATTTTTAGGCCTCCGTACGTGCCCTAATTTCTCTTATCTTGTCATTGTGATTACCACGCGAAATGTAAGTAGGCGGCAGTAAGATCGTACTATACTCAGCTTCAAATTCCGGCCCTCTAAATTTCCTCAACAGAAATTCACGAAAAGAACGTCGTCTTTCCTCCAGCGATCCATAATTGAGTTGCCGGAGCATTTCCGTGACACTCGCGCATTGGTCGAACCTATCAGTAACAAATCTAGTTGCTCGTCTATGAACCGCCTCTATGTCTTCCTTTAAACTGATCTGCTGCGGGTCCCAAACACTTGAGCAATACTCAAGACGTGGTCGTACAAAGGTTTTATACGCAGTCTCGTTTACAAATGAAGTACATCTTCCCAAAATTCTCCCAATAAACTGAAGTCGGCTCTCCGCCTCACTCACAACTGTCCTGACATGTTCGTCCCATTTCATATCGCTTTGCAATGTTACGCCTAGATATTTGAACGACGAGACAGCATCAAGAAGCTCACTACTAATGCTGTATTCGAACATTATGGGATTGTTTTTCCTACTCATGTGAATCACCTTACATTTTTCTACATTGAGAGCTAACTGACATTTTTCGCACCAACTAGAAATTTTGTCTAAGTCATGCTGTATGCTATTACAGTCAGTTAAAGACGACACCCTGCCATACACCACAGCGTCATCAGCAAAAAGCTGCAAATTACAAGTTATTCTGTTCATCAGATCATTTATACAGATAGAAAATAATAGCGGTCCTATAACACTCCCCTGGGGCACTCCTGACGATACACTCGTCTCTGATGAACACTCGCCGTCGAGAACAACGTACTGCGTTCTATTACTTAGGAAGTCTTCCAGCCAGTCACAAGTCTTAATCATGAATTCTTACAATTTTAAACACGACTGTCGAGACAGCAACCGTTCGTGATAGATTAACATTCAGAAATACAGCTCATCGGTTTCTAAACTACAGGTTGATTACTTAAGCGTGGTTTCGGCTTCAACTAATGAAGTCTTCATCAGAAGAAAATTTTTTTATCATTAACCTATCTCTTTATCGAGCTCTCCATCAAAGAAGAACAGGGTCCGAAAACAAGCCACATCAACAACTGTCGGCCGGAAAAGTTCTTCTTCCTTTCACCCACAAAATTACGGACCGTATAGGGTAAGTTTTGGCCAGGTTTCAAGTGCACCGTCTTTAGACCTACCAAGAAAATTTTCAAATGCTTACGATCGTTGAAAGACGCACGACATTCCCTAGCAAAGCCTGGGGTGTATGAAATTCCCTGTAGCTGTGGCATGGTGTATATAGGAACAACAAAAAGGAATGTTAATACATTTTGAAACATAAAAGGAATTCTCGTCTGGGTCACAAAGACAAGTCAGCTGTAGCCAGAGCATGTTTTTACACGTGGTGAACATGAAATAAAATTTATGTGAAACGAGCTTGCTAGCCAGGACGTCGCATTATTACACACACATGTACAGAGAAGCTATAGAAATACATAAACACCACAATAATTTTTACAGGAAAGAAGAAGGTTTGAAATTAGATTAGATTTGGCGATCAACTTTGAACCAAAGATATGACAATCGATTACCTGTAATAGAGAGAGACGACGTTGGTCAAAGATGGCTTCATAGTCGGCAGCACGTGACAAGGGTGGCGCCATCTATGCCCTCTATATAAGCAGGACCTCCAGCGCTTAGTAGCCAGTCGTCGACTCACCCTTTAAGATGTTGCCCGCAGTAGGGAACGAAACGTCGGGAGTAAGAGGTTCTATTGATGGACCACGGCTACTTACCCCGAAAGTTTTAATTAATGAAGACACCGGCCGTGAAAGCCTACATTCTAAAAAAATTTAGTTACATGAAATGGACAATGGTTCTTGAGCAACAGAGCTCACTTTCAAGCTACAAATGTAAAATTAAATGTCAAAATTACTAAAAATTTCCGGGCTATTATGCCGTGGTCTTATGGATTTATTATGGAAACCCAACGTTTCGTCCCCGACTGCGGTGGACATTTTCAAGGGGGATCATAGCACTTTTCAATGTCCGATGCACACCCTGACTCGCTGCTGACTGAAGCCGAACTGCGTTTACGAGGTCTCGCGCGCAGAGGTGTGACATTAGATGGTTCTGATATGCGCGCGCAATTCGTCGTTGCCGATTGCCGTCGTCCGTTAATAACGTCCCATGGTGGAAGACTGTTACATTTCTTCTTCAAAACCGGAATCCAGATTTCATTTAGTTTTGCGCCCCCCTCCATCATATTGAAATTATTGGGGTGTTTTACAATTTCTATAGTCTCTCTTTACTGTCTTTCGTGGTATCCGTTTGTGGCTGCTAAAACCTGAATCTTATCAAATTGAATAATGTGGTCCCATAGTTGGAAAACATGTTCAGCAACAGCTGATATATCAATCTCTCTCTTTCTACACTTCCCCTTGTGCTCATTTAGTCGTTTTTTTACTTCTTTTTGTGGTACCCACGTATACGTCTCCACAGCTACAGGGAATCCTATAAATTCCTGCTTTTTCCAACGGTTTGCGAGCATCCTTCGCCGATTTCAGGTAACCTTGTATCTTCCGAGTAGGTTTGTAAATAACGGCAACATTCCGTTTCGTTAAAATTTTATCGATGCGGTCGGTGACGTCCTTAATAAAAGGCACGAAGACTATGGATTTGCCGGCCGCGGTGGCCGAGGGGACTGAGGCGCTCCAGTCACGGTCTGCACGGCCACTACGGTCGGGGGTTCGAATCCCCCCTCGGGCATGGATATTTGTGCCGTCCTTAGTATAAGGTAGTTGATAAGTAGTTTGTAAGTTTAGGGACTGATGACCCCGTAGTTAAGTCCCATAAGCTTAATAAACATTTGAACTTTGGATTTGACAGGAGCCTTTTCATCGTTTTCAATTTTACGTGTCGGTCTCAACGCTCTCCTTACCTCTGTGGACGAATAGCCATTCTGAACTAAAGCATTAATCAGGTGTTTTAATTCCCCGTCGAGTAATTCCAGTTCCCAGACGTTCCTTGCCCTATCCGCCAACGCTTTATAATGCCCGTCTTTTGCTGTGGGTGGTGGTTTGAATCCCGGTGCAGATAATTGTCTGTATGTGTGGACATTCAAAAGTGCCACGATTCCCCTTGAAAATGTCCTCCGCAGTCGCGGATGAAATGTTGGGTTTCCATAATAAATCCGTAAGGCCACGATATAATAGCCCGGAAATTTTTATTAATTTTACCTTTCCGGCCGTGAAAGTTTGCATTTACAAAATTAAATGTGTCAGGATTAAAAAGCAGAACATATTTCATGTAATTAAAAGCGCCGCTATGGGTTGCGTATGTGGCCACACTGTGGCTGGCATCTGTCAGTTAGCTCTGTTGCTCAAAAACCATTGTCCATTTCATGTAACTAAAAGTTTTTACTTATGACGAAGGCTTTCTTAGTTGAAGCCAAAACCACGCTTAAGTAATCAACCTGTAGCTTTGCAACCGATGACCTGTATTTTTGAATGTTAATTCATCATTACTGTACCTTTCTGTTTTGATCTTTGACTTACTGACTTACAATGATACATTCAGGAATCGGAAATTCAGTTCGGAATGAGACTTGGCATGTTTGTGGTACACGTCATGGTTATCCTCTCAAAGTGCACTATCCGGAAAATTTCGAGAAAATGGGCCCTAAAGTTTAAGCAGAAATCATATATATGATATGGCGAAATAGCTCAGCAGAGGTGACAGGGCTGGATACTGTAAAGGATCGAACAACACGAAGAAAAAAAATGAGAACTGTTATAGATCGAATTTAATCAACCAAATAATGTGAAACAAAACATTTCTTGTACAGTTGACCATTGAAGATGCTTTAGAATCAAACGAAACGCGTCTGGTCTAATTTAGACTAATTTACAGTTGCATAAGACGGTTACCTAACCTATATGAATTGTATAACTGCTCCTGCGGAGAAAGGAGGTCAAAAACACAAAGAAAAATTACATAAAAAAATTGTTTACACTCGGAGGATCAAAATGTTCAAATGTTTGTATAGTCTTACAAACTACTTATGAACTACTTACGAACTAGGACGGCACAAATATCCATCCCCGAGGGGGGCCGTACAGACCGTGACTGGAGCGCCTTAGTCCCCTCGGCCAGCGCGTAACATTTTATTTTCATCATTTCTTTCATTAAGTATAGCATATTTTAAATAAAATAAAATTAATCATATAAAACATTATTAATTACACCATAAAGAACCTTATTTATGAAATAGTGACTCCCGTCACCTATTATTTTATAAGTTACAGATAGAAACACACTTAGTAAAACACCCTATATATATATATATATATATATATATATATATATATATATATATATATATATATATAATATTTTAATTGTAATGTGCTCTCATAAGGCAGTAAAGAAAGATCAAACTAAATTTCAATGCCTATCATACCCAATACTATTTGTCTGACTCAAACGGATAAGACCTTTTAAGTTCATATTGTACGAATTTGTACTTATCTCGTTGCAGCCAACCTGCCTCCCCACGGGGCGTGGCCCCCAGTTAGAAAAAAAAAAAGAAAGAAAAAAAAATTCTTTGTGAGTCATAGTGCATTTTGCCGACCGGGCAGCAAAGAGTAATAAGCCTTTCAGCCAGAGGCATGAAGCGAAAACAACAGCACTGCCTCGCCCCCGCCCGATCGGCCGCCTTGGTAGGCCGTGGTGTGTGGGCCTGCCGCTGTCCGCTCTCGCCTGCAGCGCAATGAGCGCTATGAAATCAATAAGCGTCACCGACAGCGGCGGCAGAACAGGCTCTTGTTTGGCGCCCAGGGCCCCGTGCAACACGACACCTCCCCTACCCTGCCACTGCCGCTGCACTCCGCGACACCTGTGCCAGCACTGGCGCTCGTATGGCTTCCCTGCCCCCCGGTGAGAGTCGAGTGTGCGCGCACAATATACGGAGTGTAACCAGACGTCCCTGCCGCGTAAATTCTCTACCCTAGCCTCTAGACGCCGTGCCGTCTCCCTCGCGGCCCCCCACGTAGCAGACAGTTTTATCCCCCGCCTTGTGTATCTCACTACTGTGATCATACGGGACGGCACTTCATCGGAACGATGCCTCTTTTTCCCCATGCGAATTTGTAGACGCACGGAAGTTATATAGCCTTTTTCCTTGTATGATTTTTTTTTTTTTTTAATTTTCTTTATTATGGCTTTTGATTCCAATGGCCATACAGCCATCATGCTAGGATAGCTTCGAGTCCTGTTACGGTCGCCACATTGCAGTGGTATGATCTCTTCTTGAATGGGACTAAATACCAAATTTTGTATGTGTCGTGTCAGACTTCAGGATCCGAAAGTCGTCCGCTAGTCAACAGGGAAAAAAAATCCAATTAATACGAGGTGCGTCCAGAAAGTAAGTTCCGTTTCAATTTATCTCCGCTGCAGCGCAGCGATTGCAGTTCCGCACATGCGCTGTAGACGATGTGTATCAAAGAGAAGAACGTGCGCCATTTGCTGATCGCTGTCAGTTACGTACGCTTTGTTGTGCTTGTTTGAAATGTCGGCGTTGATTGAAAATTCCGCCGCCTGTGAAATCAGGTCAGTGATTCGGTTTCTGAATGCGAGGAAAGATCCAGGAAAACCGTAGGTTTACAATTAGTGCTCTCGCTATGGACTTCCCCCAAATTTCACTGTTTCCAAATGGTTGAAGACACACGCGGCAGATTTCTATGAAGAAGGTATACAAAACCTGGTGCTACGCTATGACAAATGCCTGCAAAATTTCGGCAGTTATATGGAAAAGTAGTTTAAGAGTTGTAGAATTTTTTGCAATAAAACTTTCTTCTGTATCTCTGTACAATTTCGTTTTATTACCAAACGGAACTTACTTTCTGGACGCGCCTCGTATAATCTTCCTGTATTGTGAAATTTCAGTGACAGATCCTTGCGCAGATAGAGGAAGCATATGATGCTAGGTTTGCACTTCTTTAAACTGTCACATTGAAATAAATGTTTTAAAGTTCCCTTAAAGATCGAACTGTCAAACAGAAGTTCGTAGTTGTTATGGTTGCTATAGACACAGATATTACAAGTCCTGGTGATCGATTGCTATATAAGATCGATTTATTAAAATACTAAGAATTGATAAAAGTCTTCTTGCTTTATCTGTCAAACAAAATAACTTTCGGTAAATGTCTTCTTTCAAATTGTAAAATAGTTTGACAGTAAATAATTCTTCAGTTCCTATAAATGAATATACTTCTTGTAAAATTTCTATAAATATCAAAATAATTATCGTTGACACTTGGTTAACTTACAAGACACAATGACATTTATTGCTCTCACAATACAGATCATGACTCAACGTCAGTTACATAGAGACTGATTTTATGGTCTTCTTGATTTTTCGCGAAAGTTTCTATAATAATGTCAATATCCGCGACGATAACCGCAGAGACCAGCATCTTCTTGCCTTGTGGCCGTCGACCCGTGACTTGAAGTGGCCAGATGTTTATTCCTTGAGCTCGGCGTCGAAGATGTTGCTCTCGAAGGTTTAATCGCCGTCACAGCAAGTGAAACACAAGAAACAGACAAAACTCTTTTAAGAATCACATAACATAAAACATTTACATAAAAATCATTTAAAAACATAAAATATAAACATAACCTTCTGAGAAACTGAGTTTACATAAGATAGAAGTTATTACAACGGCTACATTATAATTGAAACTAGAGGACCCGTGTGAATACTTCGCACCGTTAGTGGAATGACGAAAAACTTGGGGAAAAAATGGAAGTGAAGTTGAATGTTCACACATAGCTTTCTTCAGAATAAATCAATGCAAGTGTTTAAAGGTGCGAATGAAATATCTTGATCCGCTGAGTGTTCTTAGGTTAAAAAAGAACTGCGAACCTTAATTAGAACCGAAGATCATCGTAAAACAAACCGACTAAAATGTTCATTGCAAGGACAGAAGGATAGCGCCTTTGAATAAAAATAAAGGATGGAGAGACTTAAGTTAATTCTGATACTTGATGACAAATCTGCGAATGAATACCTTTCGTTTAGAGCAAAAATGAAGTAAATAGGTCGGATAGAACGGCCATATCCTACCCTGCCCGTTCTCTTCTGGTGATCGTCGAGGGAACATTGTACACTGCACGTTACATTGAAACCGTCATTCAACCCGTTCTTGCTATTGTCCATGCACCAACAAGGCGATATGCACGACCGGCACGAAATCTGGTCCAACTGAGGCACCAGGTGGAAATTCCACGGCAGGCCATTCCGCAAGGCTACATTCGGCACCTCTACAATCGTCTCCATGGGAGAACTGCAGCTTGCATTGTAGCCAAAGAAGGATATACAAGGTATCAGCGTCGAGATCGTGCACACTCTGGTGACTGAACCAAATAGTTAATAAATATAACAGCGGAAACTCAGCCACGAAACGGGCGACAGCGCACTCGAACACCTCCTAGCGGCTCGAGTTGTCAACTAACACAGGGCGTGAACGGCCGCTTTACATAGTTACACGCCGAAGACTTTCTTGAGCGTCGTCTTAGTTGATATAACTAGGAAATGGATGGAAGAGGAAGTATATACGGCTGTAATAACTATAAACAGAAAGCGCTCGAAATAATAGCTTAAGCAGGCAACTATTAGGCCTACGCAGATCATTTGGTTTTACAATCTGATTTACCTTCATTTTTTTAAATAATTTGTTTACAGATGCAGCCAGTGGGTTATGTTAAGTCGAAGAGCTGACTTAGATGAAATTTTGATAAAGAACAGTCTCGAGCATTTGAATAAAAGCTACTCTCAGACCATTTTGTGGAAAAAGATTTTAGAAATAAGAATTTGTTATTTGCGTGTGTTTAAAAACAGGTATTAATTGTAATATAACAAAAAAGTTTAATCTCAAGTTTAATTTTAATTCCTTTAAGTATTTAAAGAGTAGACGAGGCTTAAAACACCAGCACGATACCTTCATTGGAAGCAGTGGTTAATACTGTCTCCCTCTCAAGAACGTAACTGTGACGTTGATGCAGCAGCATTCCTTGTAAAATTAAATGAATTAAAAAACTTGCATTCAATGCATCCATGAGTAAAATGTGTGCTGAAGACAGTGCTAATGTATATCTGGATTCTGATATCA
Organism: Locusta migratoria; assembly: GCA_026315105.1. Lineage (NCBI taxonomy): Eukaryota > Metazoa > Arthropoda > Insecta > Orthoptera > Acrididae > Locusta > Locusta migratoria. The sequence continues at coordinate 339,735,741 of CM048747.1, read as the reverse complement.
GTATAAGGTAAACATATCGAAACAAATGCATGGAACTATATTTTGGGCTGAGCATGTAGTGTGTTGGTACACGAAAAATGTAAAATGGCTCTGGCATCATATAATGATCATGAAGATGCCAACTTCCATATACAAATGAAGAGATATAACTCATCAAAATGCTTTTTTCCCAATGGTTGCGCTCAGAGTATGTCCAATAAAACGTCATAAATTTGTAGACAAAATTTTGAAAAGTGCGTTGTTGAAAGCAGTTATGGTGTGAGAAGCAATTTGGTTTTCTTTCTCATAAATGACATAAATGAATCTGCCGAATTAGGAAGTTTGTGTAACAGTTATTATTTGTTGTTGGCAAAAAAGTATTTTGCCGTTCTAATTAAAGCATTTGTCAATAAGAAAAATGATTCGTCAGCATCAGAGTAGCCTCATGTTACAGAAAGTAACTCACGAATAGACCTAAGTGCTCACGATGTGGGTAGGTGTATAGGATTAAAAAGTATGTATTGTATTATTTTCAGTTCGAATTCTACCCAAATAAACTGGATAGAATCGATTGCTTTAGTTTCTTTTTAACCGTACACCTTAAGTGAATTAGCATCTAACATTATTTCTTAAATGGCGCAACAATATAAAACTTACGCTGTAAATTCGGTACACAGGGAAATAAAAATCCGAGTAGCAGAGGTGAAGCCAGGTACAGCTTACAACTCGAGCCAACAGATGGCACTGCTAGCAGTGTCACCTGGTAAATGCATGTAAATGCTTCGGAGTTTCCGCTGTTATCTTTATAAGCTACTAGCTGAAACGCGTGGCTGCGCTCGCGTGTTGGTTGATTATAATAGATAAGCTATCTTTCAATAGTGTGCTTTGAGACCGAATATTAAGTAGTGTAGATCAAATCACACGTAAAAATGCACTCGTTTCGAAGAATCCAATCACGAAATTCAGCAATAATGATTGTAATAATCATGTAACTAGATTGTAATAATATCACAGATGGATCACTTCATGTAATGCGCGAAATGTCAAATAGATTTTTTTAAAAGAGCTGTATTAAAAGAAATTTCTTTTTTACTGCTTTATTTATTCTTATATTTCCTTATTCCTATGCTCATCCTTATAGAGGAGTCGCTAAAGACATTGTAGCACGTATAGACCATAGATATGGTCTGTGGCATCACGTTTCGCTGTATGTTACCTCCTTGCTATAGAGTCGCAAACGTCGTCGCTGGCCTTCAGTCCGAATTTTTTTTATAATTTGACGACTTTCAACCACCACATCTTCCACCCCCTTATAGCTCTCGGCAGGTAACTGGTATGGTGTACAGCGGGAGACCTCAGACAACAATTACACACAGACCATTCGTTTGCGTTCTGTAGTTTTCGCTGCAGAGCGAAATATTAACATACACACACACACACACACACACACACACACACACACACACACACACACACGTAGAATTCTATATACACCGACAACTTTCCATCCCAATATACTCCACCCTTTTATCATTATCAAACCTCAAGCAACAATGCAACCAATAAAACCATTTTCAAAGACTAAATATAATTTTCGAAGAGTAATCATTGTTCCGCATTCCGCTTTATATTCTTCAGATTACTAAATATCTATCAGATCGCTATAAAACCGTGCCTAATACCTTCGTCAGGTACAAATTAGTAACTGTACAAATATTTAATTAAGTCTCTGCGTATTGTCGTTCGAACGTGATAAGCGTACACCGAACAGACATTCACATTAATATATATATATATATATATATATATATATATATATATATATATATGTGTGTGTGTGTGTGTGTGTATATATATATAGCTATCCAATCGCCATAAAACCGTGACTAAAGCCTTCCCCGGGTAGACATTAGTAACTGTACAAATTTTTAGCTCTTTATGTCGTATGGTTTTTGTTTGTTTGTAAATCGTATGGGACTTAACTACGGGGTCATCAGGCCCTAAACTTACAAACTACTTATGAACTACTTACGAACTAGGACGACACAAATATACATGCCCGAGGGGGGATTCGAACCCCCGACCGTGGTGGCCGTGCAGACCGTGACTGAAGCGCCTCAGTCCCCTCGGCCACCGCGGCCGGCTCTTATGGTTCAGACGTGATAAACGTACACCGAACAGACATTCATATTTATAGATAGTATAGATTTGTTTGAACTCGCATGCCTATGACATTGCGCGATCGTGTGTTGTATACATCCTAAAGAATCTGACAACAAAATTTCCCTTGGCTGGGTCGACGAATTTCTGGTGTTCTTTTCTCATTTTCCAGGAGCGTACAAGTACACATTCGCCCTCGCTTGCAACAAGGTGTAGTATAGTGCACGGTGTTCACATTGTTTTGTTCAGTCCCTGTACTCCAATGTGACTATCCGTAAGCGACATCAGGTGTAGGGTGCGTTATCAGAATATATAATCTGAACGGCTCTTATTTTCGGCGCACAGCCCAGGAGAGTGCCTGAGTTATTGTGTGAAGCAGGTGGTGCAATTTATTGGTGGAGGGGCGCATCTGCAGCCCCTAGCAGGCCGGGACAAATGCCAGGCAGAGGGGTATGGGGGAGGGGGAGGCATTACAACCGCCCACGCCTGCACCGTGGGGCGCTAAGGGCAGCCTGCCGCCTGCCGCCTTCTGCGCATGCGCATGCGCCTGCTGCCCCAGCAAACTTGTGCTCGCCTCCCCCTTTTCAATAATTAACACGCCATTAATTTTCCCGACCACCAAAAATTAATTACGAAAAAATATTTGTACCGTGCTTGTGCTGTAATTTATGAAACAAATACAAGAAATTAAAAACTGAACTAATTAGAGCTTTAATTAACCTATTGTGCGGGCCCTCCGTATTGCGAGTTGCGTTTTCTCTTTCGAACAAGTTTGCTATAAATGGTGTCTGTGTGTGTGTGTGTGTGTGTGTGTGTGTTTGTGTGTGTGCGTGTATGTTTGAGTACGACCCTGTAGATCTCTTACATGTCGCAGACGAGACGAGCAAAATGCTACGGATGGAGACCTCTACCCATGTCGCTAGGTTATGTAATTACGGAGAATACGAATGTTGCTGCAAGACACTGGTTTCTTCTGGGCTATAAAATGTTCAAATAACTTACGGAAATGCGGCTATAATGGATGTTCAAAAAGAAACTAGTCGGATTCTGGAACGCGTACCGGTGACAGGAGGCTTATATCGTGGCGTGTGTACCGAGGTGCGGTTCCGACCAGAGCGTGGAAATTCACAGCCCGACGCTAGAGGGCACGCGTGCACGTCACGTGACTATTCATTATTCAAGGCTAGCAGCAGCATGCATCAATCGTCCACAGGGTGACCAACTTAGCGATTTTGTCGCTAGATCTAGCGATTTTTAATTCAATCTAGTTACAATATTTTTTACTTTCAGGCATGTCTCATTCTTAGCGATTTTGAAAGCGTTTTAGCGACAGATATGGAGATTTTTTCTTATATAACGCACTGAATTCTAAGTTTCACTGACATGCAATATGAAATAATCGCACAATAATAAGATGTAACTTTTTTCATTCTTCGTTAGCGGCGAAAAAAATCTTTGTTAGGTCCCATTCACGCGATAGGCAACGTCCGGATAAACTCTAGTCTCCTACACCGCTTTGACCAATGACGTCATACATAATCGAGAGGTACTACGAACACATGTTTACAACAACGCGGTATCGGTAGTTAGATTTCACCTAAATAGATCAAATCTACTTAATGATAAAACCTCTTCAAAATACATTTAATAATTAGGTAATTTTAAAGAAAGCTTGCACTCGAAGTTGTACGGCCTGAAATTATATATTTATGTCGAACATACAACTGTAAATAGATTGTTTCTGAACCGGAGATTCGGGCGCTACGCGCTCTCACGCACTAAAAAAAACTTCTTGTTTAACCTGTACCTAACCTTTTTGGGGCTACGCTACAGATAACCATTTTTAAATTGAAAGTTATTTCAGGTATAGGTCAAACAAGACCTAAACCTTTAAAAATAGAATAACACTCAAAGGATAATACAACGCCACCTAGGTGTCTTCAAAACTATCAGACACGTAAACAGTGAGTATTGAAACCACGCGCGGGACGAAATGACGTAAAACATGACGTCATTGGTGAAACCAGTAACGGAGACTAGTATTGACCCGCAACGTCGTGTCAATTTGGTTTTTGGGCGTTACCATGGCTGCTTTTCTTTCACAACTGTGTTCTTCACATTTAAAATGTATTTCGTCACTGAGCTTTAGGTTGTACCTGTATTAGAAAATGAAAGGCGAAACATTAATTAAGCTTGTTCATCACCATGTGCCATGTGGCATCAAAGATATTTCGCACTGTATTATTACAGTAGAAACGAGTTTATGCAAGACAGTCCATAGCAGACGTAGGCCTACATATCATCATTACTTACTGTTGTCTTACTTCAATATGTACGGAATGTTAATGTAAGTAGCTATTATTTTGTAAAACCGACCCTATTTAGGGCCTTAAACTTGCTACTGACAACTGAACTAACCGCCCAAATTTACAGATCAGGTTTGCATAGAGTATAATATTTTATGGCATAAAGTAATAAAATATTTTGTTCTATAAAGTACGTAAAAATAGGAAAAGGAAAACACCAGAGACATTCAAGACAGCACCAAATCAAATGTTTGTTAAGCTTATGGGACTTAACTACGGGGTCATCAGTCCCTAAACTTACAAACTATTTATGAACTACTTACGAAGTAGGACGGCACAAATATCCATGCCCGAGGGGGGATTCGAAACCCTGACCGTAGTGGCCGTGCTGACCGTGACTGGAGCGCCTCAGTCACCTCGGCCGCTGCGGCCGGCAAGACAGCACCAGTTTTATTATATATAAGTGTGTGAAATTTGCCTTCGTTCGTTCTTTTCACACGCATTTTCTTAATCCCTAATTGTTTTGCTTGCCTTACGCGAATTTCCGCTCTCTTTTCTCGTCATCTAAGGCAACTGCAGTTAGAATTAATGCTTCTACACTAAATTTAATGTTCTCCGTTCTCTTTTGTGAACAAATACCTCCGCTATTGCTTGTTTAGAACTATTACGTGCAAATGACGCTGTATTTTTTACGCCTGCTGACGTTCCGCCCAGCGGAAATGCACTTGAATTTTTGTCGTGTGTGATGTTGATGTGACGTCTCTCACCGTGTGAATTCGTGATTCCAGTGTCAGTAGTCCCCATCCCCGTAATTGATCGAATTTCGTATAATATATTCTATTAAACTACATGAAACTTCCAATTGATGTTGCTATAACTCATTATTTCTTTTTTTCAGGCTGTTGCAGCACGCCACGAGAAAGGTGAATTGTGGAGACGCAAACAGATTCCTCCAATTTCTGGTAATTATAATATACATAAATATTAATTAACTGAATAAGCAAATTATTTCAAACAATATTGTCACTTCAAGTTTTCTGAAATATTTCTTTCGTATGTCAGAACGCCTTTCACATCTGTACGAACTGTATAGTTTCCCTGCGTTTACTTTCCTTACAGTCGGCTGCAGTGGACATGGTAGTGATTTTCATTGGAAAGCCGCTTATTTTCTTCACATTTATGTCTCAGTGCAAGACAGAAGTAATATTGGCCATCAAAAATTTCATTTACTTTTCTTTCGGTTTATGATATCGTTTAACAGTCGAAGATCATCATAAGAAAAAGAAATAAAGAATTATGTGCCTACAGAAAAAAAGAATATTTAGATAGTTACGTTATTTATATGTCATACTCCGTAAATTAATTTAAACGAGTATAAAACCTCTTTTTTTAGGAACTGTTTGACGATATTCGCGTGTGTGGGCGAGAGGTGTGTAACTTGAACATCCAACTGCCAAAATACAGTCCCATTACAATATGCATCTTGGTCAGCCAAAGATACATTTTTTTTTCTTTTTTTAAATGATGCTGAGTACATGAATATAAAAAAATCGGCGGAAAATTCAATTATATTTGGAAAACAGTTTCCTCATCTAAGTGCTCAATTACATGTTATTGGTTGACGCTTCTCCGTTTGAATTCTTTGAGTTATGATCAGTAACTTAAACCACTGCGCATACGATGATGCGTTTTGGTATTATACCCCCGATATTTTATCTTTTCCTCTTCGCTTATTCCTTAGTTTTATTCACGGAATGTATGACATTAACTGCGAATGGGTAAAGTTGAAAATGTGTACTCAGCCGGGATTGGAACCCGTGTCTCCTGCTTTGTAGGCAGTTGCGCTGACCTCTACACCATTTTTTTTTCTTTTCCACTGGGGACACAGCGATCATCACACCTGCACGGAATTACTCAAGCACGCCTCCCGTCGGATACACCCTGCCCACTAGAACTTAAATTCGTAGTCACTTTGTACTTTGTAAGGTCCTAGGAGTGCCTCCGCACTGAACATAGGACCATTGCCAGTCATCGAGTTGCAAATTTGTATTCGACGGGAGGCGTGCTTGAGCAATTCCGTGCAGGTGGGTTGATCGCTGTGTATCCAGTGGTGTAGGGGTCAGCGCAACTGCCTAGAAAGCAGGAGACCAGGGTTCGGATCCCGGCTGGGTACACATTTTTCAACTTTACCCATTCGAAGTTAATGTCATACATTCCGTGAATATGAATAGACAATAACTGCAGGATCAAAAGTGGCGTCTGTTCTTTCGGACATGTCCGAAAGAACAGACACAGGTTTTGCGGTCTTGTATGACTTCTATAGAGATGTTTAATTTTTCAGGTCTTCTATGGTTTCTTTGTACCAAGATGTGCCCAGTTTCGATGTAGAAATTATGTTGAATATTCTTTTAGTTACTTTGGTGTCATTCATTCTGGCGATATGCATGAAAAATTTTGCTCTGCGTTTTTTTATATGTGTCGTGATTGTTTCAGAGTTTCTGTATAGTTCTTCCGTGGGTCTTTTTTGCCAGATATTTTTTCTAAAAACTGCACCGTTATATAACCGTAGTTTTATGATAACTGTAGCAGGCATTCCTCTCTAGAAATAGCGGAGAGTCAGTAACAAGCAAAACGTACATCGTCCTCTTTATTTCTTTCTTTTTTTTCTGGCTATTCGCTATTACACTTCCAGCTCCGGCATGAAGTTCCAGCACTGGCCGTAATTAGTTCAATAAAACATGTTGCAAAAGGAAAATTAAATAACCTGGATTAGTTGGAAAATTTTTATAAATGTCCGCAAATCTTCTTTGCTCTATAAATGAATAGAGCTACGAATTGCAAAATCCCGACGTGTCCTCGTGTATTTCCATTATACGCCCCTAAACGTCCGCGCTATTGTAGCAGTCTAATTAGAGGGTAATGAAGGCGCCTGGACGTTCCTGCATTTGAAATTCTGCCTTCTGCTTGAGCGAAAAATTTAGCAGTCACATTCACTTGTTTTAATCCAGCCACTGAAACTAATTATATCGTTAATCTGCTTGATACCTGCAGGAAGCTGATGTATTCTTTTTAAATCAAATGGCCTTTGCAGAAGTCATCGCCGCTACACACAATTATGTAGATAACAACTTACAGAGGAACAGCGCCAATTTGTGAAATAATTAGTCCCTCAGCGTTGAGACAAATACCTCAAAGCTATCGTAGCCGTGAAAACTGTCATTAATATGACTTTAGCAGTGTTATTAAAGGATTATTGAAAGTGTTTTATAAGCTATTTGAATCTGCTTACCAATTAAACCGGTAAAGGAAACATTTTAGTAAAAGAGTCGTAACACGATTCACGTTTTCAAGTGATTGAAATCTGTTTGCAGTGTCCAGCATCAAAGACACAGATGTGTAAAATGCTAATAATGTCTCTTTCATCAAAAGAGAGAAAACAAACTTTTTTTTTCCACCTGAGCGAGCTTTGGAAACCGGAGCGCGTATGGGTTTGAGCAACAGTGCCGTAAATATACTAGTACTACCACAGTGTAGCGTCTGTTGTCGATAAAATGTGTTCATTAAGCCGAATAAAATCGGGCTGGTAGATTCTGCATTAATGCCCATAGAGAAATGATCCAGTACATACACGCCATTCTATAGTTTGTGTTGCGATAGTTTTGTTCGCCTAATTAACAGCTGCATTCAGGCGCCAATTTCTCTACAAACAAATAATCCCCCCGCTTCCGATAAATTTGTTAGGGAAACGCATTTTTTTGTACATTTATTATGGTTGTGAAAAGCTCTTGCTTGCTCTAAATCGGCCGGACGCGGTGGCCGAGGGGACTGAGGCGCTCCAGTCACGGTCTGCACGGCCACTACGGTCGGGGGTTCGAATCCCCCCTCGGGCATGGATATTTGTGCCGTCCTTAGGATTAGCTAGTTCATAAGTAGTTTCTAAGTTTAGGGACTGATGACCCCGTAGTTAACTCCCATGAGCTATACAAACATTTGATTTTGCTCTAAATCTGAAAAGACTAGTATGTAACCAACAAACTGGTAGGGTTGGGCTTGCGTACAGCTACATCATCTCTTTATAGGGTATGTTTACCATCCGTTTCTGTATACAGAAAAATCTATTTATGCAGAAATCATTTCCTTTAACGCTCTCTGGCACAAATATTACCACTTTTCATTTTCCGCCTCACTGCCTTTTATAAATGTAGTAAATAGGGAAAATGATAAGCTTTCCTACCGTTGAGTTTCTGGATGTGGTATTATTTAGAACAGTACACAGTTAACAATAACTTGCTGTGCAAGTCAGAAACGCTTTAGATTAGTGCTTTCAAAGGTAAAGGGAATAATTCTAAGCCCATTTCTGCGTATATTGTGGGATATATATCATATACTTGTGTTGTATTCTGAAGTATTTGTTCAAGACAGAAATAATACGAGCAAGGTGTTCATTTCTGAACTAAGATTTCTCGAGCTTTCTAGTGAATCGGCGAAGATATAACAGCGTTATAATCCTGCACAGGTCAGTAAGGTTACAAACGATTACAACAACGAATCTGAAAGTTTGTCGTAAATTTACTAGTTGAAACACCATCTAAAATTGCTTGTATTCCCAATATTTATTGGTCGTATTATTAGCTATCAGTTCCGTTTTGTTGTAGGCCTTATCATGTCTGACCAGAGTACATTATATAAAATCCAGTATCAAAAGTTCTCTGGTAAGTATGGTTACCACCCCACAAGACTCCAAGCATTCAGAAAATAAAGGAAAAATACATATTATGCAACTAACCTCTTGTCATAGACATGAAATGAAGGTATTGGTATTTCAAGTTTAATTTTGGACTTTCATAGCACTGCCCTATAAAGAGATAAGAAGCTCGTACAAAACATTGTCGATAGTAGCCACTATGTCTGTTTTAGTGAAAATTCTACCTCTCCATGCCAGCAGCAGATGGAGCTACCTGTTTTAAGGATGAGGTAGAATATACAGCCATGGTTGCGTAATTTTATAATCAAATATTAGTGACGTACTTCGTCTGAATCGCGCATCATCAGGTTAACTACAATAGAGAAAATTAGAAGAAGTTGTGCAGCTATTCTGACCCTACGATATGGAAGATTTATTACAAAGAACACAGGCAGTATCCCGACATAGACTGTTCATAAGATACTGATTAAAACCTCCGTGTGAAAGCATCGGCGCAATGGTCAATCTGATGTTAAACCTTCGCCACCTTTGTTAGCTAGATTTCTTTAATGAAGAAAATAAAACATAGCAGTAAATCCTTTGGGATCTAAACCTCAAGCGACTAAACTTCTAAGAAGGCTGAAGGATTGGCTTGAATTTAAAAATTCCGTTAATACGAGAACACAGGAGCAATCAGAGGGAAGACTAGAAAATTCAGATTACATGTCATTAAAAAGGAACATCATTGTTTCACAGAATGCTTGCTTTTTTTACTGATCATCTGATCATTGAACAGGCCCCCAGCCTTAAAGAATGTTCGTTTGGATATTTCACATGCTTCAAGCACATTTATTCTCCATCGCTCTCACTGGTTAGAATCTGAATATCTCCTTAACTTTTTGTAATTTCATCAATTGTAGAAGTTCTGATGTTGCCTGACTATTGCTTTGATAACATTTGATAACAATAACGAGGCTTCGTATTCTATCTCATCTATCTTATTAAACCGAAAGTGTAAAGTTTTAATTAGACTGCAGGTCTCTTGAATTTTACAGTATTCGTTTGCCAAACAAAGTTTTCCTACTATCGAAAAAACTTACTTCCTAAGAAATAACAAGGAAGGGTTGTGAACTACTACATTTAGCGGCACTGAAAAACAGAACTGCACCTATTAGGCTATTGAGATGGACAGAGCCAGTTGCAATGATTCACAAGATACAATGAAACATCTTTACACTCTTTTTTACTTCTATTTACTTTGCAGTCGGCTTAGTTGGTCCACTTAAAATGTCAATAATATCTGTTCCGCACACCAATGAAAAACGCACGAGTAAAAAACATCGCAGTGGCGTGTTTTACGGCCCGCTTCAGACTTTTCTGTAGTTTTATGATTTTTTTGTAAACATTTCGGACAAAATTAACAAAAAATAAATAACACAATTATGGACGATATGATTACGACTCCGCTATTGCGATAATATCTATGCATCCAACACGGAATATTCTCTCTGACCGTATTTTAACAAATCTAGGGCTTCATTTATATATGAAACTACCAGTATCAGCCCGTTGTTTAGAATATTCATTATTAAAGTATCTCCCCAGTTTATATGCACGTGCTTCAAAAGAACACTGTTCAGTTCGTTGGTACGTATTTCACGGTATGTTCACGATATAGAACAAACGCTCATTTTAGAGGGAGTACTCTTACATTTGCACAACTCGAAATATTGCAGAACACAGCTTCATTTAATTGATAAGAGAGCACGAAATCCTTTTAGGAGCCAAGGCGAAAAACAAAAATTGCTAGTGACGGGTTTCAAAGTAACAACAATGTGTATCGGAACATAATGCACTGCCACTACACTACGGCGAACAATTACGAAACTGTTTCTTAATTCTCGAACCATTGATGGTAGGTGTTAACTGCTAACACGGCATTTTTAGACACTAGATTGTAATTTCTCGTATTAAGAACGATGTGTTTTTGTTAATTCTTTAGTGCGCCACTGCTTTGAAATGACAACGCTTGAGTTATAATAAGAAAACCACAAAATATAGAAAGCAAGATGGCGTATGCTAGAGAGAGTTTTGAGCGAGGAATGTCACGTGACTGATTTCCGAACGCCTGGTTTACGTAAAATAAAGTAACAGAGTCAAATCGCCGTTGTTGTTTCTTTTTCTTTTTTTCAGATATGTCTGAAACGGGCTAGTTATGGAAATAACATAAGGCAACAAAGTTGTTGAGAACTTTTTCCTCTACGTTTATTCAATTTACGTCTCAGACGTTATTTGCAATTAAATTTCGTGCTGTGGAAAGGCCATCACAAACGTCCATTTTTATCGCTTTTCTTTGTGCGTGTGTGTGTGTGTGTGTGTGTGTGTGTGTGTGTGTGTGTGTGTTAGAAATCTTTGAAAAGGGGAGGTTCTGGTCGCAGGCGGTCAACAGTTTTGTCTCTAAAACAGGGTGCCGATCGGTTGAACGGTGCGACCTAAAAAGTGGGAACACCTTACAGACAGACAGTCATCGTCAAATCGCTGTTATTTTTGCAAATACCTCTGAAACGATGCGAGACAGGAAAAAGTCATAAGAGAGCAAAGTTGTAGAGAATTTTCTCGTATAAAAATCCGTTTCTTCAATTTTCACGTCAGATGAACGGTTAAGCCGTTATTTTCATTTAAATTTCGACCTGTGAAAAGGCGACCGCAAAGCCCACTTTTAGTGTCACTACCGTAACTTAAAGTGGGCGTAAATAGATATATAAATAAACTGTGTAAAGAAAAACGGAGTAGGAAGTGTTCTTTTATGCGTTTTACAAGCCAGCAAAGGTGTTCATAATACTCCTCTGGGCCAACATACCCTCGGTCAAGTTCCCATATATCACGTTCGTTCCCCATCCTAAACTCGGACAGCACGCTCATGATACTACATGCACCGTTGGTTTATGTAACGAACAGTCATTTCTCTTAAGGTGAGACTGTTATCGCTTTGATGGGTTCATATCGATAGTAGGAAGGAGGTCATAGTGTTCTGGCTGATCAGTATATACGAGGTGTGTTTAAAAAGTAAAGTGATTTTATATTTATATTAAATAATATTTATTTATTCATTAATATTTTAATTATCGTCTTCAAAGCAATACCCTCCCTCCTCCTCCAGATAGAATAAACTCTTGTTAGCCTGCCTTCCAATCTGCGATGTCCTTCTCATAAGCACTTTTTGGTACAGCCCTGAGTACTTCCAGCGATCCAGTTTTTATTTCCGCAACCGTTCCAAATCTTCGCCTTTCAAAGGTCTCTTCAGTTTTGGTTGCGGAGTCATGACTGTCGTGTTGTTTTTGGGCAAAAAGTCTCTCACAAACAACGATAAATAAGCAGGTACACTGTGGTGATGCAAGAGCCATAAACTGTTTTTCCAGAATTCCAGACGATTTTTGTGTAATGCTTCTCGCAAGCGACGCATAACCTCAAAGTAATACTCGTTATTGACAGAACGACTGCGAGGTCCTGATGCACTACGCCACGGTAATGAAAAACACAGTGAACAAAACGTTGACATTTGATCGAATTCAGCGTGCTTCTTTCGGTCTTGGCTATCGGGGATTCTTACATTGGGACGATTGGACTTTGCTTTCGACGTCATAACCGTAAACCCATGTTTCGTCAGCAAGTATGATTGATTCTTTTGAGTAAATTAGTCATTCAAGAGCTTCTAAGCGATTCTCATGCGACAGTTTTCGGATGAAAATTTAGAAGTTTCGCAACAAACATCCTTAGCAACTTCTCTTACGGTATTTCGACGAATTTCCAAAACAATTGTATTCACAATTTTTAAATTTAAATAATAAATGTATATACCAACAGCAGTAAAGTTTGTTGTTTATTTAACAACCAGTTTCGGTATTATAATAATACCATCTTCAGGTTCTATGTCATAACAGATATACAAGAAAACTCTTGAAATGGCCTTTTACACCGGTTTATTTAATATCTCACAGTTTCTTAATAAACGTGTGTTAATATACATGTGACAGCAGCTATCAAAATAAGTAACAACAATAAAGTCAAAGATCTTTGACTTTATTTCAACAGTTTTCTTGGATATCTGTCATAACATAGAACCTAAAGATGGTATTATTATAATACCGACACCGGTAGTTCATTGAACAACAAACTTTACGGCTGTTGGTAAATACATTTATTATTTTGATTTAAAAATAGACCAGCCGCAGTCGCAATTGTAAAATAAGATGGAACTACATCAATTATATTCACAGCTTCTGCGAGGTTCGTCATTCGTTTCTTCACCACCATCTTGGAGGAGTTTGTAATACTTGTAAACTTTTTATTTATTTATTTATTTTTACTTAGAGCAGACTCACCTACGCCACTGCCAATATTCAAGTCCTTTAGAGCACTTGTTTCTAATTTTCACTCAAAATTTGATCCAAATGTTTTGCTCAATTTTTTAATAATACAATAGCGCCGAACACACTAAGACACGTATAACCTTTTCATCGGTCATAAAAAATGTATTCTATACACTTGAAACTGTGAACTTATGTTCAGGACATGTATATCAACATAATAATAAAAAAAGATCGTTAATCGAATGTACGATGTCCGCGCAATTTGAAAAGTCACTTTACTTTTTGAACAGTCCCCGTATGTGCTGGATTATCAGTTTATATAAGAAAACGAAACTCGTGTCTCAACGAACAACTTTCTGTGAATGGGTACTTCTCAGGACTAGACAGCTAACCAACTCTCATTCGTGGATAAAGTGAGCCGTATTCGAGCGAGTGATTACTCTTGCGTATACTTCGATCGCCCAACGGATGAAGTGCGATAACCACTGCTTTTGTCATGTTAAAATGACTGTGACTCTGTCTCGGACGCAGTAGGCCCTACTACTGCAAGAAATTCAAGGATAGAAATTTGTTAAATCTCTATATAAGAACAGACTTTCGAAACCCCCTTCTCCTACTCATCCACTCGCTAATAATAGTACGCATTGATTCTACCATCACATTTCATCGTCCTGTTCGCAGAAATACTCGTCATGTACTCCCGACTTCTACCTGTGGGGAGACCTTAAAGGAAGTGTGTATAAACATAAACCGCACACACTAACAGGACTGAAGATCAACGGAAGATACGATCCGAGAGTCGCGGCGGTGCCCACGGCCGTTCGTCATCGGGGGTTCGAGTCCTCCCTCGGGCATGGGTGTTTGTGTTGTCCTTAGGTTAGTTTACCTTAGTTTAAGTAGTTCGTAAGCTACGGGCTAATAACCCAGCAGTTGAGTCCGATAGATTTACAAACATTTGAACATTTGACGACCTAAGATTCACATCAAAATGTTCTCAAGCAATACAGAATAAGTTCGTGCAGGTGTTACCGAACATTGCTTATTAAATGTCATTTGTCATCGCACTGTAGACGTAATCGTCGGCTAATATCTGCAGAAGAGAACACGCTTTTAGCTATACTCGCTGGAAACACTCTCGCTTTTGCCTCGTACATGGTCGACCAACCATGCGCCTGCAATTTTTCGTCGGATGCAATTACCGTCATGACGGCGATGCACGCCTCGCAAAATTTATGTGATCCTATTGGCATTACAAAATAGCGGAGTACGTTGATGGCCCCGATAAGCGAGTCTAAAAATGCCCGGGGCTTATCTCTGCAACTCACTATTAGGCTAGGACTACGCATTAAGTTACCGATGGGGTAGTATCGTGGTGATGTGGATTATAATGAGCTTCCTGAACGCGGTAAAGTGCGCCATAAGCTGACATTCGGGGATGACGTAGCCTGAGCTTCGGTACACCAGAGGTCGCGATCGAATTGGGTGGTAACAGAACACTGATTACGCTAGTGCTGTCCACAGCCTCTGTACTACGAATAAAAAACTGAGAGAGAGAGAGAGATGCGGAGCAGCGCAAACCACATGGAAGAGAATGGCATGGCGAAAAGGACGAAAAATTACTGAGATGTAGCTTGGAAACTTTTATAACTAAGGACTTGAAACGATAAAAGGCTGTAAATGCGATAATAAGGAAAACTGAAATTTTGTATGAAATGGTATGTACATGCCAACCCCTAATACGTGTAAACAGCACAACAGCAATGAATGTAAAAGTAGTACCAAACGCACTCAACAGATGGCAGGCGGAGTACAAGCCGCTTCAGTTAACATATCACTACGTTTACACGCGACACATCTTCCGGAACGCGAAAATCGGATTTAGAAAACCGGTTTTCGCTGTCGTGTTTACATGTTAAGGCCAGAATCGGATTTGTTATCCCACTCAAATTCGCCGTCTGCATAACATCTGTTTCAGTTTCTGATTTAGTCAACACAATCATATATTGACAGATTCTTTGTCGGTCTAATATACTTTTCTTTCACTGCTGAAAAGTCACTCTACAGACTGATTCTCGAAAATATGCAAATATTTTAATATGTTATTCTAGAAGTAAAACTAAAGAGGAAGTTTCGTATGAAATAGGCCCTAAATGTTTAGTTACGACTAATAAAAGATTTTGCCCGAAATTTAGCACCTAATATGAAGCCATCGTAAAACTGAACGAGTTTAGTGTAAAACATTATTTTCATTTATTTTGTTGTTATTGAACTGGTAAACCTAATGAAACATGTCGCAGACGTGTATCGGCAGTAGTTTTCGATAAATTCCAAAGATTGTAGAAGTAAATTGCTTACAGTAGGAATATTGCCATCCGTAGTAAGTGGTTGTTGCGCTCAATGCAATGAAATCGTTGGACACATTTTTGAACATTTATTGTGAAATTTTATGCACACTATACAGCTTTCTTAACATTGAGCTTTTTCCGGTATAAGGTGAATTAACGTGAGCTATGATATTAATAAAAGCAGATTATCTGACACACTCATACAGTTTTCGTTGATATCCATCATTTACCAAATTTAATTCTCTACAACGTCTGTTGAAAACTTTTTGCATTGTCTGAAATTAAGAAAAAAAATGGGCGAAGTAGTTAAAAGTAACAAATTTTCCCGAATTATTTCTTTGCTTATCTGGTATTTCTGGGGATCTAATGGAGATACACGTCTGGGACATGAAAATGGAAACGAACATAGCTTGCATTATAATACAATGTAATAAAATGTACGCAATATAAACATACGTCTCTGAAATGCATGGTTATGATGTGTGCACATTATTACATTTTATTATAACACAAGCAATTTCTTTTCAGTTTGTCAAAAGCCGGATGCTTGAAATGTCTTTGGCTGCTTTGTCAAAAGAAATAATTGTAAATAAAAAAATTTGCGATCTTGTTATAATTTTAATTTGTATTTAAAAGAAGATCGCCGATCTCAAACTTGACTAAATTAAGTCAGAAAGATATTATGGAAATTGAACTGAACGAAATTCTTGAGAACTGAAACCTTACCTACTAAACGGTAATTGAATTGGCCTCCCCGCTCCCCCCCCCCCAGAATAAATTATCTACACACTTTTACCGACGTGTAGCTCAGATAAACCTTTCAGGCCCAAGGATGTAGGTGATTTGACATTAATATAGAGAGGTATGTTTAAGATACAAAATACATACAGTAATTCATTGCAAAAAAATTATTTTCAGAAATTTTGTACCCACACAATTGTTTGTTTTGGGCGTTCACTACGAATATTTATGATGTGCACCGTCTTCCACTAACAAGCCTTTGAAAGAAATGACATAATAACATCACAGGATCATATAAAATTAAATGGCTCTCAGATATGATAGTTTCACATATCAAAACAAGGATGTCAACTCCTTGTCAACAAGTCTTTTTGCCGCTGTTTTTAGTGCCCTGGAAGTTTGCCGACTGCTGGTGCCACTCAGTGTAGAAACATGGAACTAAAATACGTTGCGCATATTACCAAAGTCCATCCACAACTGTGTGATGCAGGCAGTGGTGGACTAAGGCTGTTGGAGGCCCGGGGCGGCGGCAAGGCGGCAAAACAAACTGAGCGCCCCCCCCCCCGTCCACTTGGAAATATATGCATTACTATAAAAAAGAATTGAGGATACCCAGGACGAGAGACTTGGGACAGTCTAAAAAAAATAGCTTTTGGGTTTTGGAGGCCCCAGCAAAACAAGATGCCAAGCGCGCTTAAAGAGAGAGAGAGAGAAAAGAAAAAAAATCTTGTTTTCCAGGTATTTGAAGGCCCGGGGCGGTCCGCCCCCTCCTCCCCCCTCCAACCCCCCCTAGTCCGCCACTGGATGCAGACCTTAACTTCCTAGCGTGAATGACGAAGAAATTAAGCGAGCAAAACCAGAAGCGCATAATTGTGCATGCAGGTCCTGAAAGGGATAAATTATATCTCACTCAGAGGGATATCGGAAAGCGTTAGCTTCCAGGTGGTGATGTACGTGAATACTCGAGCACAAACATAGTCCCGTGACATCGATATAACTTCAAACGTCGTCAACTGGACAACAGACTGGCGATATCTCTGGCTCGATGACTTCCTCTGCCCTTGTTAGAAGCGCCGCTCCACAGACACGCAGTCTTCCAGATCAAAGTGGCCGCCCTAAGCACTCATTAGGAGAGCAGAGATTTTTCCGCGCAGCTCTCCCTTCCCTTCCAGAAGAAACGCGACAGTACCGACCCGGCGGTCCGCGCCACTTGTTTTGAGAAGCCCAGCGCCGGTCTTCCGGTCGCACAGTCGCCGACGGAAAAGTAAATAAAACGCGCAAACAAGTGGACCGTGCTTGCCGGCGCTCCGGCCGAGGTCTAATGCGGCAGCCGGCCAGGAGCGGGGGGGAGGGGGCGGCGGCTGTCCTGTTATCGTCCGGCTCCCTAATGACAGGTCAAATTGGCCTTCAATGGAAGCGGCGCTGGTCACCCCGGCTCCCCTCCCTCTCGTCCGCTATCCCCCCTTCATCCCTCTATCGCCCCTCCCATCCTTCGCTCCCCCCCCCCACCCACTCGAACTCTGCAGCCAACCAGACAGGTCCTATCCTCAGGCATTCCACCCCCTCCGGTCGACCGTCTCCTTGCCGAACACAGGGACAGCGTCCCGGGGAAAAGGAACTGTGCAGGGGGCCGTGCCCTATCTGCCATCTGCGGACCTTTAATTCTATTTCGCCGGTGGAATTTAAATGTTATCTGTGGGAGCTGATAAATTACTGTGCGCCGAATTCCCCGCGGCGGGCCTTCCCCCTCGCTAGCGCTCCGACTCACCCATGGCTCGGCTTCCACTGTGCACGTCAGTCGCACGGCATCATTAGAGGGCGGGACCTGTTCTGCTTCCCGGTTATCTATAGTCCAATTAAAATTAGTTGTGTACTAGAATCGCCGATTCATATTTTTCACTATTATAGTTGTAATCTTTAATGAAAACTGCTTGAAGTTGTAAAAGCTTCTACATCAAAGTTTTTAGGTAGACCGTTATGATGAGTTCGTGTGGCATTTTTAGCCGTTACACCTCAGCTGGGATCGTGTTCGGCCTGCCTGGTGTAAGTTTAAAGTGATGCCACGTGGTTGACTTGCCTGTCGATGATGATAAAATGATGATGAGAACGCGACTCAACCCCCCAATCTCCGAGTGGAGAAAACCTCCATCCCGACCGGGAAACGAACCCGGGCCGCCTGTCTGGCAATGTACCACGCTGCCCAAAGACTCTGGAGGCGGATTAGGTAGACCATAGGAACGTCATTCCTGACCGTTCCTCTACAATCGAAAAGTAACGGAAATATCAGTTCCATTTAAAAGAAAAAAAACTTTAAACAGCCTTAAATAGCATGCAAAATCTTCGAAATCCAATACTACTCTCTTCAAAATTTAAAACATGACATGTAATTCAATTTTATTTATTTATTTATTTTTTTTTTTTAAATATTCGTTTTATCTTTTTGATCCTGGACATAAGTACAAAGTTGCAAAATTATTGTACTTTCCACGGTGTCTGGCGAGTATGCAAGAACATTAACGCGACCGATGCCTGGGTTAAGACCTAGTAAACAATAAAATTGTACCTTTTTTGCGTACCATCGTCTACCAGATTCAACGGCTTCTTCGTAACAAATACAACTGCAACGTTTCTTTTCCTACTAATAATAGTTTGAAAAAATCTATTCTAAATTTAAAATCAACATGTACATCTTTAAACAATTCTGGCGTCAATAAAATTATTTGTCATACGTGCCCTTCTCACTATGTAAGACAAACAGGACGTACATTTAAAGGAACATCTTTTGATAAAAATAGCACTAGCACCCAGAATTCATCTTTTGCTGACCAACTTCTAATTACAGATCACACAGCCAAAGCAATGCAGAATCTTAATATTTTGTACTCTGAGAAGACAGGACAGCCGCGATGGAGTGGTCAAGCGCATTGAGGCGCTATGCTCCGATGCGCAAGGCCGTTCCCCGTTGGGGTTAGAATTCCCCTAGTGCATAGATGTTTGTGCTGTCTTTAGTATAAGCTAGTTCCTAAGTAGTTTGTAAGTTTAGGGACTGATGACCCCGCAGTTAAGTTCCGTGAGCTTAACAAACATTTGAAAAGAGTGCACAGAGTAGTTGTTCTCGAATAATAACAAACATTTGAGCATTTTCAAGTAATGACGGTCTTATTCTGAACGAGGAGTTACTATTTCGTTATGGAAGATTCTTCGACAGTATTAAGCCGTTACTCGGTCTTCGATTTTGTTACTTTCGTGAACTGTCCGAAATATTTCTTCTGTGTCTATTTTAAAAAAAAAAACTTCCAAGAGGCAATGTTAACTACATTATAACATGTGTTTGCTCGCTGTTTCACTCACAAGGGAAACGTCTGATCTCGAACGTTCGGAAACGAACGAAAGCTTGTTTGGAATAACAAGCAAACATAAACAGGAAGTGGTGTGCGCCATTTCCATGTAAAACGTTGCAGTGTACATCATGTACACTGCAACACTGTCATTTAACAGAGAGAAACGAGTAACAAGATTTCAATATCATAGGAAATAAATAATATGCAATTTAATGGCGTCAGTGTATCATTACATATTCAATCCGCAGCACCAAAAACACTCTGCTAAAAGTACTGATAACAATTCAAAACACACATAATACAGCAGTACCACACACCTGAAACTGCTAATTTTAACTCTGAAAGTGCGGATGCGGGATTTCGATTAAGTGGTTAAAACACAGTGGAAGAGAACAATGTGGACACTTCACAAAGGCCACGTTACCGCATTCCAAATCACTTTCGCATTCACGCAGTCAAATATCAAAAGCAACACTAATTACGTTTTCAAATGATGACTTTGGTATGTCAATGTCATATTTGGATCACGTGCGCAGGATTAATTCTCTTCATATCACTGCACAGTACACAGTAACTCGGTTGCGAACAATCCAAGAGACAAATACGTACTGCAGATATACCACTCACGCAACTGGAGCACTGGTTAGTGCAGCTAACACAATCTACTGATCTACTAACGCTAACAGACTAGTGAGGCGTTTTACGAAGAAATGACGCACGCTACTGTTTTTTTTTTTTTTTTTATGATTGATTTTTATTCTAAGCATAGTTTTGTGCGGTACCGAGCGGTCGAGGTCAGCTGTTTGAGTATCTTTAAAATAACGCATCAGCCATCTGTCTTATGTATGTAAAATGCTTTTCTTTGTAACATTTATCTTTCAAACCTCCTGTTGTAAAGTAGCCTGTTTATAACTGCGGCTACTAGAAGGCTCTACAGATGTGATGTACACTTGTCCGCGCCGCGGTGGAGTAGCCGAGCGGTCTAAAGCGTCTTGATGCGGACCGCGCGGTTGCTTGCCGTGGAGGTTCGATTCCTCCCTGGGGCATGGGTGTGCGTGTTTGTCCTTAGGTTAGTTTACCTAGGTTTAAGTAGTTTGTAAGCTACGGACTGATGACCACGCAGTTTGGTCCGATAGATTTACAACCATTTGAACATTTGAACACTTGTCCGAAATTCTACCGCCGACTAACCAGTCTGATGCCTCATTCACACATGTGAGCAGCCGTTAGGGGCTAGCCTATATCTTCATTTTATTTGTTTACAATTAATGTGACTTAAGCTTCATCGCTTACACGTTATTTTATCGCTTGACATAAAGTACTGCTTCCGTTCTGCACATCAAACTAGTACGTACGTATTATTTAAATCAGTTTCTCTTTTTCAAATTTTGTAGTTCATGTTACAGCTATTTTTTTTAATAATTACTGATTGAGGCACTCCTAGTAGTTGCCGAAAGCTGGTACAACACATTTTGTCTTTGCGACCGAGAGCTGTCTTACTACTAGTGGCGGCTGGTGCTTCAGATGACTGGGAGTTCACTTCTTTAAGTGCCGTCGCTCGGCGCGTCGATATATTTTCGTTAAGAGATCCGCAGAATGTCTTACCTCGGCTTGTTTCCGCTTGCTTCAACTCGAGCTGTGGCGTCGGCCTACCAAGCTTATTTATTTCATTCTTTTGATTCAAGCTTAACGCTGAGTAATTTGTTTTTCAAAGATTTGATAATAAATACCAAGAACATAATTACGAAAATGCACATGAACACTAAAACAGAGTAAGTAACGGATTACACTGTTAAGTGACTGCAACATAATAAATCTGTTACGATGGAGAGACAAGCTACCTTCGGGTCACGTGACACTGTAAGCATCACCCTCTCCTATCCTTATGCAAATGCAAAGGCTGCTCTCCCGCACATCTTTTCAAACAGTTAAATATTTGTTACAACGAAGAGTTTAAACGTCATTTACCCTGAAAATCGCGACGAATTTGCTTAAATGTCCAAAGATATACGACAAGTAACAATACAAAAGTCATTTCCTTGATGACACACCGCTGCGACTGTTAAAAATTCGTTACTAAGAACTGACGATCGGTTTCGCAAATTAAATATGCATCATCAGGTGTTTATTTCATTTAGTTCTTAACCAGAATATGTTACTGTGACTCTAAACTAGCTGATCCCCAACCACTCTAGAGTTGAAACAAACGTGCCTGTAAAACCACCTACAAAATTCCTTTTGTCCAAAAAGTGAGGCTCTGTCAAATGTATTAAAAACCGAATAAAATCCCATATCTAACAGAGTGAATTTTATTTGGTTCTTTAATACATATGACGGAGCCCCACTTTTTGGACAAAAGGGATTTAATAGGTGGTTTTACAGTCAAGTTGGTTACAACTCTAGAATGATCGGGGATCAGCTAGTTTAGAGTCAAAGCAACATATTATGGTTAAGACCTGAATGAAATAAGCACCTGATGATGCAAATTTAGTTTGCGAAACCGATCGTCACTTCTTAGTAACGAATTTTTAACAGTCGTAGCAGTGTGTTATCAAGAAAATTAATCAATTCGACTGTGGTTGCCCGATGAATAAAGTATTGTGTACAAAAGTCATGTTTTTTCCAGTGCGTTAAAAAGAAGATTGGGTAAAAAAAAATGCTAGATGTCTGTCTCGAACCCAGTACCGCCGATAACACAGCGCTATGCTGCTAACCACGCGGCTACTGTTGCTAGTTGGAGACTAGTGACTTCATTATTATTCATGATCGAAGCTTCTGAAGGCTTTTACAGTTCTGCCGAGGTGGAGTAACCGAGCGGTCTAAAGCTTCTCGCTGCGGAGCGCGCGGTTGCGCGCCGTGGAGGTTCGCGACCTCCCTGGGGCATGGGTGTGTGTGTTTGTCCTTAGGTTAGTTTACCTAGGTTTAAGTAGTCTGTAAGCTACGGACTGATGACCACGTAGTTTGGTCCGATAGAATTACAAACATTTGAACATTTTACAGTTCATTGAACTTTAATTTATAGTTACAAGATATTTTACCAAATACGACGAGTTTTCGATGAAACTTCAGTGCGGCAAAATTGCCTTTATGGGGAATTTGTGAATGCACAAGATGAGGTGCGCAGTAGCTCTATTGTCTTGCTTCGGGACCATTGGTGCGTGACCGCCAGAGCTCGCTACCCAGGAGCTGGCGTATCTATCAGTTCCAACACTATGTTAAATGCGGCGTTAACTGTCGCCACCCCCTGCAGTGGGAGCGCCAATATGTTGCCCCCAGGGGGTTCAGAACAGCATGTGAACCTCAGCCGCGCATGCGCATTGCAACGCTGCGGCCACTGCCGCCTGTATTAGGCGGCCGCGCTACGTCTCGTATACGTGCTGTCTCGGTGACGTAAAACGTTTTTATATTACTTATTTATTTATTTACTTATTTTTTCACGACGAGCTTTTTTCCCGGTGGTTCACTGCTTACTACTATTTGAATAACACTGTACGCCTGTTGGCACAAGAATGCTCTTCTTGTGAGGAGAGATTACTGGTCGCTGGGAGGTGCTCGGCGCGCGCCGCTGCGCCCCGGTAGCCGATTAGACGTCGCGGCGGTGAATAATTCGGAGCGTCACCGCCGCTGACGGGGCGGCGCCACCTCAAAGGCGGCAGGTGTCGGCACGTAATTGAGGCGACGCCTGTGCCCTGCCGGCGACGCCACGCCGACGCCGACGCCGACGCCCAATTAGCCGGCGCCGGCGCGAGCGCCCGGGCCGCGAACACAGCGCCCCTCGCGGCGGGACGCCTCATTACGGGGCTAATAGGCCGGCTGACACACGCCTCTGCGACAGGCGCGCTGCCGCTGCTCGGACACGCCGCGCGACCGCCGCGCCGCGGGTGGCCGGCGGACGAACCACTTCAACTAGTTTTTATCGCCATCAGTAAGACTTTATTTCAACCCGAAAACAAGGTACTTTTATACCACAGTTGAATATACAGTTATAACACTTACTGCTGTGGTAGCTGTTACTGGACAGTTGCAACGACACTAGCACTCCTAGTGGTGGGCAAGGCGCCGAAAAATAATCTTCTCTATATATAAAAGAAAGTGTCCCGATTGACTGACTGACTGACTCATCATCGCCCAGCCCATACCACTGAAGATAGAAACTTGAAATTTGTGAAGGGTGTTGATCTTACTCTGTAGGCGTCATTTAAGGAGCGATTTTTCGATATTCCGTCCGTAAGGGGGTGAAATAGGGGATGAAACGCATTTTGAAAATACGTAGCTATTTAGGCAATTTTGAAGCTAGAACTACAAAATTTCGGATTTTAATTCAGGGTTCGAATTTAAAAGACACGTGTTTCGACATTTTTTGAAATTCGTCAAATAAAGGGGTAAAATAGATGACGCAAAAAATTGATTTTCAAAAATATGTTGCTGTTAACTCAAATTTTAAGCTACAAATACGAAATTTCGGATATGGAATTTTGGTCAGGATTAAAAATCCATGATTTTTACTATTTTTGGAAATTCAACAAGTAAGAGGGTTAAATGGAGGATCAAAAACTCTTTTTGAAAACACGTTGCTATTGATACAATTTAGAAGCTGCAAAAATTGATATTTGTATAGTTGGTTAGACGTTAAAAAATACGTGTTTCGGTATTTTTGGAAATTCAACCATCAACGGGGTACAATTGGAGAGAGGATGTTTTTCGAAAATATGTTGCAATTTAGGCAATTTTGAAGTTAGAACTACAAATTTTCGGATTTGGATTCGGGATTCGAATTTAAAAGACACGTGTTTCGGCATTTTTTGAAATTCAACCAATAAGGGGGTAAAATAGAGGACGCAAAAAATTGATTTTCAAAAATATGTTGCTGTTAACTCAAATTTCAAGCTATAACTACGAAACTTAGGTTATGGACTCTTGATCAGGATTAAAAAGACAGGTGTTTTGTTATTTTTGGAAATTCAACAACTAACGGGCTAAAAGAGGGGATCAAAAATTCTTATCGAAAACTCATTGTTGTCAAGACAATTTTGAAGCTATAGCTACAAAAATTGGTATTTGTATTGTTCGTTAGAATTTAAAAAATACGTGTTTCGGTATTTTTCGAAATTCATTCATCAAGGGGGTTAAATTGGAGAGGGGATGTTTTTCAAAAATCTTTTGCTACAACCACAAAAATTGGTATATGTTTTCTTGGTCAGGATTAAAAAGACACGTGCTTCGGTATTTTCAGAAGATTAATCAACTAGGGGGTGAAATATGGGATGAAACATTTTTTGAAAATACGTTGCTACTAAGCCAATTTTGGTGCTGTTAACTCAAATTTCAAGCTATAACTACGAAACTTAAGATATGGATTCTTCGTCATGATTAAAAAAAAATTAAAAAAATAAAAAAAACAAATGGTGCAGACCAAACAGCCTACGCATGCGAAGCAGCGGGGGTTCAGCTAGTATTAGTTTATAATTACTTTTCTACGTAATTAACACTGCCGGTCCGTCCTGGGTGTTCACTGGTTCGGTGAACCCCCGGAAAAAAAGGTCGCCGAGAAAAAAAAAGTAGTTAAATAAATAAAATAAAAAGTGTTTTTAAACTATCATTCTTTGTTTCGTTTTTCTATCACAACATTTTATATGCACATTCAAAATATTATTATCGCGTGAGAACCGTTTTACGTCGCGGAGGCAGCACGTATACGAGTCGCAGTGCGACCGCTCAACACCGGCGGCATATTTTAAAATACACGTCACTATTATGTACACTATGCTGGGAGACATTTTCAAATTGTTCGTATTAGTGACGTACTGTGTATTTTAAAATATAAGATAAAACAAGCAAGGTTTTTTTTATTTATTTTTTTTTTTAACTAAGCACTCTCCATAAACATCAACCATCTTGTGTTATTTGATTTAAATGAGCACCTGATGATGGCAGCTAGACTGCTGAAACTGATTGTGCAAAAATAAATATAAAAAATTGCAAAAAAAATCGAACTTTGGCATCAATTTCTATCAAAGAAGATCGCGCCCTATAATGTGCAAACTATACAATGTAATAGGATTTTCACAGTTTAGTTATATGCATCTTCCCATGGGGGGTAGGGGATGGGAGGTCGAAGAAACGCAAAAATTACTTCACGTGTGGAATGGACGCTGCCATTCTATAGACGGTCACTGATTTTGTAGGACATAAAACACTGCACAATAGTATCGCGACGACTGTCCCAGGCACTGCGGCCAGCTGTCAGAGTGAGTCCGCCGGCAGCAAAGTGTTTGCGGAGCGGCGTTTAGCATGCGCCCCGCGTGTGACGTGTGCTGCCATCGGTATGCCGGCCACCGCCTTGCCCTGCCGCCGCGCCGCCACCCGATCGTCCATTGTTCCGCCTTCCTCATCCCCCTCAACCCTCACCCCTTCTCCGCCACGCTCAACCCTCCCCCCTCCCCCTGCACCAAGATTCGTCCCACCTTCTCTACTGACCACCAGCCAAGCTCAGTCGAGAGTAGGGATTGCAATGCACCACTGTTTTCAATCCAGCGGCATTTTTGCTTCAATCCAGCTGTATCTCGCGGGATCCCGCAAGGATTATTTCTTTTTGGAAAATAAATATTCTTTGTCATATTATAAAAATGTTAAAATGTTTGTAGACTTATGGGACTTAACTACGGGGTCATCAGTCCCTAAGCTTAGAAACTACTTATGAACTAGCTAATACTAAGGACGGCACAAATATCCATGCCCGAGGGGTGATTCGAACGCCCGACCGTAGTGGCTGTGCAGACAGTGACTAGCGCGTCACAGACCGCTTGGTGTCATATTATAATAAAATCTTATATATTAAAAGAATCTACGAAAACTAAAGTCAATCGGCCAGACCAAACTACCAGGCCGATTTCCTTCATTTTTGCTATAAACCGAAAAGTTTTCATCCACAGATTTGTCATCAAGTATTAGAATTTAAATAACTCTCACCTTCCTTTCTCTACACTCAAACGCTATTTTCTTCTATACATTCCTATGGGATGTCCTTGCTGTAAACTAAAGTCAGTGGGTCAGGCCGTTCTAATCCACCGATTTCCTCCATTTTTATACATGTGGCATCTATTCCGAAAGAAAAGACGTCACTTCTTGATCCTGCAGTTGTTATTGTTTTCATAATTACAGAATATATGACTTAAACTGTGAATGGGCAATGCCGAAAATGTGTACCCAGCCGCGATTCGAACCCGGCTCTCCTGCTTTTTTAGGCAGTTGCGCTGACCCCTACACCACTGGGGACACAGTGATCACCGCGCCTGCAAGGACTACTGAAGCACGCCTCCAGTCAGACACAAACTTCCAGCCTTACCCTGCCTACAGTACTCAAACTCGTAGTCACTATGTACTAATTCCCGTAAGAGTAAGGGCTCCAAACTTGCCCACCCCTCCCCACTAACGAAAGGATCATTGCCTGTCACTGACATATATAATATACACCTTCAAGTATCTTTAAAGCACGAAAATAGGAGATATTCATCTGTCCTCGTTCCCGCGATGGAGGGTGGGACGATTGGAGCAAAACATCCTCGAATGAGCATAAGGAATATCAAATGTAATTTCTCCCACAGTGATAAGCGACTAAACTGACACCTGTCAGTCTGTCGTGGAACTGCGTGTACCTTAAATAAACTAACCCCCTTCATCTTAATACTCGAAAGAGCATAGACGCTAGTTGCAGACCTCTAAATCCACTTTTACACGACGAACTTTGTCTGTGTTGACTACGAGATGAGTGGGTCTACTGCAGAGTCCCCGGTGTGATATTCCGGTACTAATATTATGCTTTTCCCCCATAAAAGGAAAAATATTTTTCTGGTAGCAGATAGTTTGTCTCTTTTGTAAGAGAAACCTAGTAGAAAAAATAATATTAGGCCCTGGTGCAACTTTTCGGTGTGATGAAAACACAAAGCAAACAACAGAACTACGTTTAAGGATATGTGAAAGCATTTCCATAATATGAATGCGCTCGACCAGAGTAGGTTAACTTCCGATGTTAGCAGACACCATTACTGTTCCTTGCTTATGCGCATTCTGCAGCACACTCGAAAATTCAGAACTCCACACTCGGCACAATATATAGATCATTGACGTCACAGACTCGCTCGCGATGGGTTGGCTGCTGATTTACATGCAGGCACGAAAGACGCACGGATTTCGAGTAGTCAGTTTTCAACACAAAGTCCATCGTGTAAAACGGGCTTAAGACGGTCGCGCATCGCAGCGGCAGCAGTTGGATCGGATGTAGCCGAGTTTCCGGGTAGGTGTCAGCAGGTGTGCTCGCAGAGAGGCATAAATTACGCGACGAGAAATTAATTAAATCCGCAGCATAAATCAGAGGAGCTGCTGGCGCCGCGCCCACTGCCCGTATGTCTGGTAACCGCCGCGCCGCCAACTTGCAGCGGATTACTTTCACTTACGCGAGTGTGAGAAAAGCGGTGGGATGGTCATAGGCACAGATACACGCAGCACTAGTATCGCGTATGCTACAAGGGCGCACTGTGCCATATCTCTCCCTCATTTGTGATACACGTGAAAAGGTTTTCGACGGTCATTGTGACCTCACAACCAATTTAACGGGCTGAATTTACGCCGAATGGCTGCGGTGGACTGCCCGAGCCCTCTAAGGCGCCTTGTTGAGGAGCGCGCAGTTTCTCGCCGTCGGAGGTTCGAGTCCTCCGTCGGGCATTGGTTTGTGTGTTGTCCTTAGGTTAGTGTAAGTTAGCCTAGGGACTAATAATCATAGAAGTTAAGTCTGATAGATTTACAAACATTTGAAGATTAAAGCCGAATGCTAGTTGGATCTAGACGCAGCTCTAGTGTGTGTAGGAAGCACCAAATTTTTGGCCGTTACCTCTCATACAAGACGTCAACGTCTTCAAAGCGCTGAACCGATGACATTTGAATCGTACATACTTTATCAGTTATATAACGTATAGCTTCTACAGTCAGCTGTTTAGTAACGCCGTCAGGGGTTCGAATCCCCCCTCGGGCATGGATGTTTGTGCCTTCTTTAGTATAAGGTAGTTCATTAGTATTTTGTAAGTTTAGGGACTGATGACTCCGCAGTTAAGTCCCACTGACCTTCAGCATCGCAGTCTAACGCAGTCTACGCTTAATCTCATACTATTGATGGCCGTTGTTAACTGATGCTAATATGGCATTTGTAGACACTAGATTATCATTTATCGTACGAAGAACGACGTGGCTTTGTTAATTCTTCAGTGCGCTACTGCTCTGAAATGACAACGTGTAAGTTACAATAAGGAAATCATCAACTAGGCAACGCAAACTGGCGTATGCCACAGAGAGTTCTGTGCGAGGAATGTCACGTGACATCTGCGAACAGCTGCTTTTCGTTAATTCAATGGAGGGTGTCAAACTCCGTTATTTTTGCAAATATCTCTGCAACTATGTAAGATATGGGGAAAAAAAACATAATAGAGCGAAGTTGTTGAGAATTTTCCCCTCTACCAATAAGGTTATTCAATTTTCGTGTCAGATGAACGGCTCGTTTGCAATTACAATTGTGTTACAAACGGCTTGTTTTGGTATTACTACCGTATTTTTTGTCCGAAAAATTTGAAAAATCGAGGGTCTAGTCTCTGGCGGCCTACAATTATGTCTGTAAAATTTGGTGCTAATCGGTTGAATGGTTCGTCTTAAAAACAGGGAACACGTTACGGACAGTCAGACAGACGGACAGACAGACATCCCACAATCGCCGTTATTTTTGCAAATATCTCTGAAACGATACGAGATATGAAAAAAATATAAGAGAGCAAAGTTGTAGAGAATTTACTCCTCTACAAATTTGGTTATTGAATTTTCGTGTCCTATGACTGTTTAAACCGTTATTGGCCCACTTTAGGTTACGGCAGTATCACTAAAAGTGGGCCTTTGCGATCGTGTTTTGACAGCTAGAAATTTAAATGAAAATAACGGCTTAACTATTCATCTGACACAAAATTTGAATAACAGAATTTATAGAGGAGAACATTCTCTACAACTTTGCTCTGTTATGGCTTTTTTTTCGTATCTCGAAGCGTTTCAAAGATATTTGCGAAAATAACGGCGATTTTGGGATGTCTGTGTGTCCATAACGTGTTCCCTGTTTTTAAGACGAACCGTTCAACCGATCAGCACCGTATTTTACAGACATGATTGTAGGCCGTCAGAGACCAGAACCTCTCTTTTTCAAATTTTTCGGAGTAAAAATACGGTAGCGAAACCAAAAAAAAGCCGTTTGTAATATAATTGTAATTGCAAACGAACCGTTCATCTGACACGAAAATTGAATAACCTAATTGGTAGAGGAGAAAATTCTCTACAACGTAGCTCCCTTATGTTTTTTTCATATCTCGTATCGTTTGAGATATATTTGCAAAAATAACGGAGATTTGACACCCTCCGTTGAATTAACGAAAACCAGCCTTTCGGAAATGTCACGTGACATTCCTCGCGTATTTGATGATTTTCTTATTGTAACTTACACGTTGTCATTTCAAAGTAACGGCACACTGAGGAATTAACAAAAACACATCGTTCTTCGTACGATAAATGATAATCTAATGTCTGCAAATGCCATATTAACATCAGTTAACAACGGCTATCAATCGTATGAGATTAAAGAACTCATGTTCTGATTTATAGCCGTAGAATAGTGGGCAAGTAGTGACGCAAAAGGTCGGTGGTTCGAAACCCGCCAAAATGTTTGCAAAAACTTATAAAACTACAAATCTAAAGTGGACTGTAAAACACGTCAGTGCGATTTTTTTCATTTAAATTTGGAGCTGTCAAAAGACGATCGCAAAGGCCCATTTTTAGTGTTACTACCGTAACCTAAAGTGGGCCAATATAAAGGGTGATTATTAATTACTGTTGTTGACGATTTGGAGTGGCACCTTCCGTGAAGTGTCAAGTGACGACTTGTAGGTGGCGGTCCTTCCGCGTCCTCTTTGATGGAGAAAATACGGGCCGCCTGGAGACGAGTGCGAGAGCTGAGGAGGCCGGGCGGCCACTTTGCAGGGCTGCCCGGGTTGAGTCCACTCCGGCGCAGAGTCGAGCCCCTGGCAAGATGGCGGCCGCCTTTCTCGATGACGCGACAAGTGGCAAATTGCGCGCCGCGCGCCCATTGTGCGGGGATTTGAGGAGTAATTTGGGCCGCGCCGCGCCGCAATGCGCCCCAGCCGTCGACGTCGGCGTCTCGTCTGCCGGGCCGCCGCCAGGCACAGTTTCTGTCTTCCGGCCGCGGGTATTCGCAGCCGACATAAGTTACGATGGCGGTGCGTTATTCACATGTTTCTGACATTTCTTTCGTTGGACGCCAGTTTCAGATCGCTGCTGCCGCGTTGAGCTTTATAGTGCTTCTTTAAAATGTCAGCCGTAATTGAAAATGCCGCCTTGTATGAAATCAGATCTGTAATTCGTTTCATAAATGCAGAGAAAGTTAAACCAAAGGAAATTAATCGGCAAATCTGCGAGGTGTACGAACAGTGACTCAATAGTTAGAAGATGGGTGAGACTGTTCAATGATAAAGTGCGCGATGAAGAACGAGGTGGACGCTCATCTGTGGCTACTGATGTACTGGTTCACACAACTGAAGAGAAGATTAAGCACAACCTAAGTTTATCTCGAACAGAATGATCTATTGACCCAAGGTCAACACGGATTTAGAAAATATCGTTCATGCGACACACAACTAGCTCTTTACTCACACGAAGTGATGGGTGCTATCGACAAGGATTCGCAAATCGATTCCGTGTTTTCTTGATTTCCAGAAAGCTTTTGACACCGTACCTCACAAACGGCTTTTAATCAAATTGCGTGGTTATGGTATATCGCCCCAAATTTGCGCCTGGGTAGGGGATTTCCTGTCAGAGAGGACATAGGTCGTAGTAATCGATAGTAAGGCATCGACTAAAACAGAGGTGATATCTGGCGTTCCACAGGGTAGTGTTTATTATTGGTCCTCTGCTGTTCCTTATTAACATAAACGATTTAGGGGAAAATCTAAGTAGCTCTCTTAGGTAGTTTGCAGATGAGCCGTCATTTACCGTTTAGTAAAATCATCTGAAGATCAAAACCAACTGCAGAACGATCTGAATAAGATATCACTATGGTGTAAAAATTGGCAATTGAGTCTCAATAATGAGAAGTGTGAAGTCGTCCACATGAGTACGAAAGGCAATCCGTTAAACTTTATTTACAATATAAATCAATCAAAAGTTAAGGTCGTAAACTCTGCAAAATACCTAGGAATTACTATTACTTCCGACTTAAACTGGAAAGAACCCGTAGATAATGTCGTGGGAAAGGCGAACCAAAGACTGCGTTTTATTGGCAGAACCCTTAAAAGATGCAACAGAACTAGTAAAGAGGCTGCATACACTACGCTTGTCCGTCCTTTTTTGGAGTATTGCTGCCCAGTGTGGAATCATTATCAGGTGGGTTTGGCGAAGGACATCGTAAGAGTCCAAAGAAGAGCAGCTCGTTTCGTATCGTCACGATACAGGGGAGACAGAGTTACGGAAATGATACAGGATCTGGAATGGAAATCATTACAACAACAGCGCTTATCGCTGCGGAGTGGGCTTCTTCCGAAACTC
This sequence comes from Locusta migratoria, assembly GCA_026315105.1. Lineage (NCBI taxonomy): Eukaryota > Metazoa > Arthropoda > Insecta > Orthoptera > Acrididae > Locusta > Locusta migratoria. The sequence continues at coordinate 339,703,173 of CM048747.1, read as the reverse complement.
CAATCGCTAACATTCTCCTCCGAATGCGAAAATATATTGTTTACTCCCACTTACTTAGAAATGATCATCAGAATTAAATACGAGAAATCAGAGCTCGAACGGAGATATTCAGGTGTTCTTTCTTCCTGCGCACTATTCGAGAATGGAATGGGAGATAAATAGTCTAACGGTGGTTCGATGAACCCTCTGCCAGGCACTTAAATGTGATTTGCAGAGTATCCCATGTCGATGTAGATGTACACTTAGTGCCCTTGCTATGGAAGTTCCGCAAATCTCAGGATCACTAATTCATGGAATTGTTCTGAAAACCTGAAATTTCAAAAACGTTGCTCACTTTGGGCACCCAAAATTCTTACTGAACAACACAAAAAACAACGGATGGACAGTGTACTTCAGCTTTTGACACTCCATACAATGAAGAAGGCGACGGTTTTCTTTCTCGGTTAGTCACAGGGGATGAAACTTTGGTATCGTACGACACCCCTAAAACAAAACGGCAGTCAATGAAATGGAGTCACACTTCATCCCAAACAAACGTTAAATCTAAGCAAATCTTGACACCTTGAAAAGTCATGCGCAATGTGATTTTGGGACAGAAAAGGAATTTTGCTAATTGATTTCTTACCATGAGGCCAAACAAATAGCCGAGCGGTCTGCGGCGCCCCAGTCACAGTCTGCATCGAATCCCCCCTCGGTCATGGATGTTGGTGTCGTCTTTAGTATAAGGTAGTTCATAAGTAGTTCGTAAGTTTAGGGACTTATGACCCAGCAGTTAAGTCCCTTCAGGTTAACAAACATTTGAACGTTTTTGAGCCAAACAATCAATGTACATTGTTATTGCGAGACCATCAAGAAATTGTGCCCCGCAATACAGAACAAGCGCCGACGATTACAGTCAAGGTGTTCTTTTTTTTTTTTTTTTTTTTTTTTTTCACGATAATGCTCGACCTCACACGTCGAATATCTTGGTGGTGAACACTTTAACGATGATGACGAGCTGGTGGAATATACAAGCGGCATCCTCCTACGAAGAAAGCATACAAAAACTTGGGCCACGGTATGACAAGTGCCTACAAAATTCCGAAAGCTGTGTAGAAAAGGTGCGTCTCGGTTGCACAGTGGTAGAGTGCCAGACTACAAATCCAAGGTCGCGGGTTCGATCCCCGCCAATTCCTAGGATTTTTATCTGTCACGTTCCACTTCTTTCACCTCTGGCAGTATTGCTCATGTGAAAAATACCGAGTAGCACCGTCGTTCGGAACCCACGTTAAACTGCAGGTCCCCCTATAACTGGCTGGGTAAGTCAAGTTCGAAGGTCGGAGGAAGGCAATGGCATACAACCTCCAAATAGGACCATGCCTAGTAAAGCACTGTGGTGTTCAAACCAATCTTCGGATTGTTGACTGCTTTACATGTAGAAAAGTAGTTTAACAGTTGTAGATATTTCTACAATAAATTTTTTTTATGTATCAGTACACATTTGTTTTATATAACTAAAAGGAACTTACTTTGTAGACATATCTCGTATATTGTTTTTTCAAAAACGGGAAAAAAGCATAGGTTGCTCAAGATTGCTTTTATTGACCTATAAATAAAGCTGATGGATCGACTAAAAGTAGCGATTCAATTTCAGATACCACTAAATTATAGGAGAAGGAAAAGGAATCGGTCTGATTTTCAGTACAATGCAGACAATTATATCTAGCAACAAACATAATCGGCACAAGACTGCCGGGAGGATGATTTACCTGTTACAAGATTGCGTGGCCTCTGCACGTCATTTTGCAGTGTGTAAAGCTTGATCCCAGCCGGTACAAACGGTAAATTTCTGTACATTGTTTGTATTACAGAGGAGCAAGATCCCTAGTTTGGAAGTATATTACGGAGTGCGGTCTTTGTGCGAAGTGACAGCAATAAAATACCGAAAATCAGTTCATTAAAGAATGGAATATTTCGAGCGATATTAGCGATACGGCTAAAATGATGAAAAGAATCGACATAGCCGAATACCGGTTGTTTCAGCGATAAAAGGCGTCCCTGCTCCTCCAGCCCTCGCTACCACTAGACTGTGATGACATATCAGGGTTTCACTGTTACTAAATTTTAGTGACAACCGCAGGAAAAAAAAGTATCACATGTTCTATTTGACATAGCAAAGATGCTAACACAATTTAGTTTTTAAATAATTTTTTTATGACATTACTGTCAAGGAGCGTGACAGAATACGTAATATTTTATTTTATACCACAAATATAGTGGTTAAGCCACAGGCACCAGGAGTGCACAAGAATTCTTTGATCACATTAACGTACTAGCTTCAATAAACTATAGCACCATTATCAAATGTATGAATACGAAAAATTGCAAGTTGCAAAATAATAAGAGTTGATTGACATTGTCATGTAAATTAATTTTGTAAAAACACAGTTGATTTGGTAACTGGAACCAGGCCATTTAAAGGAGTCAAACAGCCCCTCCGCCACTGGCTACAGTATCCGCAGCACACAGTACCATAACATTTCCGACCACAAATTAATTTTTCTTATTCGTACATTTGATAATGGTGCCATAGTGCTTCGAAGCTAGTTAAGTTAACGTGATCAAAGAATTTTTGTGCATTCTTGGTGACTGTTGCTTAACCCATTTCTTCTAAGATTTAGCCTTACAAAATGCAGTCGCAATGGACTTACTATACAAAACTCGCCACACATGTGTTAAAAGGCATTCACGAGCTCTCTGCTCTGAACAAGTTTCACAATTACCGTAACACTTCGTAAAAAGATGCAAGATTTACAAGCGTCAGACGGTCTACATACACAAGAAATGTCAAGTTCAGCTTCACACAGAGTGTTTTTCAATATTTCATGAGTGATACCATCAATGTAAGTCAGAGTTATCGTATAATAGACAATATTGCACAGTTTGAACAAATAGAAGAATGTGATCACAAAAACTAATTTTTTTTTTTTTAACTAGAAAACAGCGAAACATTATGGGTGGTGCAAATTACAACACATACTGCTAGTTTGTAATATTTGTAATGTTATTTCAATTACTTTAAAGAGAACCTGATGACTAAATGTAACACTTTTTCACAATTTCTATTTTTGGGAAGAAATGGGTTAACCACTATATATGTGGTATAAAATAAAACTTCTTTGTAAAAAGGAATAATTTGTGTTCATAAAATCAATGCTCGAAGTATTTGTTTGTTATAGACTGAGTATTTATTACACAGAAAGACACTCTATCGCACCACGGGCTGTATGCCACCAGATGTATGTGTGTGTGTGTGTGTGTGTGTGTGTGTGTGTGTGGGTGGGTGGGTGTGCAATCAATATGGATGAAACCCTGCGAGGAAACATAAGGTACTCTCATCAAGTGACACTGAAGGGGGTAACCAGTGCCAAAAGAAGTATCACCGTCAGAAGTTTAATATGGCTTCACACCATATGGTCCGGCAATGTGGTTTGATACTTAATCCAGGACACGGGGCGACACTCCAGTGTTGTGAAACGGTAAATCATTCCCTTACGAATTTCTGCACAAAGTTTTTTACGCCACCACCATCAAACACAGCTCGACAGCAATAACATTATGACAGTACTCTTGGAGTGGTATATTACTGGCTCGTACTTATTGTGGATAGTGTCTTTCGGTGGCAATAACATTTATTCATGACAACTGTGCGATACTAATTTCTGATAATGAAAACTACCAAAGAAATATCCATTCGCAATAAATGACCATCCAGGCATAATAGTGAATAAGTAGCCCACACACACGTTTTTTTAAATTTTAGCTTTATTAAGGAAGAAAAATGTCAGGTTTTCTTAATCTCATCAGTGATTCGAATGTTTAAATAATGTGCTGATTCATAATGCTTCCATTCACAATTATAAATTTATTCAATAGTGATTTTTTTTACACTATACCTAATATTGTTCGTTATAGTAGTGAACACGAGTTTTAGCTGAAGGCTACACTAGATATCTTAAATAAATTAGGAATAATGAGCGAGTTAACTATTTTTATAATGATTCCGTTCCAGCGAGTCGGGCATAGAACTAAGATAATTATCCATAGTCTGTGTAGGCCAGTGTTCTGGTTGAGTAGATCCTGGTCTGAATGTCAGCGATTTTACTATCCGCGCGTCTTCCGGTAGGCGAGTTACACACTACCTCTGTCAGAGATTCACGACATCTCACAAATACCGTTGAATATACGAAAGTGATCACGCAGATGGGTTAATGACTCAGTGGCGTAATAAAAAAGTAACGACAGATCGCCTATAAAAAGATGGCGACAATATTTCAACCGCAGTCTGTAAAAATTCTAGACGAGGACTATTTGAATGACAGAAATCGAATGACGTTGACCGGTATTGACTACGTTCTGATCACCACCATTCTCATGTGCAGCCAACACTATGCTTCGTCACGTCAGTAATAGTCACGTAGTTACGGAAATATCAGGCGCTGACGTGTTAAGTGTAACTAAATTTAAAATGATATACTGGTACGCTAGACAGGATAAACACAGTATTTATTGTCTGTTAGGTTAAGTTGTAAGTGAACGGAACGCAGTCAATATCCCCGGGCTTCGGCTTTCGAAGGTTGTCGATTCAGCTATTCCTATCGATCACCTTGCTCAGGGTAGTCTTAAGAATGCGCGTCATGTGTCGAGTATGTATGGAAGTGTTAACTCTTTCCTCTGTAATGTAATGTACATACTGTGCCACTTAAAGAACGTCGATAAATGTTTACGATAAGAAGAACAGTGGGATGCACAATACCAGTTTGTTGCATGACCGTAAATTTCAGGAAAAAGAGGCGCATTACGTCAAGTCATATTTATTTCGAATGGTTAGGAGTTTCTAGGATAACTTTGCTTAGAATAGAGAATAACGTAAGCTCTTACTAATGAAATGCCTCTACTGTTACTTCCTTTATGAAAATCTGTTTGTGTCGTAGGGATCATTCTTCGTTCAAAATCTTTGTTAAGCTTAAGGGACTTAACTACGGGGTCATCAGTCCCTAAACTTACAAACTACTTATGAACTAGCTAAACCTAAGGACGGCACAAATATCCATGCCCGAGGGGGGATTCGAACCCCCGACCGTAGTGGCCGTGCAGACCGTGACTGAAGCGCCTCAGTCCCCTCGACCACCGCGGCCGGCCATTCTTCGTCCTCTAGCATTTTAACACGAACAAGTTGCAACCATTTAGCAAATGATAAACTACTAGCTTCCACCTTCACTTCGACCGAAGGAATATTGGAAGCTGGTAGTTTAAGATTTGGCACACTCCCCACGTTAAATTGTCTAAAGTTACGAACAGCTGTGGTAGAGGACAATTTTTGTTTATAGTTACTGATATCTGCCAAGGAGCAGTCACAAACGGGTAATGCTCTACGTTATCGGTAACTGTGACAAAAGTCGTGGGACACCTCCCGATATCATGTCAACCTCCTTTTACCCGGAGAATTGCACATCTCGACGTGGCACGCTCTTCAACAAATTGTTGGAAGTCCCGTGCAAAGAATGTCGGTCCATGCTGCCTCTATTGGGTGCGACATTTAAAGATGTTTCTCAGAATATTTGGAAAAATATAAATCGGATTACAAAAAGTTGCAATAAAAAATTTTCACTTCGAAGAGAGGTGTCTATTAACATAAAGCTCGACCCCCATGCAACGAGTGTGGGGGAGAGTGACTATGAAATAATAAATACGAAAACCTCATCATCATCATCATCATGTTTCCAGCTCCAGTTTCCCTAGTGTGGTGTACAAGCGCTCGCCATCTCCTCCTGTCTTCATACATCTTCTGTTCCAGAATGTCTTCCCATTTGTGTCCTTTCTCCTCCACATCGGTTCTTACAGTCTCTATCCAGCGTTTTCTTGGTCTTCCCCGATGTCTTCTTCCTGTGAGGTTGAGGTTGAAATACTTTTTAGCAGGTCTTTCACTATTCATTCTCATTAAGTGTCCATACCACTGAAGTCTACGTTTTCTTATGATGCTGGTGACAGGAACCTCAATACCAGCTACTTTTCTATTCACCTCATTCCTAATTTTATCCTGCCTGGTTGTTTGATTCATAATTGTAATGAATCTCATTTCCATTGCCTTAATTCTACTGAGGTCTCTGGTTAGTAGGTTACATGTTTCTAAGCCGTATGTAAGGATTGGAACGAAATAGGTATGGTACATGGTTACTTTTGCTTTTTGTGGCATTTTATCATCCCAGAGAAGATTTCTTATTTGACTATAAAAACTGGATGCTTTCTGTGTTCTGCTGAGTATTTCCTGCTTAACTATGTTGTCTTTAGTGATCATACTTCCTAGGTATTTGAAATGAGAAATAGATTCTACTTTAGCCCCACCTAGGAAGATATTTGATGTTGTTCCTTGCTTGTTGATAGTCATTTCTACTGTCTTTGTTTTACTTATCATTAGTCTGAAATTTTTGAAATTTTTTTTTTTTTTTTTTTTTTTTTTTTTTTTTTTTTATTGTAGATTTGGTTTCTCCGTGAAAAAAAATGCAACTTTTGAATGAAAGCCGGCCGCGGTGGCCGAGGAGACTGAGGCGCTTCAGTCACGGTCTGCACGGCCACTACGGTCGGGGATTCGAATCCCCCCTCGGGCATGGATATTTGTGCCGTCCTAGTCCTTAAGTAGTTCGTAAGTAGTTTGTAAGTTTAGGGACTGATGACCCCGTAGTTGACTCCCATAAGATTTACGAACATTTGAACATTTTTCAATGAAACACTTATTTCACATTTTATGATATATGGCACTGTAATCGGTAAAAATTAGAAATTACTTAAAAATTGTTGAAAAACGGTAATATCTCAATCAAAAACATATCAGATTAGGAAAATCAAAGTACAGGTTTCGATTTTTTTGATTATGCTATCATGTGACTCCTCCCAAATTAAATGAAGCACAGACAGTGATCACACTCTCAGTCCGTAGTCATGGTGACTGTACTTAAATGATTCGGACTGTATACTTCTCTACGGAATTTTTCCACGATGTTAAAGATTGCAATCAGGTGGATGACGAAAGGATAGTACCCCCCCACCCCTCCCGCTTAGTTACCTGTTGCAGGTCACCTCCATTAACAAGCGCTGCAGCTCGGCAGAATAAATGCGTGTGTGGCACACGTGCCAGGAAGTGCACGTGATGCGCACGTGTGTTGTTGCGACACGACAGGCCACGTTCGCTATCACAGCTCGGCGCCCGATAGCTGCGAATTGGGTGAGGATGGCGCAGCATCGCGCCGGAACTCTTATTTCAGATGCGTCGTCGCCTCTTCGCTCAGAGCCAACCGTGAGAAGCTTTCGCAGGTCCAAAGGCACGCATAGGCACAGGACCAAGCTATCGATACTCTCAAAGGGATGAACCGTTCTACCAAGCTGGAATTTGAAATTGTACTTCAATAAGGCCTACTTGTTTCGAGCGTGGTTCATTATACGATAGCTTCCTTCTGGTGCTGTACTATTTCATAATATTTAAATCATTCGGTGACCGTCTTTCAGTTTCGAGGGTAGATAGGAAATGCAAATAAACAATACCTGAGACGGATTTTCGTCTCGAATATGTCAAAGACATTAATGATAAATCTGAAGCATTGAATTAAAATTTGTGGCGCGACCTTGGTATTAGTGGCAATGTTCTATGGAGCACAGAAGCTGAATTAAAGTTTGTGACGTGAAGTAAATCGTGCTGAGACGATTCCGAGGCGCCTTAATTGCTAGTGATGAAGTGGTCTAGCCGTAAGACGTCTGCCTAGTAAGCATGGAGGCCCGGGTTCGATTCCCGGTGGCATCACAAATAGTAATTCAATGCTTCACATTTGTTATTAATGTGTTTGAAGATAGGAAAATAACACGCAATTGTTTTACTACAAGAAAGTTTAAACGGCAAAAACACAAACATAGATCATAAATGAACTTACATCTTTCACCTACATTTCAGCACAGCTACCTAGGTTCTCGCACATTCCTCCCATTGCCGTACAAGTTTGAATACGCTTTATTGGTAGAAATTTGTTTGGTTGGAGTATAGCCAACTGCAGATCCGTCACAAAGCATTGGCCGGCTAAGATTTTCTTCTTGAGACCAAACAGATCAAAGTCCTACGGTGAGAGATCAGCCGTGAGGTGGGTTCTGAAGCACCTCCCACCAAAATTTGGCTATTTTTCAGAAATAGGGGCAGTAGCACTGGGAGAGGGGGGATGATCATTGTCACGAAGAAGTTTGACACCGTCAGCATTAATACCCGTGTCATTTTTCAAGACGAGCACGCTGAAACTTAACCAAATTTTTGGGCTGTAGCATTTGCAATCTGCAGGGTTGCAGCTGTTACCAGCAGTCTGGAACGTGGCGAATCAGTAAGGTTCATACGGCTTTCTTACAAGAATGCACACATGCACACCACCTGGAAAGGAAGAAAGAAGCAAATTTAAGGTTTAACGTCCCGTCGACATCATTATCATTAGACGCGGAGCACACACTCGCACTGTTTCGGTTAAAAATGGAGAAGAAAATCAGCCGTATCCTTTCAATGGAATATTACCGGCATTTGCCTGTAGGCTTTTAGCAAAATAACGGAAAACCTAAATCAGAATTCGAACCGCCGTCCACCAGAATGCGATCCAGTGTGTTAGCACTGCGCTCACCGCCAGGCGGAAGACCAGAGGAGAAAGAGTAACTGTGCGTATTTCCCAAATCTCCCTCGTAAAATGTAATTACAAAGTAGCTACTTTAGCAAGATGAATCTTCGAATCTATAACGCCATCGGATCTGTTTGTCTATAGGAACGTCAAGTATATTACCTTCGCTGTCTTTCGTCAAATGACAAATTCATATACTTAGTCATCATACTATACCGCTGTAAATAACCAAGAGTGCCATAACTGGAAGTTGTTACTTATTCGCAGGGATATCGGTTTCCCTAACCCAGTGTTTTTCAACCTTTTCGAATACGCGACATCCTAGAAGTAAAAATTTTCTGATGTCGCCGTTCCAAATGAAAGTATTAAAAATATATTTTGCTTAATGACTGTTTCGCATTTCAGGCAAGACCCGGAAACGTATTATGCTCATTAAGAAAGATCCTATTCTATAGACAATTTGTGAAGAAGTAGATATTTTCTTTCAAGTTTTTTCAGAATTACTTATTGAATCAAATTTGTGTATTTGTGTTAGGCATATGTTTTTGTATTACTGATCCCTTAGTTATTTTATGGCATCACGTGACGCCCAATCCCCCGAGCAAGACTTTGCGACTCCATTTTGGGTCATGAACCACTGGTTCGAAAACACTGCCCAAACCAATTACACTGTACATAGAAGCATTAAAGTCATTAACATATATACCTATTTATATTGTATTCAAGCGACAATGGACATCAGAAACGTATCTTACGGAAGGCGTGACATTTATTACCACCGGTTTCGCTCTAGGACCATCATCAATATATCATTTTCTTCCCTGTATGATGTTCAATACCGAAATCAGAAGAGATAAATTTTGTAAAGAAAATACCACTGTTGTGCATTCCGTAAGAAACATAGGGTGTTACCGTAAAACAGTGTGAAAATTTCATAGCACACAGAGGATGCTACACTGAACAGTTTTGAAGTAGGGAACCTTGGGCGGAGAAGCCAGCTTAAGGAGATAACAATACATCTCAGTACTGTGTACTTTTTTATTTGAATTAGTTACAGTTAACTGTAAATACCATGAATGACCAAATGAACTTATTATTTGCACTGTATCTTAAAAGCTGTGCTGAAATTGACGGCCATCAACCTAAATGCAAGCGTGACATTGGCGAACAAGATTCTGGCGCACCCGAGGTGTGTTTCCAAACACATCAAAAGCATCTAGAATACTTGTTACTACTGTAATTAAAACTGCGTGTCCAATGGAGTCTCATACACAAGTGACTTTAGATATCCCATATAAAATAATCAAGAATATACAGCGTCCAGATAATACAGAATTGTGCTGAGCCTCACACCTTCTGTAATGGAACAATGTAAATACGATAGAACAGAGCCGCCTGGTAATCAAGATTGCCTTCCTTGTTTCTTTGCAGGAAATAAACAGCACAGTACATGAAAACTTATACGCATGTTAATTGTAAATAATCTGAAAAAAGCGGTAGACAAGTTTACTTCCTTATCTCCAAAAGCCGTCTTCTCCGACCCCACATAACCTAGCTACAATTCGTCAGTGGAGCGTACTCTATGTCATGTGAAATATGTGTACACTTTTACCGAAGAAAAGCTGTATACTAAGCTGTGAGGAAAGGAAGTCTTTCCGAGTATACCTTTGAATCAACTCCCCTGTGTCTCCTGCTCAACAACAAATTACGACCTTTTCTCATTATTTTATTGTGGTGTAATCACCTCGTCAGCGACGTCTCTAATTTCACAGTCGGCCAGGGAATCGTTTTATTGCGTTGTTAATGGATCATCCTCAGAGCATAACTTTATGACTGCTGCAACCATGTTTTGCTGCGCGAACCCCACACGCATTACAGCGCTCTTAACGGTGGTGGACACGCATCTGACTCTCAAAGGAGCAGGAAACAGCTCCTGTATTACGTGCCGTCAAGCGCACAAGACGCGAAATAAGAAAAGTCTCGTACCGGCGCTGTCCTTTTGCGGAGCACACACAGCTCTCGGTCGAGACGGTGTGCCCCATTAGACGGCGGTCGTAAAACCGGTCGCGACTGGGGCGCGGTGGCCAGCAGAACTCATAACTTTAAGTCCGCACAGCGGCCCGCGATAATAGTACTCGGATATAACATGCATAGACTGGAGTGATCGTAAATGTTGTGCCACGGCGCAGACAGACGGGCGACAACCCTTTTGCTCTGATGAAGTCTATCAGAATCGTAAAATGTTCTCTTTACGACATCGAGGCGCAGTCCTAGAATATAGAGCTATGTATGTCGAGAACAGCCCTCTTGAAGCGCGGAGATATTTTCGCGGGCTCTCCTGTTTTCTTTCTCTATGAAAAGAAGAACTGAATTGAGAGCCTTACAAAACGTCCGAAGACATGCGTCAGCAGTGAATAGAGTGGAGTGGATGGTAGTCGTAGTCGCTAGCTCCCTCCCATTTCTCATCTTCCTGGGGCTTACGCCAAGCTGTCCAACTTTGAATAACGGAACAGCCACACGCCCGTCGAAAGCAGGCAGGCAAAACGTCTGTTACAAAATTGATTACAATATTCAGTTTTAGCTGGAATTTATTGAAAAACGCCATAGCTCATATTATTCTGTGAGTTTCCAGACATATATTCCACATAAAATAAAATACCATAATTATCGATTAGTGATATACAACTGTTCGGTCGCCCAGTCCATAGCAATGCGCCTTAGACCACGCGGCCTTTCCGCGGAGCGGAAGCTCTATCTATAATCAGAAAGGAAGACGCAACACTGCAATAGAAATAAACTTTTAAACGTCTTACAGGCCTTTTGTTGCATACATGTTTTAAATATTTATACAAATTAAGGAGGAAGTCAAAAATTTTTAAAGTCAAAATTAAAAAAGCTTGTAATGAAACCCACCTGTATGCATTTTTAATGTTGTTTTTAAATTTTTTTATTGATTTAATTTATACATCTCAATTTTATACGTTGATTTCACAAACTATTTCGATTATTAGAAAAGACGCAAGACATAGTCCTAAGCATGTGATAGGGACCCGCTCACGGTGGAAATCTCTGATTCGAAAGGGCTAGTATTTTGAAATATCTTGGTAGCCTCTTTAGTGATCAGAACCTCTATGAAATTGAAATAAATGCAAGAATTGTTCGAGGCAATAGAGCATACTTTAGCCTTCAGGACGTGCTAAAGAAAAGGTCCGTCACAAGAAGTTTCAAGACCAGGTTGTATCAAAGTATGATTATGCCAATGATTATGTACGGTAATGAAAGCCTCACCCTCAGAAGAACAGATGGACAGAAACTACTGGTTTTCGAACAAAAAATCCTCCGAAAAAGCTATGGTCCTGTGATAGATCCACAAACAAGAGAATGGAGAATTCAAAAGAAAAAAAAGATAACAAGAATTAAAATAGCTTTACGCACAGCTGGATATTATAAAAAGAAAAGAAGGTTGACCTGGGCTGGACATGTAGCAAGGATGAGCGAAGGGAGGATACCCCATGATGTGTTGCTGGAAGGGGACGACCACGGACAAGATGGAAAGACAATGTTGACAGAGACACCGAGGACATGAGACTAGAAGCAGGTGATTGGTCACAAGAGGCTCGCAACCGGGAACAATGGAGGAGGAGTGTAGAGCAGTACCTACTAAGGCCCAAGCCGCGAATATGTAAGTAAGTAATCAGATGAATGTGTAATGTAGTATAAAAGTCCCAAGATGCTACTGTATTTCGTTACGATGAACGTAGTGTTCAGTAAGGGACAAGTTACTCAGTAATAGTAAATTTGGTATGATTTTATACATTTTAATATGTCTTTGTTCTTCTAAGTACCGACGGAATATTCCATAAACATTTAAATATAATTTAACTCCTTTTGCATTCAGTTGTTATTTAATATTGTAGTTAACAAATCTGAAGATGGGCAGCTGGCCAGAAACCGCTCATTTAAGAAATATAGACGATCTAATGACTGACACTGAAGTATTTAATTCAAATCAGAATTACGGTAACTCTCTTGAGACACTTGCGTCTAGTTTTGATTATTATACGAGACTCATTCAATAGTTAAAGTGACAAATTGGCCTGGGGGAAAAACCGTTGGTAGGGCAAGTTTGGTACTTTTATGGCTTTAAGTTGGCATCACTGAGATGATTGCTGTTTTGTTTTGTTCATAAACTCAAGAATACATTTCACGATGGCGAGTCGGCTTGAAAGTTCATCTATTGAATGACATTGCGTTATTCCTTTTTAAATTGTTAACCAGTGAAAATACAATGTAGAATGTCTAAACTTTAAGGTTAATGTTGTACGAACCGATCAAATTTGTACAAGCGGGTAGAGCAATTCAGAACTGATCGCGACTCAATGACTGACGAACTACGGTCTGGCTGACCTTGTAAGGAGTCAAAAAAATGTTCAAATATTTGTAGAACGTATGGGACTTAACTACGGGGTCATCAGTCCCTAAGCTTACAAACTACCTATGAACTAGCTAAGACTAAGGACGGCACAAATATCCATGCCCGAGGGGGGATTCGAACCCCCGACCATAGTGGCCATGCAGACCGTGACTGGAGCGCCTCAGTCCACTCGGCCACCGCGACCGGCTGTAAGGAGTCAAGTTTTCCTCATTGTCATTTCCTGCATATTCCGTCCTCACAATCACATTCTACTCGCCAAGACGAATCCTTTGAACTCGATGGGGTACGGACATTTTCAATAATAATAATTACCGTTTGACACGTAAATTACGAGATCATGTCGCAAGTGCGACAAGATAATCAAGGCTGACGACGGCTGGCCAGAAAGCGCAGTTGGGCAGAGGTCCTCACAATAGGCCATCTTGGGCGGTCTTACATACAAAAGCAAGTTAAAAATTCTCCTTCCACTCTAGGATAACACGACGCTTTCGAAAACTCTTTGAAATCCGTTTAAAAAGAACCAAAAATAGTTTTTTTTTCTCATAAAGCATGTTTACTTGCAACTTGTTAGGACGCACGAGGATAGTGGATTCCAGAAGGCACTGATTATTTTGAGAGGAATACCTAAGCGAGACGTTAGCTGACTTACTATTGGCCAGCGAGCCATGCCGTGTTTTAAAACGCACGGTCCGATTGGTGGGCGGGTCACTGGCGGGGTAGCGCCTGCGTCCCCGAAAAATATACACAAGCGGAGCGGAAGAAATTAACGCAGAGACGTGCTCTGTGTGTGGGTCGCGCACTAGCGGTGCGACGTACTCACAGGGATTTTCAAAAATTTTAAAATTTCACACTTTTACTTTTATGCAAATTTTAAATATGGATGTTTATGCTTCATTTGGTGTTTGTTTTGTTGAAATATTTCCATTATTTACTATTTGAAATAAATATTTGAAAATAATCATACACTGACATTTGTGACAGTTTTGTCTTCCATCATTTAGCATATTGGCATTTTTCTGTGCAACTATGTAGTCTAGAAGGCTTTGGTTTCGTAAGTTGCGTACTAGAAGACTGTGGTTTCTTTTGTTTTGTAGAAAACTGACCGTTTCGTAAGTCGCCTACAATAGCGGCACATTGCAGTAATCTCTTTGAATTGTACATTTGTTTGTTTGACAACGGTTATCCACTAACCGTGTTTTAGTTTATGTGTTTCCTGTGATAGTTTTCATCATGACTTGGTGTTTTTTGATGCTGTACTTATGTTGGCTATTCTGAAAGACAAGAAGTTTTGGAATATCTTGGAACTCATAAAGGTTATAATACCACTAAAAGTGTGATGGATTTGGACCAACTGCGAACCATGAAGGCAGAAACTGCAAAGACAATATTTCAAAAGACGCCAGAACTGAGAAATGGTGAGGATAATGAAGGAGGAAGCGAGGACAACCATCCACAATGATTCTACCTTTTTTTTTCTTTTTTTTCTTTTTTCTTTTTTTTACTTATCAGTTGCTTGCATATTAATTTTTTCTTTAAACGCAATTTTCTCAAAATAACATTTTTCAATATAAATGGCCCTTTTTGAGAATCTTCTGAATCTAAATCAATGAATTATTTACCACATAACATAAATAGGTCACTGATGTTGTAACTATACTTTAGTAATATTTACTGTAAGAGTTAAAATTTAATAAATTATAAGATTGAAAATTTACACACAAAAAATATATATGTTTGGGGAAAAATCCAAAAATTTTCTCCAACTGTTATTTTAAAGTGATTGTAGAGCAATACAGTCACAAGACATGTGAGAACACGTGATGGAAACACCACATTTATGTACACAACAGTTCGTGAGAAAACTCGCAATTTACACTCCTGGCCATTAAAATTGCAACACCACGAAGATGACGTGTAACAGACGCGAAATTTAGCCGACAGGAAGAAGATACTATGATAAGCAAATGATTAGCTATTCAGAGCATTCTCACAAGGTTGGCGCCGGTCGCGGCATCTATAACGTGCTGACGTGAGGAAAGGTTTTCAACCGATTTCTCATACACAAACAGCAGTTGACCTGCGTTGCCTGGTGAAACGTTGTTGTGATGTCGAGTGTAAGGAGGAAAAATGCGTACCATCTCGTTTACGACTTTGATAAAGGTCCGATGGCGACACCTACAACGTGCTGACATGAGGAAAGTTCCCATCGATTTCTCATATACAAACAGCAGTTGACTGACGCCTGGTGAAACATAGTTGTGATGCCACGTGTAAGGAAGAGAAATGCCTACCATCACATTTCCGACTTTGATAAAGGTCTGATTGTAGCCTATCGCGATTGTGGTTTATCGTATCGCGACATTGTTGATCGCATTGGTCGCGATCCAATGACTGTTAGCAGAATATGGAATCGGTGGGTTTAGGAGGGCAATACGGAACGCCATGCTGGATCCTAAAGGCTTCGTATCACTAGCAGTCGAGATGACAGGCATCTTATCCGCATGGCTGTAATGGATCGTGCAGCCTCTTATCCGCATGGCTGTAACGGATCGCCGGCCGCGGTGGCCGCGGGGAATGAGGCGCTCCAGTCACGGTCTGCACGGCCACTACGGTCGGGGGTTCGAATCCCCCCTCGGGCATGGATATTTGTGCCGCCCTTAGTTGTAGGTAGTTCATAAGTAGTTTGTAAGTTTAGGGACTGATGACCCCGTAGTTAAGTCCCTTAAGCTTAACAAACATTTGAACATTTTGTAACGGATCGTGCAGCCACGTCTCGATCCCTGAGTCAACAGATGGGGACGTTTGCAAGACAGCAACCATCTGCACGAACAGTTCGACGATGTTTGCAGCAGCATGGACTAGCAGCTCGGAGACCATGGCTGCGGTTACCGTTGACGCTGCATCACAGACAGGAGCGTATGCGATGGTGTACGCAACGACGAGCCTGGGTGCACGAATGGAAAAAAAAAAAGTCATGTTTTCGGATGAATCCAGTTTCTGTTTACAGCATCATGATTGTCGCATCCGTGTTTGGCGATATCGCAGTGAACCCACATTGGAAGTGTGTATTCGTCATCACCATATTGGCGTATCACGCAGCGTGATGGTATGGGGTGCCATTGGTTACACGTCTCGGTCACCTCTTGTTCGCATCGACGGCACTTTGAACAGTGGCCGTTACTTTTCAGATGTGTTACGACCCGTGGCTCTACCCTTCATTCGATCCCTGCGAATCCTGTATTTCAGCAGGATAATGCACGACTGCATGTTGCAGGCCCTGTACGGGCCTTTCTGGATATGGAAAATGTTCGATGGCTGCCCTGGCCAGCACATTCGCCAGGTCTCTCGCCAATTGAAAACGTCTGGTCAATGGTGGCCGAGCAACTGGTTCGTCACAATACGCCAGTCACTACTCTTGATGAACTGTGGTGTCGTGTTGAAGCTGCATGGGCATCTGTATCTGTACACGCCATTCAAGCACTGTTTGACTCAATGCCCAGTAGAATTAAGGCCGTTATTACGGCCAGAGGTGGTTGTTCTGGGTACTGATTTCTCAGGATCTATGCACTCAAATTGTGTGAAAATGTAATCACATATCAGTTCTAGTGTAATATATTTGTAATATATTTGTTCAATGAATAATCGTTATCATATGCATTTCGTCTTGGAGTAGCACTTTTAATGGCCAGTAGTGTATATAGTCAATTTAACGTTATCGAGGTAGGGCGGTACGACGACCCTTAAATAAACGGTTTTTTTCTTCCTGTTCAATTTGTCTCTTTTATTTTTGAATGCCACTCGTAGTTGTGAACACTAAGTTGATGAGAATGGAAGTGTTGCTGCTGGGTAGGTTACGCTGTAGTGCTGCTAGACGCGTTGGCTCGACGGCGGCCGGCGTGCAATACCCTCTTTACGGCGACCCCGGCGGCTGAGATGGGGTGCCTGGCCTGGGCCGTATATCTTGCAGCCCTAGCCGCGACAACCCAGGCGTGCCACACTGTGTGCGGTATCCGGCCTTCCGCGCCAGACCGCTTCCTCGGAGCAGTGTGCCGGTCGATTAGGCAATCCGCCCTCAGTCCGGCACGGCCGCCGAACTGCGTGCGGACGCAATAAAAGCGCAGTTGGCAGCACTGGCGGCGCGATGGAGACGCCTGCCACTTAGCGAGCCCTGTAGCCCTGCCCAAATTAGCGGCCATAAAAATTTAATTATGCCAGCCTCGCAAATTGCTTTCCTCCTCGTAACGTCGCCGCCGCCGCGCCCGCCCCTTTAATTCGAGAGGACACTCGCCGTTTTACCGGGCCTGTTCCCCTCCTTTGCCCGCATCCTCTTTGTTTTCCTGCGAAACGTACTTCTCCTGATGTGCGCTACCTGACAGTTTGCTGGGATACATTGCCAGCGCTGGAAACATTGGATTATGAGCTGTAGAGGTAGGAAGCGCCGTACATAGCGAGGCACGTAGATGTGGCGTGAACGCTCGCTTTGAGACCAGGCGATATACAGTGTGTCCGCAAAGTCTCTGTTCAAATGTTTGTAATCCTATGAGACCAAACTACGCTGATCATTAGTCCCTAGTCTTGCAAACTACTAAAAAAATGAAAATTCATCGTAAAGATGGTTCAGGATCAGCAACTGATACTACAGTGAAAACAATTTATTTTGACGACACAGTTGCACTATTTAGTTCAAAAAATGTTCAAATGTTTGTAGAGCTTATGGGACTTAACTACGGGGTCATCAGTCCCTAAACTTACAAACTACTTATCAACTAGCTACAACTGAGGACGGCACAAATATCCATGCCCGAGGGAGGATTCGAATCCCCGACCGTAGTGGCCGTGCAGACCGTGACTGAAGCGCCGCAGTCCCCTCGGCCAGCGCGGCCGACGCACTATTTAGGACTTGGTAAATAGTTTCGGACAAAACCCAGATCATCCTCACGTCCTTCCTGAAGGAAGGTGTCTCTTTTTTTCAAACATTTAAGGTAAATTGTTTTCTTTTGGCACAAAACACCTTCTTCAACATCGGACTGTCATTTGAAAGTCGATCATTGACATGCATATACTAACAATCATTGTCACAGTACGTTAATATATATTAATCCCCTTTGAAGATAGGGATTCAGAAGAAACGTATCAGTTATGTCATGATTTTAGGTGTGTAAGTACTTATACATCAATTTTATTTCTATTACTCAGAAACATATGGATGGATTCACAATTAAATCGTCAAATCTAGCATATGATATTAGTGTTCTCATTTTTACTTCGTTGCAGAAGGACGGTTTGTTATGCCGAGACTAAGGATGTAATTCGTGTAAAATCAATGTTCCAACATTTGAACGATCTATTAGAGATGTAATACACTATTTTCTAAACCAAACGTAACCGAAAAAAAAATCAAGAACATCTGGGTTAATCGTCTATTTTCAAACCGTTGGCCTTATTCCAACCGTAATAATACACTGCATGAAGCAAATGACTGATAAAATATGTACGTTGTCCACTGTTAATACATAATTACGTTAAATTTAAAATCGGTTAAAATAGATGATGCATCCACAGGCTTCCAATGTGGAGGACTCAAGTCCTACTGACTTTGATTTTAATCCCAACGTGAAGGAACCACTTCGTTGCATTCGCTTCAGAACTGTTACAGAGATTCGACAGGCAGTAAACCGCTACATTCACACCATGAACAGAACATGCTCTGCTAACGGTATACTAAGCCTTACACATCGCTGGCAGCGGGTTCTACACAACGCTGGTGACTACTTTCAAGGATAGTAACACGTGCAAACGTGTAACGCTTTTGTATCGGTTGTGAATGAATAGTTGCCACTATTTAAGTTCCAAACCTCGTATGTTCGACCCGTTACGTTAAGGAACTGTCCTACGCCATTTCGTGAAACGATGTTTGCTAACGCCTCCTCCCCTTTCCCCCTCCCCTCCTACGCACCTCGACAGGTTCGTTTAAGCAGCTGCCAGCGAGCTACTGGCGCAAGCGCAGAGCTAAAATTAAGTTCAAGCAGCGACTTCACCCATGTCTGGCTACTTGCCGAGTGGCTGTTTGCTGTTTAAGCAGTAATCGCAAGCTACCAGATTCTAACCGGAAAAATCTTTCTGGTGCGCTCAAGTTGCCAGATCCGCGCATGCGCAGAACTGTCTTAGTTGTAGTGGGAAGGCGCTCCGCGTGATCCGTGTTTACGTTTCGTGATGGTTTCGTTTGTTTGCCTTCAGCTACAACTGTCTTGTCATATGAAAGCAAAACGGATTTCTGTGACTTGAAACTGTTAGGTGAATTTATTCAGAAAATCGCTGAAGGCTAAAACAATAATATGATAAAATTTCAGTTTTCTGATTTTATTTCCACGTTATTAGCAGAGACCAACCATTGAGTTGAACATGTAATTCACACCTAACAGGTCATTTTATATATTGTAGCTGTTAAAAAAATTGTGCGATGTACATGAGTTCCCTGGACTTAAAATATACTAAAGATTTCATTCAGTGAACAAAATTGACATGCTATATTAAAAATACATATTTTATATAATAACCACCAAGCGGAAATGTCTATTATTGTTGTAATATTGTTATTTGGACACACTGCTGATTATCGAGTATACATACAAGATCAAGAATTATTCGATTTGAAGAAGAGTAACGTTATTTTTGTCGGTTTTCTAAAAAAATGGTCTTTTTCCAGTAAACTACAATAAACTGTTCTTTGACACAGAGGTCTATTTATTTTTGTAATGTTTGTATAGTCTATGGGAGTTAACTGCGGGGTCATCAGTCCCTTCAATTTATTTGAAAGAAACAATATTCCAGACTGTTGCCTTGTTTAAACTGTTCCCTGTGTTTTAAAGAGCTCGTGTTTTATCTTATAATGCATATAGTGTTAACAGATTTCATATTCTGCTATAATAAAGAATTAAACATGAGGTTATACTTAAAGGAAATTGGTATTCTGAAAACCACAAAGAAAACCTTAATGTCAGGTACACCTACGATAATCTGGACATGTTGATATACTCTTAAAGGCGAATAATGATTTGATACGAAATTGATACTCTTAGTTTATCCTCGGATGTGTTGTTTTATGAAACAATGTAGGATCTATTAATGCTGCGTGTACGAATATTAGTAAATGTTTACTTGAAGGTTAATACGCAGGCGATTTAATCAGTAATTGAGAATAAAATAAATACCTATATTGACAGCTTAATAAGGAAAAAATGTTATCTTTTAGGCACCCACTCTCCACGTAACAATGATTCATATCTCTTTGATACATTGTCTAGGCTTCAATTTATGTCTTAATTTGTGTTTTTTACGTTTTCAATTTATACGCTGACATTCCTTGGCAAATTACTGGAACACACTGTCAACAAATCGTTCAGTGTTTTATCATTGTAAACATTTTCGTTACTTTATACGTATGATGTATTATGTGAAAAATTTTAATACCCTTATCATGGTTTCATTAAGTACACTAATAAAACCGAAAAATGAACCATTGTTGTTCTGCATAATTGCTTGGCATCACATAGGAATACCAAAATAATGAGGTTACAGTTCAGCTGTTCCACCGCTACCGCACGAGAATCCTACCACAATTGGGACGAAAAGCGTTCAAGCAGTGCAAGCTCCAAATACGTCACCGTAGCTGCGCATGCGCAGTAACGCCTACTTGGTCGCGCTTGAAAGAGCTTTCTGGCAGCTGCTTAAACGAACCTGACAATTAAAGTAAGCGGAATCAGTCGCTACGCGGGCGATGACGCACGAAACCGCCCGCTCGTCATAGTTAAACTCCTGGCTTCCCCGTGCGCGGTAGGCGATTTGCATCGGTTAAAACACTGCTGTGCACACCTGCGCGCGCGGAAGTTGTTGCACCTGCGAGCAAAACAAACGCCTGCCGCCGAGGCGCCGTATCCGCTTAAACAGGCGGACGCGCTGGTTAGCGGGGCCATTATGACCCCATTCGCCATTTATTTGCGCAACACGCCCCTCGCGATGAACCCAATTTCTGTTAGCTCGGCCGCGCGTACTGCCAACAGAATATCGGTCCGGCGCCACATTCGCCGTCGCAGAATCCGTTTCTCACATACCGCTCACTTCGACTCCCCACCACTGAGGTTTTTACTAGCTTTGCCGTCCCGCTGATGTTTGATCCCTCTCTCTCTCCCTCTCTCCCTCTCTCCCTCCCTCTGTCTCTCAATCGCTGTTGCTGTCGATGTTAATGTTGAATGGAGACCTCCGTTCAATTAACGACGCGCAGGTACAGTCGGGACTGTAGGTTTAAATCAGGGCAGTGGCGGACTAAGGCTGTCTGAGGCTCGATCCAGCGGCAAAACAAATGACGGCCCCCGTCCACCTGGAAATACATGTAAGGAAGGCGGACAACTTTTTCAAAACCCAATGCGGGACATTTCGAAGAGGTGAATGAGGACTGAGATCAAGTGACTCGTGGTGCCAGCTATTCTGAAACTAGGAAAGAAATTTAGGCAAGCAGAGTAGGCCTACTCTTTTACTTTTAAACTAACATATCTAACAAGAGTGACATTTTATTCTTAATTTTCAATCTTTATTTACAGTACATAAATATTTTCTCTTGCTCCTATTTTGTATGTTAGAATCTGACAATTTTTACATAGTCTTTCTGTTAAGTTTTTCCGAGTACTTTCGTTGTCTATTTTATTTGTTCCAGCTCTAACAATATCGTGCTCCACACATTCTGATTAAGTAGCTTACTCCGCCCTAGGAATTGTGTTTTGCGATAACCTCGAATTAAATTTGATAAAAACTACTTTTTAAAACCATTTGAACTTCTTTACTATAAGTTCATCCGATGAAGTGCAGAGTTTAATTACAGTTTTCAAAATGATAAGCCAAGATCGCACACTAACAATTCGTTAAATGACGACCGGTTTCGGTGCACTGTGTCACCATCATCTGGCCACATATACGTTATAATCTGGTCATCTTGTTAAAAAAATTGGGTATTAAATAAAAAGTGCACTATATAAAAAAATATACATAAGTTAAAAACATGACAGCTTACAACATACTGATAGCTCTGAAAATTCTCAAATTTAGTGGCCTATCCTGAAGGTAAAATGCGATTGAAGAAAGAAAAAGTGAAGGACCTGAAGAAAATTCTACTATACATTGAAAACACATACAAAAACTTTTATGAAGAATTAATCAATTAACATTCACAGCTCGGGAAAATTAAAATTACATCTTGACAGAAGCTATATTAAAATTAACCGCACAGTGTGTGTTCCATGCACGATTATTTTCTTATGAGTAATAAAATTGTAATTTACTCATTATTCATTAAATTTTTAGCAATAAAATGTGTTTTATGTCACTTTCCAAGAAAACATATTTTCGTAAACTCCATTATTTGTTAAAAGGGCGTAAATCCAATAGCTAAGGTTGTATTTCAGACGTACATTAATGAAAAATGTTTAAAAACTGTTTCAATGACAAAGTATAAGCCAAAACAAAATTTTAAGACCAAAAACAGAGGTCCAGTATCCAAGGTATTTGTGCGAAATAGTTTTTTTTGTCTCTCCTGTAAAATTATGATTTTTGGTGTTACGCCCATTTAACAAACAACAATTCATATATGGCTCGTGGAACACAGCATTGCCTTGGCCATGAAAATTCCGCCCGCTGTACCCCGACTAAGATATTCTTTCTCCCAAACAGAGGAGTAAGTCAGCATTTTTCCCCCCTTAAGTAACTGCATTTTCGATTGCGCATATACTACAGCCTAGTTCGCTGGCTGAGTAGATTAGCAACGCTCACTGGGTTTCATTCTCTGTGGGGACATATAGGGGCTTTTATAACCAGCGTATGACAAAATGCCAGATTTTTTGAAAATCAACAATGACCCAGATCAGGGGTCCCAAACAATAGGTCGATACGCACTAACGGGTTGCGAAATGTAGCCATCTAGGTTGCCGGGCGATTATAAATATATATATGAGGAAAATATCTGTTGTTTGTTGTGGTCTTCAATCCGCAGACTGGTTTCATGCGCCTCTCCTCGCTACCCCTTTTGAATCTACTTACTGTACTCGTCCCTCGTCTCCCTCTACGATTTTTACCCCACACATTTCCTTCTAATGCTAAGCTGACGATTTCTTCATGACTCAGAATGTGTCCCACCATCCTATCCTTTCTTTTACGATATGCCATAAACTCCTTTTCTCCACAATTCTGTTGAGCATCCCTCATTAGCTACGTGATCTACCCATCTAATCTCAGTCTTTAGCACTATATTCTTCTATCATCTTTTTATCTGAACTCCTTATCGTCCACGCTTCAGTCGCATACAATGCTACACTCCAGACAAATGCTTGAAGAAAGGACTTCCTAACGTTTAAATTAATCTTGGATGTTAACAAATTTCGCTTCTTCAGAAACGCTTTTCATCCCATAGCCATTCTGCATTTTATATCTACTTTACTTCGGCCATCAGAAGTTGTTCAAAAATGTTCAAATGTTTGTTAACCTTATGGGACTTAACTACGGGGTCATCAGTCCCTAAACTTACAAACTACTTATCAACTACCTTATACTAAGGACGGCACAAATATCCATTCCCGAGGAGGGATTCGAACCCCCGACCGTAGTGGCCGTGCAGACCTTGACTGGAGCGCCTCAGTCTCATCGGCCACCGCGGCCGGCATCAGATGTTGTCTTGCTACCCAAATAACAAAACTCATCTACCACCTTTATTGTCTCTTTACGTAATCTAATTCCTTCAAGCGTAGTCTGATTTTCTGACACTAGATTTCATTACCCTCGTTTTACTATTTTTAATGTTCATTTTATACCGTCCTTTCAAGGCACTGTCCGTTCCGTTTAATTGCTCCTCCAGGGCCTTTCTTGTCTCCGACTTATAAAAATATGAAAGTACATTTGAAGAGCAAAGTTTTATGTTCAAAAAAAATATACAGGGTGTTACAAAAAGGTACGGCCAAACTTTCAACTCACACACAAAGAAAGAAAATATGTTATGTGGGCATGTGTTCGGAAACGCTTAATTTTCATGTTAGAGCTCGTTTTATTACTTAGGTGGAAGAACACGAGGTCCAATCAAGACATCACCAACAATTCCTGCCCAAACGTTCACAGAAAATCTGTGTTGATGTCGTGATTGCACAATTGCGTGCGGATTCTCGTCAGCCCACACATGTTGATTGTGAAAATTTACAATTTTATCACGTAAATACTAAAATGAGCTCTAACATGAAGATTAAACGTTTCCGGACACACGTCCACATAACATATTCTCTTTCTTTGTGTGTGAGGAATGTTTCCTGAAAGTTTGGCAGTACCTTTTTGTAACACCCTGTATATAAAACCCGTTCCAAGCAACTAAGCAATGTGGCCAATAACGTCCTCAGAGTGATTAGGGGCCAACGTTGCTGTAGCATTCATTGGTAATTCCGACATGGAAACGTCGCGTCCTCTTCCACATGCGTGAAGTGTCACATGAGTAACCTTTCATTCATTTATTTTGTCTCTGAGAGATCGTACCTAAAGCCCTTTCTATACGGGACGTGCAACACGCACAAGAAAGTCGTTGTTAGCTGCAGCCGGCCGCGGTGGCCGAGGTGACTGAGGCGCTCCAGTCACGGTCAGCACGGCCACTACGGTCGGGGGTTCGAATCCCCCCTCGGGCATGGATATTTGTGCCGTCCTAGTTTGTAAGTAGTTCATAAGTAGTTTGTAAGTTTAGGGACTGATGACCCCGTAGTTAAGTCCCATAGACTTTACAAACATTTGAACATTTGTTAGCTGCAGCGCTCCTCGTGGTAGACCGTCAAACTACAAGGAAGCGTTTACACGGTACACGTTTGTTCAGTCGTCTGCTTCATGTGTCCACTTCGTCTGTTGTCAACTTAGAGCAAATGAATCGTCGAGTTAAGATCACTTTCCGACACTGTCGGATGTATCGTGATTATTGTAACGATTAAAGCAGTTATTTCTGCAGTTCATGTGAAACTACGTCGCTCACTTGTGTAAACGTCCGCATTATAAAAGGCGATTAAATACTTCCAGGCTGCGCGGTTTGAGGCGATTATGTATATCATGGTCAAGCTCAGGTGTCTATGAAACTCTGTCTATACATAGACCTTTCACTGATATAAAGCTTCACATAATGCTCACCGAAAACAAATATTTCACCTGTTAACTACAGCATTTTTCAGAAGAAATAGCAAATATTTTAGGAGATGATAATGAAGACGAATTGCAATAAAAATGCCATTGGTATCATTATCATAATCATTTGCCTCAAACATGATAAGTGCAGAACTTAACTTCCTCGAAAGCCCCTGTCGTCAGTTTTACTATACACGCACTCGGAGAATTACGAAGCTTCAGAGCAAGCTACGTAGAATAAACTTCGGTCACAGGTTCAAATGCCACAAAAAATACCTCGCTTACTCATCTGATACACTGTAACAGTGTTGATTTATTACTAAACAGAAAAATCCAATGTTAAATTTATTTATTTATTTTGATATTCGAGTCTATGTAACGAAAGTTGTATATTTGAAATGTTGTTGTGGCGGACGCAAGGTGCACTATTCTTGGTAGCACGTGATGAAAAGTGTGTTGGTATTTCTACGAATTTGTAGTGGAAGATGATTTCATGTCCTAGATGATTCTTCACCAGTGATGTTTATTAAATGTTGTTCCGATAACTCATAACATACATTCCTCCCACCATTCCCCCGTACCCATAACTGGTACCTCACGTTGTATAAAATACGTTGATATTGCGCGGATTAAGATACTGTATGGAGTACCACAAATGTTATGCATAGACCCACTATATTTTCATCTTGGTCTTTTACTATTAAATTGAGTTGTCCAAATCAACGTTACAATTTATATCACTTCCTCTTTGCAGAGACATTACTCGTCCATTCGGTCGTGAGTATCTATTCCCCGTCACAGTGCACCAGCGTAAACTGAACACACACAGACGGTCACAATATACCTGTGTTCGGCAGGAAAGCGATACGATAATGGAATTAGTTGAGCTTTTGCGTCAACTTCACAAAGCGGACGTCATGCAGCACTAGTGGTATTTTGGTGCAGGTTCCAAGAACAGTTGATTAGCTTTGCGTCTAACGCAGAATGATGCTGGCGGTAATCCGATTTAAGAATATTTCGGGCCGGCGCTGATGACGCTGGCGGGAATTGAATGCGGGGCTACTTAATGCGAGCCGGGCACCGTAATCAGAGTTGCGAAACCTAATTACGCCGGATGCACCATGAATAATGTACGCGGCGGGAATATCGCAGCGGCATGAAAAATAGAAACGCGCAGACGCCGGCTCATACGGCGACAGTAACGTCCGCTTCTGTCTCTGCTCTGTCACTCTGGATGTTGAAACATGTCTCCCCACTGCGAGGACATCCAGCGACGTTACGTAGTCTTTGAGACCGAACCTCTCTAGTGGACGAAGTCTTGTAATACCATACAGAACATCATTGGTAAAACACACTACTGGTCGCCTAAATTGCAACACCAAGAAGAAGCGGCGAATCACAGCTAGATTTATTTGGTAGATAACACGTTGTAAGTACAGAAGTATGATTTACATGTCATTAGCTGTCTATCGATACAAATTATTAGTAGGTACTGCCGTTTTTTATGCCTATAGTGTCACCGATATAATGGTTGATTGATATAAGCGGATTTTGAAGTTTCTTCTAAGTGATCTTTCTCTTAGTATTTTGTGGAAACTGAAAAGCGTCTTGTTCGCTGTTGCTAAACGGACATCTATTTCAATATGTTCTATTGTTTCTGCTAAAAGACTCCCTGAGTCTTTAAAAGTGAATCCATCTACAGTCAAAGGGCTTCTTTTCTTACCTATGACCAGGTATTCTGTCTTTTCTTCATTAATGTAATCCTGTTTTCTCCACAATTTTGTAATAATTTTGCATCATTCTGATTAATTCTGTTTTGGAACTGCTTATTAATGCTACATCATCTGGATAGGCAAGTCCAGTAATGTTACTGTTCTGTAGATAGATCCCTTGTGGGTTAGTTTTGGTAAATTCTCTATCGAACTTCTCTAGGACAAGGTTAAATAAAATAGGTGAAATGGTATCCCCTCGTCTCAGTCCAGTGTACACCTTAAAATTTTGTTTCTCCTACCGTTGTCTTTATGCAACATACAGTTTCGTCAATACACATTTTGACTAAACGGATTAATTTTGATGGCATTTCATATTCCTTCATTGTATTTAGAAGTGTCTGTGTATACTATCATAGGTTATTATTATTATTATTATTATTATTATTATTATTATTATTATTATTATTATTTTGCATTCGCTGTCTATCAGTACAAATTATTAGTACTTAACTGGCGTTCTTATGCTTGTAGGGTAATGATTGTATTTCATTGAGTAATTTTGCGAATGAACAGTGTGTAATCAATTCAATATCATGGACGAAGAAGTATTGAATTTTAGTGCCATGTATTTCAGTGTAAGAGATGATATCTGTATTATGTTAACTTTAAGCTCTGCGCAATGATATCTGTGAGCAGATATTATATTTTTAAACACGTGACTTCTAATTGGTAGTAAAGACAGCGTGTTATACACACCGATAGCGGTGTTCGCCACTTCACAGTTCACTCATAAAAGACGTGTTCCCGAAGAATTCCATTTAAATAATAAAGTCTGTCCGGGAGTAACCAACTTGAAGGTGGCGGAGGCTGTTACCGGTCTGTCTTTTCATAGTCGTTGTTTTATACAAATGTTCAAATGTTTGAAAATCTAAGGGACTTAGCTACGTTGGTCATCAGTCCTTTGGCTTAAAAACTACTTAAAACTAACTCAAAGTAACTTATGCGAAGGAAAACACAAACACCCATGACCGAGGGAGGACTCGAACCTCCGACGGCGAGCAGCCGTTCGCTCCGGAACGAGGCGCCTTAAAACGCTCGGCCACTCCACCTTGGCGTTGTTCAAAAATGTTCAAATGTTTGTAGAACTTATGGGACTTAACTACGGGGTCATCAGTCCCTAAGCTTACAAACTACTTACGAACTAGCTAAGACTAAGGACGGCACAAATATCCATGCCCGAGGGGGGATTCGAACCCCCGACCGCAGTGGCCTTGCAGACCGTGACTGGAGCGCCTCAGTCCCCTCGGCCACCGCGGCCGGCTTGGCGTTGTGGTTTTATTCATATGTATTTGTTTTGCTCAGTTTCTCTGGTTGTTTGGTTTTGGATATTATGTTTGACGTCTACTTCGTTATTTTATTTGTTGTTAAACATATCATTAGATGTACCGCAGATAAAATGTTTATCGCTTCAGATATTGTCAGGGAAGGGAAGGATTTCGAAAAAATATCAAAATGGTTGAAGATGTGATTGCACAGTGTTACAGCACAATAGCAAACATGGAAATTAAGTTTTAAAATTTTTGTTGTATCTCCTACTGTTTCGATGATGCTTTTTTGTTGTAGTTCTTGATGTGGTCTTCAGCCCGAAGACTGGTTTGATACAGTTCTCCACCCTATTGTATCTTGAGCAAGCGTCTTTATCTCCTCATAAGAACGGTAATCCACATCCAATTGAATCTGCTAACAGTATTTATCTCTTCGTCTCCCTCTGCATTTTTACCCCACACATTTCCCCCCGTTGCTAAATTTACGATTCCTTGATGTATAAGAATGTGTCGTACCAATCGATTCCATCTTTTAGTCAAGATATGTCGGAAATCCCTTTTTTTCCCAGTACTGTTTAGTAACTCCTCATTAGTTACGCAATCTACCCACATAATCCAAAAACGCCGGCGTTTTCTTGCGGGGGGGGGGGGGGGGGGTGGAGAGGTTCACCACTTCGCCGGTCGTACGGGCGCATATATAAAATACTTGCTGTAAACCCGGCGTTGCCTGGGTATTTATTTATTCTACTTCTCATAGACAATCTCCCCTTCCCTCCTCTCTCTGCATCCATCACTTTCTCTTCCATGTCTCTTTCGTTTTCATCTCCCGCCCTCTCGGCAAAGTTTTTTGCAAGGTACCCTCTGTCATGTACCATACAAACAACCCAGTGACCTTCCTCTTGGTTTCGTGAAGATCGGAATGAAACTGTAGATTTCGTCACTTTGTAGGAAAAGTATCCTCCGTCATGCACCTTAATTCTGTCGTATCGCAAAATACTTTCTTAGCTGACGTCTTCTACCTATAAACCACAAACCAGAAAAATTTCAGCTTCATATGTGTAGTAGTTGTAGAGATTTCGTATTTAGTCAGTGAATGAGTGAGTGCGTGCGTGAGTGACCTTTCGCTTTTATATAATAGTTACCTCGTGAATTATGTGTGCTACAAAAACATTATTTACCAGGTTCGTGGAGTGGAATACTAGGAAACTGCCTGCGAAATGTGCTGTAAATGGAGTTTGTAGTAAATACGTAGTGAGTTACAACCTCATGCTTATTAGGGCGAATTTTCATGCATTTCATTGTCTTTGGCGTCATGGCACCTGAACTATATATCGTAATACGATATTATTTCGAAGGTACAGTGGTGTATATGTAAAATGTCTACAAAATACGTCGCGAATAAAGTTAGTAGGAAAGACGTAATAAATCAAAACTTCATGCGTGAAGAGGCGGTTTTTCATGAACCTAATTGTTTATGACTCCGTATCTCATTAACTACGTGTCGTACGTTCAGTGGTATGTGTGTATACTGTCTGTAACATTTCTTGCGAATACAGTTAATGGTGTACGAGTAATATATTGTAACGTCATGCCAAATGCCGTAGTTTTACTGCATGAACGCCGAAAAAGTAGTAAGCGACAAACTTTCTTCCTTTCATCATTTTACTGGGGTTGTCAGCGAGAAAAAGTTTCCTAAAGATTTGAAATTATGTTTAAAGTTTGTTGCATGTCGCCTCCTCTCTCCTCCGCTCTCCTCAAATAGTGGACTGATAAAGTCACACTATCACGTGCCGCAAGACGGGGAAGTTTTCATTGTTTATGACGTCAAATCTCCCGAACTATCGGCCCTATCGCAAAATACTTTCTTAGCTGATGTCTTCTACCTAGAAGCTACATACCTGCAAAATTTCAGTTTTGGTGAAAATAGTTTTTGAGATTTAGTGTTTAGTCAGTCAGTGAGTGTGTGTGACTAAATGTCACATATTTTCACCAAGAGTAGCGAAATCGGCTAGTGACACTTGGGTAGTATTATTGCGACTCGAAAACGTCGGCCGTCTTCGACCGATGTCCGCCGTCGGCGGAAACTAGCACCTGCAGAAGCGGCGTGGCCTCGGCCTCAGGAAGACACGCAGCTGAGCTGTTGCAGACGGCAGCGCCCATTAGCGCCGGGCGCACAATGGCCGCCACAATCGGCCGAATTAGCGGTGACAAGCGCGCCTTTATCCCTCGCCCACCTGCCCCAATGAATAAATGAATCCATTAGCATCTCAACGAGGCGGCGACAGTCCGCCCTGCCTCACCTACCGCTACTGCTAAGCCGCGCTGCCCGCCGTCTGTCCGATCGCGTACTGCACGTTGTCGTCGTCAGGTAGGCCACACTTGCGCTAGTGGAAGTCGTGCAAGACAGACTGTCTCCGCATCGCACGTTGCACGGGTTGAGTGACAAGTCCGCTTTCGCCAGAGGAGGTTGCGTCTGACGCAATCAGCCTCCCGTCGAGGTCTGTTCCTTAGTACCGTGTAAAGGCATGGTGGGAACCATGGTGGACATCGGTGGCGCCTTTGACAGCCTGTGGTAGCCTTCGCTCTTCTCCTACCTCCGGGAGATGGAATTTCCGCCGGCCGCGGTGGCCGAGGGGACTGAGGCGCTCCAGTCACGGTCTGCGCGGCCACTGCGGTCGGGGGTTCGAATCCCCCCACGGGCATGGATGTTTGTGCCGTCCTTAGGATTAGCCAGTTCATAAGTGGTTTGTAAGTTTAGGGACTGATGACCCCGTAGTTAAGTCCCATAACCTATACAAACATTTGAACATGGAATTTCCAGGATGGTTGTCTTTGGCGCTACTGTGCAGAAATGGAGGTCTGGCTATCATCCCCTAGCGGGAGACTAAGCATAGCCATCACCAAGTGGTGTCCCCAGGGCTCTGTCTTGGGACCACTCTTCTGGGACCTAAATATGGCGCCTCTCCTTGGAGAGCTGCAACAACACCCAGACGCAACAGAGGTGATTCTTTAGTAATGAGGGAAGCACCAAACGAAAATTAGGAGCAATGCCTTCCGCTCCCCGTAGTGAAACGCCTCCTTCCACCAGCCCATACTTTCGCACTATGTTTTCGATGTGCTGCACTGAAAAGTGATGTTTTCAATGGATTTATGAGAAAGTATGTTTGATGAAAACATCATCAAATTATATTTAGAACATACTAGGTGCATGGCATTAAATAGAAAGCTGAATATGAAATCAGCATATCTTAAGAAATGAGTGATTGTAGAGTCCAGGATTGGGTCATCAAATGTTAAACAAAACCCCATGAACCACATGAAAATTCATAAAATTCACCCTCCTAAAACGTGAAGGCGCATTAATCGCTTATTGACGAATGTCTGTCAGCTGTGTTCCGAAACGCGTAATAAATAAAATAAAATAAATTTTTGACCAAGGCATTTTTAAGGATAAATGGAAAACACAATTTTGTGTGTGTTCCACGAATTTATTTTTGTTTACTTAACCGCTTTTCGGCTTATAAGGCCATCTCCAGAGTTTTGACTGCTCTTTGACACAGCACTCAAAACTCTGAAGATGGCCTTGGATTCCGAAAACCGGTTAAGTAAACAAAAATAAACTCTTACAACACACACAAAATTGTGTGCGTGTTTTTCATTTATTTGATTATGTTTTACCAAGATGCAATGAAAGAATCAGACAAAATACATTTTAAGAACTTTTTACATGACAACTTATTGCCGCTTGTCCTACATATGGAGTATTTCATCAACCAAGTGGAATTAAATAAACGTCACCCGAACATATCTGCTCACAGGGTCGACAGCTACAGCCCGTAAATAAAGTCCGGGAACAGTTTCAATTATTTATTGCACAAGAACCAAACATTGTACAGATATCATACACATTTCATATTGAATTAAAACCCTGAAAGTTTTTATTTTTTATTTTCAGTATTATTATTATTATTATTTTATGTATACCACCACAGCGTACTTTGGTAATTTGCTGATAGCGTTAGTTTAGTTGTTATAGCGGCCATGGAGCGGCCCCTGTTCTAAGGCAACACTCATGGCACAGTGGTCTACCGGGAAACACACGCAACAGGCATCAGTTTGAATGGCTTCATAGACAGTTTCTGTCGCAGGACACTCCACACTGACATTGGAGCCATTTCGAGTTCACGGGATGCACGAGGCACCGATTTCTTTGGACGCCTAATCTTTCGAATGCGCTCCACATTCACTTCACTCACACTAGGTCGTCCGCTTCTGTTTGCTGGGCAACCCGTCGTAACGAATTTGTTGGGCCAGTGGTGGCTTCTTATTGTACTTGGTTCTAAAAATCCGTTGAACAGCTATAGTACACTTGTTTTTGTCGAACTCCAGCGGTTAGAAAGCTCGCTCCGTACCTGAATTTGGATACCCCCCCCCCCTCCCAGACTGAGAGGCCTGGGCGAACCGCCCTCCCCCCCCCCCCCTACCTCCTTAGTCCGCCACTGTTGTGGAACGGAGTTCATCACATCACGATCTGGAACTGTTTCTTTATGTTTCAGGTTAAGTTTGAGGGAAGAGACATAGAAACCACTTGCCTTGTGTGTAAGCAGTCCGGCAGTAGCTGCAGGAAGCAGAAACCATCCGAATACATCAGACGCGAACAAAATTTTTCTACCCTCACTATTTCGAAAATAATCGCCATTACTGTAAATACATTTATCCCACTGCGAGACAAGATAGAGTACCTCTTCGTCCGAAGCAAATCGAGAGCCGCGGATGTCTATTTTAACGCATGTTATTATATTAAAGGACCCACGTAATTTTTTTACGATGTTCGTTTGGAGAAAACTTCTCCCGAAATCAAATCCTGCACACGCCTATAGACATATGTATGATATCTTTAGAATCATCTGCTTAATTACTGCATTGTTCTCCAGATTTGCGGCAAATTTTGAATTAATGCGAAGTTCTGAAAGTTAAAGGTATGTCTCAGTAATTATGGTATACACAAAATTATAGTAACTGAGTAAATAACTATATATATGAGTGCATGTTTTCGCGGCGATATCCATTAATAAAATCTTCTCGGGTTACAAGCCGCGTCATGTGGTTTACTACCCACGAGCTTTCGACAGAGAACTCCTCTGCCATTGTCAGTGGATGACTGTCAATTCGCGGCCGCTGCCGTGCTTATATAGCCGCGCCGCCGCCAGTGACGTCACTGGTGCTCAGTTCCGTGACCAGTGACGTCACTGGTGGCGGCGCGGCTATATAAGCACGGCAGCGCCCGCGAACTGACAGTCATCCACTTGACAATGGCAGAGGAGTTCTCTGTCGAAAGCTCGTGGGCAGTAAACCACATGACGCGGCTTGTGATACGAGAAGATTTCATTAATAAATAACTATACATTGGTAGCCCTTCTACTTTTACATAGGCCTACAAATACACAAAGTGTATCGAATACTTCATTAATCAAAACAAATAGATTCCCGAGGACTAAATCCGTTACAAGCCGGAATAAAACAGCTTGTGGTTTGTTGGAACAAGTGCATAAATGTCCAAGGCGATTATGTTGAAAAGTAGAAACAGCACAATGTTTATTTATTTATTTATTTTTAAGGGAAGTCGTACAGCCCAATTGATAAAATTTCACAGTTTTACTTTCATTCAAATTTTAAATATATATGTTTATCCTTCATTTGGTGTTGGTTTTGTTGAAATATTTCGATTATTTACTATTTAAATAAATATTTGAAAATAATCAAACTCTGACATTTGTGAGAATTTTGTTTTCCATCATTCCGCATATAAGCATTTTTCTGTGGAACTATGTGTGGTTTCTTTTGTTTTGTAGTTCTTGTTCACTAAATAATTGAATGTGAAGGTCAGTACAGCGTTGTGAAACGTCCTGTAGAAGCAACACCTGGGTAGGAAGAGCGGGGACTGGCCCGTTCGGTCGTGAGTTTACAGACAGACTTATCGCTGGCGCATTTCCCTCCATCCTGGATTCGCAGCTGTAATAATGCGCGCTCGGATGGTGGCTTTTGTGCCGGGAGCACAGGTGGGTCGGCGCGTCTTAGCGGCAGCAGAAGTTGCGCCGCGGCGTGCGGCTTAGGCGGGATTACGGCCGGCTAAAAGGCCCAGCGCTCTCCCCGGGGCTATATAGGCTGCCGGCTGGCCAGGTGCGAATGCGGGGGCCATTAAAAACACACCACTCACCAGCACCACCGGCAGGGTGGAATGCGCGCAAAATAACTTGGCCACAACCTGCGCATACGACGCGGGTGTGGGTGCGGGGGCTAGGTGCGAATGCGGTGGCAATTGAATATCCACCCTTCACAAACACGACAGTTTGCCCCTACGGGAGGGAACAGTGCGCGCAAAATAACTTGGCCAGAACCTACGCATATGGCCCGGATTGGATACGGACTTACTTTCACGAGTCCGGGTTACAAATTCAGAACTAAAATATTTCAGCCCAGTACTGGGACACGTTGATAGCATTTTCTCTTCAGAGCCATAAATCTTTGGTATTGCACGTAGACGGGCAATCAGAGCAGTCTGTTATGTGCTCCATAGTCTGTGTCTCTCCACATCCACAGGATACGTCTAGATTGTTAATGAATTCCCATTTCGCTAAGTTTGACTTGACGGGAGCCACACCGGTTCTAATTCTGTTCCACGACCTCCAGATTTTCCATTCCAGGTGAATTCCTGTTGGTGGTTCTTGTTTGAGAGGGAAATTTTCTGGCGGCTGAATTCTCACAGTGTTAAGAAAGCTTCTTCTGGATTTAAGTCGACTGACCAGAGATTCTGCTCCAAAAAGTGGATGTCTGTCATCGAGACTTTGAACTTTTCAATATATTCCAGTTCGCGTCGCCGTGTTGCGGGTGTTGCAGAACCTGCAGCTTTGTATAGTTCATGTAGAGGGGTGGGTTTCATGCAGCCTGTAATATTTCTGCAGGTTTCGTTTGAAGCAGTGTCGACTTGCTTGGCATGGACTGATGTGCACCACACAGGGGCTGCCGATTCTCCAGTGGAGAAACAGAGGGCTTGTGCTGTAGTTCTTAATGTTTTGGGCTTGCTCCCCATTTGCACCCACATAATTTCTTCAGGGAGCTCCCCCCCCTCTCTGCACCACCCAAAGACTTTTTTAATTTTATTAATTGTTTTATTTTTTATTTTTTAAACAAGTCGTCACTGGGAATATCAAGTAGTACACATGTAACAAATTTCAACGTAAATATAATTTGCCAAGCACAAGGGAACGGGACAATGGGTCGCCAACGTAATGCGGCCACTGAGAATGTGTACTGCTGTTACTGTGAGCGGTTTTAATGAAGCCGTGGCCAGCTTTGATGCTGCAGCTATTCTTACTGCTATGCTGAAGCACGGACAAAAATATACAGACGGGAAACCTCCGTAAGGGCTCGGTCACACGCTCAGGGGTGCGGGGAGAGAGGGTTACCAGCAGTTCCGTAAGATGTCCATAATGACGCTGCGGTCAGAAGCAGCCCTTTAAACTGGCCATAGCAGGCAGCAGGTAGTGGCTGACCCCACCACCACCTCCCCTGAAAAGCCGGCAAGCCTGACACAGCCGTGGCCTCGTGACAGGCGGCACGAGCTCTCCCCTCAGCCTCCCCTCCATGCTACCCTCTGACGTGCGAAAGGCACCCTCAGAATCGCCTCTAGTGTGGTCTACCGGTACTAAGCAAGGAACCGCCTGACACCTGCTAGCATCTTACAGAACTACGAGGGCAGCGTAGGACAGAGGATTAGGGGGGGCTTCTTCTTTGTATATATGTTTCTCTGTGGCTGAAGTTGAGCCGATTGTTCATATGCGGCGACCCGCTGCATAGCAGGTCAGCGGCGCTACCGAGTGGAATCTTATGAACAATAATAGTGTTATTTTAGTTCTGTTTATACACATGGAGTATCATGTTAATTAAACTGTAAAGACCTCTCTCTTTAGCTAGTAACATAGAAGCTGCTTGATTATTTTATGAGCTGATTATAAACACTCCATTCCCACCACGTTGCTCCTCTTCAACATTCAAATTAATGCCAGCCTACCCATATTATTTCTTGCACAATTGTTTTCGTAGTATAATTAATTAAATTATAAAAAATGTAAAAATAAGTCATAGATTAATAAATTCCTTAAGCTTCATTTTTTTTAAATGAGGTCCTCCCCAGAACCAAATCCTGGCTGTGCCACAGTAACCGTGCAAGAAATAAAAGGGGTGTTATGTCTTTTGTGTCGTACCCTGTATATCCATATTTATTTGCTGTAAATATAGATTTTTCACCAGGCAAAGATGCTGGCTTGGAATCCTGGTATTAATCTCAATAATGTTCAAATGTTTGTAGGGCTTATGGGACTTGACTACGGGGCCATCAGTCCCTAAACTTACAAACTACTTATGAACTAGCTAAGACTAAGGACGGCACAAATATCCATGCCCGAGGGGGGATTCGAACCCCCGACCGTAGTGGCCGTGCAGACCGTGACTGAAGCGCCTCAGTCTCCTCGGCCACCGCGGCCGACAATGGGTATTAATCCCCTAGGAAGTTTTATATCAGCGCACACTTCGCTGCAGACTGAAAATTTCATTTTTAAACCACCGCGGTTGGTCAGAGCGTTCGACACGTTTCTTTCAGTTGTTACATTCTGATGTCTGTGTGAAGTCACTCGGTGAAGCTGTGTATTCAGAACTCTGTATGAGGGATTTCTAGCCAATTTGAAATAAATATTAAAAATTGGCGATCAGATTGACGGCGGCAAAGACCAGGGCGTCAGCCACCTGGTGGACTTTGGCTTTAATTAGAACGGGCGCGCCCCCGTGGCGGCGCCGGCCTATTTAGCGAGGCGGCGGAGATATTAAAGACAGTGTCGGCGGCTTTTGACATTTAATTTCCAGCCTGCCGCCGCGCGCCAGATAATGAAAAACAATCCGCGGTTTAACGGCCGCCGCCGCCGCTGCTCACCTCTGACGGCTCGTCCCCGTCCCGGCCAGGCCAGAGGTCAGCGACCCCGTGCCCGCGCTGCCGGCCCAGTAATCCACGCCAAATACGCCAATTCACCAACTGTAAACACCAGGATCAACTCTAAACCAGTTTTTATGCGCCAGAAAGAACCGTAGAAAAAGTTTTGTAACTTTTATCTGCAAAGCAGGCCGAGTATCGCATAATCTTTTCCTTTGTTCAAGAAGCCGGCCGCGGTGGCCGAGGGGACTGAGGCGCACCAGTCACAGTCTGCACGGCCACTACGCTCGGGGGTTCGAATCCCCCCTCGGGCATCGATATTTGTGCCGTCCTTAGTATTAGCTAGTTCAAAAGTAGTTCGTAAGTTTAGGGACTGATGACCCCGTAGTTAAGTTCCATGTGCTCTACAAACATTTGAACATTTTTGGTACCTAGGTCTCCTAAACACTGACGTTGAATGTTTACATTGCATCAAGAACCGCGGTGGAGTAGCCGAACGTCCCAAGGCTCTTAGCTGCGGTGCCCGCCGCTGCTCGCTGTAAGAGGTTCGAATCCTCCCTCGGGCATGGGCGTATTAGCTGTCTTTAGTGTAGTTTAGTTTAGTTTGTAAGGCTAGGGACTGATGACCAGTGTAATTAAGGGGGACATACACGAAAAATAAGTACAAATATAACCTGTCACAAAATCCACAATTTTTGAGTTGCATAAATGAAATTATGTACAATGGTTGATGGTAGTTCAAAGCATCTACTGAAATTGTTTTTTTTTTTTTAATTTTAATTCAAAATTTTTGGAAGTTTTTGAGTTTATGAACTCCTAATTCAAATGTTCAAATATTTGTGTAGCTTATGGGACTTAACTACGGGGTCATCAGTCCCTAAACTTACAAACTACTTATGAACTAGCTAACACTAAGGACGGGGGGGGGGGATTCGAACCCCCGATCGTAGTGACCGTGCAGACCGTGACTGGCGCGCCGCAGTCCACTCGGCCACCGCGGCCGGCAACTCCTAATTCACAAAGGTACCATTCACTAACAATGTTTCTAGGAAACTATCTTGAATTTTTTTGCAGTATAATCTCAATCATTATATAAAGAAACCCACAGAATCATTTAAATTTGTTGATATTTAACGCAGTTTTAGCTTTAATTATTTTTAACTGAAAAAAGTATAGATAGAAATTGTACTTTCTTTATTCTCTATCTTGACATACATGAATGATATTAAATATTCACACTGTCTACAAGTTTCTTACATATAATTCAAAAGACATGCCAAAAATCACAGTCAAATCTTTTCTTGCTTTGGAGAAAAATGTACCTGAATATTGAAAACAGTAGTTCTGAGAAAATGCATTTTAAAGTTAAACATGCTTTTTTGTTGCCATTCCCACCTTCCAAAGCCTCCAGATCTGTAGTGAATGTTCCCATTTATTTCAAGACTTCCCTTGTGGTTTCTTGTTTGCCCTGCAAGGTCTTCAATGGATTTACTGGCCACAAGTATACGTGAGTGCCAATCCCCATCAGGATGTCACGACTGAAAACTCCGGGCTTGAAGCCCATTCTATAGAAGACTCTCATCCTCTCTGAGCTGCCTCATTAAAGACAATAACTGCATCATAAACTGAAATATTAACTACCTTGGATGAGAAAAATGTAGTTTTAGGGCAATGTTTTCAAATGAGGGCCTTCAGAGACTAATTAGGATTCTGCGTTTTGCCGTTAACACATTTTTTTGGGGGGGAGGGGGGTGGCTGTTATTCCACAGCCTTCTTGATGTAGTGGACATTCCCTGCATTGTGATTGCACAACATTGAAAATAAAACGCCACATAAACAGATAATACGAGAGAATTAAGAACAAGGAAGAAGGCCTGGCCCTGCGAAAGCCGTAAAAATTTATTATTTTTTCGCATTTAGAAGCGGAATTGGAACGTAATATTTGATAATTTAAATTTCAATACCTTGTACTAAATGAAGAGCCATTAAAAAAATCACAATTTTGTTCATTTTCGTGTACGTCCCCCCTTAAGTCCCATAGAGTTACAAAAATTTGATTTATTTTTTCTAGTTTTATTTCTTTATTATTATTTATTCATTTATTTATTTATTTTGTAATAAGAAAACAGGTTGTCCATAGATATCACTCAACCCATGCAAAAATGGAAACAACCAAACTTGATCAATGACAATGCAATGGAATGAGCAACAGTTCCCAGTAATAACACAAAGTAGGAAGTTCGCTGCTCGTGCTAACTGCAGTTTTTATTATACTGGTGTCGTATCTGTCCTTTCAGACATGTGCGAAAGGACAGACACCACACCAGTATAATAAGTATTTACACGCGAAGACGGCATTAGCTTCAATTACTTCACCGCAGATGCGCTCATAACTTCGACCTCGCACGGGAATCCGTAATGGCGAGTGTAAGAGGGCATTGACGATAGGGGCGCAGCAGTCATAGTGTACAACTTGACGAAGTGTGAGACAGATGGTAGGTGAGCACATGTAACCAAGTGGTTAAGGCAGCCGCTGGCCCGAAGCGGGAGACACGGGTTCGATTCCCGGCCCGGCTCACATTTTCACTTGTCGCCATAGTTTGTTTGTTTGTTTGTAATTATATGGGACCAAACTACGTTGGTCGTCAGTCCCTAGTCTTACAGACTACTTAAACTAAGTTAAACGAACCTAAGGCAACGCACACATCTATGCCCGAGGGAGGATTCGAATCTCCGACGCGGGAGGCCGCGCGATCCGTAACGTGGCGCTGCAGACCGTTCGGCTACTCCCGCGCGGCTGTCGCCATTGTTTAATTCCAATACCGTAATGCAGCCACTGTCAATCCTTTCTTTCCTAATCCTTCTTCCTTCCCCTAATTTATCGATAATCTGCAACTGCAGTTTTGCTATGTCTAGCACGTCAATTCCGAAGTTTAATAGTGTGAGGGGAAAATACTATTGATAGAGTTACAAAATGTTCAAATGTTTGTTAAGCTTAAGAGACTTAACTGCGGGATGATCAGTCCCTAAACTTACAAACTACTTATGAACTACCTTATACTAAAGACAGCAAAAATAAATAAATAAATAAAATAAAATGTTCAAATGTTTGTAGAGCTTATGGAACTTAACTACGGGGTCATCAGTCCCTAAACTTACAAAATACTTATGAACTAGCTAATACTAAGGACGGCACAAATATCCATGCCCGAGGGGGGATGCGAACCCCCGACCATAGTGGCTGTGCAGACCGTGACTGGCGCGCCGCAGTCCTCTCGGTCACCGCGGCCGGCACTAAAGACAGCAAAAACATCCATGCCCAAGGAGGGATTCGAACCCCCGACGGGGAACGGCCCCTCGCATCGTAGCAAAGCGCCTCAATGCGCTCGGCCGCTCCGCCACGGCACATACCTCACAAGTCATCTTCATGTCCTCAGACGACATGTCGACATTTTTCTGTGCCGTTTGATAATCTAAATATGACATTTGTGGCGGTAATTAGAGAGCGTTTTCCTGTACTTCAAGAAGTCATTTCATCTAAGTACACTGCATATATTAAGAGGCTAACACTGGACAGACATTTTAATTTTAAACTGCGTGACGTGGCAGAGAAGCAGTGTTTGTTTTGTAGAAAGGCTGTCTCTCTCTGGGAAGCCTAGCCGGACACGTGCTTGCTGCAGGCAGCAGGCAAAGGGAAGCTTTTAACAGACAATAGGAATTCACAGTGCCCGGGACTTCTGCATTTATAGCTGCTAAATCAAGAACATAAAGAGGATAAATTGTCCGGTTTCTTCCATCAGCTCCACTGCCTACTTGCGTGAACCTAGTCAACAATATATACTTTGTATGTAGTTTCACTGTAACGTCTTTGATATCGAGCCAGTCACAATTTGTGCATCTTTGTGTAAGGCACTGTGAATTATTACAATGTTTTTTAACTTTCTTGACACACTGTGAGAAGCATATCGTTGTTTTTCAAAGTATTCACAGTTCCGCGTGAGCTCTCTTCATTCAGTCAGGCACTTCTCTCGTAATTTTACTGTTCAAAAATGTTTGTAAATCTAAGGGACTTAACTACGTTGCTCATCAGTCCCTAAGCTTAAAAACTACTTACACTAACTTAAAAGTAACGTATGCTAAGGACAACCCAAACACCCTTGCCCGAAGGAGGATTCGAATCCTTGACGGCGAACGGGCTAAGCGCCTTAGTGCGTGCGGCTATTCTACCGCGGCCTAATTTTACTGTTCCAATGCAGTCTGTTTTTTCCCAGGATAATATGAGAGGTAAAAGTTGACACATGCACGGTTTTCCCTTTTTGTAGGTCTAGGTCTAAGAGCGTCTTTACTATAAAGTCACCAGGCAATTCATTATCTGCACAGATGTCATAGACATAGAAAATTGTATTCCTCATTTCTCTGATCGAAGGAGATCAACTTTTGTTCCGTCTTTCCCTTACAGAACAACAAGAAATGCATCAAATTCTTCTAACGGTAACGACATTCTTCATTCTCTGTGTGCATCTCCTTCCTGAATGTATTCGAGTACAAATTGATCAGAGATGTATCAGAATATACTTCACCGCGTGTGTTTCATTCAAGTTCTGTGCTGCAATTTGTATTGTACCATTGTCAGATTAAATACCGTCTACATCTTTCCTTCAGGTTCATTTCCCTCAGATTGGTCATATTTATTACATCTTCTAGACGATGAAACAATGACGACGAGACTTGCTACTCAAAACTGCTGTTTCTTTTATTTGTAAAAAACTTTATTCTGTCAGATACCTTGGACTTTACATCTCCAAGAATATATCAAGAATACATTACAATCAACAGCGCGAATGTTACTCATGGGGATGAAAATGAACCATTGGCGGTTCTAGGTGTTTATTATTTTTTCCCC
This sequence comes from Locusta migratoria, assembly GCA_026315105.1. NCBI lineage: Eukaryota > Metazoa > Arthropoda > Insecta > Orthoptera > Acrididae > Locusta > Locusta migratoria. The sequence goes on along the minus strand of CM048747.1, from coordinate 339,660,951 downwards.
ACACCTTTCTCACCGACAGCGCTAGCTTTTTTGATAAATGAAATAGACTAAGTTATAGTAAACGTGATAAGCCACCATTCACCTACTAAAACAAACAGAAGAGTGAGAGGTGATACAATTTTGGCATCGGTTAAAAATATCCCGTCGGCTGGTTTTTGTGTTACACTGTTCATAAACACATTTTCTGCTCACGCCTTCTGTCCCGTACATCTGCACCAATGTGCCTTCCATGAAGTCTTCTACAGAAATTGATGTTTGTACGTTGCTCCATTGCGCTGTGACACATCCTCTCACATTGACTACGTTCAGCTGATCGCAGTCTGTTTACATTGCCTGTCACATGCAGTGCATCAAGCGTATCGATTCTCCTCAAGTCTCTGAAGACCCATGCATAAGCACACACGCATGGGCCAGGTTGCCTTTCCGATATGACACCTTTCACCGAACTTTAAAGACACACCACGTATTTCCAAATGTGACGAAATGGGCTCATCGCAGCATTGAGGTACTCAAGGACAGCAAACGTTGTTTGAACACAGGCAGAAGAGTTTTACGCAGTTGGAACTTCGATGCCTATAAAGCTATATGACAGATTTTTCAGCTATATGAAAATTATGTTGAAAATACCGGAGAGGCTGTATTAGTATATAATAAACGTGCTCACAACGAAGTGTTTGCTGGGGGAAAAAAATCTGAACTTTATTTTCGGATCGCCCTCGTACAAGGACTGAAAATTAAACATACTTCAAAGCAATTTACGCGGAAAAACAGAATGCAGGCTGTGTAGAGCCTTATTGTAAAATTCGAGGTAATGCGGCGTTGTAATTGCCAAACATTAATCTGAAACTTTGACGCCGCGTCGTTACATTAAGAATTTAAATGGTGCCGCATCAGAGTTTTCGAGGAGGGGAAAATATTTTACTAGCTTCTAATTACAAAGTCTCTTAATTAACATGGCCTCCCACTTTGCGCTGCCCTAAGCTAGAATATTAGTTCTTATTAATACACTTTTAATAAGCCATTCCATTCGCGATTTAACAGAAATTCAATATTCGTAAGTGAGGTACGAAGTGCCCAACTTGGTGGTTTAATGGCACGATAATATTCCGAAAGTTTGGGCCGCGCGGCTGCGGCCTTAAAAGGCGAGATATTACGCCAACAGCCGGTGCTGGCTAATATGTAAATAACGGCCGGTGCCATCGTCGGCTGGCCCTTTCTCTCCCGCCCTACACTCGTATCACCAACCCTCCAACCCCCACCCCTCCACTCTTCTGCATATTTTACCGTCCCGAGGCTCCGCAGCTTTTACATCGTCGCTCGCAAAGTTGAAGAACAACGTATGATTTGTCAGATAACGCTCAAGAACTCTGTAGCATACACGAGCCGAATGTCTAAGTAGAGGGAAAATCTCTGCACGAAGGAGTGGTCAGACTCGCTGCGACATACAGCTATCAGCAAGTAGGCCTAAACCGACCCCGATTTAGAGTACTCTCTTCCGTTCTGATCACGACGTCCACAAATTACAGCATAATGTAGAATACATTGGTCAGAGATGCCTTCAGAAAGTGTTTATATTGCGTAATTGAGTTCTACAAAGTGTCCCCCATCCTCAGGTCTCAGCGGAGCGGCCGAGCGCATTCAGGCGCTGTTGTGATGCGCGAGGCCGTTCCCCGTCGTGGGTTCGAATGCCCCCTCGAGCATAGATGCCGTCTTTAGTATAAGCTAGTTCATAAGTAGTTTGTAAGTTTAGGGACTGTTGACCCCGCAGTTAAGTTCCATAAGCTTTACAAACATTTGAACATTTTTAAATCCCATCCTCAACCTCTTCAGTAGACAAAAAAAGAAAAAAAAAAGGTCTAATAAACTTAAATTCTAAAAAGACCCACTCGGTTAGCCGTGCGGTCTAACGCACCGCTTTCCGAGACGAGGAGGCGTACCGGCCCCGGTTCGAATCTGTCTGTAAATCTATCGGACCAAACTGCGTGGTAATCAGACCGTAGCTTACAAACTACTTAAACCTAGGTAAACTAACCTACGGACAAACACACACACACCCATTCCCCAGGGAGGACTCGAACCTCCACGGCGAGCAACCGCGCGCTCCCCAGCGAGGTGCTTTAGACCGCTCGGTTACTCCACCGCGCGTTTCGAATCTGCCCGGCAAATTAACGAAGGGGATCGGAGTGCTGGCCAGCCTGGATGTGGTTTTTAGGCGGTTTTCCACATCCCCCTAGGTGAATACCGGGCTGGTCCCCAATTCCTGCTCTAGTTCCACGACTCGCAAACATTTCGTAACACTTTACACTTTCACACACATCTCACACTATGCGTAGACATTTGAAGTACATATTTCCTTCCGGGGGGGGGGGGGGCATGGGGTGGCGGCAGGAAGGGCATCCGGCCACCCTGTAAATATTAACACACGCCAAATCCACGTTTAACACGGTGTCGACCCTGCATGTGTGGGAAAGGGCCAAGAGAGACAGACGGACAAACTGAGATTCTAAAATGCATACCTCAAGAGCTGTGAACAGTCGTTGAATAGAAGAGATGTTTCACAATATCGAATGATATGCGCGGATATTGCGTGTTGCGCAACAGAGAGAATTAGTTCGTGATATGGAAGGGCAATCCGTCATTGCCATGCACACAATGTGCCGTCGTTATGTGTATTCGTGGAACGAAGCTGGCCAAAACGGTCCTGTCGGTCCGTTGCTACCTCATTCATTCAGCGATGTCAGATCCGCATCGCAGTGGCTTGGTTTTTTCCGTTACGATCACCGATTTATCCTGAAGGACAATCAGCAGTCCAACAGGCAGGTTCAAAATATGCTCGATGTCTTCTACGAGACACACTGAAGATGCTTGCATGTCGACTCCCTAATGAATAATCTACCAGATTACCACAGTATTATAATAAAAATAACTAATTTCCAACAATGTGGTGTGATGTAAAATATATACTTAAAATGTCACATATTGATTTCGTTCACATGATTGAACATGATCAGCGCAGATTTAGAGTACGGAAGACTCATGTACCCCGCAGGAAACATTTACCAGTCAAATCCACAAAACATATAAATAAAAAGGCATCTTCCGTGCATGTTAGAAGTTTAAATTTCTTTAAACTTTGATTTTAAACTAGTAACATGCAATGGAGAGATCTTTTTATTTATATGTTTTATGGGTTTGACTGTTAAATGTCTTTTGCGGTGTACATGGAAATTCAGGACTCGAAAGCTGCATTGATCATGTTCAGTCATGTGAACGAAAACTGTATGCGACATTTTAAATAAATATTATATTTCCACCAAGCTGGAAATTTGTTATTTTCATGCTGAAGCTGCTTGTGCGAAACAATCACACGAAAGAATAACTCCAGTATGAAGACATGGCTGTTCGACCTTCATACAGCGTATAATATGTATAAATGCAAATATTTCTTGTGGCGGCCTTGGACATTATACAGAGCAACGTTATGTATGTATGTTTTTTTTTTTTTTTTGTTTTTTTTGTCATTTGGAAGCTTTTAAATAGCTATCAGAAGTCGTATGTTTTCAGGTAAGGTAGTACCACCACATACGCGTAGTGTTATGGTGCCTACATTGCGCGAAATCAGGGGCAACGGTGTTTTACAGGCGCGATCGCGAGGAATCACATAAAGCAGAGGTGCCCATTCCCACCCTCAATGACTCACCCTCCTCTCTCAAACTGCGACCAACCCCCCCCCCCCCCCGATATATTAAGTCCTGTTTTGCCATTTAATATTGAAATTAAATATGTTTTATTTCTCGCATTGCAAATTGTTTTATAAACTCCCCCCTCCCGGCTGGCCAAAAGTGCTAATTTTTCACCCCCTACTCCCACCAGAAATTTCAATGGCGCAGTCTGCGTCATGTCCGCCCCCTTTTGGGCACCACTGACGTAAATACTATGGATGTCCTTACGCCAGGTGTCGGCGACGTGCGGCCCAGGTATGTCAAAACGAAAGATATCGGGTTGCAGCGTTTCTGTTTCACTACAAGTAAAGGAACTACAGCACTAGTCTCTGTACATATTTCGGTAGCACATGTTTACATGTATATAGTGGTGCATCCAGGATTTTGTTCGGAGGAGTGTGATGTTGAGTGTCTCTTGGCTCAAACAGCTCCTAATTAAAACTTCCTGGCAGATTAAAATTGTGTACCGGAACCGGGACTCGAACCTGGGACCTTTGCCTTTCGCGGACAAGCGCTGTACCGACTGAGCTACCAGGTTCGAGTCCCGGTTCCGGCACACAATTTTAATCTGCCAGAAGTTTCATATCAGTGCACACTCCGCTGCAGAGTGAAAGTTTCATTCTAGATCCTGATTTGTCAAGGGAAAGGGAAAAAAGCGGGAGATATGGATGTTTCGTATAACAGTATATTCAGAAGATACCTTAAAAAGAAAGAAAAAGCAACAAATTTTGGAGTAATCAAGTGTAGTCCTGTTGGGGTTGCAGCGCCAAAGGTACCCCTTCCCCTAGCTTCGTCACTGTAGTTATACATATTACACCCCTTATAACGCCAGTAAGCGTGCCTGCTCTGAAATTCTAATCGCGTGCATCTCTTGTCGTTGCAAACTCGTGCTGCAAATTTCACCCCATTTGGATGCTTCCTTCAGGATACTGCATTTTTAGTGCCCATCAGTGCTTAATGCGAGAATGACACACGACCTGAAAATGAGCCGAGTAACTTTTCCTTTACTCCGGCGTCGTCGGAAAGGGATACGGGGGACTCTTAGAGAAGAAATTACTAGCCGGACCGGTATAACAACTCGCTCCGACTTGTATGACTTGAGGCTGCGGTGGAACTCGACAGCGAGTGACAGAGAAATGCGGTGGCAGTTAGCGGTGGCAGACAGGGGAGCCAACCACGCGCCGCGTAGCCTGTATGAGCGCCGCTGGCAGCAGACACAATGGCCGCTGGAGTAGGGGGGGGAGGGGGCGCGCTTAATTGGGAACGACGCCCGCGGCTCCCTCCCCCCACTCTGTCATCGCGTCACTCACACCCCCACCCACCTACGGACACACTTTTTTTGCTCCCCCCCTGCGGTCTGAATGAAGCCTCTTTCCCCGGCAGCGGGCTGCTTGTAAGCACGAATTCCATTACCGCTCACTCGAGACGCCGGGCACGTCCCACTGTGGCCCTGATTATCTGCGCCCGCTTTTGCACACACACAGCCGGCGCGACAAACCGAACGGGCAAAAAGTGGATCCGTGTGTCGCCGGGCTGCCTGCCTTCCAGGCGGAGACTGCGGCGCCGAGCGGTGTCGTGTCGCTGTCGTGTGTTCCGCGTGTTACGTGGGGTATTTTAGCATTACGTGCTGAGGGCTAGGTGGCGCAGTGGCTAAGAAAACACTCAGGAGACATGAGACCGTATCTGATATTCTGTGGTAGCCGTATGACTTTATTTGTATTAGTATTGCCTGTGGTCGAAAATCGACCAATTGTGTTTTCAATGGTCACTGGGGGTAAAATTTTACCTATCATATCGGCGGCCTCGCGTGATTATGTTGGCAACATCAACAACACAATAGAAAATCTTTGCCCATTTGTTCGAACCACGTACAATGACTCGATTAGTATGTCGTACAGACCATGAAGTAAACAAATAAAGCTGTTACTGCTTTATGGTTGACAGGTTCTTGTATGTACCTTCGTCCTCTCAGTAAAAATAATTTCCCTCGTAAAGCGAAGATTCCATGAGAAAATATCAGCGTTGTCAAGCGATTGGTTAAAATGAAGACTCACAGGATTCTCACTATTCAGCAACTGTTGCCGACATTATCATAGGAGGCCGCTGGGATATTTGGTAAAATTTAACCGGCACTGGGAGGTATGAAACGGTATCTTTTACGTGTTAAGGAAAATGCCTGACACAATAACAACAAATAAAACCGGAAGTGTATACTTCTCAAGACATTTTCGAATTACCTAATATCTGAAATGGAACTAGAATTTCGGTGTTCGTATATTTATATAACGCCAAGAAATAATGTTATTTCGATACTGCGATATTCAGAATCCCAGAGCTGACAACATGTCGACTTAGTAGTTCCACCTGTGCATCGTTACATGCCTCTCCCGGCTCATCATCATTTATATTGGCATTCTCGACTTCGTAGTTCCACCCGAGCACCGCTAGATGCCTCTCCCGGTGCAACATCCTTTATATCGGCATTCATATGAAAACATCCATTTCCTTTAACCACTCTTACTCACTGCGAAAATGAAGCATTTGAACGGCACAAGAAAGTGAGTTGGGAGCACTCCATGTTTCGATATTCACTTATTTTAATGCGTTATTTTAATACTGCAGATGCGCTGCATTACAGCGTCTTTGGTCGAGGCGAATAGCCAATCAGTGAGCTGATTGTTGGAGAATGTAGAACTTCATCCAAGCTGTAGATAGGAAAATTTCTACTTCCTTTCACCACTTTTAATGGCTAAATTCACACATAATATTTATATTCGTGAAATCTACGACAAACAATCTTTCGAATTACGTAACTTTCATTGGCCTTCTTGTACGAATAAATTAGTAATCTGTACCACAATTTTCGTGTTAGCATATTTACATAATGATTATCCTTGGTGGGATGAGAATAGAATTCCTCAGATTTAAATTAAAATATCATACTTCCAGCGGTCACAGGTCCCTTTACATTGTCCTAACCTCACTTATGTGTAATAATTCAGAGCCACCATCTTCGTTTACTTCTAACAGATTTATTACACCTAAGTGAGGCTATGACAATATAAGGGACATGTGACCACTGGAGATAGGATATTTTAATTGTTTACATTGAACCTCATTGAACAATTGTACAAAGTCATATTCTGATGTAGTACTTACTCACTTTCCGTGTCCGGGTGAGAACATCTAAACAGAGGTCGGCAAGTAATCTTACATGGGGCCACAAGTAAAATCTCATATTCCTTATTTATTTTCTTTTTACTTATTATTCACAAAATAATGTGAAACACAACAGACAGGCATATTTATATTCCAAAATCCAGAAGAAGTAATAGTCTTCACAATTTATTTAATTTTAATTTTGACTCTCAAACTAATATCAAATACAATAGACGTGAAATAGAAATGTATGACAAAAAAAAAGACATGTTATTTTGCAAAGTATTTTGCTTTCGTTCGTTGGGAGCACAGAATGGTGTTTAAATTGATTTGCCGTGACCGCTTAAATAGAGGTATCAGAGATTGTCAGAGTTGGTATGAAGTCGATTTATACTAGTAGAATTTCCTTGTTCATCAAATAAAGTTATTGTGTTGGATTCGTGTGTATAGAACTTTTATGCGGATCACCTGACAGCGTGCTCCGTTCTGACGACGCTCTTCAGTGCACTCCCCGGCGATGCACATTGTGACAACTATTTTTAAAATCAACCTTTAATAATCATTAAGGGTTCTAATTATTCATCAGTTAATTGTAAAATTCTAGAATAATATAAGGGCGAGTCTCATATAAATTGTAATCAACAGAAAAAAAGGTTTTCTTTTAATAATTTGAGTATGCAACTTATACTTTCAAAATATTTTTGGCGGTCCAGTTTTTGCCGACCGCTGATCTAAATTGTCTTCTTCTAAAACTCTTTAGCTTTAATGGCCTTGTCATTGCATAAACGTAACTATGTAAATAACTTCCATCCTTGGATATAGAGTAAATGTTCATTAGTCTGTTTGTTTCCGCATTCGCATTAGTCGTCTTCAGAATAGCACCACTTATTCTGATGTAGTGTTTTGTATTGTCTCTTGTAAACATTGCAACAGGTCAACCTAGCTTTTAATGAATTTCAAACAACAGTCACGGTAAGGCCTAAGGCAAAATGTCTTCCTCAGATTTGCTGCTGACATGGTATTGGTGGCAGAAAAAGAGAAAACAGCAAATAATATGGTTCGGATTCCACGTTAAGTTGTAGGTTCCCTTTCACCAGATGGATAACTGGGGTAGGCTAGGGACACGCAAGTCGCCGAAGTGGCGTCCAATTGAAAAACTTGCACCAGGCCAATGAGCCACATAGAAATAATTATTAGCTATAAAAGTAAAGTAATTTTGTAGAGATTTTAGCTAGTGAAATAATCACTTGCCGAGTACGTATTGTTGTGGGGTATTTTGCATACCTAATTTTAAATTGAAACTGTACGAAAGCATTTATGTAGAATTTTGTATAACAATATTTTAATGTCTCAATAGTAAATGAAGTAGTAAAATAACCTTCAGCTTTATTAATGTAGTTAGAAAGTATCTTTTTACCCCACTTGGATTTACAAGTGTACAATCGGTGTAACTGCATGTGTTTCACAGTTGCATAGCAAGAATTGCATTTTCGAGTGTGCAGAAAGTATCTTAGAATTTGATTACTGAGAAAGCAGGAAATAATTATTAGTACAGATTTCCATTATTGTCAACAGTTAAAGTTATCATTTTTATTTTCTGAATGAGTTTCATTTCAAATTAGTCAGATGCGTTAATAATAAACAAGAAATAAGTGTCAGATACGTTAATTAAAAATAAATTAGTAATGTTGAAGTATGCAAAGACAATGAATTTGATCAGAAACATTTCTAATGTAATCATCGTCTTATTTTATACTGAAAGTCTTGGTAGAGGTATGCAACCGTCATGATAAAGTTTATTTAAATGATTCTAAAATTTCGCAAAAGTGGTATTCATTTAATTGGGTATTTGATTAAAATGATGAAGATTAGACCTATTTATTTTGACTTTGCATCTAGGATAAATAAGGCAACAGTTCCGACTGTGAACTTTCATATTAATCACATGATAATGTACCATAGAATCTTTATTTTATAAAATATACATATAATCTTTATTTTATATAAATATTATCTTAATCACAATTGATGTTTATTCTTGTTTGGCAATACATCTCAACAGTATTTTAAATGATAAATTTGAATGCATCAAAGGTCAATATATATTACATCGGTATGTAATTCCAAATTACGTAAAATTATATATATCAAAATATTTAATATTTTAATTGTAAATTGCATATAATTTTGTATATATTTATTGTCTGTATGTGTATCTTAATGACAGGTTAACAGATGATGGGTTAAGCCCGAAACATATTCTGTTTTGACAATAAATAATCAACTAACATCATCTAAGTGATTATTCAAGCAAACTCTAAGCAATTTTAGAATCATTTAAATAAATGTAATCATCGCCAGGAATGTGCAGAGACAATAATCACAGTAGTGTGGTCTTTGAGAGTAAAAGTACATCTTGTGTATTTTCTTTAAATTAAACAGCGGCCACTGCTGATCCATCGTGACAAGTAGATAGCAGACAAGTGTCATTGTCAACAAATAATACAATTCCTTTAGACAACATTGTATCATTATACCAAAGGTATTAAACATAAGGAGAAGCATTGAATTAAAATTTATACAGTGGCTGGGATTCGAACGTGGAACCTCCTACTTACTAGGTAGGTGCTTTAGACCACTCAGCTAACACCGTAATGTAGCCAAATCAACTACACGGACTGTCTTAAAACATTTCACAGGGAACATGAGGCAGAATTAAAGTATATGGTGTGGTGGGAGACGTGCTTTAAGACAGCCCATGTAGTTGCTTTGGCTACAATGCGGTGTCAGCTGAGTGGCCTACATCACCTAGTAAGTACGAGATCCCAGGTTCGAATCCCGGCCACTGCATAAATTTTAATTCAGTGCCTCTCCTTATGTTTAATACCTTTGGTATAATGAGACAAAGTTTCATTATTATTAGCCCTGTATTTGACGACACACAAGTTTCAACATATCTCAGTTTCTTTGTCTCTTCAGTTTGATATAGGCGCATTTAGCAGATTAATGAATGTGTGTCAGTGGTAAACAGGCCTCCTCGCCGCCAGGCTACCTGCTAGCGCCGTCTACGCGGCGTCGTCGCCGCCAGGTGTGACTGGGCCGGGCGGCGGGCCTTTTTAATATTCGGGTGCGCGCCCCTCCAAATTGCGCCATAAAATGTTTATGCCCAAAGTTGGCGGCGGCAAGTTGGCGGCACGGCAGGGCGCCATTACGCAGGTCGTCCGCCACTGGATCACGGTACAGGCCGCGTGTCTAACAGCGCGCGCACTAGCCGCCGGCGATGGCGTGGGCGCTGTTCTAGGCAACAGCCAGCTGTTGTTAAACAAATTACTAAAAGTGTTTACCTGTCCGGGACTCGAACACACAACATCTGCCTTTCGCGGGAAAGTGTTCTACGCCGACTGAGCTACCTGTGCAATCCTCATGACCCGTCCTTCCAGCTTTAGTTCACGAGTACCTCGACTCCTACCTAGCTATCTTCCAAAAGTAATCATGTAAACCGTTATTTGTAATGTCGTGGAATGGTGGGGCTCAGATGGTGCAGGTGGCAACGCTGAGTGGCGGCCACGGTGTAAAACTGACGAACGGAGTCCTCGGTGTTATCAGTATGTTGCTCGTTTCGTTCTGCCACGATCAACACAAATGATGCAAAGATTACATGTCATAGTCGGGTTTGGAGGCTATCTGATCGTTTTATAATTTTCAAAATGAAATGCCAAGATCGCACATTAATAATTTATTCACTGACGACCGGTTTCGGTGAACTGTGTCAGTATCATCTGGTCACATACATATTACAAGCTGGTCATCTTATTAAAAATTGGGTATAAAATAACAAGTGCAACTTTGATCTTAGTAACCATATAAATAATACACAAGTGAAAAACATGACAGGTTACAAAATACTGTAAGCTGTCATGTTTTTAACTTGTGTAATTTTTATATAGTGTCTAAGTGCAATGTTGCACTTGTTATTTTATACCCAATTTTTAACAAGATGACCAGCTTGTAATATGTATGTGACTAGATGATACTGACACAGTTCACCGAAACCGGTCGTCAGTGAATAAATTATTAATTTGCGATCTTGACATTTCATTTTGAAAATTACAAATGTTGCGTTATGTCAGTGATATCTCAGACTTCCGAAGAGGCCAATTAAAATGAAACGTGTCCGCAAGAACAGACACCATTGGTTGACATTAACGGCCGTAAATTTATGAACGCGATATATTGAAACATCTCGACCGTTTCAGGGGATATTTCAAATTCAAAGTTCAGTGGCAAAGTTGAAAATTTGTGCTCGACCAGCATTCGAACCCGGATTTCGACTTAACTAATAAATAAATAAAATAAAATCCGTTAAAATTCATTTCCACACTAAATCAGTCAAATCTAAGGGATATAATTTTTAATTTACATTTAGCCTTATATTTGCACACCGTCTATAAAATATATCCCGGGCAGAGTTAAGAATTAAGTCGTAATAAAATCGATACCTCATGTGTGATGAGCCGGTTTTTCATCATTTTATTGTTTATGAACTCATATATCATGAACTATGTGTTGTACTAATTTTGAAGGCATATTCAGTGATGTGTGCGTATACAGACTGTAAAATATATTAAGAATAGAATTAATAATTTATAAGTAGTACATTGTAACGTCACCCATAATGCTGTAGTTTTACTGTATGAACAGCGGAGAAGCAGTAAGCGATAGACTTCTTCCATCAGTTCTGTTGTGGATGCCATAAAAAAATTGTGTGTAAAGTCTGTTGCAAGTAGTTAATTTCTTTTATTCTCAAGCAGGGGATGAATAGAGTTTCGTTATTCGTGCGTCCCCTGTTAGATCAATTTTGATTCTTTAACACGTCATACCTCCTGTAGTATGGGTCGTGTGTTGTTTGGTCCCCCAATTCAGTTGTTCCCTGACATTAAAGAGTATTTGCAGTATGTTTAGTGGAAATCGGTCTATTGGTTTAAGAGAAGACGTGGAACATTACACTATGATGTTTCAGTTTTTCACGAATTTCTTTGTTCTTAATGTCATATCTTTTGAAATATGTGCTGTAGTTGTTTCTTAACCTCAGGGCGATTGTTGTGTGATAGTAAGGGTCATGTCTACTGAATTTAGTCGTATTCGGTCCATTAGTTCAGGAGAAGTGGAACACACAGAAACACACACACACACACACACACAATCATACATACACACACATATATATGCACATACATATAGGCATCCCCTCCAAATAAAATGTATTTACTTTTCAAGGTCAATGAAACTTATATGACTCGAAAAGCACTTTGCCATACACGTGGAAAATATAAAAATTATTTATGTACATAGTGGTAAAAGGAAGTAAATGCTTTCATATTTGTAATTCTGAAATTATCTTCTCCACTGCTCATTAATAACCTGCAGTATTGATACGTGAACATCAAAAATTCAAGTGCTACCAACTTTTGAACTGCTACCGATTCGATACTCTGGTAGAAATTGTACACGGAACTAACAGCATTTCGTGAACTCTTATTTTAGGGACTTTCATGTTTAAATGATTCATTTCCGGCAACACACGCATATAGGGCAATTACAATGCTAAAATATTGCTAAATCGATTATGTCAGCAGTGTCAATCGAAACAGCGTAGCAATGAAGTTTTTTAAATACCGTGTTTATTTGCATGGAGGATTTTCTCTTCTCTTGAGACCTTTACTTCAAAATTTGACGTAGGGTCATATTTTGGTAGTTTCTCAATTTTGAATACTTAAGACAGGAAGTGTTGTCCACTCGATAGAGAGAGAGAGAGAGAGAGAGAGAGAGAGAGAGAGAGAGAGAGAGAGAGAGAGAGAGAGATGTAAGTTAAACTACACATTGAGTGGTAGGAGGTGTTGATAAGAGACGAGAGATGGTTAGAGAAAGAAGGAAGAGAGAAGGGGAGGCGTAGAAGGGGAAACTCAGATGGACAGAGAGAGGGAAGGAAGGGTTTATGAACATAATGCATAAAAGGGTCAAATAGAAATCCGTCGTATTTTTAATAAATGATTTTCTGATAAATATTTTTATAACCATCTTTTGAATGGGCATAGCCACATCAATGCGAACACGGTATTGATCTGATGTATTTTCTCGCTATAATTCTTTTATTTCCTTTCATTTTACATCATGGTGGCGAGGTTTAGTTACTTTCTTTCAATTTATATACTAACCAGAAGACATTTTGATGGTGGAGGAAACTACCAGCGGTCGTATAACAATTATTTATTTAATTGCGCAACCGGTATCTGTGTAAAATTACACCATCTTCACGCACCCGTTGTGCAACTGTCAGTATTAACACATTTGGAAAGGGTGGCCTTTAATACCGGTAGCAGTAAATTTCTTAATCCCTTCATGTCAAAAACCAACGACAACTGGATTTTTTACATGAAAGCATTAAAACATTTATTGCTTCCGGTATTAACGTCCAACCTTTTCAAATGTGCTAATACTGGCAGTTGCACAATGAACGCCTGAAGATGGTGTCATTGTAACACGGAAACCGCTGGCGCAATCAAATAAATAATTGAAACTTCCTGGCAGATTAAAATTGTGTGGCGGAACCGGGACTCGAACCTGGGACCTTTGCCTTTCGCGGGCAAAGGTCCCAGGTCCGAGTCTCGTTTCCGACAGACAAGTTTAATCTGCCAGGAAGTTTCATATCAGCGCACATTCCGCTGCAGAGTGAAAGTTTCATCTTGGAAATAAATAATTGTTATACAGCTGCTGAAAATTGTACCACCATCAAATTTATCAGTTGTTGTTAAAAAAAATCGATTATGGAGAGAAGAGTAGTCGCTTCCTTTGGAAATGTAGAATACACATTGTATTTAACTCGAATCCTGTGCTCTCTGATACACGCAGAATTGAGAATGTACGAATGTAGAGTGATAAAGGGCTGTAAGGTGCGTTCGGAATTTTTGATGCAGAACGCCCGCGTTCAGCCGGCGTCTGCCCGCAGTTAAATTTCTGGGGCGATTTTCTCCGCGAAGTTCCCCCTGCGCGGCGGCGACCCTCGGCGGAGGAATGCCCCCAGGGCGGCGTAATTGGTTGGCTCGCTCGGGCGGCTCCCGACGCCGGCCGAGCGGAGCCGAGCGCAGCCGAACTCGGTGATTTGTGGAGCGGCGCGGGCATAACTCTCGGGCCGATATTCTTGTGGGGCACGTACGCCGCGCGCCAGGATATATCAAGTGCCACTTCGGATTTAACACAGATTTGATTTCCTCTCACAAATAGTTTTACATAAATCAGCGGGCCCCTGCCCGGCCGAACCCCGCCTATTAAAGCGAGATACGGCGCCGGCTTCCGCTGCAGTCCGCTACCTTGAGAGCAAAGCGACGGTGCGCCTGTTAAGGCGGCTACACGCAAGACGATCAACGATATGCGAGGAACCGCTGCCCAAGCTACTCTGCAGTAAATTGTGCTACATTAACACAATGTTGATCACAGCATTGCCTCATGCCGTGCGTATGTGCGGCAATAAAACTGAAGATAACGCTACTTGGGTGGTTTCCTTTTCTTTTTCTTCACTGTTATTTCACTTTTTTATTCTTCATACCAAAGGTGGACTGACAACAGTAAATTACTTACAATGAGACCACATAGGTATCGGATTTTGTAATTTCTTTATATTTATGGTATGCGAAGTTCAGAAGTTAAATAACAATTAGCAAAATCCAATCGACGCAACACTCAAAAATACTCGAGAAAATCGACTTTTAAGTTTCACAAGTACACGTAAGGACAAATAATTAAAACAGTTACAGTATCTGCCGGTGTAGCTGAGTTGAGCCGGGCGCCGTGGCTCAGCGCGCCCGGTCAGAGGGCTGTAATAAAAAAAGCTGAGCCAAAGAACACGTAAAACCAAAACGAACGATCACGATCAGCGTCCGCAAGGACAAGAACTACCCGTAGAGCAAATATATGAAATTAAAATAAAAGTTGGAAGCGGTCTTGCCTCCCAACCATACTGTCGCTGGTTCGAATCCCGCTTTGACAGATATTTTTTTCGTTGTTTTCGAAGTCAATTGTATGAAACATTTTGGTATTTCTAATTCTACGTGTTGTGTCAGTTTTTGTTTATGTGTATGCAGACGATTTGAACACCTTGCCGCTACCTAAAACGATGGTTGAGTAGGTTAACTGCTTGGAAAGCCATTAGTAGCCATGGAGATGACTTTCCAAAATCAGCGTCGTAGCTCTTCACAAACTGAACAATCAAAGACTACCGTCGTCAACTAATAGTGAAGCCAATACTGTATAAAACGTAACTTATGTCTTTTGTTTGAAACCATCGTTATGTTATAAAATATAAAAAATTGCCGATAAACAGTAATGCACGGTTTTTGATAAAAATTACCATTAGATATTAAAATTGTGTAAGGATTCGAACTGCCGCCCCTAGGGTTGTAAGGCTAGAATGCTACCATCTTATCTACAAAGATAGATGCTGCAATTGTTTTAAGTATTGGTACTTACGTGTACTTGCAAAATTTCAAAGCAGAGTTTCTGGAAAATTTTGACAGTTGCGTCAAATGATTTTTTCTGATTGTTATTTGCTTTGTGAACTTCATGTACCACAAATATAAAAAAATTCTAAAATCCTGTACTTATGTGGTCTCCTTGTTAGAGCAGTAATAAAATATACATACACTGTTCTACCAATTACTTAAAAATTTAAGTTGTTCAAGTACTATCACTTGACAGTAGCATTTATAAAAAAAAAAATCACTTTACTGAGAAGAACAGTTCTTTATTAACTTCAAATACCTTTCATGAAGTGTCCTTAACCTTAACTTTGCACACTGTTCTTCTCAAAGTCATTTTTACCAGTCTTATCAGTTTGGTGGGAATTCCTGCCTCTTGCATTGCCTTCCACAGTTGATCCCTTTAGATGCTGTCGTAAGATTGTTTGAAATCTAGGAACATATGGTGGATATCGATGTTATAACATTTTTCTAGGATCTTTCTGATAGTAAAAATGTGATATGTAGTGGAATTATTACCTATGTAATCACACTGGTAGACTTCCATGTGCTCATGTTCTTAGTCGCCCACCCTTTATTTTACCTCATACCTCTATACTATACAGAGCAGTGGAATTCCTCTATAATTTTTTATCAAAGGCATTTGAAGTTAATGAAAGACTGCGGCAGGATGATGTGCTGTCCCCTATCCTGCTTAATGTCGGCTTAGAGAGAGTAATGCGAAAGACACAAAGCAACAACCGTGGGGGAACACTGTTTAATAGAGTGACGCAGCAGCTAACATATGTAGACGATTCTGACTTGTTATCGGGAGGAAACAGAGCCCTACACGGACTGCAGTGCCTTTAGTAGTTTAGTACACAGGAACGATACGTAAAGTGGATACTTGTAGAAAAAATGTTTCAGAGTGGACATGGAATGGGAAAGATTTCTAAGGACACGAAAATTACGCGGAAACGATACAGCAAAAAACCGCGTAATTGGCGATTTTTTGGAAAAAATTAGGCTACTTTCACTAAATATTGTGTATTTGTCCGCATAAAAAAGTTATAAATCTGAGAACGAAACTTTGCCAATATTCATAACTGATTCTTGTTGATTGTCAAAATTACATTATGACTTCGTTTCCCTCAAGCTTGAGATCGTGTACAAACATAAAAAGACAGTTCATTTCTGGTTTAGTGAACAATCTTGTCACTGAAAAGCAGCAGAGTAACTGACAGAATAAATCTGAATATGGTGATAAACATGCCAAAATTGGCAACAAAACACCGACATCGGCAAGGAACACGCCAAAATTGTCAATAAAGAGTGAAGTAGCAAAAACACCATATCTGACAAAAAATATTCTTAACTTGCCAAAAACACGTAATTTGGCAAAATATATATCTAATTTGACAAAAGATGGACCAAAACTGGAAACAGAAGAAAAAGATATAAAAAGATGAGTGAAATTCTGGCAAAAAAGCTATTTGGCATAAACATCGTGAAATTGGGAAAGATACGACTGAATTTGTTTAAAAATGACAAATTTAAATTAACGTAATACTAAAATGGAGAAATGATAACACCAGTATTGACAAAAAACCAGCAACATTACAAAAAAAATGAAATTTGTCTGAAAATAGCACCAAATATGGAAAAAATAGTACGAAATAGTCAAAAGGTGCAAAAGAATTTCCCAAAAATATAATAATGAATTGGTCAAAAAATCCAGAGAAATCTGCACAAATTTGCTATCGAAATTGGAAAACTAACACCGAACTCTGCAAAGAAATAAAACCTAATTTGGTAAAAATTGAAAACGAAGCAGGCAAATAAAATAAAATAAAAATGAAATCTCTTTAAAAAAGGTTTATATCCACAAAATAAAACTTGTTTTTCTGCTTCTATACATTGCAATTCTTTCGAGGAGAAGAGTAACAAGTTTTTTAAGGTACTTATAAAGGTACTTATAAAGTAGAGCATTTCATTTTAGACGTAGAACAAGAACAGTTGATAAAGACGGTTGTTGGAGAAAATTTTTTTGGAAAAGATGTGGAATAGAAGAGTTGTGGATTTAGTTATTACGTTGAAAGTACCAGAAATTGGACTACGCAAATCAAGAGTATTCCACACTTCGTACTTTTCGCGTTTATTTTTTATTTTATTTTATTTATTTTACTTAGTCAGCTGATATATTCACATCACTTCTTTAAATGTTCAGTTTGGATGGCCACTTCAAATGCGAATTTTGCATCTGTTTTCTACTCTCTACCCCCTTCCACGTGGCTCCCAAAACCGTAAACTGATTTCCCATTTCCTCCTTTAGTCGGTCATGTAATAACTCAGAAATCTATTCAGTAAATCCGTTTCAATTGAAGTGATTATCCCCTCCCACAATCTATTTTAGTATTCATGTTAACACACTCGTTTTTGAAACGAGCTTGCATCGTTGTTATGAATTTTCGGTGACTATGACAGAGTGCCTTTTCCTGCACTAAAGGGAAAATATACTGAGCATGAATCTGTCTACATTTAATATTTAAGTAAAGAGAAAGAGTGACGTGCTAAGTGAAGCACTAGGTTTCCAGACGTCATATTCTGTAACTTCGAAATAGGACGGCGAAAAACAACTATCTATATTCCCCACCCCTGAATGAACCCCTTTTTTCCCTTATCTTTGTACTCTTTACGCGAAATGAACGTGTCTTAACCAAAATAAAAATTAAAAAGGAATTTTCTAACATTTTATTTAAAAATATATACGTCAAGTCTTTATATAAGGAAGTAGGTAGGACACGTAAAAAACCGCATTACGAATAGTTATGTTTAGTTTTGTGTTTACTTTTCGAATAATTATTGTTAAATCAGAAATTATGCATATAATAGGTTAATTGGCTGTAGTATATTTTACTACGTTGTTTGAAAATTAATCTGTTCCGAGTATTCATCAGGGTAAATGTATGAAAAGAAAACAACAAAATAAAAACATAGTTCGGTCTTGAAGTGCAAAACTCTTACAATCTCAGTAGCCACGTGCGACAGACCGCTGGAATAGGAAAAGAAAAGGATGCTGCTGACAACGTGTCACGCGCTATTAGTTGGGTCACGTGCCTACAAAAAATTTCATTTCCAATGTCCGTAATAGAAACCCATCGGGAACCAGCGTTGTTTCAATTAGGGGAACGTTTTTACTTGTGCTTCACTCCCACATCACGAATCCTGGATGGAAACACGTGCTTCAACTTACCTGACTGATGGCAGGCTGTCCGAAGAAAATCTGATACAGTTACGCGTCTAATATAGCACGAGGCAGCTTTTTGGAACAGCGAAATCTGGCTTCGTCAGGTCTCTGTTATTTCACGGCAAACGCGACCGAGACAATTTCATTACACGCTGTCCAGCACATGGTAAGTGCTTATCGTCATAACTGAAGCCATCACCACCAATTGGACTCGAATGGATGCCGTAACTTTTTTTTTTTAAATTATCCACAACATGATCACCTATAATATGATCATTTCAATACGCTAAACATATTACGAAATTACCGTTGGTTATCAACGTAGTTTATTCATTTTCTTCATTCCAGAAATTGATTATACAAAAACGAATTAAAAGGCACGGTATTATAAAACTTTAGTACTATAATCTTCATTCAAGATTTTCTACAAAATCTGTCTAAATGAAGCGTAATAGATCGATCCAACCAGAAACGTCCATAAAAAAATATTTAAAAAAAAATCTGAACCTCTCAGTCCACTGATAAACTGAAACGACAGATTAACTTAAAATATAAACAAACCGTGTCACACGAAGCCACGTGAGACATTCCCAAAATGGAGTCTAGCAGGAGATCCAAAGAAAAGTATTACAGGTTTGAGATTAACGAGCAATTAACGACAAGGATTTTGAGACTGTATACAAGCTCAGTGGGTGTTTATACGGATTAAGAAATTGTCGTACTCAAAGGATATAACAATATTAAAAGTTATCTAATAATCGATCGCCTTGATAGTCTTAAGGAAAATTCGGAAATTCTAAATATATGTGACAGAACCCGGATTTGACCCTAGTTGCTCCGGAATGCGACTGTAGTGTTATTGTACTACACTACTAATCCCGGTACAAGATAACCGAAACGTAACGAAGAAGTATGAATTCGAAACTAATGATGGTTTGCCTCGTATAAGTCAAATGTGTGTGACAGAACCCGGATTTTATCCTCGCTGCTCCGGAATGCGACTGTAGTGTATTGTACTACACTACTATTCCAGGTACAAGATAACCGAAACGTAGCGAAGAAGTATGAATTTGAAACTAATGATGGTTTGCCTCGTATAAGTCACAAAAAGTTTGACTTTAAAAAAAGATATACACAGAGAAAAAGCCTATTTTCGGATATAACAGCATAATTTTTACATTTCTTATAAAAAAAAAAAAATCTGTAAGATTATTTCTTACTTCATTGATTCTGACTTTCCTGTTTTATTCCGAAAGTATGAGTTAACTTGTCTTCAGTTTCGAGCTAAAGGCTGCAAATAGAGATGGAAAATGCAGCTACTACCTACCCTCGCGAGCAATACGGAGTATCATTTCAAATGTTGTAAGGCTTTGCATGCGGAAACCAGAGAGAACGTTCTCGGTTCCTCAAAGAGGTTTATGCAGATTGGAAATGAATATTAAATTTCATGGTGGCGGCTTTAATTCTAGAACCCACCCCACCACGGCCACATTTCGTGTCATGGTCCGGACAAAGACTGAAGCTCCGCTCTACAAAGTTGCAGTGCGCTTCCGTTAGCACAGAACAAAATCAGATGCACACCTTAGTAAGCACCGAACTTTCTTCTACAACACGAAGGTGATCTTCCGAAAGATATTCATTATCCGTTTCTTGAGCTGACATCGGTTGATCGAAGAGTTTCAGTAACTACTAAGTCTCTCGTATGAGTACTCAGACTTTGCAGAGGCAGCAGAGAAAGTGTCGGAGAGATTATGGTATCGGCCATTAAGTGAACGGATCGTGGATATAAAGCGGTGTAACGGAACGGGTATTTCCAGAAGACGAAATGCGCGGCGCACAAAACGCTTTGCAACGCAAACTTGAGTGTTAAGAAGCTAACTTTAAAAAAGTACGATCTAAGGAGATTACCCTAGAACTACGTCAACATTGAACTTAGGGAGTAATAATTATATGGTGCACCACGAACTAGTTCTCAAGAGTTTGTGACTAATTTATGGAAATATTAATTCCGAATAAAATACTGTTTCAATTATCGTTTACGCCACGGTGTGATTTCCCATTAAAATAGTCAACTATTGATTGAGGTTAGAAATTAGTAATCTCCCACAATAAATAAAATGTACAGCCCAGTTGTAAATTCGATTAAGAGTATAACATTTTGATAAGAATGCAGGCACTATGTCATTTTACCCAGTCTTCGTAAAAAGTGTACACTTTCTAGCTTATGTAAACTTATGATAATGAATAGTCCGCAACTGAAATGTTGAATTCATGTTTACAACAAATCCAGGATTCCAATCCGGATCTTCTGGTAATAAGGCAGATGCGTTTACCGATTGCGTCACCAAGCTATGTTTATAGCTGCACTGAACACCGTAATAGATTTCACTTCATGAGTTTGAATTCCGGTCTTGGTACAAATTTTAATTCTATCGTTCTGCATATTTGCATCGTCATAGATAAAGACTAGATCTAACATGTTAATAATCTATTTAGCCCTTTCAGTCTCACATTATGAAATCAGCTTTGGAAAAATTAAAATTCGGTGTTTTCTGTATTGATACAGTGCAGAAGACGTCAAAATATATCTTTTAAAATTCTTGGTCGAACTACTGATTACTTATATCATGCACAACACGGAAGTTTGTATCTCGATATTTTATTACTTGGACGCTGTTTCGTTTTTAGTTAACACTGGCAAATCAATAATGCTAGCATAATCTTCGCCACAGCACCAAAGACAAGACAATTCATTGCTGGGGGAAGAAAAAGGGAACTACACTCATGCTCCACTCTCAGTCACATACAGACGGCAACGCAACACAACCTCCAAGATGGACAGTTTAATGCCTCTTAATTGGCTACACGCCGTACCAAGGCGCAAAATGTCGTACTACAAGCTTATTGTTCATCAACAAAATGCAACTTTAAGGATTGATGCACAAAATACCTTTAATACGTTGTTGTGCAGGAACAACAACGGGACTGAAAGAGTAAAGAAATGTTTAGGGTATGTTCCGGTGGCTAACGTAAGTTTCTTTAATGTTTTGTCATAACTTTCTAAATTTTATCGTATATTCTGTAGACCTCTTAATAGTTACAACAGATAGAGAGGTATTCTTCGAAGAGTCCAGTGCATATAATAAACAATCTACATTAGCGAAGGGGGCTGAAGATATTGTGTTGAATAGGCATCGGACACATTCTTATTTAAGAGTTACTGGAAACGGTAACAGGCTGTGAATCGTAGCCTTCTGTCGGTATTGAACAGTGGTAACGCAAAAAAAAAAGGGAAGATAAAAGGATAGCGAATCCCGCTCATTTTGTTGTCCACCTACAAACTCTCAACGTTTCTATCTAACGCACGTCACCACCAAACAAACACTAATATCCACAGTGCTTTGTCAGCAGTGTCTGATCGCCATTACAGAGTAACTTTGTAGCGTTCGTATTACTCATAGAAAGCAAACTGTCAACCATCCAGTAGCTGACAATATTGTAGGTAGCTGTATAGATTAACTAATATGTAGGAGTTAAAAATTGGTCACTATATTACGTGACTAATATGGCTTCACCAACGGCGATAAAATCTCAAACGATTTGCAGGGCTCAACTAAGACATGCTACTCTTGAAATAGCGAAAATATTGTTTCATGTTGTTGTCACAACATGTAAATCCTGTACAATCTCTCTCGCGGAATACGCAACCCTATCACCGTCTTCTATTTTCATCCGTTCTAAACTAGCTCTGTTATTTATTTATTTATTTTTGTCTCTTCTGATAGACTATATTTATTGATGCGTTATGCTTCGACTTCTCTACATATCCTAGAAGAATAGTTTGAAGTTACAAAGAGTTTCTTCATGTGACTATCCCAAGAATTTTAACCACATTATTGTGACTGTAAGTCACTACGAGCTCCTCTGAATTCAACAGTAAATAACGATATGTTTGTTCACTTGGATAAATATGAAGGTTTTTAGCTTTTATATATCCAATAACTGTTTACATCTCTCAAACAGCGTCGGTTCATCATTTTTACCTCCAGATTTCTTTTTCAGTGAAATTCAGTCTTTCCTCTTGCAGGTGTTCCTGTTTGAAGGACTCAGCTTTCATCGCGTACACATGTAACTTGCTGTCAAAACACAATTTCCTGTTCTCACTTTCAATTTAGAAGCTTTTTTTTTTCTTAAATATTTCGAAGCGTTTTCTCATCTCCTTTTCGCGGTTCCCATTCATCAGGGAATATAATACGCGGAAGTAAAACGCGCAAACTTTTTTTTTCTTTTTTTCCGGGAGACTGTAAGAACATAGCCGGCAGCCTTTCTGGCGCTTAATCACGACGCCATTGTAGCGAGTTGGCTGGAAAGTTATTCACTGGCAGAATTTTTCGCTTACTTAAATCCGGCCCTTAACAGAGTTAAAAGCTGTTTATTCGTTGGCTCCATTGCGCGGTGTGTATTTCATCTAAATGCGGCACTCGGCTCAAGCCGATAAACAAGCTATCACTTTGAGCGTCTGCGGCCCCCGCTGCTGTTAATTCTTTCCCGGACTGGGCACCTGCAGAATTCGATTTGCCGGGCACAACCGCGGCGCCTTCAGGGAGAACGAGGAGCTGCCTGCTAAATGGATTCCTGGCCCCAGAGGCTTACGTTTAACTGCCCTCGGCCTTAGCCGCGGCGAGGAACTGCCGCCTCTAATGAAACATTATTATTTTAACAGCCGACACTGCTCTGGGTTTTTCTCCCCTGGTTATTTTGGTGATTAAAAGATGCATCTCGATTGTGCCTCATGTAAAATAGTAATAAAGTTAAAACTAGTTGCAATAATAGTTGTTTACAAAACTTTTGACCGCGGTTTCGCCATATATAAATCCGTCTTCTTCAGAAATACATGTATACCTATAGACAATGTGACATCATAAATTAAAAATTCATAATCGTTATGCCTGAAATATGAGTCATACCAAGCCTATTGTCTAAAACATTGTGAAATACAAATCACAATAAAACTGTTACTTCCTATACTTGCATATCACAGGAATGGGGCCTCCCTATGGTCTAGGGAATGTGGTTTAGACTGAAAGATGTGTCAGCGCATCTGCAGACATTCACACTTACTGATTTGAAGCAAGGAGCGTGCATACCAGGACCGGTGATTTGTGGAGTATTTATGTAGATGTACATAAAGTTCTACCTCGGACTGGGGTGTCTGTGTGTTGTCCTTAGTAAAAGTTAGTTTAAGCAGTTTGACTGTCTGGAGACCGATGACTACAGCAGATATATATTTATTAATTGTTTGTAAATCTAAGGGCCATCAGTCCCTACCCTTGCAAACTGCTTACACTAACTTAAAGTAACTTATGCTAAGGACAACACAAACACCCATGCCCGAGGGAGGACTCGAACCTCCGACGGCGAACGGCCGCGCTCACCGCAGCAAGGCGTTTTATTGTGCATGGCTATTGTGCCGCAGCTGACTATAGCAGTTTCGTCCTTTAGAATTAGAAACATTTGAACATTTTGAATCTGAACTTCGCATGGGTCTGTATGCGACCTTGGTACAACGTATTATCTGCAAATTAACGAGGCTGAGTTATCTTCGATCCTTCTTTGCGCTGAATTTCATATCGCCAGCAGTTTATTTAAAAAGCCTTAAGAGTTTTCTTCGAGGCCCCCGTATAGTAAGAACTAAACAAAGAAAAGGGGAAATATTTTTTGCGGGATTCTCCCCTGCAGTGACATGATGGAGCCATTCACCCGCAACTAACCGCAGCAATTCTCAAAGCCGTGACGAACGATGCGATGACAGAAGACTTTGGGTGAGGGGGAAGCTTCTCGGTCGCCATGGCAACGCAGAACGCGGAGGGGAGCGTGTCGACGCGAATGAGAAGTGCCGTCGGGGGGAAGAGATTTGTGGCCGTCTGAATCATGCATGCCAGAGCGCACCCTATAACTGAGCAAACAGCCACGGCCGCTTGTTAGCGCGATGGCCCCTCGCGTCGACAAACACGCGGAAGCACTGTTCTTTTCCGTGACACCGCTTTCTCACTCTCGATGGATACCCTGCATCACTCTTAGTATAATCCGTGTTACGTACACTACCGGTCAAAAGTTTTAGATCGCCTATGCAAAAAACTTCATTTCAATGTACAAACACACGGTAAATACTAAATAGATCATCAAAGAATACATTTTCTCTATCATTAATGCAATATGGTTGATATTTTAGCCTCATTAAAGTATCTACCCTTTGCCCCCCCCTCCCCAAACAGCTGCACAAACTCTTGGCATTCTGGAAATATAGATATATTTTAGTTAACCCTCTCGTGCACGAATGATCAACCCGACAGTGAACAAAATTTCTGGTACATTATTTGGTAACTTAAGACCTATCTTGTACTGAATTTATCATAATTTATCGAAAAAAATAGTTTCATAGACCATTAGGACAGTGGCCGGCTGCGGTGGCCGAGGGGACTGAGGCACTCCAGTTACGGTCTGCACGGCACTACGGTCGAGGGTTCGAATCCCCCCTCGGGCATGGATATTTGTGCTGTCCTAGTTCGTAAATAGTTCATAAGTAGTTTGTAAGTTTAGGGACTGATGACCCCGTAGTTAAGTCCCATAAGCTATACAAACATTTGAACATTTTTAGAGGACAGTGAGTACGAAAACTGCTACATTTTCCATGGAACATCTATTAATAACATCAAAGAATACACGAAGAATGTACGCTATTTTGTATTTTTCATACAATGAAATTGTTTCAGGCACCCAGGGCACACAGCAAGTTTACACTTTTCTCAAATGTAACGGGTTTTCCGTCGGCAATCCCGGTCATGAAACCTCTTGGCATTGGCATAACCTGACTTGTCGGGCCAGAGCTATACCCCATTCAAGCGTAAATCGTTGGGTATCGAATGACAGGCTTTCTTGTTATTCGATGTACAGACAACAATGTGCTTTCAGCTGAAGGCCTACCTCTACTCTTTCTTGTAATCTCTACTTTCCGTTTCTTTGTTAGTCCAACGACTAACTCTGCCGTCTAGGAGACAGTCTAGCATTCATTATTAGTCTTCATATGAGGTACCTGTGCTTTTACGGTCACGTCAGATGTAAAAGATGACAGAAATGAGACGAAATTTAAGTGTCCTCATTTGAGGACACGACGCATGAGAGGGTTAAAAGATCTTGCCTCGGGTTGTTTGCGCTTGCTTCGAATCGATCTGAGGCTTCGGGCCGTCGGTCTACGGAGCTTCTCTATTTAACACTTTTGTTCAAAGCTTCAAGCTGAATAACGTGTTTCTAAACGATTCTCAACGTTGTTCATTTCTCTTTGTTAACAAACAGCAACAACAAATGAATGTGGACATGAGCAGTAGATCACAGTAAGTAACTGATTACACTGTTAAGTGACTGTAACAAAATGAATCTGTTACGATGAAGAGAAAAGCTACCTTCTGGTCACGTATCACTGTAAGCACCCCTCTCTCCTAACTTTACGCATGCGCAGAGGCTGCTGTTCCCCCACATCCTTTCAAACAGTTAAATATTTGATATAACGAAGAGTTTAAATGTACCAGACCCTCAAAATCAAGACACATTTGCTAAAAACGTCCAACTAACAATACAAAGGTCTTTGTTGTTCTCACATATATTAAAAAGAGATTGAGCTTTAAAAATTACTTGCAGTCGGTCTCGAACCCTCTACCTTCGACAACGCCGTGATGCCGCTAACCACAAGGGGATTCTCGCTAGATGGAGGATAGTGACATTATTATTCATGATCGGATCATCTGAAGGCTTTTACAGTTGATGCGTATTTAATTTATAAAGATATTTTTCCAAATATGACGTGTTTTTCATCAATCTTCAATCCAAAAACAAATCTGAAGGGCAGATGTTGCTTAATGCAGGATTTGCCGATGCGCAAGACGAGGTGCATAGTAGCTCCATTGTTTCTGTTTCGATACCATTTGCGCGTAACCGCCAGAGCTCGAGTAGCCAGGAGCAAGCGTTTCTACCAGCTCCAAAGCCAATGTTAAAAGCGGCGTTTCCTCTCTCGCCCCCCTGTCACGGGAGCGCCCATATGCTGCCTCCGGGGGGTGGGGAGGGGGGGGGGGGTTCAGGAGAGAATTTGTACCTCAGCCGCGCATGCGCATTGCAACGCTGCGGCCACTGCCGCCTATATTAAGCGGCCGCGCTACGACTCGGTAATACGTGCTGTCTGCGCGACGTAAAACGTTTCTCATGCAATAAAAATACTTTGAATGTTCATATAAAATGATAACATACAAGAACGAAACGAATAATTATGGTTTAAATTTTTTATTAATTTATTTATTTCGGATTTTTCACGAGTTTTTTCGGGGGGTTCACTTCACCAAGTAAACACACAGGACGTGCTGCCACTGAATAATATGCCTCCTTTTGGCCGATTACATTCAGTTTGCATATGACGAAAGGCAAGTGCCAAGCTCTGCTTTCACCGTCCAAACGTCGGTGAACCTTGATGATCATTCGACGAAATACTAGACTGTTTTTTGCCTTGGGCCGCATACTGGAGCGATTACGTGAGAGCACGTGGGGCGCGCCAGATGTTGGGCTGTCAGTGCTCGACTTCCGGTAGGGGCTCAGTCGCCGCACGTACGCGGAGCGCGAAGTGCCTCTAGAAGGGTTCGCCATCACTCCACGTACGCCAGTCTTCTATCATATATTCACCACAAGGTCTGTGCCTGCATATCAGTTACCTGAAGCAATTCTCAAAAAATCTCTATAATGGTTACCTGTATATATTGCTAACGGCTGCAGTTGAGCTAGTTGCTTAGCATGTCCTGTATTCGTGAAACATTTCTTTGGATTCAATTATTTTTCTTTTATTTAAATTCTCTGTTTTATTATCTGTAAATACTTCTTAACAGCCGTCCGCGGTGGCCGAAGGGACTGAGGCGCCCCAGTCACGGTCTGCACGCCCACTACGGTCGGGGGTTCGAATCCCCCCTCGGGCATCGATATTTGTGCCGTCCTTAGTCTTAGTTAGTTCATAAGTAGTTTGTAAGTTTAGGGACTGATGACCCTGTAGTTAAGTCCCATAAGCTATACAAACATTTGAACATTGTAACTTCTTAACAAATATTCTATAACATTTTTTATTAAAAATAAGAATTTTGTATTCACCAAATACGTATTGGTGTCATATATAGAAGGTAGGAGAGTGTGTTAACTTTTAAATTTCAGAGTTATCCATAGCTCTGAATCGATTGAAGTCGGTAAATGTCTGGAGGCTTTGGCCGGTAGTTACTTTTTTAAGAAGATATACTTCGTCAGTCGTAATTATAAGTTTATTTTAATTCGTCAACTAGTTTCGGTGTACTATTGAAAACTTTTTAAGGCCACCATTTACGAACTGATGAAACTATGCATTCTGTTGTGCTTCATGAATGGAAGCGTTTGTTTAACCTGGTATCCATAGGTTTCATGGTTTTTTTTTTTCACCTTTAGCGCCCCTATCTTCCTAGCATCTTCCTAGCTCCATCACTCGGAGGATCCTCTCCCCCCCTCTCCTCTGGCATCTCCCCCCTCCCTCTACCTAACTCCTTTCTCTCTGACTATCTTCTCCTTCTAATGTCCCTCAATCCCCTCCTCTACTCTCTATCCCCTTCTCGTACTTGCCCCTCTGATAATCTTCTCCTCCTCTCCATTTCTCCCTATACATTTCCTTCCCTCCCTCTCACTGTGTATCCATTCCTACTGCCTCTCTCTCTATCCACCTACTACCACAGAGTAACATATACAGAGAGGAAGCCCCCCTAAACCTCTATCCTACGCTCTCCTCGTAGTTCCGTAAGATACCACCAGATGTGAGGCGGTTCCCCGGCTTAGTACTGGTAGACTACATCAGAGGGACTTCTGAGGGTGCCTCTCGCACGTCAGAGAGTAGTGTGGAGGGGTGGCTGAGGGGAGAGCTCGTGGCGCAGTGTCCGGCTTGCTAGCGTTTGAGGGGAAGTGGTGGTGGGGTAAGCCGCTACTTGCCGCCTGCTGTGGCCAGTTTTAAAGAGCTGCTTCTGACCTCAGCGCCATCATGGGACATCTTATGGAACTGCTTCAGCACCCCCCGCCCCGCTCCCCTGAGCGTGTGACCGGGCCCTTACGGAGGTTTCCCGTCTGTATATATTTGTCTGTGCTACTACATACGCACCCTATCCATTCAGCCTCCCCCTAACCATGGAAATCAACAACCCATCCCTAGCCCTCCTACAGGGTCAACCTTATCGATACTCTTCGTCGTGCAAGGTAGCCTAAATGCCAGGGGCTTGAAAATCGTTTCTTCGCCTGAGGTACAGGCTGCGCTGTAAAGTAGGTTTATAACATACCTGTCATGTAGGGCAGGATATACTACAGGTGCTGTTCAAAAAATGTTCAAATGTTTGTTAAGCTTAAGAGACTTAACTGTGGGGTCATCAGTCCCTAAACTTGCAAACGACTTATGAACTACCTTATACTAAAGACGGCACAAACATCCATGTCCGAGGGGGGATTCGAACCCCCGACCGTAGCGGCCGTGGAAACTGTGACTGGTGCGCCACAGACCGCTCGGCCACTGCGGCCGGCGCAGGTGCTGTTAAACCAGTTTTGCCCGTACCACTGCTGCTATTATGCCAAGTATGTTATGAACTCTATACTGTTGATTATGAAGTGGGCAAAAAATGTGCAAACTAAATTTGGTTCAAATTAATCCAGGAGTTTGGGAGGAGCTCCCAGATGTACACTCTGTTCTCTGTCTCCATATATACAGGATGAGTCGTAAATGAGGACAAATATTTCGTGCAAATTGCCAGACATTGAGCTACGAACATAAACTCGTTTTCTACATGTTCCTATGTCAATAAATGACAATGCAATTGAAATTCTGGAAATATGATGTGGGTATTTGGGTGTTACTTAACAGGTACAAGCATTAACGCTCTTGTATCGCATATTCATAGAATATATGACATCAACTGCGATTGGGCAAAGCTGAAAATGTGTAACCATCCGGGATTCGAACCCGGGTCTCCTGCTTTCTAGGCAGTTGCGCTGACCCCTACACCACTGAGGACACAGTGATCACCGCACCTGCAAGGACTACCTAGGCACGCCTCCCGTCAGATACAAATTCCCAGCTTCGCCCTGGCCATAGTACTCAAACTCGTAGTTTAACTAATTCCCGTAAGAGTAAGGGCTTCAAACTTGCCCACCCCTCCCCACTAACGATAGGATCGTTGCCCGTCACCGGCATATTATATATATACATGTGGCGTCTGTTCCGAAAGAACAGACGTCACTTCTGATCCTGCAGCTGTTATTATTTAATATTCATAGAATATATGACATCAACTGCGATTGGGCAAAGCTGAAAATCGGTTGTATCGGTTGCGAATAAATAGTTGCCACTATTTAAGATGCAATCCTCGTATAGCGGCCGTTATAGATAGAAACGGGACACCCTGTATAGTAGTGCATGGTCATTATACGAGAATGACCGCGGCCTGTGAACATTCATGGCGACGCTGATTGTCCAGTTGGGCATGCGCGGCACGTCGCTGCTCCGGCGATTGTGGTTGTTTATTCAGCTGATAGCGGCGGCCGGCCTTGTAGACAGCAGCGGAGAAAATTAGCCGCTATAACCAGCAGCAGGCGCTCACGTGACCCGGGCGCATTTGTCTGTGGCTCGCGGCGCGGCGCGATTAACTTTTGGCCGCGTGCGGCAGTACAATGGGCCGCGGCCAGCCATTGTGCGCTGACTGGGCAGTCAGCAGTCGGCAGTCGCTGTGCCCTGTCGCCGCCACCGACAGCTTCCGTTCCACCGCCGCGGCTTCCCTCATTCACTGCCCCTACCAACTGCAAATCGCCGTGAATAACGATTATCCGGGCTCGTCGACACCAAGTAATAGCCGTATTGTCACTCAGCACTTACCGCGCCACATTCCGATAAACTTTTTTTTATTTATATTCTCACAAATTATTGAAAAATAAAATAATCAATAAATCGGTAAAACCCACAGAGTGACCCACTTACACAATTTCAACTCAAATATCTTTGGAACAACAATAGAGTATAAATATCTATGGAGTGATCAGAGACTACTGCGCATGTCCTCCACATCTACATCTACATCGATACTCTGCAAATCACATTCAAGTGCCTGGCAGAGGGTTTATTAACCACCTTCATAACTTTTCTCTACCGTTCCATTCTCTAATAGCGCGCGGGAAGAAAGAACACCTAAATCGTTCCGTTTTCGATTTGATTTCTCTTATTTTATTGGGATGGTCGTGTCTCCCTAAGTATGTGGGTGCTAGTAAAATATTTTCACATTCATAACTAAAAGTCGGTGATTGAAACTTCGCAAACAGATCACGCCGCAATGAATAACGTCTTTCTTTTAGTGATTTCCACCCCAATTCGTGCAACATTTCCGTGACGCTTCCCCCCCCCCCCCCCCCCCCGTAACGCGATAGAACAACACGAGCTGCCCTTCTCTGAACCTTCTCAATGTCTTCCGTCAATCCCACCTGGTGAGGGTCCCACAAGGGGGAACAGTACTCCAGGAGAGGACGCACAAGTGTAATGTAGCCAGTCTCTTTGGTGGAGCTGGTGCATCTTCGAAGCGTTCTGCCTATGAAACGTAACCTTTGGTTCGCCTTCCCCACAATATTTTCTATGTGTTCTCTCCAGTCAAAGTTGTTAGTAATTGTAACTCCTAGGTATTTGGTAGAAACTACGACCTTAAGGTTTGACTGATTTATCGCGTAATTGAAGTTCAGCGGATTTCTTTTAGTGGTCATGGGTATTACTTCACACTTTTCTTTATTTAGTGTCAATTGCCAATTTTCGCACACATCTGTCTGGGCACACATTGTTTTAAACAACATTGTAGTGAAACTTCCTGGCAGATTAAAACTGTGTGCCGGAACCGGGACTCGACCCTGGGACCTTTGCCTTTCGCGGGCAAGCGCTCTACAACTGAGCTATATCGATACGACTCACGGTCCGTCCTCACAACATTACTTCTGCCAGTACCTCGCCTCCTACTTTCCAAACTTCCAAAGAAGTTCTTCTGCGAACCTTGCAAGACTAGCACTCCTGGAAGAAAGGATGTGGTGGAGACATGGCTTAGCCACAGCCTAAGGGATGTTTCCAGAATAAAACTTTCACTCTCTTTCATTCTGCTACTACCGTTCTAAACTTCAATAACTGGGAATATAAAAAAAAATTACAAACATCAGAAATTCATGTGATCTCCTTGTAAACCATCTTGTATCACTCAACGATGGTCCCTTTCCTAACGGCACATGATGATTAGCAGAAAGCCGTAGATTGCTACTCATCCTTCCTGTCAGATCATTTATGGCGACACAAAATAAAAACGGTCCTGTCGCAATTTTCTGGGACGCCTATGACGCCACTGTAACCGAGCGAGGTGTCGCCATGGTAAGACACTGCAGTCGCTTTCTGGATTAATCGGATCAAATCCACTTCCGGCCATCCAGATTAGCTTTTTCAAGATTTTCCCAAACACTCCAGGCAAATGCAGGGATGACTCCTTTCAAAGAGAACGGACGATTTCCTTCACCATCCTTACCCCAAAATCGGAGCGTGAGCTCCGTCTCTAATGACCACGCTGTAGACGGGACGTTAATGGGAGTCATACCGCCCTATCCCGACAATGTTAAGTTGGCTATATAAGTGTCTTAGGAACTGTCTAGAATATAAATGTGGTGTTTCCATCACATTTTCTCACATGTTTTGTGACTCTATTGCTCTACAATCACTTTAAAATAACAGCTGGAAAAAAATACGATTTTGTCCCTAATTATATAATTTTTTGTTTAAATTTTAAAATTTTTAATTTGTTAAATTTTAATTATTAGAGTAAATACTACTAAAGTAAAGCTACAACACTATTGACCTATCTGTGTTACGTGGTAAATAATTCACTGATGTAGAGTCACAAGTTTCTGAGAAAAAGTGGCATTTCTACTGAAAAATTTCATTTTGAGAAAATTACGTTTAAAGAAAAAATTGTAATATACAGTCAACTGATACATAAAACATATGTTGAAATCCTCCTCACCTCATCCATCATCTTCCTCACCCATTGCTGCCCTCCTTCTCTTGGATCTGGCTTCTTTTCACATGTTGTTTGTTGCAATCTCTACCTTGTATAAAGCAATTTCCTTTTTACCCACAGATTTAAAAGTAAACGTAAATTTGTGATTTGGTCGCCGTTTAAAATCTTTAATAATAATCTTGTAACCTTGTAATAAATATTTTTGGCATCACAGACTTCAATACACTCCGATCTTCTGCAGGATAAGTGATCTTGTAACAATTAATTTCATTTATTATATAGAATATTTTAAAATAAAGAGACGAAAACAACTGTTGCATTTGACAACAAACAATTATCTCGACTTCTTGTCCTTTTGCGTTTTTTTTCTCTAACTCCATAAAATTCATTTGTTATTTCAACAAGTATTGTTTTTAAAGTTCACTGGAAGTGTACTTCTCCGTGACCTTTTTTCGCCGTCCACTTTGCTGCATTTCTAATGTCTTTGACAACTCCACCACTCGTCCGCTGTGCAGTGTCCGATCTGCGTAAAAGATCAAAAGACCCGCGCACAGTATATGACCGACTCTACTAAATCTAAGATTTCAAATAATTTTAAATATCCGTACCGGTAACTATTATTCACGACATCTTTTCTTTTGTGGCCCAGTATCCAGTGGAACAAGCAATTTTGCTTGTTTCACTATATCTGCAAAATTTATTTATTTATTTTTTATTATTTTTTATTTATTTGTGGAAGAGAGGGGTAGCGGATGAGAAGCATCAGATGTAAATAAAGATCCGGGTACCCGCAAAAGAGCTACTCAGAAAGGGGAAGAACTCGCAAGTTGCAGTATTGAATCCGCATCAGAAGACGCGCAAGTGAACCACCTTTGCGTCTCGAGCTATTCACAGTCATCTCGCTGGCAACTCGACGCTGCGATTAGGGCGTCAGAACTGCGCTCCTTCGGCGCTCGGCTATTCTGTGCAGTGTGTGACAGCGACTTTTAGGAGTCTCTTATACGGCGTTTCCGGCCTGTAAGCAGGGCGGCGTGGGCAGGTGGCCACGGCGCGTTTGTGCATTCACAACTGGCCGCCCAAGTTCCTCTCCCAATTAACTGCGGTCCATTTAGCCGCCGCTCACAGCCGGCTGGCCGTGCCTTTGAGCCTCTCCCCGCTACTGCTGCGTGCCTTCTTCATAGACCCCCACCATCGCCCGCCACCAATCAGGATTTTCTACTGTCCTCCGCCATTCATGTCTCAACAACGATGATAAGAAAGTAATCCACCTTGATATAATTAGAGCCAGTAAAAGACTCCCACCAGTTTTATCGCACTGACTCGTTTATCGGCTCGATAGCACAGTGGTAGCGTGCCAGATTACAAATCCAAAGGTCGCGGGTTCGATCCCCGCCACGTCCTAGGATTTTTATCTGTCACTTTCCACTTCTGTTACCTCTATCAGTGTTGCTGATGTGAAAAATACCGAGTAGCAACGTGGTTCGGAACCCACGTTAAACTGTAGGTCCCCCTATAACTGGCTGGGTAAGTCAGTTCGAAGGTCGGAGGAAGGTAACGGCATACCACGTCCAAACAGGACCATGCCTAGTAAAGCACTGTGGTGTTCAAACCAATCTTCGGATTGTTGATTCCTTTACCTTTACCTTATAGCAAGAATCAAGATAAATAAAATTATGCCAGAAAATTGATAGAAATGTAAATAAATGACATCCACCAACATGCGTGCCTCAGTGTGGTTGGCCACACTGTGTAAAAAAATAATAAATTATTTAAAGACGAATGGGAAAACTGGTGGAATCCGACCTTGGGTAAGATCATTTTGCATTTAGGAGACATGTAGGAACACGCGCGTTATACTCACATTACGACTAATCTTAGAAGATAGATTAAGGAAAGGCAAATCTGCCTTTTAAGCGGTTGTAGCTTAAATGTTCAAATGTTTGCAAGGTGCTGAGATAATACAAGTAGTAGATGAGTTTGTTATTTGCGTAGTTAAACAAACTTATGATGGACGAATAAATATATTGAGTTAATGGCGAATAACCGCTAGTCCTGAAAACTGTTTTCAGGAACCTGTAGATCGGAAAGTAACAAGACCTAATATGTAATTTTGCTAAATTCGAAAAGGCTTAACGAGCGTAATTCACCTCTGCGTGTAATCTGAAATTAGAAACACTTATTTTGCAACATATATTTTTCTGTAAGAAGTCTTGTAAGAATTGGGTAATGTGTTCCTTTTCTGAAAAAAGAAGAAAAAAAAGTCTTCCTATAGCTCATAGTACTCTATATTTTTTCTTACAGCAATGTTGTATGAAAAGAAAGAAAATTTTATGATTTTGAACATCGCTTATCTAAAGCAACAACCGCATCGGCTTAAATTTACTGTTTAAGGAACTATGCAGCCCCACAAGTTGCTTTAAAATAATTGTACTTTATCTAGAGTTCAACACCTCTATGAATGTCTTATGAAACGACAAGCGCATATTATGCTCCAAGAGTTAACTTCTCATGTGAGTACGAGATTTTACCGTTGTCATCATTAATTATCGGTTATAAATAAATTTTTATGTAATATTCTAATATTAATAATAATATTGTGGTGTTTTGGCACGCGACTCGTAATGGAGTCATCATATAAGAATGTTTCATACGCCACCTTTCACTTCCGAAAAAAGTTGCACTGAAGACAAGTACCTTCAGAAAATGCTGCCTTGCACATATATCTATATTTTATGGAAACAGATTTTATCTTAATCAGAAAAACTTTTCCCGCTGTGATCATCGTCAATAATTTTAGTGGTCAAATTCTAACTATCGTAGTGCCTCATTTCCTAATGCCTTCAGATCTGTTAGATTTAATCTGACTGCATTTCACAATACTGTTGTACTTTAGTTTAGTTAATCCCATATCCTCTTTTCAAGTTTTTGTGTTTACTAACACATTGAAATATCGCTAATCGGCTGCCCATGCGTCATCAACATATTAGTGTGGTTAGTGCTTGCGAACTGAGTGGTTTCGTTAGTGTCTGGCGAACATATTTCCGATTCCGATATTGCTCTTTAGCACACGTCGAGGAGCGGCGTTTTGACGTAAGCTTTGGAAAACCGGTGCACAAACGCAGAAACGTTGAATCACGTTGTAGTCGAACGTAGACTCAGGACGGGTATAGGCGTTTCTAAATCCATCGGTTATTAACTGAATACGACGATACGCCCAGTTGACTGACAGCTCGAATCGCAGCAGAAAATATTCAGAAAACGAGATGTCTGATGCATCACAACTGAACTTCAAAAGGGTTAGCTTTCAGATAAAGGAGAAGCAATGAATTAAAATTTGTGATGCGGCCGGGAATCGAAATTTTAATTCATTGCTTCTCCTTTATCTGTAATGTCTTGGACATATTCGAGACGAAAAACTGTCTCAGGGTTACTGAGTTTATATTTAAATTGATTTTTATATCATCTTAGTAGGAATGTTCCACCATGTCCATTGCCGAGATGCTATTCCGCTACATGGAAAGCCTTGGCAGTAGTGGCAATTATCCATGGAACATAGAAGCTGAATTAAAGTTTGTGACGTGGAGGGAAGTCGTACTTAGACTATTCCGAGGCGCCTTAATCGTTAGTGATGCGGTGGTACAGAAGATGACCAACATATTGAAAATATAAAATAGATTTCAGGAGCAATAGTACATAATTTGTTTTTTACATATTGTGTATAAATGCTTTGTATAATAATGATAAAGAGTTAATAATAAAAAAATAATAAACAAGTTTTAAAAAATAATAAAAAAGTTAAAAAACGGTAAGACGTCTGCCTAGTAGGCATAGAGGGCTGGGTTCGATTCCCGGCCGCATCACAAATTTTAATTCATTGCTTCTCCTTTATCTGTAATGTCTTGGACATATCCGAGACGAAAAACCGTTTCAGGGTTACTGAATTAATATTTAAAAAGTTTGTCCCACGACGCCTTGAAAACGGTGAGAACTGTTCTGGGAACATTAGTAAGAGTCTCATGCCGATTCAGAGTTTCTTTTGGCAGCTGTCAGTTGTGATAAAACTGGGGCTCACGGTAATGATAGGAATACTGATTTCAAGCAGTAATTGTAGGAGTGGAGTATGCGCATTAAGTCTCCCCACTACTTCAAAAGCCTTAACATGCTGTACGAAGGTGATTACTGTGAGTTTTCTGATTCGCTTGTGTTTTTAAATCAAACCTGTTGCACCAAATATGGTTCATCACAGGCCGAGACTGACTTTCCATACTGGCTCGAGGTCAGCGGAGTTGCCCCTCAAGCTCATTACTATTTCTTTGTTACCTCCAGCGACGTGACGCAGAAGCGCACGACTAGCATGAAGTGTGTACACAGCGTATTTTGTCCGCAGGCCGCGAATAAAGTCCAGAGAACAACGTTATGTAAGTTGTCCCCCTCATGTTACTTACATGACGTACGAGCGCAAACCAGGCAAGTTGTCTGAAGACATGAATGTTGTGTGTTACATATTTAGTGTGTTCCGTATTGGAAATGATGCCATATGACTGCGACTGCAGCAAATTCCGACGTAAGTAAAATGTATGTGTTTGTGTGAGGGATACAATAAATATGGGATGTTCCTTTGGGTTCACAGTTTATAGCAAAAATTAAGAAAAATTCATGGACGATCTACAAACTCTTGGGTAATTTTGGGAAGTTTAGTTCACAGTGTGATGCATATTTGAAACTCAATGCCAGCTATAATCGTACGATAAATAAAAATAAATAACACTCTTAATACCGATTTCTTTGATTTAACAATTACACACTAAGGTTCATCGACCACAACACTCGACTTATGGTCTTGTGCTTTGCTTATGGTCACAGAATAACAGAAGCTCACTGTGAACTGTGTACAGTGAACTGAGACATTTTTAGGAATAAATGCGATTTGGGGAAGAAAAACGGAATCAAAATGAAATAATTCGGCTGCAAAATTACTAAGTCCAGTCAGTAGATACAAACAAACTGAAATAAAACGGATAGATCCTATACAACAGACAGGCATGAGAGTTTAATATAATACTGTAAGTAGCGATACTTCTTTTTCGTCATCCCATTTTGATTAAATAAAGCCTATATTGTACTTTCCTTGGTGGGGAACCACGACCATGTATAATTTTTTTAAATGAAATTAACGCCGTTTGAATGTTGTGGTTAATTATTACAACGTAATCATGATTTCGACCGTGTGAAAAAAAGAATGACATACACAACAACATAATGTATTCTCATTTTTCATATTTTGTTATTAGTTAACTGGTTCTATGAAGATCTCATGCAGTTTAGGCGTATCAAACTATTTTAGACTTGAGTAGGACACTAGGGACCTTTTTTTTTTTTTTTTTTTTTTTTTTTTTTTTTTTTTTTTTTTTTTTTTTTTTTTTTTGACGAAATACAGCGTTCATATGAATGAAATAAATCGCAATTTGTGATATGGCTTCACGATATGAGGTTTAGATGGAATTCCAAACTGTGGCGAATGTAAATTTGTGCCCGGCCGCGATTCGAACCCGGGATCTCCTGCTTACTAGGCAGACGCGTTGACCACTCCGCCACCGAGGACACAGTGACCAACCTGACTGCAGAGGACTCTTCCCGGCACGTCTCCCGCCACACACAAATCTCCATTCGCCACGCTGTCTCTTTCCTATACCTATACCTATAGGAAAGAGACAGCGTGGTGAATGGAGATTTGGGTGTGGCGGGAGACGTGCAGGTAAGAGTCCTCTGCAGTCGGGCTGGTCACTGTGTCCTCGGTGTCGGAGTGGTCAATGCGTCTGTCTCGTAAGCAGGAGATCTCGGGTTCGAATCCCGGCCGGGCACAAATTTACATTCGCCACAGTTTGGTATTCCATCTAAACCTCATACAGTGAAGCCATAACATCTCAAATTGCGATTTATTTCGTACACTAGGGAATGGCTGGACGGTCAAAATTTTGAGTCTTTTCTAATAAATTAACCAAAACAGTCAAATGACGGTAATTTATTATAGAAATCAAGACTACTTGTTCCGGAAGCTATACTGAGGTCGCCTGTGCAAACCCCGTGGCAATTGTATTCTAGTAGTGAACTATTACGTTCAAAGAAACAAACAGCCAAGACGATTTCTTCATAAGTAACTTCTGCAGCTCCAAAACAAATCCTTAATCAGGGATGGGGATGGTCGATTGTTATTATTATTGTTATTATCGAACACCATGTAGTCCCCATGGGACTGCGAAATCTGAGTACCAGGAAGGAACAAACGCAACTTACTTTTAGTTTATTTAGAAACCAATAACGTTTTGAATTTTCCTATGCGGAAATCAGAATCGAATAATCTCGGGTAAGCCGGCCGCGGTGGCCGAGGTGACTGCGGCGCGCAAGTCACGGTCTGCACGGCCACTACTGTCAGGGGTTCGAGTCCCCCCGCGGGCATAGATATTTGTGCCGTCATTAGTATTAACTAGTTCATAAGTAGTTTGTAAGTTTAGGTACTGATGACCCCGTAGTTAAGTCCCATTAGCTCTACAAACATTTGAAACATTTTTCAACTCGGGTGATCTAAAATGCTCTGTTCTACAATGCGAGAATATCTGAGTTTGTTTTGCTCTGGCTTGTACGTATCGAAATAAAAGTTGTGAGCGACTATAATAGTTCAGCGAAATAATTGGAGACTGTGTCGTTAGTGCGACACCAACTATATCGATGTTTCGATGTGCAGAACAGCTATTCGGCTCCCGTATCTGCGAGCTAAACGAGCAGCCCCGACTTGGCTGCCTTTTTGTCGTACAATGACTGGGCAACAACAACAACAAAAGTGGTGGGGGGTAGGTGCGCGAGTTGTAGCTGAGCGGTGACAGGGGGGGGGGGCGAGGGGGGATGCAACACTAGCGCAACGGTCGCCTCTCTATTCCACAGAGCAGCGGAACTCGCGAACGGTCCTGTTCAGCGGTCACAGCAAATGGAGTCGGAATAGGACAGGGGTAAAAAGAAAAACGAAAAAAATAGGTGTCGGCGGGCGAGCACGTTGAGGTTTGCCCAGGCACGTGCCTGCGGGTTGTTGAGCGGAGAAGGGTTGGCTGGCAACAGGAAGCAGCCGTGCCGAGTCCGCGGTGGCATGCGGCGAACGCACGCCGTCATAACGCCGCCAGCGCCGGTTTACCCTCAACTGTCCTGGCGATTGTAGGTGACTCTTATACTCTGGTGGGGTCATATTTAACTCCAATTCTTTTTTTTGGGGGGGGGAGGGGGGTAGATTATTGTAAATGACTGTTTATCAATATACATAACTTATTTTCTAGTTAATACAAGAATTATGATCACATAGTAGTTGTTGTTGTTGTGGTCTTTAGTTCGGAGCCTGGTTTGATGCAACTCTCCACAATACCCTATTCTGAGCAAGCCTCTTCAACTGCACATAAGTACTGCAACCTACATCTGTCTGAATCTGCTTACTATATCCAACTCTCGGTCTTCCTCTGCGGTTTTTACCCCCTAATGCTAAATTCACGATACATTGATGTCTAAGAATGTGTCATACCAATGGATAACTTCTTTTAGTCAACGTATGCCAAAAACTCCTTTTCTCCCCACTTCTGTTCAGTACCTCCTGATTAGTTACGCGATCCACCCACCTCACAAGGGAAGATCTATGATTCACAAATTCTTTTACTGTACAGTGGTCCGTATCGCATCAAACGTATCATCCACGACAACGTCGTTGAGGTAGAGACTTCAAGGACGCACAAGTCGAAAGGCATACACCACATTTCCAATATTAAAATTTTCAAGGCATAAAATTGGGGTAGAGAGTCCATTAATCTGTGTTGGACACACCAAGTGGCGATTGGTGCCCCGTTCTCGAGCTGAGTGTCACTATTCTTCCGCGCCGGCCGCGGTGGCCGAGGGGACTGAGGCGCTCCAATCACGGTCTGCACGGCCACTACGGTCGAGGGTTCGAATCCCCCCTCGGGCATGGATGTTTGTGCCGTCCTTAGTTCGTAAGTAGTTTGTAAGTTTAGGGACTGATGACCCCGTAGTTAAGTCCCATAAGCTTAACAAACATTTGAACACTATTCTTCCGCGCCGGTCGCGGTGGCCGAGGGGACTGAGGCACTCCAGTCACGGTTTGCACGGCCACTACGGTCGGGGGTTCGAATCCCCCCTCGGGCATGGATATTTGTGCCGTCCTTAGTATAAGGTAGTTGATAAGTAGTTTGTAAGTTTAGGGACTGATGACCCCGTAGCTTAACAAACATTTGAACATTCTTGCAGTTTGGTTTTAACGGACTCTAGGGCTGTACAAGACAAACAAAGTTAATGAAATTTTTTGATTGAATGAACTAATTTAGTTGTTATGTTTCAGAAATTCACATTTTTCTTCTGTGTTACTAACTGCATAACTTACGAACTATCTGCATATTAATATAAAAGTCAACTGAAGAAAAGGACAGAAGACAAGCAACTATGAATGACGTTCGTGATGGTGCAAGTTCCCGCGTCGTGTCACTTTGTGAGACGCAGCTGTGTTTTATCCGGACCGAGTGACAGCACCCAGGAAATGTAGCAAATCGCTCCGGGAGAGGTTCGCGGCTGGACTTTTTGCCCGCCCGAGTTCGATGAGCTTTTTCTCGGTGGTGCGCGCGGCGAAGCGAGACGCTGCCTGGCGAGAAGAATTAGCCGCGCGGTGCTTAAGGGCTAGGCGGGCGCTGCTGATGGCCCTAGCCTGCCCTTTCCGTCCCGCAGTATTGGCCGCGGCGCCAGCTGCCGCCCGCCCACAACCGCAAACGGCGTCGTTGTGTCTACACGGGGCTCTGCAGGCGGGATTGTGGGGCCGTTTGCTCGCCGCCAGACGTTCCCGCAACTGCTCCCCCTGAATGTACGACCGCGATACACACTCCTCCCGATATGAGGCCAGGGGAGCGGGGCAAGCGCCTTCCGTGGCGCCCCGACCCGAGAAACTCCTCTACTTGCGGCTAACACTTTGCGCTGAAACAACGGACCACGACTTACTGTCTCCTGTTTATTCACTCCTCCCAAAGTAGCACCGTGGAAGAGGTAGAAAACAAAGGAAAAAGTATCTCTTTGTAGCTAGAGAACCAGCAGTTGCTAAATATGAATGGGAATTGCATATAGTGTTCAATGAAAAGGTACTACTGAATTAAAAATCACAATTTTGAGTATGTTCCATAAGTTATACACTACTGGAGCTCTGATCCAGCTTCCTTCACCTAGTCCTCTATTCGACATCGGAAATGTTTCAACAAACGCTGGTTCAAAAGCAATCAGAGCTATTATTTTTCTCTGCTGGCAAAGAAAG
Organism: Locusta migratoria; assembly: GCA_026315105.1. Taxonomy (NCBI): domain Eukaryota; kingdom Metazoa; phylum Arthropoda; class Insecta; order Orthoptera; family Acrididae; genus Locusta; species Locusta migratoria. The sequence continues at coordinate 339,618,856 of CM048747.1, read as the reverse complement.
GTCTCACGTAGATTCTCAGGCAGCAATCAGAGTTGACGGTAAATTGAGTTCATGCTTTATGGGAGTTTCATGGGTCAGATAAGACTGTAATTTGTTACCACTGTTGTTCATACTGTTTATGGATCATATGTTGAAAACAATAGACTGGCAAAGATAGATAAAATACTCTACTGACCATTCAAATTGCTACACCAAGAAGAAATGCAGATGATAAACGGGTATTCATTGGACAAATATATTATACTAGAACTAACATGTGATTATATTTTCACGCAATTGGTGTGTATAGATCCTGAGAAATCAGTACCCAGAACAACCACCTCTGGCCGTAACAACGGTGTTGATAAGCCTGGGCATCAGTCTAAAACAGCACTTGGATAGCGTGTACAGCTACAGATGCCCATGCAGCTTCAACACGATATCACAGTTCATCAAGAGTAGTGACTGGCGTATTGTGACGACCCTGTTGCTCGGTCACCATTGTCCATACGTTTTCAGTTGGTGAGAGATCTGGAGTATGTGCTCGCCAGGGCAGCAGTCGAACATTTTCCGTATCTAGAAAGGCCCGTACAGGACCTGCAACATGCGGTCGTGCATTATCCTGCTGAAATGTAGGGTATCGCACGGATCGAATGAAGGGTAGAACAAGGGTAGCAACACTTCTGAAATGTAACGGCCACTGTTCAAAGTGCCGTCGACGCTAACAAGAGGTGACCGAGACTTGTAACCAATGGCACCCCATACCATCACGCCGGGTGATACGCCAGTATGGCGATGACGAATACATGCTCCCAATGTGCGTTCACCGCGATGTCGCAAAACACGGATGCGACCATCATGACGCTGGACACAGAACCTGGATTCATCCGAAGAAATGATGTTTTGCCATTCGTGCACCCAGGTTCGTCGTTGCGTACACCATCGCAGGCACTCCTGTCTGTGATGCAGCGTCACGGGTAACCGCTGCCATGGTCTCAGAGCTGATAGTCCATACTGCTGCAAACGCCATCGAACTGTTTGCAGTGGTTGTTGTCTTGAAAATGTACCCACCTGTTGACTCAAGGATCGAGACGTGGTTGCACAATCCGTTACAGCCATGCGAATAAGATGCCTGTCATCTCGACTGCTAATGATACGAGGCCTTTGGGACCCAGCAGGGCATTCCGTATTCTGCTAATAGCGACCAACGCGAGCAGCAATGTCGCGATACGATAAACCGCAATCGCGATAGGCTACTATCCGTCGTTTATCAAAGTCAGAAACGTGATGGTACGCATTTCTCCTGCTTACACAAGGCACCACAACAACGTTGCACCAGGCAACGCCGGTCAACTGCTGTTTGTGTATGAGAAATCTGTTGGAAACTTTCCTCATGTCAACACGTTGTAGATGTCACCACCAGCGCAAACCTTGTGTGAGTGCTTTGAAAAGCTAATCATTTGCACAATACAGCATCTTCTTCCTGTCGGTTAAATATCGCGTCTGTAGCACGTCATCTTCGTGGTGTAGTGTAGCAGTTGTAATGGCCAGGAGTGTAAGTATTGTGTTGCTATGTACTTACAGTAATACCCTTGTACAACAACTATTTCTAGAAAGCTGTTCCACTTATATGAAACAGATCTATCATTCCCACGCACTTATTCTATTATTAATTGCGGCCAGCTATCTGTTCATAGATTTTCTTAAACTGTACGTAGCTAACTTCTTTATATTTGGTATGCTATGATAGATACTTTATAACGTTGGATTCCTCTCCACTAACTTTCATACTTCTATGTTAGCTTGTTAATACCGAAATATTTCGTTGCATGATGCCATCGTCTTCAAAACCCACGGCATTGTGCATGTATACAAAGATTATTTTGAATGCTATTTTTATACAATTCTTTTTATAGACTCTTCCGGCGGTTCTTGATGGAACATAGACGTATGAAATGACGGTGATACACTAAATACGTATTTTGTTGTAAACTAGGTTTTGGCTTCTTAGGCCATCTTCAGACAACTTAAGAAGCCGAAAGCTAGTTTACAACAAAATAATTGTGAACAAATACTTAGAGCATCGCCGTTACTTAACACAATTCTTTAGTGCGGCAGCCGGAGGTGATGGTTGTATGACTGTGTTGTGTGCCTGTGTGATTGCGTGAGTGTTCTCTTTTCTGAAGATGGCCATGGTCGATAGCTGTGTTGTGTACCTGTGTGATTGCGTGAGTGTTCTCTTTTCTGAAGATGGCCATGGTCGATAGCTGAAAGTGTTGTATGTGTGTGTCTTTTGTATGTGCCTGTCGCAGCTTGTCGCCACGTCTTTGCAGTGAGTTGTTAACTGTCCTTATTACTATAATATTAATTCAACCTGGACTTTCCATTATTAAATTCTTTAGTTGTAACGTAGAACAAAATAACTGCATTGAAATAATAACTGGCAGTATTAAAACACACCAGATAACTACAACTTACATATAATAAAACACATTATCATTCTTTCAGCCATTTTAGTACTACTGAAGAGTGAACAAGTGGCAAGTTAGTTCAAGCATGTGTTGATAGCTTCCATTTATGTGTTGCGATGCCTAGCAATGTAACCAAAATTTGAATACTGTCACCAGATTCATTTCAAAACTAGGAGCCGTAGGTCCTGTGGAAGGTAGTCATTTGTGGCAGTGATTATCGACGGAACTTGTAGTAAACTGTTGAAGGTGACATATCCCAGAGCAATGACCGGGTGTCCGAATCTTTCCTGAAAGTAATTAACTGACTTTGGAGTAGCGAGAAGTTTCACTCTGTCTTGCGGATCAAAGCGAGAGCACCGACCGTTATTTGGAACGACTGCAATGTAGGAAATTAATCCCCGTCCGCCAATACACGTTCTCAATTAAAACACACGGCGCAATACGTTGCATAATTTTGTTCTCCATGACGCACATCGCCAAGAGTGTGTGGACACTCGTCGCGGACGAATCTATAACGAAGCTCCGACGTAGGCACGGAACGAGCCGTTGAAAATGCGAGATGTAGACCTCGGACGGAAACCTGCTATCAAGTCCTGCGAAACGGGAATGCACAATACGTCCAGGATTACCCCTCGTATTCTCGGGAGTTCCCCTATTACAAAATTCCTCGCTTCGGGCGAAAGCTACCGGTTCTGTCATGCGGCACCGAGTCTTTCGGACTTCCACTAGCGCATTTTAGCCGCCGGAGGGCAGAGGGGAGGGAAAGAGGAAACTTTGGGAATCTCCGCTATCTAGCTACTTGTCGCTAAGGAGCGGCCTTTGAAGGGGCTTCATTCATTCGACTCGGGCGCATCTCCTCCGCACAGAGAGATGGCTGGAGGGGAGGGGGAGAGGGGGGTCTGCAGATTCCCCGCCATGTCTCCCCCCTCCACCCTTCCCGCGCTCTCGCGCCCCTCTCTTTGAAGATACGCTACTCTGTGTGTGAGTCGTGCACGCGCGGCCGACGTGCGCTGTCGTGCGAGGCAGCTATTCATTAGAGCAGGGCCGTGCTGCGTCGCCAGCCACGCAAATTAACTGAACGCCGATGGTTCTTTTCCCCTCGCGCGGTTCCCGCTAATTTGCGAGAGGTAACTTTTCCTCTTCTTTCTCTCTCTTTTTTTTATTTTACGGGGAGAAGAGGGAACTCGAGAGCTGCGTCGGAGGGAGGCTGGGGGGAGAAAAAAACTAGACCGTTTTAAGCCATTACGGGGGATGAATATGTACAGTGGCGGGGCGTTTGGCGGCTCTTTCTTTGCTTTTGAGGCGCTAACGATGCCTGATGCGGAGTGTAAACGCCGGCCGGCCGGCGTGTAATTGCTCTTTCCTGTGAGGAGGCTGCGTTAATCAGGCGCGCGGACACGCCCACCGCCAACAGTGTTTGATTCGTTGGCGCAGCGCACCGCCCCCGCATAATTTTGTGCACACACACGCGCGCGCACACACACAGGCACAGACGCACGGTCGGAGGTTGAGTAATCAGGCACCGGACGGGTACCTGTAGCTTACGTCGACCTCGCGATAAGCTCGAAAAAAGAGCGAGGGACGTAGTGATTTAGCTGCTGGATTCTCGCTCGGGACTCATTTACACAAGCTGCTATTTCAGGAGGAATAGTAAATAAATTCAGACGGCGGTAGTACGAGGGGTGTCCGTAAAATAAGGTTCCCATTTTTTTTCACGATGTGTAAAACATATTTGGTGGTCGAGGGGACTGAGGCACTTCAGTCACGGTCTGCACGGCCACTACGGTCGGGGGTTCGAATCCCCCCTCGGGCATGGATATTTGTGCCGTCCTTAGTTGTAGGTAGTTCATAAGTAGTTTGTAAGTTTAGGAACAGATAACCCCAAAGTTAAGTCCCTTAAGCTGAACAAACGTTTGAACATTTTGTAAAACATGTTTATTTCATGAATGTGTACATTTTTGGAAAGTTAAGACTTTAACCTACACTACTGGCCATTAAAATTGCTACACCAAGAAGAAACGCAGATGATAAACGGGTATTCATTGGACAAATATATTATACTAGAACTGACATGTTATTACATTTTCAGGCGGCCGCGGTGGTCGAGGGGACTGCGGCTCGCAAGTCACGCTCTGCACGGCCACTACGGTCGGGGATTCGAATCCCCCCTCGGGCATGGATATTTGTGCCGTCCTTAGTATTAGCTAGTTCATAAGTTTAGGGACTAATGACTCCGTAGTTAAGTTCCATAAGCTCTAAAAACATTTGAATTACATTTTCAAGCAATTTGGGTGCATAGATTCTGAGAAATCAGTACCCAAAAAAACCACCTCTGTCCGTAATAGCGGCCTTGACACGCCTAGGCATTGAGTCAGACAGAGCTTGGATGGCGTGTACAGCTGCAACATGATACTACTGTTGATCAAGAGTAGTGACTGGCGTATTGCTGCACGGCCACCATTGACCAGACGTTTTCAATTGGTGAGAGATCTCGAGAATGTGCTGGCCAGGACAGCAGTCGAACATTTTCCGTATCCAGAAAGGCCCATGCAGGACCTGCAACATGCGGTCGTGCATTATCCTGCTGAAATGTAGGATTTCGCAGGGATCGAATGAAGGGCAGAGCCACGGGTCGTAACACATCTGAAATGTAACGGCCTCTGTTCAAAAGTACCGTCGATGCGAACAAGAGGCGACCGAGACGTTTAACCATTGGCACTCCATACCATCACGCCGGGAGATACTTAAGTATGGCGATGACGAATACACGCTTCCAACGTGCATTCGCCGCAATGTCGCCAAACACGGGTGCGAACATCACGATGCTGTACACAGAACCTGGATTCATCCGAAAAAATGACGTTTTGCCATTCGTGCACACAGGTTCGTCGTTGCGTACACCATCGCAGGCGTTCCTGTCTGTGATGCAGCGTCATGGTCTCCGAGCTGATAGTCCATGGTGCTGCGAACGTCGTCGAACTGTTTGTGCAAATGGTTGTCTTGCAAACGTCCCCATCTGTTGACTCAGGGATCGAGACGTGACTGTACGATCCGTTACACCCATGCGGATAAGATGCCTGTCATCTCGACTGCTACTAATACGAATTCGTTGCGATCCAGCACGGCGTTTCGTATTGCCCTCCTGAACCCACCGATTCCATATTCTGCAAACAGTCGCGACCAACGGGAGCAGCAATGACGCAATACGATAAACCGCAATCGCGATAGGCTACAATCCGACCTTTATCAAAGTCGGAAACATGATGGTATGCATTTCTCCTCCTTACACGAGGCATCACAACAGCGTTGCACTAGACAATGCCGGTCAACTGATGTTTGTGTATGAGAAATCGATTGGGGACTTTCCTCATGTCAGCACCTTGTGTGAAAGCTCTGAAAAGCTAATCATTTGCATATCACAGCATCTTCTTCCTGTCGGTTAAATTTCGCGTCTGTAGCACGTCATCTTTGTGTTGTAGCATTTTCTTCATCAGACATCGTACGGTTCATGTCGGTAGGCACCTTACTGCATCTTCGTCACCGACCGACCTATCGGCATGAAATTTGCCCTACATATAATTTATGTAATACCGTAGGAGGAGATGAACAGTGACGGGAGGAGATTGGCAGATAGTGTGAAAGGTATGGTGAAGTCAAGGGGATGCCATGGATATGGCGGGAGGACGTGGAGAAGAAGAAGGAGAAGGAAGTGGAAGAAGAGGAGGAAGCATAGCTAGATATGGAGAGAATTTTATGAACTGAATACTGGAATTAAATTCCCGAGCAACGCCGGTTTTTAAGCTAGCTAATACAGAGAGAGAGAGAGAGGCATAAAAGGACAAAGACGAAGAAAAAAATGTCCCAGCGATGAGGGGGATGGGAGTGATTTGCAGAGGAATTAAGGAAATGAGTGTAGGATGTATATTCCATTACCACGCTTCTTTAGCAATTTCGAAGCACTGCCGATTTCCCTATATAATGTGAGGCGATTAAATCTGTTTTTCGGAATATATGAAAAAAATACAGAACGGATTGAGAACAAGTTGTAATAAAAGTTGTTCCTATCGAAAAGGGCCATGTATTGGTACAAAGCTCGATCCCCCTGCACTACCCACGAAGGCTGGAGGGAGGGGATGAATCTTAAATACGAACCCCTATTTTTATTGCAGATTTGGATTCTCTGTGAAAAAATAACTTCAGTAAGAAGCATTTTTTTCGTTTCATGATAGATGGCTCTGTAAGCGGCTAAAATAAAAATGTGCTGAAAATTGTTTAAAAACGGTAATATCTCTGATAAATATATATCGGACTCTTTCTCTAAGTTTAACACTTTCACTTTCAGCAAACAGCTGGACAATACTACGAAAAGGAGAAGCATTCTATAAGGGGACAGATTTGTATACCTTTGATTCGCTTCTTCATCATGTCTGTGATTCTCAGTGTACGAGGAAATGATCTCTCTCGGGAACCGTTAACATCGTCGAACAATTGCGTAGGGACGTGTAAAGTCCGAATCATTGAAGTACAGTGAACATTCTAACCTTAGACTAAGAGCATAATCACAGTCTCTCCTTCATTCGATTGTGGAAGATATGAAAACTGTTCTCCGAGTTTCCTAATCTGATGTGAATTTGTTTCAGATATTACGATTTTTCAACAATTTTTAACTAGTTTTTATTTTTGTCGATTACAGCGCCATGAAATGAAAAAGAATGTTTCAGACAAAAGTTGCATATTTTTTCACGGAGAATCCAAATATGAAATTAAAAAAATTGGAGTTATTATTTAGGATTTCAAAGTCACCCCTCCGTCTCGCCACGGGGCTGATGTTGGGGGGGGGAGGGGGGGATTGTTCGAGTTTTGTGTTAACGGATGTTCCTCTGGGAGGTGAAAAGCTTTTACTACCACTTTTTAAATCGAATTTGTATTTTCCATATATTCGGAAAAACAGTTTCATGTGGCTCATCCTGTATAAATTGAGCTTCAATTGTGAACAGCGTATGTCATAGCCGTGGTGAAGGGCCGAGCGTTCTAAGGCGCATTGCGGCGGAGAGCGCGGTTGTGCACCGTTGGAGGTTCGAGTCCTCCCTCGGGCATGACTGTGGTGTGTTGTCCTTAGATTAGTCTAACTTAGTTTAAGTTGAATGAAACTTTCACTCTGCAGCGGAGTGTGCGCTGATATGAAAATTCCTGGCAGATTCAAATTGTGTGCCGCAACCGGGACTCGAACCTGGGATCTTCGCCTTTTGCGGACAAGCGCTCTACCGACTGAGCCATTCCGACACGACTCACGATGCTGCTTCACAACTTTACTTCCGCCAGTTCCTCGCCTTCTACTTTCCATACTTCACAGAAGCTCTCTTGCGAACCTTGCAGGACTAGCACTAAGCCATGTCACCACCTTATCCTTTCAACCGGGAGTGCTAGTCCTGCGAGGTTCGCAGAACTTCTGTAGAGTTTGGAAAGTAGGAGGCGAGGTACTGGCAGAAGTATGGTTGTGAGTCGTGTCGGGATATCTCAGTGGTAGACCGCTTGCCCGCGAAAGGCAAAGGTCCCAGGTTCCAGTCCCGGTTCCGGCATACAATTTAAATCTGTTAGTTTAAGTAGTTTGTAAGCCTAGGAACTATTAACCAAAGACGTTAAGTCCCATAGATTTACATTTGAACATTTGCGTATTTATGTATATGAAGCACATTACAAATGTGAAACACAAGAAGTTTACGGCACCATGTTATGTTAAATTAGCAGATTTCACAATTCTGGATACTGAAAGCTAAGTGTCTACTTTCCACAGCTTGAGGGGTGGTCTGCGTTCGGTACTGGATGTCGAAGGAGTCAAGTGTAAGCAGCGCGCGAAACGAATTTGTCCGACAAGGGAAGCTGCCGTGTTGGCTGTCGACTCTGAGTGACAACCCGTGAGGTAATTCACGAGTTGTGCCCTGACACAACACCGTTCCTACTTTTAGCACTGTGTGTTGTCCAGTTTCTGGGTCCACTGTCCACCATTCGTTTCCATGTGGAAAGTTCTTTTTTATTTTTTTATTTTTATTTTTTTTATTTGTGTGTGTGTGTGTGTGTGTGTGTGTGTGTGTGTGTGTGTGTGTAATAGTACAATCATCTCTTCCAGACATTAAAGTAGATTAGGGAGTGTACGAATTCTATTAGTCAGGGTCATTTAGCTGTACGAGGTTCTTAGCAGAGCCAATTGCAGATCGAGAACACCGCATATACTCGCAAAAGTGACCACCATGAAGCTGGAATCTTTGATATACCAGGTGATCAAAAAGTCAGTGAAAACTTAATAAATCACGGAATAATGTAGATAGAGAGGTAAAAGTTGACACACATGCTTGGAATGACATGAGGTTTTATTAGAACAATAAATAAATACAAGTTCAAAAAATGTCCTACAGATGGCGCTTCATCTGATCAGGAAAGCAATAATTAGCATAACAAATTAAGACAAAGCAAAGATGATGTTCTTTACAGGAAATGCTCAATATGTTCACCATCATTCCTCAACAATAGCTGTAGTCGATGAATAATGTTGTGAACAGCACTGTAAAGCATGTCCGGAGTTATGGTGAGGAATTGGCATCGGATGTTGTCTTTCAGAATCCTTAGAGATTTCAGTCGATCACGATACACATGGGATTTCCGGTAACCGCAAAGCCAATAAACGCACGGACTGAGGTCTGGGGACCTGGGAGGCCAAGCATGACGAAAGTGGCCGCTGAGCACACGATCATCACCAAACGATGCGCGCAAGATAGCTTTCAATAGCAATAATTTTTTTTTTTTTTTTTTTTTTTTTTTTTTGTTCTAATAAAACCCCATGTCATTCCAAACAAGTGTGTCAATTTTTACCTCTCTATGTACATTATTCCGTGTTTTATTAAGGTTTCAAATTTATACTGTCTTATTGATCACCCGGTATGTAGCTTTATGTGAGCGGCCACTGTTTTACGATTCGATGTAAATATTTTAATGAAGACAATTGAGTGCTACACGAAGGGGTGGGTCCAGTTAATAATTCTAAATGCAAATTGCAAAACATTCAGAAGCTAGTTGGTATTAAAAATCGCTGTCTCTTCGATAATGGATAGAGACAGTATGAAAAGTTCACGTTGCTGTGACAGCACCAGCCCATCACCAATGGAGAACTGAAGTTGCAGGTATGAGCTTCTAAAGTCCGCAGCTGGTTACTGACTTACGGATCTGACAAAAATATTGATACTAGAAATGTCAGAAAGTAGTCAAGTGCAGAAAGAAGTGGGCTGAATACATTCAAGGAGTGACAGAGGAACGAATACCTAAATTAATATAGCCTACGTCTGAAGGGGGACAACAGATGGAAGATAAGCTGCAGTTTATCGGAAATTGGAACGGACAATTATTCCTAAACCAACATTGGATATCCCGATTATATGTACGGTTTCGAATGTACTAGCATTCATCTTCAGATCTAAAATAGACGTAAAACATGTTTATATAAAAGTTCCATCTACTAACAACATGTACAGGAAAAGAAAAGAATTTGACTCTTCCTTTTCTTCCTTTTGAACATTTTGACAGTAGGTAGAAAATTTTATAAATATTGTTTTTATTTGTTGGATTAAAAGCAACGAACAGCTGTATATTTCGTTAATTTATTGGATAATCAGTTGCAGCCGTACATTAAAACCTTCCTGGGACCCCTGCGCATAAACCAGAGATTCCATAACCCTTGTCGCAGTATAATGTAAATCAATCAGAAGTACACGGCTGTGGGATCCTTTTACTTCCAGAAATGTAAACCAGCCAAATTCAAATATTCACATTAATAGTATATCAAATAATATGTCAAGTTCCCTCATGTTCATGGACGACTCACACTTGGCCAAGAATACATTTGATGTATGTGATTGACTTCTTTCAAGTCGGAGGTTCGATGTAATATCTTGTAATGGAATCTGCATTAGCAGAGGAGCCCAGATCGCTAGTTTCAAATTCCTTTATTTAGATCGGTTTCGGCAATTCTAAGTTGCCATCTTCAAGTCTTTTAACATTTAAATATTATATAGTAATATTTCGTCACATTTACGTTCTGTTTTTAGATATGGGTATGTCGAAAATAAAACATTTTTTGCGTCTAGAAGCAATTTGAAACTAGAGATCTGGGCTTATCGGATAATGCAGATTCCATTACAATAAATTTGAGTATGGCAAAATCGTGTTGTCAAAAAGGTCCTGTACTTCAAAGACTAGCCGCGGCGGATTAGGCGTGCGTACTGGAGCGCCATGTTGCGGTGCGCGCGGCCGTCCGCCGTCGGGGGTTCGAATCCCCCCTCGGGCATGGATGTTTGTGTCGTCTTTAGTATAAGGTAGTTCATAAGTAGTTTATAAGTTTAGGGACTGATGACCCCGCAGTTAAGTCCTTTAAGGTTAACAAACATTTTTGGTTTTTTTATACTCCAAAGAATAAATAATGTCTCCGTTACAATTTTTTTCATTCAAGTATCAATTACGCATACATCTTCACATTATCTTATTTTAAACCGTGGAGCTGCGGTGGAGTAGCCGAGCGGTCTAAGGCGCGTCGCTGCGGAACGCGCGGTTGCTGGCCGTCGGAGGTTCGAGTCCTTCCTGGGGCATGGGTGTGTGTGAGTGTGTATGTGTGTGTGTGTGTGTGTGTGTGTGTGTGTGTGTGTTGTCCTTAGGTCAGTTTACCTAGGTTTAAGTAGTTTGTAAGCTACGGACTGATGACCACGCAGTTTGGTCCGATAGATTTACAAACATTACCTATTAAACCGTGGAAGCTGCGATGGTCGTGGTTGAAAATCACCTACAATAGAGCCATCGAAGTTAGTAATCACACACATTTATTTAAAAAGTCTTTACCAATAAGGCTTTCACAGTGAAGGTCTGTTGACGAAATTTACATACTACATTATTTGCTTCAATGTCATAATTTTAAATGTTTTTAATTATGAGAAATGCAGCTTCCGGAGTTGGGGTAACCTGAAGATGCTCCAAAAGCGTGAAACGCGTCATTCGTGAATTAGTTTAACAAAATTCCAACACAGACTTTTTTTATTCTTTGAATATTTATACGCAGAGTTTATGCCGTTCAGCGGCCACAGGCACACATCTCTTAAAACTGTGGAGGCGAGAAATGGTTAAATACATGCGGCACTAACGCTTCAGAGGGGGAAAAAACTGTGTAGTCCAGAGGAATGGCCATCTGAAAGTTTTTGCTCCCCCGAGCGCAGTGCAGGGAGTCCTCGCCGGAGAAACTCTGCTGGCGCTAAGCCGTGTGGCCGGCCCTTGGCTTTTCGGCGTTTTTGTTTTGTTTCGCTGTGTGGAGCTCCAGCGCGCGCGGTCCACTCCGGCTAACGGATTTGCGTGCTCGACGCGCCCCTAGCGATTATCGGGGCAAATAGGCAGATTAAAACTGCGTGACGCGCCGGCCAGTCTGTGCAGCACTCGCAAAGTGCTCGAGAGCGCTGGGGCCGGCAAAGCCCGCACTCGATACGGGACCAGTCACTGTGCTAGCGGCGGCCACACCTAATCACTCGAGAGGTCTGTTCAGGCCGAGTCGTTCACATAATAAGTTCAAATGTTTGTATAGTCTATGGGACTTAACTAAGGGGCATCAGTCCCTAAACTTACAAACTACTTATGAACTACTTACGAACTAGGACGGCACAAATATCCATGCCCGAGGGGGGATTTGAACCCCGACCGTAACGGCCGTACAGACCGTGACTGGAGCGCCTCAATCCCCTCGGCCACCGCGGCCGGCACATATAAGTGGTCTGGGAGTGAAATTGTGGATGGACAGGTTGTTGGGGTCAGGAGTACCAAACTTCCAAGGTCATCAGTGCCCCGGTGGGGAGGGGAAGAAGTGAGGATAGGAAAGGAGGGGAAGGGAAACGAAATGCATTCTAGGCAGTGGCTGATCCAAGGTGAGGGTTACGGGGGCATCACCCCCCCTCCCTCCCCAAACAAAAAATATTTTTGGCTGAAACATTTTTATTCAGTTTGGAAAACATGGTTTCCTTATTTGGAAAACAGCGCACTTATAATTATCTATATCTATAACTATAAATGTGAATGTCTGTTCGGTGTACGTTTATCACGTCTGAACCACAATACATAAACAGCTAAAAATTTGTACAGTTACTAATGTCTACCCGAGGAAGGCTTTGGGCACGGCTTTATGGCGATCGGATAGCTATTTATCTATATATATTAGTGTGAATATCTGTTAGGTGTACGCTTATCACGTCCGAACAACAAGACTCAGTTACTAATTTATACCTGAGGAAGGTTTTAGGCATGGTTTTATAGCGATCTGATAGGTATTTAGTAATCTGAAGAATATAACGCGAAATGCGGAACAATAATTAGTCTTTGAAAATGGTTTTATTGGTTGCATTGTTGCTTGAGGGTTCATAATGATAAAAGAGTGGAGTGTATTGGGACGGAAAATTATCGGCGTATATAAAATTCTGTGTGTGTGTGTGTGTGTGTGTGTGTGTGTGTTAATATTTTGCTCTGCAACGAAAATTACAGAACGCAAACTAATGGTCTGTGTGTAATTGTTGTCCGAAGTCTCCCATTGTACCCCATAACTATTCCATGCCGATAGCTATAAAACTGCGATATTTTTTAAATACGTTATATGAGAATAAGAGTACTTAGCGACTTCCAACATAATTTCAAACCTTTATTAAACTTTTTCTCGCTGACAACCATAGCAATATGATGAAAGGAAAAAAGTTTCTCACTTACTACTTTTCCGCTGTTTACGGCATTTGGTATGACGTTAAAATTTATAATTTCTGCACTACAAATTGTAGCAGCAGCAAAATGTTACAGACAGTATACACACATGTAGTTGAATGTACCTTCTAAATTGTATCACAGTACGACATGTAGTTATGAGATATGATCACATAAACAATAACATTCCGCTGTTCATGGACTAAAACTACAGCAGTCAGTATGCTCTATGTTTTTTCCCATAACTCGCACCGCTTCAGAGATATGTGCAAAATTAACGGCGGATTGATACTGTCACTTGATTGAACGTGAACAAGTACAGGCAAAGTCAACACACTTGAAAAAAAGAGGAAAAACTACCACGGCAAAACAAGTGAGAATATTTTAAGGGGAAAACACAATTAAAATATGGGAAAGTTCGAAATGTGGTGCTACAGAAGAATGCTGAAGATTAGGTGTGTAGATCGCATAACTAATTAGGGAGAATTAGGGAGAAAAGGAATTTTTGTCATATCTTGACTAAAAGAAGGGATCGATTGGTAGGACACATTCTTGGACATCGAGGAATCGTAAATTTAGCATTGGAGGGAAGTGTGTGGGAGGAAAAGTCGGAGAAAAATGTTCAAATGTTTGTAGAGTCTATGGGACTTAACTACGGGGTCATCAGTCCCTAAACTTACAAACTACTTATGAACTACTTACAACTAAGGACGGCACAAAAATCCATGCCCGAGGGGGGATTCGAACCCCCGACCTTAGTGGCCGTGCAGACCGTGACTGGAGCGCCTCAACCCCTCGGCCACCGCGGCCGGCGAAAAGTCGGAGAGGGAAACCAAGAGACTCATATAGTAAGCAGATTCAAACTGATGTGGGTTGCCGTTCTTATGAGGAGATGAAAAGGCTTGCTCAGGATAGAGTAGGGTGGAGAGCTGGCATGAAAGCACTATCCGGACTGAAGATTTAAATGTTCAAGTGTTTGTAGAGCTTATTGGACTTAACTACGGGGTCATCAGTCCCTAAACTTACAAACTACTTATGAACTACCTTATACTAACGACGGCACAAACATCCATGCCCGAGGAAGCGCGCCGCGGTGGAGTAGCCGAGCGGTCTAAAGCGTCTCGCTGCGGAGCGCGCGGTTGCTCGCCGTGGAGGTTCGAGTCCTCCCTTGGGCATGGGTGTGTGTGTTGTCCTTAGGTTAGTTCACCTAGGTTTAAGTAGTTTGTAAGCTACGGACTGATGACCACGCAGTTTGGTCCGATAGATTTACAAACATTTGAACATTTGAACCGAGGGGCGCATTCGAACCCCCGACCGCAGCGGCCGTGCAGACCGCTCGGCCACTGTGGCCGGCCAGACTGAAGACCACAGAAACATTAATACAATAGTTTAAAGAGGTAAAAGTTCAAAAAAAGACGATGTTTGTCAAAATTAAACTCTAAAATATCAAATCATATTGGCTGTGTGTAAAAACTCGGTCGAAGAGAAGGTTACGTGTTGAGTGCATAGATATTATGTCAATGGTAGAATCGTAATGAAGTCGTCCATCAGAATTTTAAGACTACAACTTATTTACAAGATGATTTGTTCAAAAGGAATTCATTATGATTAGCTCGGCGTGATTAGCGCAAAATCGCGTGTGTTACTTTAATTTTTAGTGGATATCCGGCATTTTATTATATTCAAATAAATATTTTTTCATTTTTCATTTTATGATGTTTACATTTTCATTATTTCTTGTCCGAAATATTTGCAAAAATCTTAAAATTACAAGAAGACCTGAAGTAAAACTCGCCAGTGCAGGTTTTAGATTTTCTTTCGAACAAAAAATTCCGGTAAAATATGGAGCCTTTAAGAAGCACGGGTAGAGTAGAAGTGTCTGCGCGCTTTTGAAAAGGTGGCCAGCGTCATGGGAGAACGAATGAACGTGACTGCCTCGAATATAAGGAGTTACCAAACCGTGAAAGTGCGTAAAGAGTGAAAGCCTATTCCGCGGAGATAATGGAGGGCCATGATTGATTAGGGGTAGGCGGTCTCGCGCCTGAAGCTGGGCTCGTTTCCCGGCAGCTAACAATGCGCCCCACAGCGAGAAAAACAGAGGCGGGATACGCGCTGTGGAGCTGTGTTCAATCACGCGGCAAGCGTCGCATACACGGCCGCCTGCCGCCTGCCGCCTACCGCTTACGAGGCAAGCTCTCTGGCATGACAGCGTGTTTTAGGGCCAGGAAACTCACCTGCGTGAGACCAGCCCCAGCAATCCTTCCCCAGCCAATATCCGGCCACAGTTGCAAACTTACGCAGCTTTGAAGTTCTGAACGAACGGCTGTATAACATGTCGCCCACACCTGTTGTTCGTCACTGTCTCCGTCCCACTACAGAGCCACGTACTGTACAGACACGGCGGTTCATATTTTTTAAGAGTGGGTTGTTGTCCAAAAGTTCAGCGACATAACTGCCAGAGCGCCAATCTGTACCCTTTGTAATAGGGGATTTTTACAGCCCTAAGGCTCAGTGTGATAATAAGAAAATAGCCGCTGTGCCACAGAGTAGCACTAGTGGTTCTTACATCCGACTGAGAGACTTTGAAAGGGGTCAGATTCTGGCCTTACGAGTAATGGCATGGTCCTTTCGAAGAATAGCCACACATGTTCGACATAGTGGTTGCAATGATCAAGCAAACATTCTCATAGCTGGGCGTTCACACAGAACGGACTTCCGTCAAGATTGTCGTTATTGTAACGACAGCGAAAGCAAATTGTACAGCTAGCACAGGACACAGATAATAAGGTTTGTGAGCGCAGAAGTGTCAATACGAACTCTTGACAACCGGCTACCAGTACTACGGGCGTGAACATCTCTAGCCCCTTTCCCAGCCACACTACAGCGCCGACGTGCACGGCTCTGTTCAACTATTTGTTAAGCTTATGGGTCTTAACTACGGGGTCATCAGTCCCTAAACTTACAAACTAAGTATGAACTACTTACGAACTAGGACGGCACAAATATCCATGCCCGAGGGGGGATTCGAACCCCCGACCGTAGTGGCCGTGCTGACCGTGACTGGAGCGCCTCAGTCACCTCGGCCACCGCGGCCGGCAAACGAATTTGCACGACTCTACTTGTCGTCAGAGGATCACTTGGAAGATGAAATGCTTTGCCTTGGTCTTCAGCGATGAAACGAGATTCTACCTGCACGCAAGTGATGGTCGCTTGCGCGTACGAATTACAAGTAAAAAAAATGTTCAAATGTTTGTTAAGCTTATGGGACTTAACTACGGGGTCATCAGTCCCTAAACTTACAAACTACTTATGAACTACCTTATACTAAAGACGGCACAAATATCCATGCCCGAGGGGGGATTCGAACCCCCGACCGTAGTGGCCGTGCACACCGTGACTGAAGCGCTTCAGTCTCCTCGGCCACCGCGGCCGGCAATTACAAGTAGACTGTCAGAAGTGTAAATTGGCGATGTAAGACATGTAACGTTAGCTACGTTTCGAGGAAGTGAGCGTGACGCAGCGGTGAATGCCTCCAGCTACCACGCTGGAGGTGCCGTGTTCAGAGCCTCTCCGTATTTTTTTTTTCTTTTTATCAGAATAGTCTGACATTTTTACATTTCATTTTCCATAATAAAGAGTGTACACTGTGTGAAATTAGTAAGAGATATTCAATTTTGCCGTAGTAATACAATTTTCACGTCATTATTGCATAATCTTAGTCGCTATCGCCTATTTCGCTTGCTATGCCACGACAAAAAATTCGGATGATATTTGTCGTAAAATCAACCGAAACAAAATGGTTTACAGCACCAAGCACATTTCATAAAAGGCTACTGTCTCGCAAACGCATAGAATTTTTAAGAGTGGTACCAGAAAAAGTTCGTTTACGTTAACAAAGTGTGTTTTTTTTTTTTTTTTTTTTTTTTTTTTTCATCCGTCAACTTTCGATGCGAACCAAGCGTATTTTCTCATCTTGTTTGTAAATCTATCGGACCAAACTGCGTGGTCATCAGTCCATAGCTTACAAACTACTTAAACTAAGATAAACTAACATAAGGACAACACACACACATGCCCCAGGGAGGAATCGAACCTCCTACGGCGAGCAACCGCGCGCTCCGCAGCGAGGCGCCTTAGATCGCTCGACTACTCCACCGCGGCTATTTGCTCATCTTCCCCGAATTGATGCAGAATTAATGAGTGTGGTTTTACGACGAATATCATTCGGTCTCTGTTGCAATATTTTACTCTCCAATAACGCGTTTCGCGCTGTTAGCGCATCGTCAGATTTGGCGGAGATGGGGCCACAGAACTATCTATAGCTGTGGAGGAGGTATCTTAACAATTTTTGTTGTCATTGGGCGCCATAGCAGCAGAGGAGTCGCTGTCGCGGCAGGTCCACGTTTACAACACGAATTGTGTTGCCGCGACAGCGACTCCTCTGCTGCTATGGCGCCCAATGACAACAAAAATTGTTAAGATACCTCCTCCATAGCTATAGATAGTTCTGTCGTCCCATCTCCGCCCAATCTGACGATGCGCTAACAGCGCGAAACGCGTTATTGGAGAGTAAAATATTGCAACAGAGACTAAGCATTTTTTAATTATTCTACACTGTTGCTGCACCAGCCACCACCACCAGCATCATGGAATGAAATAAAATGAATATCATTCGGATTTCTGTGCTTTCCACAAACACCGTCTGAAGAGAAGGCCTGCGCGCTGCCGCGCCACGTCACGCAGAGTAGGCCGCGACCGCGTAGCTCACTGGCTGGCGGAGATGGCCGCGGTGGCCGAGGGGACTGAGGCGCTCCAGTCACGGTCTGCACGGCCACTACGGTCGGGGGTTCGAATCCCCCCTCGGGCACGGATATTTGTGCCGTCCTTAGTCTTAGCCAGTTCATAAGTAGTTTGTAAGTTAAGGGACTGATGATCCTGATAAGCTCTACAATCATTTGAACATTAGACGGTGTTGTTTGTACACACTGTGCTGACGCGCCGCTGTTGTTGTTGTGTTGCCAGGGGCGAGCATGCGCCGCCAGCAGGCGTGGTGGGCGGCGCTGGTGTGGGTGTGGGCGTGGTGGCCCTGCGCGGGCGGCGAGCAGCGCTTCGCCATGGAGCCGCAGGACCAGACGGCCGTCGAGGGCACGCGCGTCACGCTGCCCTGCCGCGTCATCAACAAGACCGGACAGCTGCAGTGGACCAAGGACGACTTCGGCCTCGGCACCGACCGCAACCTCTCCGGCTTCGACCGCTACTCCATGATCGGCAGCGACGAGGAGGGTGAGTACCTCCAGCTCTCCCACTCTGCCGTCTCCAGTCTACTGGACAGCGTCACAGAAAACCCCTGTGAAGAATATATGACATCAACTGCGAATGGGCAAAGCTGAAAATGTGCACCCAGCCGGGATTACTCTAACGGGAATTAGTTTCATAACTACGAGTTTGAGTACTGTGGGCAGGGAGAGGCTGTGAATTTGTATCTGGCGGGAGGCGTGCTTAGGTAGGCGCGGTGCGGTGATCACTGTGTCCCCAGTGGTGTTGGGGTCAGCGGAACTGCCTAGAAAGCAGGACACCCGGGTTCGAATCCCGGCTGGGTACACACTTTCAACTTTGTACAACCGCAGTTGATGTCATATATACTGTGAATATGAAACAATAACAACTGAAGGCTCAGAAGTGACGTCTGTCCTTTCGGAACAGACGCCAAATTTATGTATAAACTCTGTGACAGTGTTTCGAAAACCTTACGGCTATGCTGCCAGGTACCAAAATCGACGACGGCCGATATTTCGGCCGTAGACTACCCTGCCATTTTCAAGGCGAAACTGCACTGAGGAAGCAATGTGCAACGATCTTTGAAACCTAGATTTTCAATGAGTAAGACAATACACACCGAGGAAGCAAGCCCACAGTGCCGACACGACCAAAGATGAGCATACTCTAAAGAATAAAATTACTTGTCCTTGAGGTGGCAGAGCGTCAAATTATTAAAATCAATAAAATATAACTTTTACAATAGATGTGGTAACTATTGTTCAATAATGGGAGCCAACGAAGTCAATGGTAAAATCTAATTTAGCCCCGCGAGACTTTATTTACTTACAGTTTTGTGCATGGCTGTGAATCAGCGACTGTTACAATACTATTAAACTTTTAAGGGGCAGCCCTCAGTCGCAAAGTACGAATATAATCGTAACCAGGTTTCAGTGCCGCTATGGGCACCTTCTTCAGACGAAGATGAATATGTTAAAACTACATGTCAAGATCTAAAATAATACAAAAAAATATCTGACATAATCAGATAGTCATACCTAAAATGTAAATAATTGCAGCCAGGCGGAGCAGTCACTAGGTGCTGCAATTTCTCCGCTGCTAACGTCGACAGATAACTGACCGCGCATGTGTACAAAAAGCGTATGTTAGCTTATTGCCATGTAGTGGCCAAGTTATGATACAATGTGGCAGGTAGCTTGCGTACCAAACCGATAAAGGTCAGACATTCTACATATTATACATATAGAAGCATAAGTGATACATCATGAACAATATTTAACGAAATGCAATGAACAAATACAAATACCAACTAACAGCCAACTGTTTGTATAGCTTATGGGACTTAACTACGGGGTCATCAGTCCCTAAACTTACAAACTACTTATGAACTAACTAATACTAAGGACAGCACAAATATCCATGCCCGAAGGGGGGATTCGAACCCCCGACCGCAGTGACCGTGCAGACCGTGACTGGAGCGCCTCAGTCTCCTCGGCCACCGCGGCCGGCTAGAAATACCAACATATATTAATGTGGAAGAAAAGGTATCACGGAACTTGCAAGAATAAGTCAGTCACACTTAAATTGACTATCTAAAGTAGTGCTACTACGAAGTTGCACCTGCTCATTCAATAACAGTCCGCCATGCAAGGACAAGTGTTTAAAAATTTCTAACTCTTCCCAGATGTCAAGTTTACGCCCCTTCTTCTCTATATGCAAAATGTCTACGTTTTCAATTTTTTCGGGGACATGTCCTGCAATTACCAAACGAGGAATTGCGGGGACAAGACCCGTTCTTCCTTAAAAAGTGCTCCTTGCAACGAACCGAAAAGGCTCGTCCCGTTTGTCCGATGTAATATGCAGAACAGGTAGCTCATGAGAGCTTATACACACCGGAATTTTGCAAGGGTTCAGAGATAGACTTTAGATTATGGATGACATTCTTTTTCAAATTGTTATTAGTGGAAAAGGCGATATTACATTTGTATTTTTGTCGAAGCAGTTTTTGTCCTATCGGATTGCTGTGCCAGCAGCGCCACAAAAATATGGAGTGGAGTGATTTTAACTCCGTAATTTTTTATATTTCTGCCCTTTATTTTGATGTAGAATTTAATGCGCCGTCATATTTGTCACACGCGAGCCTAGGCGGTATAAGAAAAAAACCTCCCCACTTCGCAACTTTAAAACTGCGCGAGAGGCACCTCGGTTGATAGCCACCTCGCGCCCGGAATCCGGCTATAGCCGGCCCTAATCACCCACTTTACCGCCGTGTCGCCTCTCTGCGACACTCTTTCCTGCAACGACCGCGGACGAGCGCCTTATAAGAGTGTGGGCGCGGAGATTTAGCCGGGATATCCCCGTAAGGCTGCCGGGAACGAGCTATTACCGCGTTTTTACTGTCGCGCCGGGCCAGCTCGAACCTTCCCGAATACGCATTTCTCCGCACGGGCGAAAGGGCCACACGTATGCCGGTGGCGCGGGAGGAGCCGAGCCGATGGGACTAGCGACGAGGTGGGGTCTGGAGGAGCGAGAGATTCGCGCTTTGGCACACGCGCGGCGTCTTCCGGCATGCATATTCATGGCGGGCGTAATGAGCGAGCGGCCCGTGATCCCGCCAGCCGTCAAGTGGCGAACACTCGCGCCCGAGTGTGCCCCGCCGCTTCTTAAGCCCGCTGCCGCCGAGGGGTAGCGCACACACCGCGCCAACTGCACCCGCCTTCCGCTCCGCATTATCCGGATTAGGTCGCGTTTCAGCCGCTCTGATCCAGCCTCCTTCACCTAGGCCTCTATTCGACATCGCGACTGTTTCTACAAAGGCTGGATCAAAAGCAATCGGAGCTATTATTTTTCTCTTCTGGCAATGAAAGGTCTTACGTAGATTGTCAGCCAGCAGTTAGAGTTGAAGGTAAATTGAGTTCCTGGTTTATGGGAGTTGCAGAGGTAAGATAAGACTGTCATCTGTCACATAATATTTATCGATCTTATGTTGAAAACAATAGACTGGCAAGGTGAGATAAAATACATTACTGCCATTAAAACTGCTACACCAAGAAGAAATGGAAATGATAAATGGATATTCATTGGACAAATATATTATACCAGAACTGACATGTGATTACATTTTGACGCAATTGGGGTGCATAGATCCTAAGAAAGCAGTACCCAGGACAACCACCTCTGGCCGTAATAACGGTCTCGATAAGCCTGGGCATTGAGTCTAAAACAACCCTTGGACAGCGTGTACAGGTACAGGTGTCCATGCAGCTTCAACGCGATACCACAGTTCGTCAAGAGTAGTGACTGGCGTATTGTGACGAGCCAGTTGCTCGGCCACTATTGACCAGACGTGTTCAATTGGTGAGAGATCGGGAGAATGTGCTGGCTAGGGCAGCAGTCCAACATTTCCAGTTTCCAGGAAGGTCAGTAAAGAACCTGCAAAATGCAGTCGTGCATTATCCTGCTGAAATGTAGGGTTTCGCAGCGATCGAATGTAGGGTAGAGCCACGGGTCGTAACACATCTGAAATGTAACGGGCACTGTTCAAAGTGCCGTCGATGCGAAAAAGAGGTGATCGAGACGTCAACCAATGGCAGCCAATACCAAATGTTCAAATGTTTGTAGAGCTTATGGTACTTAACTAAGGGGTCATCAGTCCCTAAACTTACAAACTGCTTATGAACTAGCTAATACTAAGGACGGCACAAATAACCATGCCCGAGGGGGGATTCAAACCCCGACCGTGCAGACCGTGACTGACGCGCCTACACGCTTTCGATGTGCGTTCACCGCGATGTCGCCAAACACGGATGCGACCAACACGATGCTGTAAACAGAACCTGGATTCATCCGAAAAAATAACGTTTTGCCGTTGGTGCACCCAGGTTCGTCGTTGCGTACACCATCGCAGTCGCTCCTGTCTGTGATGCAGCGTCAAGTGTAACCGCAGGCATGGGCTCCGAGCTGATAGTCCATGCTGCTGCAAACGTCGTCGAACTGTTCGTGCAGTTCGATGCAAACGTCCCCATCTGTTGACTCAGGGATCGAGTCGTTGCTGCACGATCCGTTACAGCCATGCGGATAAGATGCCTGTTATCTCGACTACTAGTGATACGAGGCCGTTGGGATCCAGCACGACGTTTCTTATTGCCCTCCTGAACCCACCGATTCCATATTCTGCTAACAGTCATGGGATCGCAACTAACGCGAGCAGAAATGTCGGTATACGATAAACAGCAATCGCGATAGGCTACAATCCGACCTTTATCAGCTTTATCAATTGGACTTGAGGCGTATGGTGGGCTCACTGGGTATAAAAAAGTAGAAGTTTTAAACGAACCTGAAGAATAAGACAGAAGATGGGTACATCCGAGATGCTTTTCAAAAAAGCGATTGTAGAGTTACAGGAATAACAGACTGGATCCGAAGGCTGTGTCCGTGTATTAACTCTGGAAAACAAATGAATAATCGATAACAGTAGCGCTGTAATCCGCTTGAAACAAATCCCCTCTCTCCCGTTCAGGCTGTTGCGACGTATATCAAATTTTCAGCAGCCGTTGCTGTTAACCTTTGTACTAAATACTTCTGCAGTGCTCTGTCATTGTCCAGCAAAGAAATTATACCACCTTATGGCCACAGATGAGGTGTCTTCATCAAAGTAACTCATTTTGTGAATCTTCTATACATTTTCATTAATTTATTAATTGATTAAAGCCCCGAGACTGTTGAAACTGACCTATGCTTGTAACTGCACGATCTTTTTCAGTATTTTATACCTGTCTCACTTATTCTCTCTCCCTCTCTCATTCTCTCTCTCTCTCTCTCTCTCTCTCTCTCTCTCTCTCTCTGGGTGTGTGTGTGTGCATGCGTGCGTGCTTGCTCATGCGTGAGTATGTGTACCGTATCTACATCTACATGGGATACTCTGCAAATCACATTCAAGTGCCTGCAGAGGATTCATCTAACCACTATTTATCTCCCATTCCTTTCTCGAATAGCGCGCGTGAAGAAAGAACACCTGAATCTCTCCGTTCGAGCTCTGATTTCTCGTATTTTATTCTGATGATCATTTTTACCTACGTAAGTGGGAGTCAACAATATATTTTCGCATTTGGAGGAAAATGTTGGCGATTGGAGTTTCGTAAGTAGCCCACGCCGCAGCGATAAGCGTCGTTGTTGTAATGATTCCCATCCCAGATCCTGTATCATTTCCGTAACGCTGTCTCCCCTGCATCGTGACAATACGAAACGAGCTGCCCTTCTTTGGACTCTTTCGATGTCTTCCGTCAAACCCACCTGATAAGTATCCCACACTGGGCAGCAATACTCCAAAAAAGGAACTTAGTTCTACTGCATCTTTTAAGGGTTCTACCAATATAACGCAGTCTCTGGTTCGCCTTTCCCACGACATTATCTTCGTGTTCTTTCCAGCTTAAGTCTGAAGGAATAGTAATTCCCAGGCATTTTGTGGAGTTTACGGCCTTCACTTTTGATTGATTTGTAAACAAATTTGTTGTTGTTCTGAATAAATTCAATAATCTAATAATAGTTCCAAGTGTACCACCACAGAAGTTGAAGATGGTTAAAGTATTGAAACGCTTACGGTGATCAAAAATATTTAATTATTATATGAACACTTTACGGTAATTATTTAAGTTCTGAACAAAATGTTGTTAGCCCCCTTGCCAGAACAAACTGAACATTCTTCTTCAGGCACTGTAAATGGCCCCCGCGCCTATTGCTTCATCACAGTAGTCTCGAAACAGAGCTAAAGTGAATAACCATCTTGCGAACATCTTTTTATAGATAGTATAAATAAACGTTGCGGAACATCTCTTACAGTGGACTACAACACAACGAGTCAGTGCTCTACTACAAATGCGCAGCGAATACTTAGAGACATGGCCACTTTGTGTGGCTGCTGTTTCGCCGGTGTAAAATCACTTTACGTTCGAATCAATACTGCCATGTAGTGGCCAGCGCCACAGTTGCCTTGTTCAAATATGTAGCACCGTGTATTAATTCCTAATTATCTTTATGTGGTTCCTCAGAAGATCGATCTGCCTGATTCATTTAGCGGGTCTCCATTAATCAATTCGACTCGATACCGTACACATCAAGTACGCTGTTGGAATGTTTTGGAATGATTCCGTTTACGTGAAATGTTTAGATGATTTTTCTTGTGTGAGTGATTACACAAAGGTTATATGCAGTTTACTAAATAGCTCAGTGTGATTAAATCTTTGACACTGTTCATTTACATAAAAGAAACCGCCACTATAACCATAGGAACACACACTAATCAAGAAACATATAAGGAAGATATTGAAAGAATAAATCGCTGGAATGGTGCTCAAGCCGTAAGCGAAAGATGACTCGGCGTTGTCATATGCCCATTAAGTCCGAATGCTACGACTGTATTGTTCTCGTAACGCCCTGAGTACTCTTTAGCCACATTGGTTTCATATTTGTAACGGGTATGGGTGTGTATGTTGTCCTTAGTTTACGTAGTTTGTAAGCTACGGACTGATGACCACGCAGTTTGGTCCGATAGATTTACAAACATTTGAACATTTGGAGATGGTAGTAAGTATGTAGTAAATTACAACCTCATGCTTATTAGAGCGATTTTCATGCATTTCATTGTCTTTGACGTCATAGCACCTGAACTATATGTCGTAATACGATATTATTTCGAAGGTACGTGCAGTGGTGTATATATAAAATGTCTAAAAAATACGTCGCGAATAGAGTTAGTAGGAAAGACGTAATAAATCAAAACTTCATGCGTGATGAGGCGGTTTATCATGAACCTAATTGTTTATGAATCCATATCTCATGAACTATGTGTCGTACTATGATAAAATTTCGAACGTACGTTTAGTGGTATGTCTGTAAGATTTATTGCTAACTAGCTGAAAACCCATCGTTGCTCGGGTATTTATTTATTTATTCGAACCTTGAATTAGTACTTTTCCTATCCACCCTCTCTCTCTCTGTCCATCTCCTTTTTTCTAAAAACATGTTACATTTATCGGAGAATATATAAGAAATCACAGGTAAAAATGCACTCGTTTCGAAGAATCCAATCACGAAATCCGATTGTAATAATATCACAGATGGATCACTTGATGTAATGCGCGAAACGTCAAAACAATTTTTTTTAAAGAGATGTATTATAAGAAATTTCTTTTTTACTGCTTTCTTTATTCATTCTTATATTTCCTTATTCATATGCTTATCCTTACAGAGAAAGAGCTGAAGACATTGTAGCACGCATAGACCAAAGATATGGTCTGTGGCATCACGTTTCGCTATACGTAACCTTCTTGCTATAGAGTCGCAAACGTCATCGCTGGCCTTCAGTCCGAATTTTTTTTATAATTTGACGACTTTCAACCACCATATCTTCCACCCCCTTATAGCTGTCGGCATGGAACTGCTATGGTGTACAACGGGAGACTTCGGGCAACAATTACACACACACACACACACCATTCGTTTGCGTTCTGTAGTTTTCGCTGTAGAGCGAAATTTAAAAACACACACACGTTGAATTTTATATACACCGATAACTTTCCATCCCAATATACTCCACCCTTTTATCATTATCAATCCTCAAGTAACAATGCAACCAATAAAACCATTTTCAAACAGTAAATATAATTTTCAAAGAATCATTATTGTTCCGCATTTCGCGTTACATTCTTAAAATTACTAAGTATCTATCAGATCGCTATAAAACCGTGCCTAAAATCTTCCTCAGGTATAAATTAGTAACTGTACAAATATTTAAGTCTCTGCGTCTTGTCGTTTGGACGTGATAAGCGTACACCGAACAGACATTCACTTTAATATATATAGATAAATAGCTAACCGATCGCCAAAAAACGTGTCTAAACTCTTCCCCGGGTAGACATTAGTAACTGTACAAATTTTTAGCTCTTTATGTCTTGTGGTTCAGACGTGATAAACGTACACCGAACAGACATTCACATTTATAGATGTAGATAAATAGCTATCCGATTGCCATAAAAAAGTGCCTAAACTCTTCCCCAGGTAGACATTAGTAACTGTACAAATTTTTAGCTCTTTATGTCTTGTGGTTCATACGTGATAAACGTACACCGAACAGACATTCACATTTATAGATATAGATTTCTTGTAACTTCATGCCAAATGCCGTAATTTTACTGCATGAATGCCGAAAAAGTAGTAAGTGGCAAACTTTTTTTCCTATTATCATTTTGTTGGGGTTGTCAGCGAGAAAAAGTTTCCTAAAGATTTAAAATTATGTTTGAAGTTTGTTGCAGTCGCTAAGTGCTCTCCTTCTCAAATAGTGGACTGATGAAATCACACTATCACGTACCGTAATATGGGGAAGTTTCCATTGTTTATGACGTCATATCTCCTGAACTATCGAATGTTCGAATGTTTGTTAAGCTTAAGGGACTTAACTGCGGGGTCATCAGTCCCTAAACTTACAAACTACTTATGAACTACTTACTAACTATATCCATGCCCGAGGGGGCATTCGAACCCCCGACCGTAGTGGCCGTGCAGACCGTGACTGAAGCGCCTCAGTCTCCTCGACCACCGCGGCCGGCCCTGAACTATCGGCCCTATCGCAAGATCCTTTCTACCTATGAACTACATTCCTGTTAAATTTCAGCTTCATAGGTGAAGTAGTTTTCGAGATTTCGTATTCAGTCAGGGGCTTCATACGTGAAGAAGTTTTAGAGATTTCGTGTTCAGTGAGTGAGTGAGTGAGGTGTGAATGAGTGTCCTTTCGCTTTTATATGGATAGAGATTCCAATCATTATGCAAAGAAATATGTTCTACATAAATTACTAAAATTTGGGGGTGAAAGGTTCAAAATAAACGTTCATAGTTTTGGTCGGTAAGATGTTTTACTCACACCTGAGTAGTTGTGCCGACCCTCAGACTGGGAGGCGGTGCGTTAATTCGCCGTATCATTGTGCTTAAGCAATTTAGGGCGGTGATGGCTCGCTTCACGCTTCACGCTCCTGCCCCCCAGGCATGCGTCGGGCGGCGCGTGGGCGTCGCGGGCGGCGCTGTTTTTAGCCCCCTCCCTCCCCCCTCCTTGCTGCCGGGTTGTTTTCTAGCCGCGCGGCGTCGTTCCTGGCTGAGTCAGCCGCTCTCCGCAGGGTCGGGGACCGCCGGAAATACGACACGTGCTGCTGCAGCCCCACTGTGCGGCCAGCTGCTCTAGGGTCGGCCTGCGGTCTCACCGAGAACCCTCGCACCGCATTCCAATACCACTGCCCAGAACCAGGTCTCGCCTTAACCGTTGTTTCGGCGGCAGCGGTTCACTGTTGTTTCTCCATGTTCCCGCAGATGCAGGATCTCCTTGTTAGTTCGGATTTTGCATGTTAATATTTACGGGGTGGTCGGATTTTACTTTATTTATTTATTTCTCATTCATAATTCGCTACCTTTTAATATAAAGTAGGACGTACATTTGTAGTTTTACATGTTATACATTAGTTGAACGGAATGGACAGTGTGCTGAGAGGTGCATATATGATGAACATTAACAAGAGTAAAACGAGGGTAATGGAGTGCAGTCTAAGAAAATCAGGTGATGCTGAAGGAATTAGCTTAGGTAACGAAAAAATAAAGGAGGTAGATGAGTTTTGTTACTTGGGCAGTAAAATAACAAATGATGGTCTCACTACAGAGGATATAAAAGGCAAAGAAATTTTTAAATGTTTGTAGATCTATCGGACCAAACTGCGTGGTCATCAGTCCGTAGCTTACAAACTACTTAAACCTAGGTAAACTAACCTAAGGACAAACACACACACACACACCCATCCCCCAGGGAGAACTCGAAACTCCACGGCGAGCAACCGCGCGCTCCACAGCGAGACGCTTTAAACCGCTCGGCTACTCCACCGCGGCTATAAAATGCAGAATTGCAATGGGTAAAAAAGCGTTCTTGAAATAGAGAAATTTGTTAACCTCGAATATTGATTTAAACCTAAGGATGTCCTTTCTGAAGGCATTTGTGTGGAGTGTTGCCTGGTATGGGAGTGAAACATGGACGATAAACAGTGCGGACAGGAAGAGGATAGAGGCTTTTGAAATGTGGTGATACAGAAGAATGCTGAAGATTAGGTAGGTGATCGCGTAACTAATGAGGAGGTACTGAACAGAATTGGGGAGGAAAGGAATTTCTGGCATACCTTGACTAAAAGAAGGGATCGATTGGTAGGGCACATTCTTAGACATCAAGGAATCGTGAATTTAGCATTGGAGGGAAGTGTGTGGGGTAAAAACCGCAGAGGAAGACCAAGCGATGGATACAGTAAGCAGATTCAAATAGATGTAGGTTGCCGTTCTTATGTGGAGTTAAAGAAGCTTACTCAGGATAGGGTATTGTGGAGAGCTGCATCAAACCAGTCTCCGGACTGAAGACCACAACAACAACAACATTAGTTCATTGATGTTAGATAATTAACGTATTTGAGATAGATAGAGATAAGAAGAAAAATAAAAGCAAAGAGAAAATACAAATGCTTACAGTTGTTGCTACAATTATAATTCAATGTATTTTGAAATTTGTTAATTGTAATTATGGGCTAAACAATGTAATAGGAAAGAAAGAAATTATATCTAAAAATAAGGGGGTTTTCTGTCCTTATGGTTAGCTGTATTATACTGTGCTGGGCGTTGAGTACCTTGGAATGTTTCCTTCAAGTCACCGATCACCCAGCACAGTTTGCATTGTTTTGGTGATATTAGTAACTTTTCTTTATATTGACATAAAAGTTTTCTGGGTATGGTACCGCGTCATTATGTAAGGCTATTACTTAAATAATCCAACGTTTCGGCCAACGTTACAGTGGCCTTCATCTGGGTAACTGGTGTGAGCTGGTTGTTACTGCACTTTATATTGCTTTCAGTTAGACATTACGTCATAATTTTTTTAAAATAAGCGATGTTATTGGTGAATGTATTGCGGAAGAGTGGAACTTTATTTTTGATAGGATGCTGAGGTGGAAGGGGTGGGGGTTAGCCGTTTCCTATTGCTTCTTGCATAGCGAGACATGGTTGGTGTTCATCGGCGAATGGGGTGAGGGCTTCCGTTTCTCTCCTGCTGGCCGTGGGCCGCGCGGCGGCAGTAGCTTACTGGTGACGCTCGCGTGTTGTGATGTCAGTGCGGCCTATTACGCTTTGATGGCCGGTAGCCAAGAGGGGGCAAGCCTGAGTCCATCTTCTCTATTCATGTTATTGGGGTGTTTAACAATTTCGATGGCTTCCCTTATCTTACGTTTGACCATCCCTGGTTGCTTGGCGAGTATTCTGGCCTCGTTAAATTTTATCTTCCTGCTGCAATCTTGCTGGTGTTCGGCTACTGCAGATTTATTGTGTTGGCCTAATCGAATGTAGCGTTCATGTTCCCGTATGCGTGTTGCCACTGCCCTCCCTGTCTCACCTATGTACACTTCCCCACACTCGCATTCCACCTTGTATACTCCTGATGCATGTAGTGCGTCTATGTTGTCCTTTGTGGAACCAAGAGCATCCTTGACCTTGCGACTGCTGTAGAAGAAAGGCTGGATTCCTACCCGGCGAAGATGTTTGGCAATGCGATCTGTGACGTTTTTTACATAAGGTAAGCGTGCTGCTGGCTGCTTTTTGTTGACTTCCTGCCTACTGATGTTTCTTTTATTTGTGTCCATGGCGGTGTGGATCACTCTATGCTTGTAGCCATTTGCCAGAAATGTTGTTTCTAGTTTTTTGAGCTCAGCTGTTTTGTTGTCTTCATCACTTAGTCGTTGCGCGCGAATCGTCAGTGAGCGGATAACAGAGTTCTTCTGTGCTGGATGGTGGTTTGATTGAGCGTGCAAATACCTGTCGGTATGTGTAGGCTTCCGATATACCCTGTGCCCAAGTGTGCCTTGCCTAGTTCTATAAATTTCCACATCTAGGAATGGAATAGCGCCATCCTTTTCGATCTCTAATGTAAATTGGATCTTCTTGTGCAATTTGTTTAGATGTTCATGAAACTTGTGTAGTTCCATCTCACCGTGGGGCCATATTGCGAAAGTATCGTCCACGTATCTAAACCAGCATCTTGGGCGTAAAGGGGCGGAACAAAGTGCTGTTGCTTCGAAGGCCTCCATGAAAATGTCGGCTGCCAACGGGGATAAGGGAGACCCCATTGCTACGCCGTCTGTTTGCTCGTAGAATCTTTCTTGCCACTTGAAGTAGGTCGAAGATAAACACAACTGAACCAGGTCGCATATATCTGGCGGAATATGTTCTTGTAGGATACGAACAGTTTCGTCTACTGGCACATTGGTGAATAATGACTTTATGTCGAAGCTGACCATGATGTCCGTGGGTAAAATTGTTGCTTCCTTAATGCGTTCTATAAAGTGTGTCGAGTTCTTGACGTACGAGTCAGTTTTCCCAACTAGAGGTCTTAGTTTGGAGGCTAGGAACTTTGCCAAATTGTATGTCGGCGAGTTAATTCCATTCACAATCGGTCGCAGAGGCTGGCCACTCTTGTGTAGCTTTGGCACTCCATAAATTCTAGGGGGAATTGGAACGCTAGGAATTTCTTTATATTGTTTTTTATTCTTTCTTGTGTCTCAGGTGTTAGTATCCGCATTAATTTAAAGAAAGTTTGCTTTGGGTTGATGACAGCGGGAGATTGCTCCCCTGTCAATGTTGAGTCTCATCGGTGTCACTTCCTCCATTTGTGAAAGTTTCATCACCTCTTTCTTCTTTCTGTTTGTTCCCAGCTATACCTGTCCACTCTGCGGGGCATACGGGCACGCCTCCTGTAGGGCCTTGTCCTTTTGTATTCTTCACAGGTCGCATTGGATATCTTGTCTGCTAGTGTGTTGTGTCCATTTTTGTTCGTCTCTTATTACGTCATACATCTTATCGTCTGTTGCAAAGTAAAGCTTCTGTGTGTCTCTGACATGTGTGTATTGTCCACAGTGTAAGACGATGTGTTCGGAACATGTGAGTGGCATATGGGCCATGTCCTGAAAGGAAGTGAACCATACCGCGGCTGCGGTCGATATGCTTCATCCTGTCGCCACCCCATGCCCCCCAGGAGGAAATGTGAACCCCAAATGTCTGCGTATAGTGTTATATGTGTGAAAGTGTAAAGTGTTACGAAATGTTTGAGAATCGTGTTACTGTGGCGGGACCTGAGAACCACCCCGGTATTCACCTAGTGGGATGTGGTAAACCGCATGAAACCACATCCAGGCTGGCCGGGACTCCGCCCCCCTTTGTTAATCCGCCGGGCGGATTCGAACCGGGGCCGGTACGCCTTCCCGTCACGAAAAGCGCTGCGTTAGACCATACGGCTAACCGAACGGGTAGGCAGCAATTTACTGTTGTTGTTGTTGTAAACCCTATTGTAGCCTGTGGACGTTGATGAAAGTAACTGCAGCTGTAATATCTCGCTTACGAGTCTGAATTAATAACAGATGGAATAATTCACTTTCTAGAAGCACCGACTAACATTCTTGCCTAACAGATCACTCACATGCATATCTTCTGCCCCAGGCAATTGTACTTCGTTTCTTCAGCAAGAGTTTCTTAGCCTAGTAGATGATTAAATGCACTGTTTTTTCAACCTTTCCAAATATGCGACTCCCTTCCAAGTAGAAATATTTTGGGGACCCCCTCCCAAATAAAAATATTCTGCCGACCCCCCATCCGCACGAACCGTAACAAAACTATGGACAATGCTATCGTGCGACACCTCCGACAATCGAATGACTCACAGACGGTGATCATGCTCTCAGTCCGTGGTCAGGATGGTCATTGTACTTCAATGATTCGGACTGTACACATTTCTACGCGATTGTTCTAGTGTTAATCATTGTAGAGATTTTCACGTACTTTGAGGGTCATAGAAATGTTGAAGAACCTCGTCAAAGGTACGCTTATGTACGCTAATGTGTTCCCTGCTTCTGGACCATTCGTGCGTAACCGCCAGAGCTCGATTAGCCAGGAGCTGGCGTCTCCACCAGCTCCGACGCCAATGTTAAGAGCGGCGTCTCCCCTCGCCTCTTCCTGCCTAGTAAACATGGAGGTGGCCGGCCGCGGTGGCCGAGGGGACTGCGGCGCGCCAGTCACGGTCTGCACCGCCACTACGGTCGGGGGTTCGAATCCCCCCTCGGGCATGGATATTTGTGCCGTCCTTAGTGTTAGCTAGTTCATAAGTAGTTTGTAAGTTTAGGGACTGATAACCCCGTAGTTAAGTCCCATAAGCTACACAAACATTTGAACATGGAGGTCCAGGTTCGATTCCCGGCCGCATCACAAATTTTTATTCAATGCTTCAGATTTATTATTAATGTCTTTGACATATTCGTGACGAAAATGGTTCTGAGGGATTGTTTATTTGTATTCACATTGATATTTATATAATTTTTTTATTTTATTTACTTATTTACTTTTTTCACGATGATCTTTTTCCCGGGGGGGGGGGGGGGGGTCGTCACTGAAACAGTAAACACGAAGGACGCACCGCCGTTGCTGACTCTTAGATTCCGAAGCTGACGGAAGTTGTCGTAATGGACCAGTAGCCGCGGCACTAATCCCAGTAACTCCGTATAGACTCCAATTAGAAGTGGCCGTGCCCCTCAGAAGAACTTATTTTCTTTATGGGGCCGCAGAAAAAGGCCATTACGAGACGCGAGGCAGTGTGCGTAGCGTCGGGCCTGCAAGTAATTATCGGCCATCTCGAGGTGGAGAAGTTGCTCCCGCGGTATATACGACCCGGTGGCGCTTTTTCCGTGGCGCTATTACTCTGGCAGCCGCTTTGCGGTCGGCACTCGATCGCCGAGCCCCTGGAGTGTGGCGTGTAGGTGACGGGGCGGCAAAGAGCGCCCCATTGTGTTGGTGCTGGGCCCGGCACTCGGCAGCGGGTTATCGATGTCAGCGCGAGGGGCCTGCGCCCGGATAGCGGCTGCTAGCCGCACGCACCCCTATTATTTATGACCGCCCAACACTGCCCCTTAAGCCCCGAAAATTTGTACACTAAGCCTCCTCTGCCGGCTCGCGAGAAATAACGCACTTTCGCGGAGAGAGATCCCTCGCGAGTACATCTTAGGCCAATAAATAAATTCCCAAGTTTAGCCTCTCTATTACTGCCACGGAGAGAATGCGTTTTACATATAAAGTGGCGCCCGAGAGAGATTTGCCGAAGGTAGGTTGCCGCGGGCTGTTGCTGATACTTTATAGCAAGGGGTGAGCGAGGGGAGGTGTGGCAGGTTGATGACTAGCAAAACAAAGCTTTCTTTTGATTTCATGTTGCATAGGGCCTGCAGCATGCAAAAGGTCAGCAAGTGACATATTATTATAATTAAACCAAATCGCTGCTATTGAGTATTGTTTATTTCCACCACTACAAATGTTCAAATGTTTGTACAGTCTATGGGACTTAACTACGGGGTCATCAGTCCCTAAACTTACAAACTACTTATGAACTACCTAAGACTAAGGACGGCACAAATATCCATGCCCGAGGGGCATTCGAACCCCCGACCGTAGTGGCCGTACAGATCGTGACTCACTACGTTTACATGCAACACATCTTCCGGAAGACGAAAACCGATTTTCGTAAACCGTTTTTCGCTGACGTGTTTACATGGCATAGCCTGAATCGGATTTCCTAGCTCACTTAACATGGCGGCTGGGAAACAGCTGATTCTGTTCCTTATTTAGTCTGCACAATCGCAATTTTTCTTTATTTTAAAACACAGATTTATGTTCACTCTAATATTTATACATTTATTTCACATTAGAGAATATCACTCTTTCCATATGTGCCGGAAATTCTTAACAAGAAAACACAATCTGACAAGCCAAGAACGCTTCAAAAACGGTTGCGTTTACATGGGCACGAAAATCGATTGTGGAACTGGAAAACCGCTTTAGAGAAGCGGATTTCCAGAATCGATTTTGGAGTGTTTACATGACCAACCAAAAGCGGAATTGGGAAATCGGTTTACGAAATCCGGTGTTGGGAGCCCATGTAAACGGGGCGACTGAAGCTCCTCAGTCTCTTCGGCCACCGCGACCGGACCACCACTACTGCCATTGTCAAGTTTTTGTGTCCCTGCCTCGTCGCCGCTTTTGCGTCTCGTTTCCGTCGTAGGTATCGGTGGCCGAGTAGAAAGACCGACACAGGAATAAAGGTAGCACGCTTGTGCAGGTAGGAAGTGACCAGCCAGTGGGACAGCAGAAACTAGAAACACTAGAGTAAATTAGAACGAGCTATATATTTCTTAGAGACTTAGTAATACTTAACTTTTACATAGCTCAGTACTGCAGAATGCTGATACATAGTTGATCTAGAGCCCTGCCTAGTGCCTGCCCGATAGCCAAGTCTTCACTGGTGCCTATCTGATTCCGAAGTGTTCACTCGTTCCTATCTCAGTCCCAAGTGAACGATGTCGTTCAGTGGTGGCCACGAGCGGAGTTGTAGCAGAGGGCACTCGTGGCTGACGTCGTAAGAACGCCGCGCCGCGCGTGCATGGCGGCGCGCGGCGAAAGTAGGTGGCGCGCACTTTAGACTTGTGCGACACCACACAAGTGACCTGCGTTTCAAATGGGTAACAATATTATGTATAATTTTTCATATATAGTGCAGGTGATGGACAGGGAGGAGGAGGAGGAGCCTGACAGAAAGAGAGGGGGGGGGGGTTGGGCGATGTAGGCGATGGGTAGGTGAGGGCAGGAATTGGACAGAGAGAGGGAAGAGACGAAGTAATAAAAGATTGGGATAATGTAGGAACTGTTACTGTGCATGTCACGTACTATTATATCAGAAGGAGGAAAGGAGATGAAGAAGGGCAGGGTGGATAGATAGGGGGAGGTGGAGAAGGAGGAGGCAGTGGACCGGGAGAAGCGGGAAGGAGAAGGAATAACAGGAGAGAGGAACAAATACATACCTGGGCAATGCCAGGTTTTCACTAGCATTATACAAATAGAAAGAGGAGGTAAAATACACTGGAAGGTATGAAACGAGTCATTCAACCATCTTCAGACAACATATGAGGGTGCTACACGAATATATCTTCAATTATATTTGATGTTAACAAATTTTCCCCCTTCCGTAATTCTTTTCTTCTTATCGTCTAAAGTCAAATGGTCAAATGTTTGTACAGCTTATGGGACTTAACTACGGGGTCATCAGTCCCTAAACATACATACTACTTATGAACTAACTAAGACTAAGGACGGCACAAATATCCATGCCCGAGGGGGGATTCGAACCCCCGACCGTAGTGGCCGTGCAGACAGTGACTGGAGAACCTCAGTCCCCTCGGCCACCGCGGCCGGCTCTTATCGTCTCTGTGCATTATATGTCTTCTCTACTCCGGTCAACATAAATCATTTTACTGCCCAAATAGCAAAACTCTTTACAACTTTTATGTAGTTGTTACCTAATTCTGATTGTTTGAACATTTCAGATTTTATTCGAAAAATTCCGTTAACCTCGTTTCGCTCATGTTAGTGTTCATGTTATAATTTCCCATGATGGAAAAGCGGCGTGGGGGGGGGAGGGAAGTACAGAAAGATTTCTCGAGAAAAGCCTTCGAAATTTTCTTTGTCCTTTACAAATTGTGGAACTCATTCGATAAATACATACGAATGTTGCGTTTGACGGGCGAATTGAAATATCTCAGGCAGGAGCCGACGAATTTTTAGTAAACACTTCTGTTTTGGCGCAGAAGTTCCACACAGAAGGGATCAATAGTGTTTGTGTACTCCAAGAATTCTTGTGCGGGTGAAATATATGAGACTGGCGGCTGCTGTCATTTGTATTCGGCGCCTAGGACGGCGTCGATCAATCACGACCACCGGCCTAAGCCGAAAACAATCCCAGGCGCGGCCAGTGTGCTGCACGCAGTTTCCTCGCTCGGCGCTGCGCGCCAATATGAGAAAACAACATCACTCGCTCAACAGCTTTCTCAAGAAGCTAAATACATTTTAAAGCTCAACCATTTTAATGATTACGAAATTTGGTATGGTGAAAACCAATGTTCTTTTGAGTTAAGCTGTTTGGAATCTTGGACAATTTAGAAATTTAGTTCTGAGACGGGCATAAAAATGTGAGAGTTTCAGTACAGAAGAAAAACAAGTTCTTGTCGTAAGTGGTGTAATAGTTCTCCGCAACAATTAAATGCCTTCAGCTTACTGATTATCTCGACCAGTGGCTAATATAGCATATACAGGGTGTTACAAAAAGATACGGCCAAACTTTCAGAAAATATTCCTCACAAACAAAGAAAGAAAATGCTCAAATGTCTATAAATCTATTGGACCAAACTGCGTGGTCATCAGTCCGTAGTTTACAAACTACTTAAACCTAGGTAAACTAACCTACGGACAAACACACACACCCATGCCCCAGGGAGGACTCGAACCTCCACGGCGAGCAACCGCGCGCTCCGCAGCGAGGTGCTTTAGACCGCTCGGCTACTCCATCGCGGCTCTTCACACACAAAGAAAGAAAATATTTTACGTGGACATGTGTCCGGAAACGCTTAATTTCCATGTTAGAGCTCATTTTAGTATTTACGGATGAGGCTTCATTCCAACGTGATCAAACTGTAAATTTTCACGATCAACATGTGTGAGCTGACGAGAATCCACACGCAGTTGTGCAATCACGTGATCAACACAGATTTTCTGTGAACGTTTGGGCAGGAATTGCTGGTGATGTCTTGATTGGGCCTCATGTTCTTCCACCTCCGCTCACTGGTGCACGTTATCATGATTTTATACGGGATACTCTACCTGTGCTGCTAGAACATGGCCGGCCGCGGTGTCCGAGGGGACTGAGACGCTCCAGTCACGGTCTGCATGGCCACTACGGTCGGGGGTTCGAATCCCCCCTCGGGCATGGATATTTGTGCCGTCCTTAGTATTAGTTCATAAGTAGTTTGTAAGTTTAGGGACTGATGACCCCGTAGTTAAGTCCCATAAGCTATACAAACATTTGAACATCTAGAACATGTGCCTTTACAAGTACGACACAACATGTGGTTCATGCACGATGGAGCTCCTGCACATTTCAGTCGACGTGTTCGTACGCTTCTCAACAACAGATTCGGTGACCGATGGATTGGTAGAGGCGGACCAATTCCATGGCCTCCACACTCTCCTGACCTCAACCCTCTTCACTTTCATTTATGGGGGCATTTGAAAGCTCTTGTCTAGGCAACTCGGTACCAAATGTAGAGACTCTTTGTGCTCGTATTGTGGACGGCTGTGATACAATACGCCATGATCCAGGGCTGCTTCAGCGCATCATGGATTCCATGCGACGTAGGGTGGATGCATGTATCCTCGCTAACGGAGGACATTTTGAACATTTCCTGTAACAAAGTGTTTGAAGTCACGCTGGTACGTTGTGTTGCTGTGTGTTTCCATTCCATGATTTATGTGATTTGAAGAGAAGTAATAAAATGAGCTCTAACACGCAAATTAAGCGTTTCCGGACACCTGTCCACATATTTTCTTTCTTTGTGTGTGACGAATGTTTCCTGAAAGTTTGGCCGTACCATTTTATAACATCCTTTATACTTTCGGAGATTAATGTAAAAATAAGTAATTTCAAGTAGATACCTCATAGTATTTTGTTTCAGTTACGCTACTCATATACAGAGGATAATTTGCGTTGAAGCCCCTATTACTTTACTGAAATGAAGCTTTTGTATTGTTGACAATACAGAAAGTATGACTGTCTACCACAGTGACACCTTGGAGCATCATTAATTTAAATAATCAAGATGCCGTTCTTTTTTCTTTATATTAATTATTTCGAGGGGTGTCAGGCCCCCTGCCTCCGTAGCTTATTATTTCACTGATTTCAGCTAGTAGAACTAAATGAATAGAGGATAATTGACAAATTGAGTTATTAGACGATTCGTGCGTAGGTGTAAACGGCTTCAGTGTTTGGCAGTGACACTGTGACACAGCCAACACTCTCCTATAACCTCCCCTGTTTAAATACTCTATGACTATTAGCTTTACATATTGAATTACCCGTCAAATCTCCTCATATACATTTTCAGTCTTTTCATTTTTTGCTTGTGATGAAGATATGTGTACCTAAACCATACTCCGTTTGGTGTCGATTGTTATGAAAATTAATTTATCACGAAACTTACTTTCTGCCCTACCTTCATAACGAAATATGGTATAGAAGTCACATGTAAACACTATGGCAAAGTTTATATGGGGCATTCAAGCGAGTTGTGGCTATCTGCACATGAGAGAAGCTGAAAATTAAACAACACAGACTCAACGTTTGTCGACCATCTCATATCAGAAAACCACTCATTTCATACAGAATTAAATTCTGTAAATAAAATTAGGAAGATGGCCCTGCTAGAAATAAACATAAGACACAGAATGCTGGATTAGTACTAAATGATCAGACTCAGTTTCAATTTTCCCCTACTTAAATTACGTTTCAGTTCGCAATATGATATTAAAATGATGTCAAATGTGCCTAGATCCAATTAAATAACTTTGTTTCCATTTTAGCCAGTAAAATTATTTCTATATGCATTTAATGTCATTCATTCCTATTGAAACGTTTTGTATCGTGTATCTAAATAATATCTTTGTAAGTAGCATGTTATTTTATGTATGTCACCAAGTCAAGTACTGTTTGATTAAGAAGGTTAGGTGTAGAATGAAAGGAAAACCGTAAAAGTCAACGGTGATGTCTACGGTGCTCTACATTGCAGAAACACCTCCTACCACAAAAGCCCGAGGGTAAGATAGAAGTGGCAGTAATAAGAATGTTAACGTCTATGAGTGGTGTTCAAGAATAAGGTTTGATTACATTAGAGGGACAGTGAAAATGGGAACACAGGAAAGATGATTGAAGAAATTAGTCTACGATGGTAGGGACGTGTGCAGAGATGAGGAGAGAACAACGTGGGGAGAAGGGTTCAAAATTTGAAAACCTAAGGGTCAAGGAAAATATGAGATAGCAGTGGATCTAAATGAAAAAGTTTCGAAGTGAGAAGAATCATTGTATAGACATTTATGGAAGAGAAGAATTCAACAAAGCAGAGGAGCCCCCGCCCCCCTTGGCCAACGACTCACCCCCTCCCCGAACTGCGACCAACCACCCCCGTTCCATAACACGCGAGATATTACGTCCTCGATAAATATGGTTTTGCGATTTAATATTGAAATTAAATATAACTTGTTATCTGCAGGGCCCACAGTGTTAATGAAGTCGTACATCGACATTTCAATAATAAGAATTATATAAATTCAGCCTTGCATATTCTAAATTCGTGTTAGTTACACTATAAGCTTATTTCGACTTAAGTCATCTTCAGGTGTTACGACACATTCTGTTATGCTGTACATTTCGATATTATTGTGGAGTGATTTATTTTATTATTTTTGTCTTCTTTATATATTTGTATATATGATATTAATATCACGTAACTTATAATATTGTGTTGTCATGCGAGATCTTTATTAAGTCAAAATCCGTAACTTGATAAAGATATCGCATGACAACACAATATTATAAGTTACGTGACATATATATAAAGAAGGGAAAAAATAATAAAAATAAATCACATCACAATAATATCAAAATGTACAACATAACAGAATGTGGCGTAACGCCTGAAGATGACTTTTAAGTCGAAATAAGCTTATAGTGTAACTAATACGAATTAAGAATATACAGTGATGAAATTATATAATTCTTATTATGAAATTAAATATGTTTTATGTCACGTTCTGTAAATTGTTTTATGAAGGCCTCCCCCCTCCCCACCAGTCTGACCAAAAGTACTAAATTTTTGCCCTCTTCCCCCCCCCCCCTCCCCGGAAATTTCAATGACGCAATTTGCGCCCCCCTGTGGAGACCTCTGCAACAAAGCACTGCAACATAATGTGGGGAAAGGTTGAGATGAAGAAGCAGAGTATGCATCTCACGCAGGAATAACGTGCCGAAAGTTGAGGCTCG
Organism: Locusta migratoria; assembly: GCA_026315105.1. NCBI lineage: Eukaryota > Metazoa > Arthropoda > Insecta > Orthoptera > Acrididae > Locusta > Locusta migratoria. The sequence goes on along the minus strand of CM048747.1, from coordinate 339,578,347 downwards.
CCATACCTTGTCTTTCTGTATCGACCCCATTAAAGACAGTTAAATTAGCCCCCGATCTATTTTCCTTTTAATATGTCTGCAAGAGAAATTCCCTAGTATTGACAAGAGACAAACGTAAATTTTCATTCCACCACGCGGACTCAGCATTTTTCCTTCCCACTTTCTTAGTCGTCCAGTATTACACAAGGACCACAAGCCAGGGAATAGAGTCTGCAGACAGAGCGTGACGTTCTTCGAAAACTAAAAGAACTGTAACGAGTCTTCAGGCTGCTGCCCACCACACAAAGAATGAATTTCCTTTCGTTAACCTCCACTGCATCATCAGCCCTTTAAAACAAGTAGCAGGTTTATGTCTTTTGGAAACACACAATAAATAACTTTACTGCTCTTTCTCCAGTTTCTTAACGTTTCTTTTTTTTATTTTTTTTATTTATTTTTTTTTATTTTTTTTTTTTTTTAAATTCGCGTAAATACGCTACGAGAAAGGTGCCTCAAAGAGGAGACCGAAAGCACAAAGCATTTCTCGTTTTCAACCACTCCTCCATTCTTGTGTCGAGTTACGTAGCAGTACAGAAGTGGACGCCGCCATCCAGGTGACCTCTCTTAAAAGGTCTAAACAAAGGAAATCACAGGGGTACACTCTCCACAAAGGGGGAAAAATTACAAGGATTTTTTTTTTTCGTTTATGCAACAAGCACATCCTTTTTATATATATGAATATGTCCCCTGTGTGGGTGTGGCAAGCGCGGTGAAAATTCCGCGGGGACAGTACACAGGTCGGCAAGACGAAAAGAGGATTGTAATAACAAAAAAAAATTTGTCGCGATCCAGTGCAGGCGGGCGAGTGCAGCGTCCGAAACTGGAGGTCGTGGGCGCGCCGGAGGCAATAGGTATTTCTGTAATTACATTTTTGTGGCGCCACGGCGGGCTTTGACGGCGGATTAAACTGCATTAATTTCACGCGCCGCGCGCCCTGTTTATTTCGCGACGGTTGCGCGGCTCGGCGCGGTGTCAACCGAATTTTTGTGGCGACCCCGCTGTCAGGGACAGACGCCGGTCCGCAGCGCTTTCTTCTGTGGCGGATGACGAGCCTTCGTCTTTTTTTTTTTGTGCGTGTCTCTCTCGCCTCTTTTTTTTTTTTTTTTTTCGTGCGCGTGTAGACAGAGAAAGGCGGGAGGAGGGTTGCGGTGAGAGAGTTGGCCGCCAGCTGTAGTTTATTTTAAAGTTGCGCCGGTTCTCCGGCGGCGCCCTTTCGGCCAGGCCGCTCCCTTTCTTCAGACCTCTCCTCCCCGGTGTAGGATCGTTACGGTACATTAGACGCATTATACCGCCGCGGAAGTGCAAGGGTGGCAGGGAGGGAGGGGGGTGAGGTCGAAAGCGGCCACAAACTCGCGACATTAGCGAGCGAAAATACGGCGCGCTGTTCGTCCCATCGCGCCACCTGCCCAATCCCAGAGTGGGGGGGGGGGGGGGAGGAATTGTGAGGGAGGGGAATTAAACAGGCGCGGGAGTGGGGGGGGGAGAGAGTGGGGAGGGCTTTAAGTTGGCGTGTCTGCGTAATTAATGGTGCAGTGCGCTGCCTTCACCGGGGATGCAGTCTTGAGTTCTTCCTCCTCCTCAACCCCTTACCCCCTTACACACACACACACACACACACACACACACACACCAGGGGCGGATAGAGGCATCAATTCTGGAGGGGGTCACAGGTCACCGATTGTGTTTGATTCTGTCACTACCAGTTTCGGCACTCCATTATGTCATCTTCAGGTCCCTACATCGGAGTATTATATCCATTAAGTAGGGATCGAAACTGCTTAGGTAGAACTCTAACTCTCACAAGGAAAGTAATTGGGCTCGAACAAACACATATAGGGTAAGGTGGTACAAATTTGATATAGGTACAATTCCGATCAACATCGGAGTATTATACCCATTAAGTACGGATCGAAACTGCTTAGTTAGATTTCTAGCTCTCACAAGCAGAGTACTTGGGCTCGAACATTCAGATATAGGGTAAGGTGGTACAAATTCGATATACGTATAATTCCGATCAACATCGTTCTATAGTTGTCAGTCACTCAAGATTCTACAGTCTCTCTTTTCAGACTTTTTTTTATTATTTTGCCCGAATTGTTCTTTTTCCTCCATCGTCAGCACCATTTTCTTTTTTCAAAGCCATCGTATAATATGCATTAGATGAGTATGTACCAAGCAAGATCGTAAGAGATGGAAAGGAGTCACCATGGTACAACAACCGAATTATAAAACTGTTACGGAAGCAAAGAGAACTTCACTGCAAACGCCGGCCGCGGTGGCCGAGGAGACTAAGGCGCTCCAGTCACGGTCTGCACGGCCACTACGGTCGGGGGTTCGAATCACCCCTCGGGCATGGATATTTGTGCCGTCCTAGTTCGTAAGTAGTTCATAAGTAGTTTGTAAGTTTAGGGACTGATGACCCCGTAGTTAAGTCCCATAGACTTTACAAACATTTGAACATTTCACTGCAAACATAAACAGCCAAAGCCTCGTAGACAAACAAAAATTAAACGAACCGAAATGTAGCATGAGGAGGGTTATTCGGAGGCGTTCAACGAATTCGAAACTAAAGTTCTGTGTACTGACTTGGCTGAAAATCCCACGAAATTTTGGTCTTATGTGAAAGCCATAGGTGGATGGAAAAAAAAGTCCAGGCACTCGGTAACGAAAATGCCATTGAAACGGAGGATGACACTCTAAAGGCTGAATTACTAGATGACTTTTTCCAAAGCTGTTTCACAGAGGAAGACTGCACTGTAGTTCCTTTTCTAGATTGCCACAGAGATCACAAAATGGCAGATATCGAAATAATTGACAGAGGGATAGAAAACAAAATCGCTCAAAAAATGGGATACCAGTTTGTTTCTACACAGAGTACGCGAAGGAACTAGGCCCCCCTTCTTGCAGTGGTGTACCGTAGGTCTCTTGAAGATCGTAGCGATCCGAAAGAATGGAAAATAGCGCAGGTCATCCCCGTTTTTAATAAGGAACATCGAACATATGTGCAGAACTATAGGCCTATATCTCTACCGCCAGTCAGTAGTAGAATTTTGGATGTGCAGAACTATAGGCCTATATCTCTACCGCCGGTCAGTAGTAGAATTTTGGAACATCTATTATGTTCAAGTATAATAACTTTTCTGGAGACTAGAAATCTGCTCTGTAGCGTTTCGAAAAAGGCGATCGTTTGAAAAAAGTTCCTGTTATTCGTCCACGACACTCAGAGGGCCATAGACACGGGTTCTCAGGTAGATGCTGTGTTTCTTGACTTCCGCAAAGCGTTTGAAACACTTCCCCAAAAACGTTGAATGGACACAGTAAGAGCATATGGTCCATCAGACCAATTTTGTGATTGTATTGACGAGTTCCTAGATAACAGAATGCAGCATGTCATTCTCAATGGAAAGAAGTCTTCAGAAGTAAGAGTGATGTCAGGTGTGCCACAGGGGAGTGTCGTAGGTCCGTTGCTGTTCACGATATACATAAATGACCTCGCCGGATATCATCGGAAGTTCGCTGAGGCTTTTTGCGGATGATGCTGTAGTTTATAGAGAGGTTGTAACAAAAAATGTTCAAATGTTTGTTAAGCTTAAGGGACTCAACTACGGGGTCATCAGTCCCTGAACTTACAAACTACTTATGAACTACCTACAACTAAGGACGGCACAAATATCCATGACCGAGGGGGGATTCGAACCCCCGACCGTAGTGGCCGTGCAGACCGTGACTGAAGCGCCTCAGTCCCCTCGGCCACCGCGGCCGGCGAGAGGTTGTAACAATGAAGGATTTTATTGAAATGCAGGAGGGTCTGCATCGAATTGGCGCATGCTGCAGGGAATGGCAATTGAATCTCAATGTAGATAAGTGTAATGTGCTGCGAATACATAGAAAGAAAGATCCTGTATAATTTAACTACACTACAGCAGATCAGCAACTGGAAGCAATTAATTCCATAAATTATCTGGGAGTAGGCATTAGGAGTGATTTAAAATGGAACGACCATATAAAACAGCCGCGGTGGAGGTAGCCGAGCGGTCTAAAGCGTCTCGCTGCGGAGCGCGCGATTGCTCGCCGTGGAGGTTCGAGTCCTCCCTGGGGCATGGGTGTGTGTGTTTGTCCGTAGGTTAGTTTACCTAGGTTTAAGTAGTTTGTAAGCTACGGACTGATGACCACGCAGTTTGGTCCGATAGAATTACAAACATTTGAACAACATATATAAAATAAGTCGTCGGTAAAACAGATGCCAGGCTTAGTTCCTTTGGAAGAATCCTAAGGATATGCAGTCCGAAAACAAAGGAAGTTGGTTACAGTACAATTGTTCGCCCACAGCTAGAAGTTTCGAGATCATACCTTTACCGAGGAGTCTAGCAGTATATTGCTACCTCCTACATATCTCACGAAGAGATCATGAAAATTAAATCGGAGAGATTAGAGCCCACACAGAGGCAAACCGACAATCTTTCTTTCCGCGAACAATACGTGACTGGAATAGGAGGAAGAACCGATAGTGGTACTCAAGGTACCCTCCGTCTCACACCATCGGGTGGCTTGCGGAGTATGAATGTAGATGTAGCTATTTCACTTAGTACCTGATTAGATATTTTCGGATCGTCACGACGGCAGTTGGCCACTATGATAGGTGCAGCTTTTTCCTCCACTGCAGTGACGATTGCAGAAGTCGTTATAACGGAGCTCGTGCGGTGCAGAGACGGTGCTAGGGCTGGTGGTGGAGCCGCGCGTGCCTGGCGCCTGGTGAGGCGGCCCTCCCCACAAACAGGCGGGCCGAGGGTGCTCCAGGCCGCGCCCACACTCCACGCCCCCGCCTCCGCCCCCGAGCACCTTTCCGACGCCGCCACATCTCGCCACCACACGCAAAAGAACACGCGTCACCTACCGCCAGCCAACACTCACCCACCAAGCATTCACTGCCGGCCCTTCTAATTACAACACTATCAAGGACCTTTTGAAGAGTTTTGGAACATATCCTGTACTCAAATATTATAAATTACCTCGAACAGAATGATCTATTGACCTAAGGTCAACACGGATTTAGAAAATATCGTTCATACAAAACACAACTAGCTCTTTATTCACACGAAGTGATGGGCGCTATCGACAAGGGTTCGCAAATCGATTCCGTATTTCTTGATTTCCAGAAGGCTTTTGACACCGTACCACACAAACGGCTTTTAATCAAACTTCCTGGCAGATTAAAACTGTGTGCCGGAACCGGGACTCGAACCTGGGACCTTTGCCTTTCGCGGGCAAGCGCTCTACCGACTGAGCTATCCCGACACGACTCACTATGCCGCCTCTCAACTCTATTTCCACCAGTACCTCGCCTCCTACTTTCCAAACTTCACAGAAGCTCTCCTGCGAAACATGCAAGACTAGCACACCTGAAAGAAAAGATATGGTGGAGACATGGCTTAGCCACAGCCAAAGGGCCGGCCGCGGTGGCCGAGGGGACTGAGGCGCTCCAGTAACGGTCTGCACGGCCACTACGGTCGGCGTTTCGAATCCCCCCTCGGGCATGGATATTTGTGCCGTCCTTAGTGTAAGGTAGTTCGTAAGTAGTTTGTAAGTTTAGCGACTGATGACCCCGTAGTTAAGTCCTATAAGCTAAACAAACATTTGAACATTTTTGAACAGCCCAAGGGATGTTTCCAGAATGAAACTTTTCACTCTGCAGCGAAGTGTGCGCTGATATGAAACTTGCTGGCACATCCATTTTTACATAACAAGATTGCAAACATTATAAACGTACCGTAGGTGTATATCGCAAGCTGTCGTTTAAATCCAAGTGGCACAACTTTACAGTATTAAACTATGGCGCAATGTGGTATTTTTCACGTGAATCGATCATTGTGAGAGTAAATAGAGCGTTAAGTGGGTCAAAGACAGAAGGAACGATTAAGCATCGAACCCTGTACTTTGCATGTTGTAATCTGACACTTTCACAATGACGTACTCAAAAAATATATGTACTCAACACGAAAAAAAATTATTATTACTTTTTACCATTAGCAATAGCTAATGAATAAATAAGTTGTGGAATCTCAGCTATGCGCACTATGTTGTTCGTGTAGAGAACGTAAGGTAGAAAAGTAGTGATGGTAATGCCGATAAACATCAAATAAAAAAGATGAAAAGACGACGGGGTAGGCAGAAACTAGATAGTCGCGCAGTACGCAGTCTGGGGAAGAGACAAAATGTTCCGCCCCAAAGCGGCAATAGCTCATCCTGACAGCCGGCATTGTCTGGAACAAGTGCGGACTGAAAGATGATTTGACAGTAGCGGCTCTGTCATGTGAAAGAGTGTTCCAATCGATGGCGCCCAACCCGGCGCGACATCGCTGTTTTTGTCTTGTAATTCGTGTCAAAGGCGAAACAAAAGTCTCTTTGAGCTCAAGGACTGATTGGCGATTATCTGGCTGTGACGATTACTTAATTGCGTTTTCCGTCCGCCGGAGTGGAAAAAATAAATAGGCTCCGTAAACAGTTTTTCGTTTCCCTCTTTCTGCTTCGCTAACGAGTCCGTCGCCGTGCACTTTTCATTTATTTTGAAGGATCGCTCTTGGGTAATCCACGCGAAATTCCGATTAGTCATTGTTTTGAAAATATCCCTCTTTGTTCCCTGTTAACTTAAAATATAAGCTGCGATGAAGAGTTTTCAAATTACATTTTCTCTTGTAAATATGGACGCCCACTGAAGCCCTCTCTCTCTCTTTTTCCATCCACACCCATCCAGCTATTACGCAAATACACCCACACATACATACACAGACACGAGTGAGAGTCTGCAAACTCTTCAGATCGAAATTTCGGATTAACAGCACCAATTTAGAGCTTGTATATAGGCAGGAGGCAAATTTAAATTCGAAATAAAAACGTTTAATTAAAATCCGTGTAAATTGTTTACTCTGACAGGGGCACGAGAACGTTCAGAATTAATTTCCTAGCTTTGAGAATGGCTACTGCTTTCGTATATTCTGAATACCATTGCGTTAAGGATGTTCGTGGTTAACAACATAAAGGCGTAAGAATTTTCTTTCGCGCAGTCTATTTCGCTTCGAAATTACAGTTACTTCATTAGAGCCTTTACGCAATTTGTGAGCAACGGAGGTAAAACCTGTTGGAAGATCACAATTTCTAAGTGGAATTCGTGCTCCGTACAGCTATTCTTTTTAAGGTTAACATTCAATGTAGTGTCGTCGATGTAGTACAGTACGTCTTCGAAGGACGTGAAGTATCCAATCATTAGAGTGTATTATACTGAAAAAGAAATTAGAATCACTGATATTGCAGTCAGATATAACAACCTTTTGACTATAATAGGCTCACAGCCTACTATATTTAGATATGGAAATCATTGTGGCGATAATTACACAGTTTGAAAACACAACACAAAATATAATTCGTCCTTGGAAAAGCACAACTTCCGGCATTCACAATGTCCTATCTTCTAATAGGGCGGTCCTGCAAGGTTCAGTATTTTTTACTTCAGTGATTCATATGTTTTGTCGTTATTTTGCAATCATAATTCGAGGTAGCATACGGATATTTCTGGGAAAATTAGTGGATAATAAATGTTTCCATAGATACAATGCATTATCATAAAAATCACTTCTGAGACAGTGTAGATGGCTGCCATCCTGGTCGTGCCTTGTCCACAGTGGGAGCATTATGTTTCCATTGTCAAGGTTAGTGTGTTCAGTGGTGGACCCCAGCAAAGTCGATTAAATTGCCACGCAGAGCGGCCATTGTGCTGAAGCCCTTATGCGGTGCACAATGCAATCAAGCGCACAGACCAGGAGCAGCGATCCAACTCCTCTATGGTGGCTAGCCTCTCGATACGACAATGACGACGAAGACAATGAAGACTGCGGAATCGAGCTTCCAAGTAATTCCCTCAAAAGAATTTTGATCACTTAACGATACTCCATTACGAGTAGTAAACATGTTTAGGGCGATATTAAAGTGCTCAAGAAAATACAATAGTGCGCAGTTCTTGTTTTCAGTCCTACGGTATTATAGGAAGGGCGTTTTCTTTCGCATAGGCATATTAAATGTATTTATCCACAATCAATATTCCGATCTATGATGTCACTAACTGGCTATATAAGAATCAGAATAGCGCGTACTTTAGACGACTCACACATGTTAAGCACTGTTCCACTTGTCGAATTAAGTGTGATAAAATTTAAGGTTAAAAATAGAATGGGAACAAATTTTCGGAAAAGAGTTACTTCATAGTTGACAGAATTTCCCAGAAAACCTATAGTGAGTGGAATAAAATCATTTATTAATACGACTGGCTTCGATGAGACTAGCACATCATGTTTCCGATATAAAGCTGCTGTTTCCTGTATTATCCTGAGAGAGTATTAGCTGCTACAATAGAATTCAAAGAAATTCCTAAGTTGTATTTACTTCATTTTGAATAACTACGACATCCTACTTCGCTTATTGTATGGAAGTGCAGAGTTCATGTAGGAACTAAGAATGTGATTACCTGTACATTTTAATTACATTTAAAAAATTATTCGTTTTTTGTAATAAAACCGAGGTTTTCCTGGTGCAATCTCTTTATTTCATCGAGAAGCATTTCACCCTCACCTATTTTAGGAGATCATCATTGCAGTTATTTATGTAGAAATTACATTTTGTTTACAGATTTAGCATTAAAGGATATTGAACTGTTCACTTCGTTTTAATGAGAATCAATAGGGGCTACTCACCCCGTACATAGTCCTGCGAATTTCAGCTTGTTATTCTTCCTAGCCGTCCGCGGTGGCCGAGGGGACTGAGGCGCTTCACGCTCTGCACGGCCACTACGGTCGGGGGTGTGAATCACCCCGCCCCCTCGGGCATGGATATTTGTGCCGTCCTAGTTCGTAAGTAGTTTGTAAGTTTAGGGACTGATGACCCCGTAGTTAAGTCCCATAAGCTTTACAAACATTTGAACATTTTTTATTCTTCCCAGCCCATAAACATGCCAAAGTCGGACGACTCCACAATTCCCTGTCTCTTGAAAATGTTAAGTTATTTTTGTTATTTTTTGTGTGAGTTTGTGTCTGCATGTCATTTTGTATCACCTTGTGTCTTCTCATATATATACTACAAAAGCTCCATATTTTTCGTACACACAAAACACACACGCTTAAATTACATAGTAAGTTGTCAAGATGTGGGAAACAAACAAATTCCGAAATAAGGTATACCTACAATACTGTGAAACAGTAAACTAATACATCCAAACGATGAAGGAATCGAGAAGAAAATACATAAACTGGGCAGTTGTGCGTCTTCAGTTTTTGACGAGGTGGGAAGAACACCAAAGATGAAATTCGGAAAACTATAAACCGTGAGTAGGCTTTATTTACTTGTATTGAAACAAAGTGTACCGTTTGTAATCTGTTAATTCTATAGGCGTTTATGTAAATAAAAATTATTTTTCCTATTAATGAATCCACTGCAGATGCCCTAAAATAGAAGAGCGCCAAATGCATGTGAACAAAATAAAGAAATAGCAGCAGCAAAACGGCGGTTTCATTACAAAAATTGATAATTTGATACATTCTGCGGGAGATGACCACCCAAATATACAGAAAAATTGAGTTTCACTCTTTTCTAAAAGCGACCACAGGCAATACTAGTTTTAATAAGACGCCAGTGATCATTCAGCGCCTGAATGCAGCTGACGTCATATCATTTTACTGAGAGCTCCACTGACAGTCTTCGTACGTAAAGTGTGCTCCCCCAGTAATAGATCTTATCATAATCTACCACTAATACCGAATTCGGTCATCACTAACCAGAGGGATTTTCTCTTGAATTTGGTGAAGAAGTTTCCCATTAATCTACGAAGTTGGGAGTCGAAACATCGAAGTCATATACGAGCCGACGAGAATCAAATTCAAATGTTTGTATAGCTTATGGAACTTAATTGCGGCGTCATCAGTCCCTAAACTTACAAACTACTTATGAACTAGCTAACACTAAGGACGGCATAAATATCCATGCCCGAGGGGGGTTCGAACCCCCGACCATAGTGGCCTTGCAGACCGTGACTGTCGCGCCGCAGTCCCCTCGGCCATCGCGGCCGGCCCGATGAGAATGTTTGCCTCCTGGCGTGAAATATGTCTCGCTATGAGTGAACGACAACCCGACGACAGTGAGGCAGTCCATCCTTTTAGCGGAGTCTGTCCCTGGAGAGGAAATGTAACCCTTCGGAGGGTGCGGAGGCCGGCTGTGCGGGTGTCGTTCCCACCCTCGCATCTACCCCTGCCCCCGCTCTCCGCCCCCGCAGTCCTCAGCCCCCACCCCAGCGGCGGCTCCTTTGTATCTGTTTGGCAGCCGGCGTGACGAGTGTCTATTCAGCAGCGGGCGTGGAGAACACTAGACGTAACCAAGCACCGCCTGCGACTGCGGCGCTGTTCAGCGCTCTGGGCAGGCGCGCTCGCTTATTTATTTATTTATTTCCTCGCTGGAGGAGTGAGCTGGCAGCTGGCGAGTGCTGGCGGCGTCCGCCTGGCCTCTGGTTGCGCCTGCCCACTTGTTTGCCGTTTCTGACGAGTAGCCTGACTCACGAGTGTGACAACGAGTGCCATATGCTACAGCGAGAACCACGTAGCGGTGGACAACGTGTACCAAAACATAGCTTCAAATACGTAGCTTGTAGTGGCCATTTTAGCAGCAGCTGAATACTATATAGTCTTGTGTAGTTCGCGAACGAACTAGTACGGAAGAGCGCTCCCACAGGCGAACTGCGCGAACTAGTTCGCAGATCCCTCGCCTCTTAGTTCGTCTGCTCCTTTTACGAAGACTGACGGGTAACAGCGAGGGGACGCGAGAGCGCGCAGAATCGCGTGATTCCCTTCTGCCAGTTGCCGTCATTTCGAGCTGAGATGCAGCTCAGCTGTAGTTTTAGTAGCTAGCGGTAGCAAAAGCCGAAACGAGCGGACGAACTAAAAAGAGCGACCTACTTCCTGGCCGAGCTGCGAACTAAAAGGAGGGCTACCGGTCGCGAACTAAAATATGCGCGATAGGTCGCTAACTAAAATATGCGCGACAGGTCGTGAACTAAAATATGCGCGATAGGTCTCGAACTAAAGTATGCGCGATAGGTTGCGAACAGAATTAAAAATCACATGTTTGCCTTCTGCTGATAAGAGCCATTTCGAGGTTAGCGTCTGCCTGCTAGATTACATAGTTCAGTGGTACAAAATTTCTGCTTTGAAGTATTCTGCACTCTGCAACATCTGACTAATGAATTCCATAATGCCAAGATATAGAGATAACTCTAAACTTAAACGCCAGAAATTATCCACAAACTGCTTCTTTTGGTTTGCGTGATATCGTTAACGGCTCAGGCAGCAAGCGCATGAAGTAGCTAGATGGGGGAACTTCTCCCTCCACCTGCATGCGCAAACCACACCGCTCAGCCGTCACTGGGAGCGAACGAACTAATTCGCGGCAGAGCCGCGAACTAAAGTGAGTGCTCCCGATCGCGAACTATTATGCGCAAGTCTAGAATACTATGTATTTTCACAGAAATATTTTTTAAAGAAAACGCCTTCTGCTAATGCAGAAGAAGATTTTTTATTTTTACAACACTCATACGCTTTTCGCCTTTTTCACAAGGCATCATCTGTGGGTGTCTTGAAATATTTGCGTGTTTTTGTTTACATATGTAGGTTAGGATTTTACATATGTACAAAACATTTCGTTTATGATTCAAAACAATTCGGTTTTTGTATGAATGCATAGTTTCGCGGCGAGTTATGCTGATAAAATTCTCTCGGGCTTCCAGTCGCGTGAAGTGGTGGACAAAGAAGCTTGCATTTTTGCCTTTTTTGGCTCGGTAACGGGAAACATTACCCGGCTTCTTAAGAGACACGAGATCGACACGGTCTTCAGGCCTCCTACAAAATTGAGACAGATGATGAGACCTTTGAAAGACGATCGAGGCCTTGGAACGCCAGGAGTGTACAAGATACAGTGTGGTTGTGGACAGACAGTGCGCAATGTTAGAACAGCGCTGTGTTGAACACGAAAGATGTTTCCGCCTACGTTATCCCGAGAACTCGGCCATTGCGGAGAACGCTCTAGAAAACAAACATTCCATTGCGTTCAAGGATACATCAGTCATTACCAGAACAAATACTTTCTGAGATAGCGTAATAAAAGAGGCTATCAAAATCAAAACATCTGAAACATCTCTTTATTAAAAGACGGCGGCTTGCAGCTGAGCACAGCTTGGGACCCGGCCATCGGACGGTTGAAGCGGGCGCGGCAGGCACGCAGCCAAAACATTGCCATATATGGCGATGCGGTTGAGCACCAGTGACGTCACAGGAAGGATAGGATGTTCTGGGCGCACAACAGCAAGATTTTTAGCGCCCTGACAAAAGAATTAGACAACAGTAAATAAATAAGAACAGGTAATAGAAGAATGTAGGTCTGGGCAACAACACGAACGCATATTGCAAATCAGCGATGAAAGGTGGCAGACTGTAGTATACAACCTTAGAAGTCCTTAAAAGAAAATGTCGATGTCCCAGGAGGCCGCGCAGGTATATAAGGACAGCGGCAGCAATCTTAAGACAGTCACCACTTGACAATGGCCGACGAGATTTCGGCCGAAAGCTCGTGGATATCAAACCACTTCACGCGGCTGGAAGCCCGAGATAATTTTATCAATTCGTTTTTTGGTATAAAATGGTGTACTTACAGCACTCGCTACTATATATCTCTCTCTTTCTGGCAACCAGGTCGAAATGTTGCACTATTTTGCGTAAAACTCCTCATTTTCATATTTGCACTGCCATCTACTGCCATAACTCTGTCCACTGTGTAGCTTGTTTTGTAAGTGCTGCCAGCTTTCTCGGCTTGTTTGTAATTCGTCTGTTTTTTACTGAAAGTGTGTTGAATGTTTCTTTGTGTGTGTGGGAGGGGGGAGGGAGGGGACTGTGGGTTTGTGATTATGTATCAGTATTTGTGTCTATCAAATGGTCAATCAGTGAAAACAGTGACTGATTCGTCAAGTTTATTTGGTCATTTAGAAACAACTTCTTCACAGCTTTTGTTCATTTAGAAGCAGCTACAGTCACTGTTTCTTTAGAGTATTTGCCGAACCGCCATATTGTCTTCTGTTGTGGCACTCCTGATACTTTATTATGATACTACTTGTTTCTAATGCCATTAAATTTTTTTGTTGCTGCCATGTGAGGAATCGCGCTGCGAAGCCCGAGTGCGCGAATTTTGATTCACCGTGTATGTTGCACAGTCCACGGCTCCATGACTTTGACTAAAACAGAATTGCAGGAACTACATCACTCCCCCCCCCCCCCCCACACACACACACACACTCCGACCGCCTGAGCCTGAATACTGTCTGTTGTAAAAACGTCTGTCCTTTCTGCCTCACCCCGTATTTATTTAATTCCAATCCTTTTAAACTATTGTTTGAGTTGTGTTACGTGTAGTCCCTACGACACAAGTTATACGACTGTTACAGTACCCTACAAGGTATGGGTTGTGGATACTGCTGCAGCGTTGGGCAAGGCCTTGGAACTGACCTCCGCCAACGGGCGACGATCTGGTAGGACACGCCTCGGAGGAGCAAGTGTGGGCGTCCAACCGCACCGGACGACCGGACGAAGGGCATCGGGTGTAACACGACGTGCCGGCCGGCGGCTAGTGCCAGGGCTAGGGTTGTGGTAGGGGCTTATAGGCGACGGCGGCGGTGGCCGGTCAGCGATTTGTGGGCAGGTTAGGCGCGATCTGCGCCCACTTTACGACCGCGCCGTCAGCTGCCGCCGCGGGATTTGAGGGCTTCCCGAGGGCGGCAGCTTTACTCGCCGATAAAACCCCTCGTCGCCTTCTTAAGGCGCCTCACTACGACCACTTTCTGTCGCTTTCTCGTTCTCGCGCCGGCCACTCCACGGGGGTCAAGGAACGACGTGTCCGGCTCGTGTTTCGAGAGAAAGTGCTGATCTATTGCGCTACTGACGACACTTTGTTGGCTTCACGTTCTCTCCTCCTCTTCCTGTCAATCGTTCTTCTATATATATATACAGGGTGTTTCACTAAGTGTGTTTGCCTCTGTAACTTATAAAATAATAGGTAACGGGAAATTTTAATGCGGTAGGTCAACACAAGAAATGTTACACTTTCTGTGGAGCTATGAACATAGTTTATTGTATCATTTTCCAAAGAGGTACACCACGAAGATATAATTTTTTAAATGGAACAATAGTTTTTTTCTATCGTGCATTGGATTCGTTGAAACCAGCTGCGTCCAAATCAATTTAAACTACATTCCTATCACTGTTAGTTTGGGAGCTACAAGCCTTCAAAGTTTAGGGGGCGGAGGCTGCGATAGCGTATCTGACTGGCCGTGCCCCTGGGGCACGGCCCACTGTCTCATGACCACCAGCCAGTAAGCTACGATGTCGTAGCCTCCGCCCCCTAAACTTTGAAGGGTTGTAGCTCCCAAACTAACAGTGATAGGAATGTAGTTTAAATTGATTTGGATGCAGCTGGTTTGAACGAATCCAATGCACGATAGAAAAAACTATTGTTCCATTTAAAAAAAATTATATCTTTGTGCTGTAAAATGATACAATAAACTATGTTCATAGCTCCGCAGAAAGTGTAACATTTTTTGTGTTGACCTATCGCATTAAAATTTCCCGTCACCTATTATTTTATAAGTTACAGAGGCAAACACACTTAGTGAAACACCCTGTACATATGAAGTTGGCCAGGAAAGGGTTTAAACGGACGGCCCTTAAATATTCCAACTTCGTTCATCCAATGCTCGAAAATGATCGACATCTCTCTCTCTACACACACAAAATTATGAAAGGAGAAATATCGTTTCCTACGCTTTCTCCGTTCGTGTTGTCAGATGGGAATTCAGACAGCTCTCGCAGATTAGGTAGGAATCGTTTTGCGCACCAGCAGACGTTTCTCCCTTCGGGGCGCAGATCGCGATTAACAGCGCACTCGTGGGACTTGCAGGTCGGTGCCTCGCCCTTCCCTGGCTCCGTATTTTCTGCTCGCTGACTTGGCAGACGGCTGGACAGTTCTGCGCGCCGTAGACCAATCGCTTAATGGCTGGCTGCGGTAAATAATCCTCCCCCTCGCGTTCCTCTTTCATTACTGCAGGCAGCCTTTGCCGACTGGCGCAGGAAGCGGTATTTTAACGTCCGCCGTGACACACCAGGTGTCTTCTCCGGCCAAACTCCGCGTTTCTCATGCCCCTCTCCGTACAAAACTTTTCTCCTTTTCTAGCTATTAACTGAATTAAAATAGTTTGTAGTATCTTTCGTTACACGTGTTTAGCTAGAAATAAACATGTTGTTTGGTAATTTGGTCTTGTACTGCGTCACTACCGAAAATCTCTTTATCATCACGCTACTTTTAACTGTATTGATTTTGGCAGCGGTCATCCTGTGTAAGTAACTCGGCCACAGTCAAAGCATACAGCAAGTGATTAAACCCAACGCTACAGCGCGTATTAAGTAAACAATCAACTGTACCATGTAATCAATTGTAGCATAAAATGGTATTGCATACGGTACATTTCACTGTTTTCACCAGATTAGATTAATACTTGTTCCTTATATCATATATACTACATTTCGTAATGATGTGGAACGTGTCAGTTTAGTAAACATTGTCTATACATGACAATCAAGATTTTAAAGATTTTTATTTACATTTTTATTGTTTTTTTTTTTTCTTTTCTTTTTTTATGTTTTATCTAAAAATTTATCTACATTGTAGGATGAGTTGCCATTCAGATATTCCTTTAATTTCTTTTTAAATACTAGTTGGCTATCTGCCAGACTTTTGATGCTACTTAGTAAGTGACCGAAGACTTTTGTGGCAGTATAATTCACTCCTTTCTGTACCAAAGCTAGATTTAACCTTGAATAGTGAATATCACCCTTTCTCCTAGTGTTGTAGCTATGCGCACTGCTATTACTTTTGAATTGGATCGGATTTTTAATAACAAAATTCATGAGTGAATATATATATATTGTAAAGCTACAGTGAAGATTCCTAGATTCCTAAATAAATGTCTGCAGGATGCTCTTGAGTGGGCTCTGATTACACACTTTTGTGCAATGAATACTTTTTTACTCAGAGTTGAATAAACCAACGAGTTTATCGCGTCTCCTTCTTTTGTTTTCATATTTTCTTAAGCGGTGTGTTTGTGCTAAAATTGTCATCTCACAGTAGTTATTTTACTGGCTTTTGTAATTGCTGTGGTTACGTCATATGGAATGCACTACTATAACAATTTATGGTTGCAGGTAAGCCAAGTAGCCTACTTTTTTGAAACTTCGATCTCGGAAGTCTAATACTAGCCGGGAAAAAGAAGTAGCAGAAACCACACTTGCAAATAGACACATGAATTAATGTTAAAATTCTTAGCAAATGTGGACATCCAATGGGGAGATCTATAAAATGTGATTTCCAGTTCATCCTCTTACCAAAGAGCAAGAACTGTTTTTATCTTCATTTATTTCCCAGTTTTTCAGGTATATCACTGACAGAGGAAAAGAGAAGCTGATGTATTTCTTCAGAATGCAGAATGAGATCTTCTTCCCTTTTCTTCAGTAACTTTATTAAGTAGTGGTTGGATTGCAAACAAAAAGTACTCTTCCAGCACATTTAACAAAATGAACCGTTCTACCTTCTTGAAAACATGACGAACGATAAATGTGCATAACAAGAATAAAAGTGGATTACGTATTTGTCGCTGTAACTCAACAGTAGGGATTTATCTTGCCTCTCCATGTTCATTCGCAATAACTCCTACCAGAGTTTCGTAGTGTGACTAGTTGGCGTCATGTAGGAAAGGGCTTCCGCTCATACAGGCGGAGCGAAGGGGTAAGTTTCAAGGGGAGGAGCTACGGCCGAGCGCCAACAGTTGAGCCCGAGGGAGAAACATTGCGTAACTTGTGGCCAGCCTCGCGCCTAGAGAATTAATATTATTGTATGCTAGTGCGGTAATGGAGGGGGATGCGCAGAACAGCTGGAAACTGGGCCACCTTCGTACTTGAGGCCGACTATAGCCACACAAGATAAAACGCTCTTATCCACTAAGCCCATATTTACTGTATAATCCACAATCTTACAGGTAGATGAACATCCATTAATAAGCATAAATCTCTGAGTTTATCATTCGTAATGCTTCCGTTTTAAGTTTGTTTACGGGTCTGGTAAGGAGGGAACGAAAATCAAGTTTATCTCAAGCCTGACTCCACCACAATAGCAACAACGGAGCACCCCCATACGAAGTACTGATCGCCGGTAAATGCTATCTGCACGGAATACTCTGCAAATCACATTTAAGTGCCTGGCAGAGGGTTCATCGAACCACCATTATACTATTTATCTCCCATTCCATTCTCGAATAGCGGGCGGGAAGAAAGAACACCCGAATCTCTCTGTTCGAGCTCTGATTTCTCGTATTTTATTCTGATGATCATTTCTACCTATGTAAGTGGGAGTCAACAATATATTTTCGCATTCGGATGAGAATGTTGGCGATTGGAGTTTCGTAAGTAGCCCACGCCGCAGCGATAAGCGCCGTTGTTGTAATGATTCCCGTCCCAGATCCTGTATAATTTCCGTAACGCTGTCTCCCCTGTATCGTGACAATACGAAACGAGCTGCCCTTCTTTGGACTCTTTCGATGTCCTCCGTCAAACCCGCCTGATAAGGGCCCCACACTGGGCTGCAATACTCTAAAAATGGACGGACAAGCGTAGTGTATGCAGTTTCTTTTGTAGCTATGGAGCACTATGAGATTTGTGAGTTTCACCTTCCGACTTGCTGATTATCAACATTACCCATCACCAACTCTCTCCCTCTGGTGACGAAAATTTCTTCACCCCTTCCCTCCTTCGTTCAAGTTCCCAATCTCCTTGGCTGAGAGAAGCAACGTTAGCGTCAGATCAATTGCATCAACGATTTCAATAACGGATATACGTCTTTACCACGATTAGATCGTTTGAAAATGATGCTTTAAAAGAAACGTATCGCTGGCAAAAAATAAAATAATCTCTAACAGTTCAGTGCAAAGTTGCTGTTTGATTTAGCCCGTCAACAAATTCCGTTGACACGGTTAACTGTTCCCCTCGCAATGCAATTAAAAAGATAATAAGAAGAAAAATTAAAAATTAAAATAACATCGGATTCTACTGTGTAATTAACCTTTGTGGCAGATTTAAGCTGTTCTACAGAACTACGTACCACAATCTTATTATCTTAATAACTGAGTATAATTCACAAAGCAACTCCGTGTCCACAGCCTACTCACCATCATTGTCTTCGGGGGGAACAAAATGAGTTACTCTGCAAAGGCTGTATCTCGTCACAAACGTACAGAACGCAATAGTTTCATCATCTTGTATCTCACACCAGGATGCCGTATACAGATACCAAAATATGTTAATCCATAAATATTTTAAATTATGCTATAGAAGTAATGAGGTTAACATATACTAATGCTGCAGTTATTACACTTGCAAACGACTCTCTTATAAACACTGTTTATGTTGAAGAAGAAAAATGTTTAGCTTTTTCTTCAGCTTCAGTAACAAACGTTGATCAGTGAAGCAGCGTGTAGTTTTTCTATTTTCTTTTTAAATTGTCTGAAACGTCAACAGGTATGCGCTTGTTTGACGTAGCCCATCATTTTGTTGTTTATTTAACAACTGTAATAATACGCATTGTGTTCCATTGCTCTGCTGTCGTAGATTAACTTTCACTCGGTCCGAGTTTTCCTTTGAAGTTATGCGCAGAGTGTCTGTGTGTTTGTGTGAATACTAACTAGATGTCAATTTGCATATGAGAGCAACATTCACGGCAGCTGTATCTACATAACAGTCGACAAAACGTAATAAACGTGTCTGTCTGCGGCAAATGTCAGCACGGTTTTCGGTAGAAGAAGTTGTCTGGCTGAAAATTGGTGATGTTTGGTCTAGAAGCAGAGAGAACTATATGATAACAAGTCCACATCGTCTCCACTCTCTCTGACGATCCCCCACTCCTTTCCCCTCTGTTTGACTTCCTCCTCTCTCTCTCTCTCTCTCTCTCTCTCTCTCTCACACACACACACACACACAGGTTTTATTTTTAAAAGATTTTTAGTATGCTGTAAACACAATCGCTGATCTGCAGACAGGCACTCACACAACTAGAACTTAAGGCCAAAGCCTTCGTCAGAAAAAGAGCGCACACAGACATACACACATTAAGATAATCACAACTCACACTTGTACAGCTCACGCACACATCTCGGTGTGCAGTGTTCGGTGACAGGGGTCATGGTGTGTGAGTTATGCCTAGGTGATGGTATGAATGTGTGTGTGTGTGTGTGTGTGTGGTCATTTTCTGACGAAGGCTCCGTTCGAAAGTTCAAATGTTTGTAGAGCCTGTTGGACCAAACTGGTATGATCATCGGTCCCTAAAGTAACAAACTACGAGGCGCGTTTCTTTTTTTTTTTTTTTTTTTTTTTTTTTTTTTTTTTTTTTTTTTTTTTTTTTTTTTTAAATTAAGGCCCGTTTGAACTCGAGTACACAACGAAAGGTTATTTCAAGAAAGTAAATTTATTTTCAGAAAGTACATACTTTATTTTTAGATATAGTTACCAAGTTTGTTCAAACACTTATCATACCTCTCAAGTAATTTAAAAGACCCTCTTCATAAAAAGTTGCCGCCTGCCCCGATAACCAAGGGTTCATTTCCGTTTTGCCGCGGCGGAATAGCCGTGCGCACTGGGCGTCGTGCTGCGGTGCGCGCGGCCGTTCGCCGTCGGGGGTTCGAGTCCCCTCCTCGGGCAAGGGTGTCTGTGTTGTCCTTAGGTTAGTTTAACTTAGTTTAAGTAGTTTGTAAGCTAGGGACTAATAACCAAGCAGTTAAGTCCCATAGATTTACAAACATTTCAAAATTTATATAAAAAACAGTTCAGCCAAGATCGATAGTTTATTTGTTGTTAGGTTTTTTAACCGGTTTCGATTAACTATGTCATCATCTTAAGAAACAATTTTTATAACAATTTTCTCCTATTTTCAATAAAATATATAGAGTTACTTCTGAAAATGAAATATAAGAAAAAGAACATTGCCAAACGATTAAAATTTGCATCGCCAAATTTGAAGAGAGGATGTGGACATGGGTCTGTAGCTAAAAGCATTGATTAGTCCACATAATTTTATTACAAATGAAGTGAATACTTAACTTTGCTGTGCCTTTGAAGGTCTTCTTAACGATTACACAGTTTTGCTAGGCAATAGAAAATTGTTCCGAATATGTCATACAGGCCCCTACACACGCTCTGATTTATCGTCCGATCCACCAACAGACCAACGAACCAACCAAATTCGTAACAGCCTACACATGTTTTCCGACCAACTGCATGCATTGATTGCAGCGCCTCCCTGTTCTGGTGTCTGCTTGTCAAACTGTTTTTGTTTTCGCGTGTTCAGTGTGCAGACAGCAGTCGATCGCAGGCAGGAAGATGGCTACACACGCACAATTTGTTGAGTGGAGTGGTTGGGGGTGGGGCGGGGGGTGGCGGAAGTCGGACGGTCAGGCCCGACCAACCATCTGACAAGCAAAGTTGGTGGGGAAGCACCGCCACCCGTCCAATTTCTTGGATCGCTGATAAATTAGTTCCGACAAATCGGAACGTGTGTAGGGGCACAGAGTAACATATACAGAGAAGCTGCCCCCCCCCCCCCCCCTAAACCACTGTCCTACGCTCTCTTCGTAGTTCCGTAAGATGATAGCAGGTGTCAGGCGGTTCTCCAGCCTAGTACCGGTAGACCATACTAGAGGCGCTTCTGAGGGTAGCGTGGAGGGGAGGCTGAGGGGAGAGCTCGTGCTGCCTGCCATGAGGCCACGGCTGGTGTGCCGGCGTTTGAGAGGAAGTGGTGGTGGGGACAGCCGCTACCTGCCTCCTGTTCTGGCCAGTTTTAAGGGCTGCTTCTGACCGCAGCGCCATCATGGGACATCTTACGGAACTGCTGGTAACCCTCCCTCCCCGCACCTCTGAGCGTAGGACCGGGCCCTTACGGAGGTTTCCCATCTGTATATATTTGTCTGTGCTAGGGGCCTTAAGTAGACTGCTAGCTCTACTCTAACTTCCTGGAACTGTGGAACTCGTGGACCTGCTTCGTACTGACTGGAACTCCTGTACTGTCTGTCGTTGTTGTGTGCGCCACCATATCCAGGCGAGCCCCCTTCTTCCTATTGTCCGGCGCGCGCAGCAGGCAAAGAGGTACCGAGACTGCGGGCGCCCCCGGCGGTCGAAGGAAAGATGGAGCGACTTATCGCACCTTCGTATCCAGGCGCGGCGACTTGCGAGGGCCGCCGGCGGTGTGGCGAATAACGGCTCCACAACATATTATCTCCCCAGTGTGAAGAACTTCTCCTTCTTCTTCTTTATCGTAGCCTTGTCCCACGTCAAGTAGGTCAGCATTGCTCTTCTGGATCCTTCTCCTCCATAATACTCTGTTCACTGATTCTTCCCTCTTTCATCCTTCTCCCTTAGGTCCCCCGCTATCTTATCCTTCCACCTCATCTTTGGTCCTCCTCTCCTTCTCACTCCTTCAATCTTTATATCTTCAACTCTGTTTCCGATATTCCAAATGTTCAAATGTTTGTACAGCTTATGGGACTTAACTACGGGGTCATCAGTCCCTAAACTTACAAACTACTTATGAACTATTTACGAACCAGGACGGCACAAATATCCATGCCCTTGTACACTTTCCCTTTCAACCCATTGCTCACCTTCTTGCCACACAACACTCCGCTCATTTTCGTTCAGTTGATCCAAACACAGTTTATCCGGTGCTCTAACTCGCTTTCCAGTCCTTCGTCCCTCTGTATGGCCGACCCCAGGTATTTAAATTTACCGACCGATTGCAGTTCCTCCTCCTGGATCTTGCAAGATCTAATCTGTCCATCCTTCAGTGCTAAACATTCTGATTTCGTTCTGCTAATTTTAATCCCTCTTTCTTTTAGTTCCTTCCTCCAATCCTCCAGCTTTTCTTCAAGTCTATCGATGCTCTGCTGACAAAGAACCATATCATCCGCAAACATCATATTCCATGGCGCTTCCTTTTTCACATCTTTCACCAGACCATCCATAATTAGGACAAAGAGTAAGGGTTAAGCGCAGACCCTTGGTGTAATCCCACTTTTACTGGGAACTCCTTTGTCACACCACTTCTCACCTGTGTCATTGCTCCTCTATACATTTCCTTCACTAACCTCACATACTTCTCTGGCACGCACTGCTCTCTCATGCTTCTCCATATTTCGTCCCTTGGGACTCTGTCATAAGCTTTCTCCAAATCGATGAAAGCCATATGTAAATTAGCTTGCGTCTCCTGGTGTCTCTCCACTCATGCCTTAAAGCATGTATTGCATCAGTCGTTCCTCTTCCAGGCATAACCCAAACTGTTCTTCACACACCACAGTCTCCTTGCGTACTCTTGCCTGTATAACTCTTTCTCAAATGTTCATTGTGTGTGCCATCAGTTTAATACCTCTATAGTTACTGCAGTCCTGCACATCACCTTTGTGGTGTCGCACAAGTATGAAGTGCGCGCCACGTACTTTCGCCGCGTGCCGCCATGCACGCACGGCGCGGCGTTCTTGCGACGTCAGCCACGAGCGCCCTCTGCTGCAACTCCGCTCGTGGCCACGACTGCTGCATCGGCCACTTGGGAATCAGACAGGCACCACTTAAGACTTGGCTATCGGATAGGCACTAGGAATCATCAATAGGCAGGCCTCTATCTAAACTATGCATCAACATTTTACTAGTCTACTGCTCTCCAAGTTAAGTAATGTAATATTTCTATGAAATTTATGTCTTATACTAATCTAGCTTAGTGTTTCTAGCCGGCCGCGGTGGCCGAGGGGACTGAGGCGCTCCAGTCACGGTCTGCACGGCCACTACGGTCGGGGGTTCGAAACCCCCTCGGGCATGGATATTTGTGCCGTCCTAGTCCGTAAGTAGTTCATAAGTACTTTGTAAGTTTAGGGACTGATGACCCCGTAGTTAAGTCCCATAAGATTTACAAACATTTGCACATTTTTTTGTTTCTAGTTTCTGCTGTCCCACTGGCTGGTCACCTGCGTACCTACACACGCGTGCATCGTATTTCCCTGTGTCGGTCTCTCTCTACTCGGTCACCGTCACCCGGGACAACCGGCGGAAACAAGACACAATAGTGGCGACGAGAATCTACATCTACATCTACATAGATACTCTGCAAATCACATTTAAGTGCCTGGCAGACGGTTCATTAACCACCTTCATAACTTTTCTCTACCGTTCCATTCTCTAATAGCGCGCGGGAAGAAAGAACACCTAAATCGTTCCGTTTTCGATCTGATTTCTCTTATTTTTTTGGGATGGTCATGTCTCCCTAAGTAGGTGGGTGCTAGCAAAATATTTTCACATTCAGAACTAAAAGTCGGTGATTGAAACTTCGCAAACAGATCACGCCGCAATGAATAACGTCTTTCTTTTAATGATTTCCACACCAATTCGTGCAACATTTCCGTGACGCTTTCCCCCCGTAACGTGATAAAACAAAACGAGCTGCCCTTCTCTGAACCTTCTCAATATCTTCCGTCAGTCCCACCTGGTGAGGGTCCCACAAGGGGCAACAGTACTCCAAGAGAGGACGCACAAGTGTGATGTAGGCAGTCTCTTTGGTGGAGCTGGTGCATCGTCTAAGCGTTCTGCCAATGAAACGTAACCTTTGGTTCGCCTTCCCCACAATATTTTCTATGTGTCCTCTCCAGTCAAAGTTGTTCGTAATTGTAACTCCTAGCTATTTGGTAGAATTTACGACCTTAAGGTTTGACTGATTTATCGCGTAATTGAAGTTCAGCGGATTTCTTTTAGTGGTCATGTGTATTACTTCACACTTTTCTTTATTTAGTGTCAATTGCCAATTCTCGCACCAAGTAGAAATTTTGTCTAAATCGCTTTGCAGTTGCTTTTGATCCTCTGTTGACTACACTAACCGATAAACGACAGCATCATCCGCGAACAGTCTAAGGGAGCTATTCAGATTATCTCCTAAATCGTTTATCAACACGAGGAAGAGTAGGGGACCAATAACGCTTCCCTGTGGAACGCCAGATATCACTTCTGTTTTACTCGATGACTTACCGTCAATTACAACGAACTGTGTCCTTTCTGATAGGAAATCGTGAATCCAATCGCACAATTGGGGAGATATTCCATAAGCACGCACTTTCATTAGAAGCCGCTTGTGGGGAACAGTATCAAAAGCCTTCCGGAAATCCAGAAATATGGAATCGATTTGAGATCCCTTGTCGATGGCACTTAACACTTCATGTGAATAAAGGGCAAGCTGTGTTTCGCAAGAGCGATACTTTCTGAATCCGTGCTGACTATTGGTTAATAGGTCGTTCTCTTCGAGATAGTACATAATATTCGAACAAAGTATATGTTCCAAAATCCTACTGCAAATCGACGTCAATGAGATAGGCCTGTAATTTTGGGGATCACTCCTATTGCCTTTTTTGAATATTGGAGTAACTTGGGCAACTTTCCAGACTTTGGGTACGGATCTTCCGCTGAGTGATCGGTTGTAAATTATAGCTAAGTACGGAGCTATTGCATCAGCATACTCTGAGAGGAATCTAGTTGGTATACAATCTGGCCCGGAAGATTTATTTTTGTTTAGTGACTTAAGTTGTTTTACTACTCCAGGAACATCTACTTCTAAGTTTCGCATGCTGGCAGCTGTTCTTGGATTGAATACTGGAGTGTTCACTTCGTCTTCTTTGGTGAAAGAATTTCGGAAAGCTGTGTTTAGTAATTCTGCCTTACCAGTACTGTTGTCGGTAGTATTACCATTGCTATCGTGTAGTGAAGGTATTGTTTGTGTTTTGCCGCTAGTGTACTTCACATATGACCAGAATTTCTTTGGATTTTCTGCAAGATTACGAGACAGGATTTCGTTGTGGAAACAACTATAAGATTCTCGCATTGAAGTCCGCGCTAGGTTGCGAGTTTCAGTAAAAGATTGTCAGTCTTGCGGATTGGGACACAATAACCATTCCCCTTAAATATTGGGATCAGTACACAAGTTCACCAATCGTCTGACATGAAAAACATCTTTCGGCAAATGAAATGGCGGCGAACGCGTCGTCTGACAAAGTGTTCTGATCAACTATGGCGAGCAACTCAGTGCAGCAATAGTTTAGCCTCGTGGCCTCCGTCCCCAGACAAGGCGGCAGCAGCTGGCAGCTGCAGCTGTTCCGTCGCGCCGGTTAATTTGCATGTGCGCGCCGTCAGGTCCCGCCACCCTGCCCCCCGCTGCTGCCAGAATTTCGCGAGTCCTTTGAGCGGGACGCACATAAAGCCCGGCGCGAGCTGGAATTTAATTTTCGCCTCACACGTAATATTGCGTTTGCATTTTAATCTCGGCAGGTGCAAACTATGGCTCGCGGACTCTCCCCGCGAGTGGCTGCGAGGGGCCAGACATCAGACGCCCGCTAAAAGCGCGGATCCATTAGCGGTTAATGGGCGGTGCACGGCTGCACCGCACTGATGACGGCGCCGACTCATAAAGATCAACTGCACCGGACTGCACCCAGAAAGCGGCCGATGGCAGCGTCTCGCAGCTGCCAGTTCCTCCTCACATACCAACCCACAAAATGCGTGCTACATTACAATGGCAGTGTAAACATACCCAAGGGACACCGATTTTCATCGGCTCCGAGTATATTGTATATGCTTGACATCATTCAAGCCTGTTGTGTCCCAGCCTCGTCGCCGCTTTTGTGTCTCGTTTCCGTCGGTGGCCGAGCAGAAACGTACCGTCACAGAAATAAAGGATGCACGCTTGTAAAGGTACGAAGGTGAGCAGCCAGTGGGACAGCAGAAACTATAAACACTAGAGTAAACTAGAACGAGATATATATTGCACAGAATTTATACAATGCTTAACTTTTACATAGCTCAGTACTGCAGAATGCTGATACATAGTTGAGCTAGAGGCCTGCCTAGTGCCTGTCCGATAGCCAAGTCTTCACTGGTGCCTATCTGATTCCGAAGTGTTAACTGGTTCCTATCTCAGTCCCAAGTGAACGATGTCGTTCCGTGGTGGCCACGAGCGGAGTTGTAGCAGAGGGCGCTCGTGGCTGACGTCGTAAGAATGCCGCGCCGTGCGTGCATGGCAGCGCGCGGCGAAAGTAGGTGACGCGCACTTTGGACTTGTGCGACACCACAAAGCCGGGGGTGCGATTTCATATCTTGTAAAGAAAACTGCATTAGCAGAGCAGCCCAGATCGCTACTTTCAAATTGCTGTAGGGTAAGGAGGTACAAATTCGATCTAGGTACAATTATGATCAACATAAGTTTTCGCGCCATTTGTCAATTTCATGGTGTCTCGTTGTGTGGCGTTGTAGTGTAGCAGTTTTCTACAGTTCCTCCTGTCTTTTCCAAGAATATACCACTTTGTGCTACGGATATTTTAAAAGGTAAATGAAGCTACTTAGTCCAACGTGCTCTTATACATTTTCTGGTTAAGGGTGATTGGATTCGCTGCTAAATATGCAATGTTTGCTACTACGAAGTGTGCATTGGTGCCGGCTGCGGTGGCTGAGGGGACTGAGGCGCTCCAGTCACGGTCTGCACGGCCACTACGGTCGGGGGTTCGAAGCCCCCGTCGGGCATGGATATTTGTGCCGTCCTTAGTATTAGGTAGTTCATAAGTAGTTTGTAAGTTTAGCGACTGATGACCCCGTAGTTAAGTCCCATAAGCTGTACAAACATTTGAATTTTTTTTTTTTTTTTTTATTTTTTTTTTTGCATTGGTGCCTTAAGGAAAAAGTGCTTTCTGTGTGGAAGATGCCCATTATCAAAATTGTACGAGGAAGTGATCATAATTGTACCTAGTGTGGTACATTTTCGATCGATTTTTCTCAATTCTGTAACCTTTTCTAGTATTTATACCAGTAATTGTAATTGTCTAATATTTGTGTTATATATTCATTAAACTTCCGGGAACATGTGAAATAGTTAAAAAAATATTTATTTTCTCAATATATTTTCAGTTACAATGACATTTGTCCGAAATGATCGAAATTGTACCACCTTACCCTATTTATACCGGTTTTGGCAGTTCTAAGTTGCCATCTTCAAGTCTCTTGAAATTTAAATATTATATACTAATATTTCGTCACATTTAAACCGGTCTAAATAAAGCAATTTGAAACTAGCGATCTGGACTCCTCTGCTTACGCAGTTTCCATTAGCTGAATATATAGTCGTGGAGTGCATAACATTTTTTTCAAAAGCGTCTATGCGTCTATTAGCCCGTGCAATACCTCGGGTGAGGGGAACGGATACTTCACGCCCACCTCCTGAAAATATTGTACTCAAAGACAGATAAATTACATTTTAAAATTCTGAAAAATATATATTTATTGTTCCTAATACTCCGAGATTTTCAGCCTACAGTCCAGTTGTTATACTTGGCGTGGTGTGATTTATCCATATTAATAACATCTTCAGTTAAACACATGCATTTATAATGGCCAGTTACTGGCCAAAATCATGATTTGCTAATAAAGAGTTTTTTTAAAAAAAGATCGACTGATAGCTGAAAAGCTCAGAGTATTGGAAACATATCACAGTCGTGGAGCGCAAACCATGGAAAGTAACCTGATATTTATTATTTTTCATTAAATTTTGTGACAGATACGGAAATGTTTCAATTTTTTCTTTTAACGTGAGCAAAAAATTTAAGTTTTAATCGTAATTGTACCTTCACAGTAGATATCAAATTCATTAGTTTCGGACCTATTTACACAAAACTAAAAGTTATGACAAATAATGGAAAATTGTAATTTTTTGTACTGATGTAAATATACATTACTGAAATTGTGTTAGGTGGTTACGAGTGAGCAAAATGTTCAGATGTTTGTAAAACTAAGGGACGAAACTGCTGTCATCAGTTCCCAGGCTTACAAACTGCTCAAAGTAACTTAACCTAAGGGCAAAACACACACACACACACACACACACACACACACACACACACACACACACACTTTCCCGAGCGAGGATTCGAACCTCCAACGGGAGCGGTCGCTCGTTAGAAAGCGCCACCATTCTCGCGCGGCTGTTAGATATTTTCAGGTCCTAGACTCGCTAAATCTTTACTATGTCACATCTACAACATTTAATAAATTTAGTATTTTTTACGTATAATCTGTAAGGTGGACACAAATTACTCCCAACCCCCATCCCTCATCTCCGATTTGGTAATATGTTTTATGGAAAATACGATCTTACTGCGATGGTTAAGGATGTGAAATAACCCTTAAACTTGAATCTTCACGAATTAATATCGTTGAAACTGTAGTAGACAAAGAAAAAGAAATCAAATAAAATTTCTGTGCTTTCTAATGTGCGTTACAACCCTGCACCCAGACTCTCGAAAAAGTCGTACCTCCTCTACTATTTTATTTTCCACTTCGACATTTGACTAACAGCAAAACATCCAGAGTTGTTAATACTAAATACAACCATATATAATGAGGTGTTGTTCGAAAGAAGCATTTGTCACAAACAAGAGGTATACTCTCTCTCGCTGCATTCGCTGTAATGTGACATTGCAAAGGATACATCTAAGGCACGCGTACATAAAAAAAAAAAAATAAAATAAAATAAAAAATAAAAAAAAAGAATTATGTTCAAATTTTTGTCAAGCGTAAGGGACTTAACTGCGGAGTCCTCAGTCCCTAAACTTAAAAACTACTTTTGAACTAGCTTATACTAAAGACGACACAAACAACCATGCCTGAGGGGGGATTCGAACCCCCGACGGGGAAGAGTCTCGCGCATCGTAACATAGAACGTCGATGCGCTCGGCAGCACGCGTTCATCGAATAGCCACATTTCTAGCTTATTTCTAACAAATGCGTCTTTGGAATACCAGTCATCCAATACCACTGGATTTGGTAATAATGGCACCAAAACAGAAATATTCAAACCCGATCTTAATAGAAAGATATCCCTTATGTATGTTTCTTTTTCAGTAGTACCTTTTAAACGCGTGATCGCGTGCCGTTCGTTATGATTTAGTACCTAGGATAGCTACCTCTCTTTCAGAAGTCCTTGGTTTGATAGCCAGTGCCGAAACACAATCACTAACATCACCCAATTTCGAAATATCAGCAAGACACTGTAAAATATAGGCTTTATAAGCTGTGAAAAACAGGAAATGTGGAAATGGACTAGGGAAAAGTCAACAGTTAATTTTAATAACAGTAATTACTTGCATTGAAATGACATATTACCTGCAGAAACATTTTTTACAATAATGAAACGCAATTCCTACCATTGTGTTGTCCAGTCACACATACTACGTCTGTAATAAAAGAGGAGAAAATACGCAAGAAAATTAGTGGCAATGTTTAACAACAGTGTTACACTCCGATTAGGTATTGATTTTATTATTGACAATGACTTCGTTTCATAAGTTCAAATCTTTTCATGTGGGAGGAATTTTAAAATAATTTGCCACATTTATAATTCTGCAATTTAAAAAAAAAATGGAGCTTCATGTTGCTTAACAAACACCTATCGCTCATTATGTTCTTATCATCTGATATGTGAAAACGTCGAGATAAATGGAAACGTTTTTAATACTAGTCTATACGGTTTTATTCGTTAAATATTGATAAGGATGGAGAGTTGATACTAATAATTCGTTTCCTTTCTTAGTAAGAAATATAGTTGAGTTGTTTTGAGGTTATTTTTCTATCAGAGACGGTAGTTTAAAAAAAAGCGCAGTGCGACACTGTGTATTCCAAGAAGAGCAGAAAAATGTTCTTAGCTGAATATGAATAACTTTCATTAATTTCAGACATCCGTGTCCCCATGATCAAGCAGACTATCTGCACTTTAGAGTCCTCGTAGATCAAACACTTATCGTGTTCCGTTTTCGTGTCTCGAAGGTTTCAGCGTGCTTCGCACCCTACGTAAAAGCAATTACATCGGTAATAGGTTTCTGGAACCTATTACCCTGCAACGGGAACTTTGTAACCCGTTACTAGTAAATAACAGGTTAACTCCTCCCTAGCGAGCTGCATTATCAAGAAGTAAATGGAGATTCGAAATTACTGGTACTAACAGGCACAGCCTTTGGAGTGCCACGACTTCATAGCGTTTGATTAAGTTAATGGTAAACTTAAAGTGTTCCGTTAGGAAATAAACCGAGCAGACGTAAGTATGATAGCTAGATAGGTGGACCACTAAAACATATGCTTTGGAGGGAAGTAGAAAAGGAACATCAATGCGTCCGATATCCAGTCGACGACTAGGTCATAGTAAAAGGTAAAGCAGTCAACAATCCGAAGATTGGTTTGAACACCACAGTGCTTTACTAAGCATGATACTGTTTGGAGGTGGTAAGCCGTTGCCTTCCTCCGACCTTCGAGCTGACTTACCCAGCCAGTTATAGGGGGACCTACAGTTTAACGTGGGTTCCGAACCACGGTCCTACTCGGTATTTTTCACAAGAGCAATACTGCCAGAGGTGAAAGAAGTGGAAAGTGACAGATTAAAATCCTAGGAACTGGCATAGTAGAAGCACGAATTTGACAAGAATATGGTAGCAAATGCTGAGAGGCATTTTCGCAGTATTCACCACATCTGATCAAGAGAAACCACGGAAATCACGTTTATGATTTAGCGGACGGAAATTGAACACCGCTTCTTCCAAAGACGAGTTAGAGCCTCAACCTCTACATCTACCGTGATCCAAGACTTAGGCATATGATTTAATCGCAGCTGCACAAAAAGGTACCAATCAAAGAGCTAAAGCAACTCCAAAACAATGTTCAAATGTTTTTAAACTTATGTGGCTTAATTACGCGGTCATCAGGCCTAAAGTTACAAACTACTTAAGAACTAACTAATACCAAAGACGACAAAAACATTCATGCCCTAGGGAGGATTCGAACCGCCAACGCGGATCCGCAACGTGGCACTCGAGACCGCTTCTCTCCCTCTCCATCTCCCTCCCTCCCTCTCTCTCTCTCTCTCTCTCTCTCTCTCTCTGTTCTTCAGGTAGATATATGTTTTGCGTCGTTGGTTCAGTTCGTTCTCGTTTGGTCGTTGAACATTTTGCTCAGATTTTTTTTACTACAGAGAGCGTTTAGCCCCCTGACCGGGCGTGCTAAGGCAAGGCGCTCCAGACTGCTCGGCTACTCGTGCGCGGCTACGACAAACTCCCTTATGCTGCCAGACGTGGTATTTAGTGAAATTTGCCCCACTAATACGCAGAATTCTTCCTAACTACTGCTATCACGTTTCTTGAAATAAAACTTGCACTTACCAGTTAAGTTATAATTTTGCTACATTATCGTTCAACAACTCTCACACAGTTGCGGATGTGAGGATCGGAGAATACTAAAAAGACGCAATACTTTATTTACATGGGATACTCTGCAAATCACATTTAAGTGCCTGCCAGAGGGTTCATCGAACCACCGTTATACTATTTATCTCCCATTCCATTTTCGAATAGCGCGCGGGAGGAAAGAACACCTGAATGTTTCCGTTCGAGCTCTGATTTCTCGTATTTTATTCTGATGATCCTTTCTAGCTAAGTGAGTGGGAGTCAACAATATATTTTCGCATTCGGAGGAGAATTTTGGTGATTGGAGTCTCGTAAGTAGCCCACGCCGCAGCGATAAGAGCCTTTGTTGTAATGATTCCCATCCCAGATCCTGTAGCATTTCCGAAACGCTGTCTCCCCTGTATCGTGAAAATACGAAACGAGCTGCCCTTCTTTGGACTATTTCGATGTCCTCGGTCAAACCCACCTGATAAGGATCCCACACTGGGCAGCAATACTCCAAAACAGGACGCACAAGCGTAGTGTATGCAGTTTCTGTAGTAGCTCTATTGCACCTTTAACGGTTCTATCAATAAAACGCAGTCTCTGGTTCGCCTTTCGCATGACATTATCTACGTGTTCTTTCCAATTTAAGTGTGATGTAATAGTAATTCTTAGATATTTAGTGGAGTTTACGGCCTTCACATTCGATTGACTTATCTTGTAAACAAAGTTTAACCGATTTATTTTCGTACTCATGTGGAGAACTTCACATTTCTCATTATTTAGAGTCAATTGCCAATTTTTACACCGTAGTGATATCGTAAGAATGGGATGTGAAAGGAGTGTAGCTTATTCGACAATTTGTTCATTACGTCATTATTAAATGAAACTGTTTGAGAGAATTTAAAAAAAGCTATCTTGCATATATTTCCTTTTGGAGTTGTTGTGCAATTTACGTATGTTAGAAGCAAGGATCAGGGAACGCAAACCTTCCATTTTTAGCTGTTATAGATTTGTAGAAAGTCTTCGACGATGTTGACTCGAATACACCGGAGTATTTTACATGAATAAAATACAGTTTCTATTCGTTTGTGAGAAGTTCCGCTGTATCTATTAATATTTATCACAGCAGAGCTTGTATCACAAGCTACTGGATAAAACATTCAGCTGAAGAAAAGTGCAGCCTTTTTTCGTGTGGCGCGAGATGGAAAGTTTCGCATGACTTGCCGCGTCGTGAAATACTGTCGGTACAGAGAAGGAAAAACAGAAGGCTGCGCAAACTTGTCGTCCGCTCGGCGGAAGGAAGCGTGGCTGGCGATTTGCGCTACTTTAAGGGCGGCCGGCGAGGGCGCCCCGTCTGGGTCAGAGGCCAGCGACCGGCGCCCGCCTGCCCCATTTGCTAATGGCGCCTCCCTGCTGGCTCTGCGTCCCGCCAGGAGACCCACCACTAGTCACAGGTGCTGCGTAGCGCGGCCTGCTAGCCTGCATTCCTGACGCTGCAGTCTAATGTTACAGCCGGCCGCGGTGGCCGAGGGGACTGGGGCGCGCTTGTCACGGTCTGCACGGCCACTACGGTCGGGGGTTCGAATCCCCCCTCGGGCATGGATATTTGTGCCGTCCTTAGTATAAGGTAGTTGATAAGTAGTTTGTAAGTTTAGGGACTGATGACCCCGTAGTTAAGTCCCATAAGCTACACAAACATTTGAAACATTTTATCTAACGTTACAGGAGCGGCGTTAGCTTACTTGCAGAAGGGTGCGGGGGGAAAGGAGCTGACCGTGGCCTTGTTGGGAGAATCACTCCACAAGTCGCCACTAGCGGTTGCAGGAAAAGATGAGAAAAAAGTACACAGAGCTGTCAGAAGTCGTGTCGGACCTCCTTTTGTCCGTAATGTGCAGCGAATCCACGCGGCTCCCATGCAGGAATATTGAACCATACTGCCTCTATAGCCATCCATAATGGCGTAACTACTGTCGGAGAAGAGTTTTGTGCTCGAACTGAACTTTCGATTACCTTCTCTATACATAGGGAATAGGGGATTTCCTGTCAGAGAGGACACAGTTCGTAGTAATCGATGGTAAGGCATCGACTAAAACAGAAGTGATATCGGGCGGTCCACAGGGTACTGTTATTGGTCCTCTGCTGTTCCTTATTTACATAAAAGTATTAGGGAATCACCATGAATCACCATGGGTTTCGAAAAGGGCGATCATGCTATTTATTTGTCCACGAGACTCAAACGGCCATAAGCACGGGTTCTCAGGTAGATGCTATGTTTCTTGGTTCCGCAAGGCGTTCGATACAGTTGCCCATAGACGTTTAATGAACAAAGTAAGAGCATATCGTCTATCACACTAATTGGGTGATTGGACTGATGAGTTCCTAGATAACAGAATGGAGCATATCATTCTCAATGGAGAGAAGTCTTCCGAAGTAAGAGTGATGTCAGATGTGCCACAGGGGTCCGTTGCTGTTCACGATATACATAAATGACCTTGCGGATAACATCGGAGGTTCACTGAGGCTTTTCGTGGATGATGCTGCAGTATATAGAGAGGTTGCAACGATGGAAAATTGTATTGAAATGCAGGAGGATCTGCATCGAATTGACGCATGGTGCAGGGAATGGCAATGGAATCTCAATGTAGACAAGTGTAATAAGGTGCGAATACATAGAAAGAAAGATCCTTTATCATTTAACTAGATTGTAGCAGGTCAGCAACTGGAAGCAGTTAATTCCATAAATTATCTGGGAGTAGGTATTAGGAGAGATTTAAAATGGAACGACCATATAAAGCATCGGTAAAGCAGATGTCAGACTTAGATTCATTGGAAGAATCCTAGGGAAATGCAGTCCGAAAACAAAGGAAGTAGGTTACAGTACACTTGTTTGCCCACAGCTTGAATACTGCTCACCGGTGTGGGATCCGTACCAGGTGGGATTGACAGACGAAGTGGAGAAGATCCAACGGAGAGCAGCGCGCTTCGTTACAGGATCATTTGATAATCGTGAAAGCGTTACGGAGATGATCGAAAAACTCCAGTGGAAGACTCTACAAGAGAGACGCTCTGTCGCTCGGTACGGGCTTTTGTCGAAGTTTCGAGAACATACCTTCATCGAGGAATCTAGCAGTATATTGCTCCCTCCTACGTATATCTCGCGAAGAGATCATGAAGATAAAATCAGAGAGATTAGAGCCCACACAGAGGCATACCGACAATCTTTCTTTCCGCGAACAATACGTGACTGGAATAGGAGGGAGAACCGATAGTGGTACTCAAGGTACCCTCCACCACACACCATCGGGTGGCTTGCGGAGTATGGATGTAGATGCAGATGTAGATAAGCTGTGACACTACAGTTTCTTCCAAAGGGCATGGCCGACACCCTTCCTCATCACTGAGGAAAGCTATCCGACCGGATGCTCCGTCCCTCATGACCTAGATGTCGACGAGACATTAAACCATAATCCTCCTTCCTTATGCAGTAAAATGCATAATGGGGCTCTCTAATTCCTGAAAACATAGGCAAAGACTATTAACCAAAATTTATGTGCGTATTGCACCTTACGCCCTATTTTATCCCGTGTTTCAATATCCCAGGAAATCCCGCTTTACGTGAACATTTCGTTTCCAAACACAGGCGCCGTGTAATAGTTCCGGCGGTTTGATGGCTTTGAGACGCGCCACGGGCCAGACCCCGGCGGCGCTATCAGATTTTGGGCGCTCGGTTTTTATTGCGGATTCCTGCGCCATTCGGCGAGGGAAGCGGCGCGCGGCGCTGGTAACGTTTCATAACTGCGTTCTCCGCGAGAGTAACTCCTTTCAGCGCGGCACGTCGTTAACTGCATTCAGCCTTTCAGCCGGGCCCCGCCGCCTCCCCCTTTGCAGTCTCGCCGCTCTGAACCTGCCTGTGTCGGCGCCGAATGGAAGGACCTCCGCAGGGGCAAGAATTCCTTAATTGCGTAATTCGCAGCACCCTCCTCTCTTTGCTGCCCCATTTCTTTGGGGCCTCTCCTGGACGACTCAGTGGCCTCCTCTAACACTGGGACTGATGAAAAAGACGAAAGAGCCCCGTACGTCGCTTGTGTGCTTGGCGCACGCACCACATTCACGATATTTTTAAAGCAAACTGAACAGCGGATCTTCTTTACGTACATACAGTACCTCGCGATACAGTTAATTTATCCACAAGATAGACTCCCAACACACATTGGTCTCCCACCTCCTATTGTAAAATCAAATGTTTGTAGAGACTATGGGAATTAACTATGGGGTCATCAGTCCCTACACGTACAAATTACTTATGAACTAGCTTATACTAAAGACGGCACAAACATCCATGCCCGAGGGGGGAAGCCCCCAGGCGGCTCACGGTTCTTTCGTGAGTAGAGCGAGACCGAGGGACAATACAGTAAGCAGATTCAAAATAATGTAGCTTGCCGTTCTTATTCTCAGATGAAGAGGCTTGCACAGGACAGGGTAGCGTGGAGAACTGCATCAAACCAGTCTGCGGACTGAAGACCACAACAACAACAAGTTTTTTTTTTTTTTTTTTTTTTTTTTTTTTTTTTTTTTTTTTTTTTTTTTTTTTTTCCTGTGAGCATCTGCAGCACACATCTCGCAAGTCTTTGCGATAACCAAAATATTCCAACATTGTTTAGAAGGCACTGCTGCCAACATTCAGGTTTGCACACATTTCTCTGGTCGTTACCTTTCCATCACCACTGATGAGTCGTTCAAGACGTTACTCATTGCGACGGATGACAGCTGTTCAGGGTCAACTGGGCCATGTCTTGTCATGCACGGCCTTTTCACCCCCTTGAAAATGCAGTAACCGTCGCTTCACATTGCTCATGTCTATTCTGTCGTCTCCATGCACCTTTCAGCAGGAACACCTTGTGTGTAAATATTAAGATTTTGTTGTGTAAGAATGATTAGAATTGAATGCACCACATGTTTTGAAAGAATTCACTGAATATTCTCCTACAAGCGGACCTCCTATAGATTCTGAGCAGTAACAAGCATGTCGAAATTCATCGCATGAAAATAAGTTAAATAATGAAAAATACCGAATTAATCTGTAAAAAAGTTTCGTACTATGAATAATACGTGTGTTCGTAAGTGTTTTCAGTGGCGGAATAAATTATGCAAAGATTTGCAAAGAAATTATTTATGAGGAATGTATTAAAAAATTAACTATTGTTGATACGAAAATATACGTTTGAAGTGGAGAATTTTACTATTTATGCTTTTACGTCAAAAATGGCTGATGCTGTAAAAATGGTTTGTTTTGAAATAACTCTTTCGACAGTCAGTCATGACCCTCTTCCATTTCTTACTTGCGCGACGTGTTTAGGAAAATAATTCCCATTTTAGGTGCTTTGTTTCGTGTATTGTGTCATTTTAAGTATTTTTTTCGATGTATAAACTGCAGAAAGGTAGGAAAATAAGGAGATGGGACTTAGATAAATTGAAGGAAAGTGAAGTTCTGGAGAATTTCAGAGGGAGATTTAGGCAACAATTGACAGAAACAGGGGGAAATAAAACAGTAGAAGAGGAATGGGAAGCATTGAGAGATGAAATAGTGAAGGCAGCAGAGGAAAAAATAGGTAGAAAGGCAAGACCTACAAAAAATCCTTGGATATCACAGGAAATACTAAATCTAATCGATGAAAGGAGAAAATATAAAAATGCAGTAAATGAAACAGGCAAAATGGAGTACAGACGACTAAAAAATGAGATTGACAGGAAGTGCAAAATGGCTAAGCAGGAGTGGCTAGAAGCCAAATGCAAATCTGTAGAAGAATGTATAACAAGGGGAAAAGTAGATACCGCCTACAGGAAAATAAAAGAGACATTTGGGGACAGGAAAAGCAGCTCTATGAATATTAAGAACTCAGATGGGAAACCAGTTCTCAGCAAAGATGGGAAAGCTGAAAGGTGGAAAGAGTACATAGAGCAGCTCTACAAAGGAAATGAACTTAGAGACGATGTTGTAGGAAGGGAAGAGGAAGTAGATCAAGATGAAGTAGGAGATACTATACTGAGAGATGAATTTGACAGAGCCTTGAAAGACCTAGGTCGGAACAAGGCCCCAGGAGTAGATGACATACCCTCAGAGCTACTAAAGTCTCTGGGAGAGCCAGCCATGACAAGACTATTTGAACTGGTATGTAGGATGTATGAGAGAGGCGAAATGCCCTCAGACTTTAAGAAAAATGTAATAATCCCCATTCCAAAGAAATCAGGCGCAGACAGGTGTGAAAATTACAGAACAATCAGTTTGATAAGTCATGGTTGCAAAATTTTAACACGAATTATCTACAGGAGAATGGAAAAGATGGTAGAAGCTGACCTCGGGGAAGATCGGTTTGGATTCAGGAGGAATGTTGGAACCCGGGAGGCAATACTCACTTTACGTCTTATCTTAGAAGATAGATTAAGGAAAGGCAAACCTACATTTTTAGCTTTTGTAGATTTGGAGAAAGCATTTGACAATGTTGACTGGAATACACTCTTTCAAATTCTGAAGTCAGCAGGGGTAAAATATAGGGAAAGGAGAGTTATTTACAACTTGTACAAAAGCCAGACTGCAGTTATTAGACTCGAAGGGCATGAAAGGGAAGCATCAGTTGGGAAGGGAGTAAGACAGGGTTGTAGCCTTTCTCCGATGTTATTCAATTTGTACATCGAGCAGGCGATGAAGGAAAGCAAGGAAAAATTTGGAATAGGGATTAAAGTTCAGGGGGAAGAAATAAAAACATTGCGTTTTGCCGACGACATAGTAATTCTGTCAGAGACAGCAAAGGACCTGGAAGAGCAGTTGAATGGAATGGACAGTGTGTTGAAGAGAGCGTATAAAATGAACATTAACAAGAGCAAAACAAAAATAATGGAATGCGGTCTTAGAAAATCAGGCGATGCTGAAGGAATTAGATTAGGTAACGAAACAATGAAGGTAGTAGATGAGTTTTGTTACTTGGGTAGTAAAATAACATGCGATGGTCGCAGTACAACGGATATAAAATGCAGAATGGCAATGGGAAGAAAAGCATTTTTGAAAAAGAGAAATTTGCTAACATCGAATATTAATTTAAGGGTAAAGAAGACTTTTCTGAAGGCATTTGTGTGGAGTGTTGCCTTGTACGGGAGTGAAACATGGACGATAAGCAGTGCGGACAGGAAGAGAATAGAGGCTTTTGAAATGTGGTGCTACAGAAGAATGCTGAAGATTAGGTGGGTAGATTGCATAACTAATGAAAAGGTACTGAACAGAATTGGAGAGAGAAGGAATTTTTGGCATACCTTGACTAAAAGAAGGGATCGCTTGGTAGGACACATTCTTAGACATCGGGGAATCGTAAATTTAGCATTGGAGGGAAGTGTGTGGGGTAAAAATCGCAGAGGGAGACCAAGAGACGCGTATAGTAAGCAGATTCAAGTGGATGTGGGTTGCCGTTCTTATGAGGAGATGAAAAGGCTTGCTCAGGATAGAGTAGGGTGGAGAGCTGCATCAAACCAGTCTCCGGACTGAAGACCATAACAACACACGTGTCTATCCATTAGCCTTCATTTGGAATATTTAATAAATTCTACTTCGATTAATTCAAAACCAATTTTCATAGCAAAAAAAAAAGTGGATCCTTCCGGGGCAGTTGGCCCCCTAATTTGCACTCCTCCTCCAATATTATTATATTCTTCGTCTTTTATCAAAAGATACTTTCATAACAAAAACCTTTAAAATCGCTTCACTTATCTAAGTTATCGCAATTTTCTTCAATTTCAGCCCCCCCCCCCTCGCCGTCCCCCATTTTGGAGGGACCGTTTCACTGCTTAAATATGTGAGAACAATGCTTCACATGGAAGGCAGCTTAGATCGCGTATTTATTAGTTATTTATTCTGACTAGTTTCGAAAAACCTGTGGTCTTTTTCGAACATAATACAAAATATTTAAAAACATACTGAAAGGTGGATATACACGATACGAACATCACGGTTGGTGTAGTAATAAAAGTGCAACCTGTGTGCTATTCATATTCTAGTACATACGATTTTTTTTTAATTACCATCTGCACACAGAAACAGAGATGGAGGGTTATAATGTGGCATATCAAACACTGTACATAAGCCAAAACGACCTTGAATTCCAATAAACGGTGTTTTTCTGTACAATTCAAGAGCATAAAGCATTCTATAATATATATGCACAATCCGAGAGCGTAAAGCATTCCACAATAGCATTATGAGCTGGTACTTGTGTGATTCAAAATCAATCTCTTTCGTATGTGTGCACATCCAAAGTCAAGACACAAGTGTATTATGTTCGAAATAACAACAAGTTTTTCGAAACTAGTCACAATAAATAATTTAGAAATAAGCGATGTAGGCTGTCTTCCATGTGAAGCATTTTCTCATAATTTAATAGATCGCTCTTCCATCCCGACAATGTCGGTTCTTAATAAGCTTAAATATGTTTAACGGCCGATAAAAAAAAAGTGTCCCTTAGTTTTTCATGTATTATAACGTATCGAAATTTCAGAATATTAGGAGCGTGACACTTACGTGGATTTACTGTGAGTATTGTGCAATTAATTTTGAGCCTCCTAAGTGTCCTTTTGAGTGTAATTAAGTATGAAACAGAACACGCACGAAAAGTCACATGGAAGACCACGATTTCGCTCCACCATCTAGATGCATGTCCCGTCCGTCTAACCGAGGACTGGGACTTGTCTCAGAGTGAGGAGAGGGCAGGCGCGTCTAGCAGGTAAGTGTTTGCCGGGAGAAAGCTGTGCCTCTCCGCCGCCAGCGATAAGAGGCGGTCCGCTCGCAGGAAGTGCTCAATTATTACGTAAACAGCAAGCGGGCGGGAGATTAAATTGCTGCCCTAAGTAGCGAAACTGCGGCCTCGCGCGTTACCACTTTGTGACAGCGCGGCGCCAAATTTAAGCGAGCTGCTGCCGCCGCCGCCTCGCCGCAGAAGAAATTCCCTGCCACGCACGAGGAGGCTGTCTCGCTGGCGTGCGTAGCCACCGCCTCTTCAGCTGCATCTCCAGGAAATTGGCCTTCGTAATAAGATCGTCAGCACATCACATCCAGACGGACTCGACATAGTTCTTTCGCCAAGGTGCGGGAGTTGTCTGTACGTAGATTCTGGGTAATACCATCGCCATCAGTAACCGATTTATCTGTTCAAATCACAGGATAAACATACCAAGTGAAGCAAAGTTCCGCTTTCTGTCCCTGGATGGGCCAATCGGACCCGAACGTCCGTGTTTGCAAACAGCGTCATTGAATGCAGTAGAAGTCCAATCATTAGGGAGAAGTGGGTG
Source organism: Locusta migratoria (assembly GCA_026315105.1). NCBI lineage: Eukaryota > Metazoa > Arthropoda > Insecta > Orthoptera > Acrididae > Locusta > Locusta migratoria. The sequence goes on along the minus strand of CM048747.1, from coordinate 339,537,528 downwards.
CAAAAATTATTACCTGAAAACAAAAAAATATGAGCGTATAGGAAATAAAATTTTAAACGTGAACCAGAAGTCGAGATATCAAAGATATCAGAAAGAACACTTGCCAGTCTCTGCAACCCCACCTCCGCTTTTCCCTTTCCCAAAGTCCGCTCATCCGCTCTACGTCATGGCACTACGCGTTTGCACTTCGGACGCCCGAAAGAACAGACAGCACACCAATACAATAAGTATTTAAACGCGACGATGGCGTTAGCTTCAGTTATTTCGCGGCAGATGCGGTTACACCTACCGACCTCGCACGGGAATCCGTAATGGCCAGTGTAAGAGGGCATAGACAATAAGGGCGCTACAAACATAGCGTGCGACTTGTGAGAATTTGAGACGGACGGGAGGCGAACACGGGTGGCCAAGTGGTGATTGCGACCGCTGGCCCGAAGCGGGAGACCCGGTTTCGATTCCCGGTCCGGCTCACATTTTCACTTGCCGCCATTGCTTAATATCAATGCCCAAATGCGGCCACTGTCAGTCCTTTCTTTCCTCTCCTTCTTCCTTCCCTTCCTTTATCTATCATTTGCAAATGCTAATTGGCTGCGAAGCAGGTGTGGTGTCTGTTCTTTCGGACGACCAAAAGAACAGACACCACACCAATACAATAAGTACAAATAGCGAGACATTGTAATAGGTCGACTCTGCCAATCAACATTAAACAGTTTGGCAGCTTACAGCTGACACCATCAGTACATCATTCTACGAGTTCATCAGGCGGAATTCTACGGGAATAAATGCAGAATTAAGTCCTGGGCCGGCCGCGGTGGCCGAGGCGTTTCAGTCACGGTCTGCACGGCCACTACGGTCGGGGGTTCTAATCCCCCCTCGGGCATGGATATTTGTGCTGTCCTTAGTTGTAGGTAGTTCATAAGTAGTTTGTAAGTTTAGGGACTGATGACCCCGTAGTTAAGTCCCTTAAGCTTAACAAACATTTGAACATTTAAGTCCTGGAATCGGCGGCGTTGTGCCCCTGTTACAAGCTGCATCAACCGAATCTCTGGACTGAAGACTATAGCAACAACAACTACGTCAATGACGTTAAAGATAAAGATGAAGCATTGAATTATTTTTGATGCGGCCGGGAATCGAACCCGGACCTCCATGCTTACTAGGTAGATGTCTTACCATTTTCTTTATTTTTTTATTATTGTTATTATTATTTTATTTTTTCATCTGGTAGATCTGTGGTTCGCGGTCGTTCGTTCAATTCATTCGTGGTTGTTCGTTGAATGATTGGCTCAGCTTTTTTATTATAGAGGGCGTTTAGTCCCCTGACCGGGCGCGCTGAGCCACGGCGCCTGGCAACCACTAGACCATCGTACCACTAGTGATTAAGGCGCCTCGGGATAAGGCGCATCGGAATAGTCTAAGCACAACTTCCCTCTGCGTCACAAACTCTAGTTCAGCTTCTGTGTTCCTTGAAATATTGCCACAGTTGCCTAGGCTCTCCATGCAGGCGCATCACAAATTTTAATTCCGTGCTTCATCTTTATCTTTAATGTCCGTGACGAAATACAGTCTCAGGCGTCATAAATTTCTATTAACCATCTCATGCACGAATTATCAACCCGACAATGAACAAAATTTCTGATACATTATTTGGTAACTTAAGACCCATCTTGTGCAGAATTCATCATAATTTATGTAAAAAAAAAACATAGTTTCATAGACGAATAGGAAGGTGTTTTCAAATGTGGATAATGAGTACGAAAACTACTACATTTTACATGGAACATCTATTAATAATATCAAAGAATACATGAAGAGTGTCCACTATTTTGTATTTTTTCGTACAATGAAATTGTTTCAGGCACTCAGGGGATACAGCAAGTTCACACTTTTCTCAAACGTAACGTATTTTCCGTTGGCTGTCCCGATCATGGCACGTCTTGGCGTTGGGATCACCTGATTTGTCTGGCTAGTTTTATATCCCATCGAAGCGTTATTCGTTGGCTACAGAATGACAAGCTTTTTTTCCGATGTACAGACAACAATGCGCTTTCATCTGAATGCCTGTCTCTACTCTTTCTTATAATCTCTACTTTCCATTTCTTTGTTACTCTAACGAATAACACTGCTGTCTAGGAGACATTCTAGCATTCATTATTAGTCCTCATTTGAGGTACCTGTGCTGTCACGGTCACCTCAGATGTAAAAGATGACAGAAATGAGACAAGATTTAAATGTCCTCGTTTGAGGACGCGACGCATGAGAGGGTTAACTACGTCAATGTTACAGGACTATACACCAGACTTTATTCAAATGTCTGTAAATCTATCGGACCAAACTGCGCGATCATCAGTCCGTAGCTTACAAACTACTTAAACTTAGGTAAACTAACCTAAGGACAGCACACACACCCATGCCCCAAGGAGGACTCGAACCTCCACGGCGAGCAACCGCGCGCTTCGCAGCCCATACTTTATTGCCAGAGGTTGTAGTAGCGTCAGTCGGTCACATGAACATATATCAGCGCTTACCAAGCTCCGGTCGGCACGAAACTGTAGCATTTGCCAGCTGGAGAGTTAAGACGTAAGGTAGGCCACTCGACGCTGCGGCCGCTCACCTATCAGAGCGGCCATGTAAATGGCGTCATCACACTGGGCGCTACATTTCATAAAGTGTGATGAACACTTGCGGCCAGAGGGCATCATTAGCGCGCCGGAGATGACCGCGGCTGAGCACGTCGTTGCTCGCGCCCACTAAACCCCGCCGGCCGTTACGGAGTCGCTAAAACTCTTGAGGACGGCAGTGCCCGCACTGGCCAATTACCGGCGCCCGCCCTCATTTATGAGGAGGGGCCAGTAAACGCTTAGCCGCCGCAGACGACTGCCCCAGACCCTTCTACTACCGCCGACCCAATGGCGCTATTAGTCTTCTCCGTACTAAGGCGGCTGTTGCGAGGAACACGATGCTGCAGGTAAGTTCTGATTTTAAGTGGCCACATTTCTGGATGATGCCGAACATCGATTTAATAAAGTTGCACAAACACACACACCGGGTGATCAAAAAGTCAGTATACATTTGAAAACTTAATAAATCACTGAGTAATGTAGATAGAGAGGTAAAAAATTGACATACATGCTTGGAATGACATGGGGCTTTATTTAAAAAAAAAAAAAAAAAAAAAAAAAAAAAAAGTAAATATCCGACAGATAGCGCTGGACAGCAAACCTTCCGATGGTATCCTTACAAAACCCATCGGCATCATGAACTGTTACCTGGCGATTTAGTGAAGCGGAGTACATTTGCGGTGTGGGCGTTTCAAAACATGGCGGAAGATGACGATTGGTTGAGTAACGTGTTGTGGACCGACGAAGCTCATTTCACGCTCCGAGGGTCTGTCAGCGCCCACAACTGCAGAATTTAATCTACCGAAAATCCTAGGACTGTCGTGGAAACTCCATTGCACGACGAGAAAGTCACGTTATGGGTTGGATTTACCACAGCTACCTTTATGGGGCCCTTTTTCTTCGAGGAACTACGTGATTCTCGTTTTGTAACTGCTACGGTGACGGGTGAGAGGTACGCGATATGTTACAGAATCGCATAATCACCAGCCTCGCTGATAAACACCTGCTGGAACATACGATTTTTATGCAGGATGGCGATCCACCCCATAGTGCTAGACGCGTGAAAGTTCTCTTGCGCGCGTCGTTTGTTGATGATCGTGTGCTCGGCCGCCATGCTTGGCCTCCCCGGTCCCCAGACCTCATTCCGTGCGCTTATTGGCTTTGGGGTTACCTGACGTCGCAAGTGTATCGTGATCGACCGACATCTCTAGGGATGCTGAAAGACAACGTCCGATGCCAATGCCTCACCGGACATGCTTTACACTGCTGTTGACAACATTATTCCTCGACTACAGCTATTGATGAGGAATATCGATGAATATATTGAGCATTTTCTGTAAAGAACATCATCTTTGCTTTGTCTAAATTTGTTATGCTAATTATTGCTTTTCTGAGCAGATGAAGCGCTATCTGTCAGCCATTGTTTGAACTTTCTTTTTTGTTCGCCCGGTATTTGCAAATATGCGTGTATGTAACAACTTTTTTAAATGACTGTATTTCAGTGAGTGTGACTTGGTCACAAAGGAGATACTAAGCTAATTATGGTAATACCGAAACGCGTCATTGAAGTGTGGCCTGCAATAAATAATTTTGCAACCTAACGAGCTACTCGCAGCACTACCAATTCACTTCACCGTGGTCGCCTGCCTCCTCTACGTCTTTATACGTCGAATTTACAACATCAAAAACAGTTTTTCGATTTTTCTAATCTGATTTTTAAAAATATTTTTTTTTAGATATTACTTCTTTTCATCAATATACCACTCATTTTCATTTTTACCGATTACAACGTCATCTGTCATGAAACGAAAAAATGTTTCATACGAAAATTACATATTTTTTTCAAAAAATGTTTGTAAAGTTTATGGGAGTTAACTGCGGGGTCATCAGTCCCTAAACTTACAAACTACTTATGAATTAACTTATACTAAAGACAACGCAAACATCCATGCCCGTGGGAGGATTCGAACCTCCGACGCGGGAGGCCGTGCGATACGCAACGTTGTACTCCAGACTGCTCGATAACTCTGCACCGTACTTATTGGTCCACTTTAGGTTACGGTAGTAACACTAAAAGTGGGCCTTTGCGATCGTCTTTTGAAAGCTCGAAATTTAAATGAAAAGAACGCCTTAACCGTTCATCAGACACGGAAACTCAATACATGAATCTGTAGACGAGAAATTGAGAGATATTTGCAAAAATAACGGCCATTTGACACCGTCCACTGATTTTACAAAAACCAGCCGTTCACGTGACATTCCACGCCCAGAACTCTCTCTTGCATACATTTTGTGTTGCGTATTTGATGATTTTCTTATTATAACTTACATATCGTTATTTCAATGCAACGGCGCACTGAAGAATTAAGAAAAACACGTCGTTCTTCGTACGATAAATGATAATGTAGTGCCTAAAATGCCTTATTAGCATCAATTAACAACTACCTTCAATAGTACGAAAATAAAGGACGAATTTCATAATTGTTCGCCGTGGTGTACTGGGCAGCGCGTTGGATTGTAATGTATATGGTTAGTGGTTCGGAACCGCCAGTACCGAAAATTTTTATTTCATTTTTCCTAAAAGGGTTACGTGTTGGGTGCATAGGTATCACATTAGTAGATTCGTAATCATATCACTATAACTTTTGAATACTTACATTATTATTTTTGGCCGAAATGTTTGCAAAAAATTATAAAACTACAAATCTAAAGTGGGCCGTAAATCACGTCAGAGCGATTTTCTTTCTGGGGAATCTAAATCAGCAATGAAAAAAATGAGGTTCCAATTTAAAATTTCAAAGTCACTCCCACGCCAGCGGTGGTGCAAGGGGGGGAGGGGTCGTACTTTACGTTAGTCAGTGGATCTCTTGGTGGCGAACAACTTTTATTTCTGCTTCTTTGTAATCGGATTTGTATTGTTTTTTTTTTTTTTTTTTTTTTTTTTTTTTTCAAAAATTCCGAAAAACAGTTTTAACTCCCTCAGCCAGTACAGCAGCTACTTGAGGTGTCTCCAGTATTAAATTGCTATGTACAGCTCACAATTGCGGAACGAAGCTGAACTTATCACGCTCTCTCTCTCTCTATCTCACACACACAAACACACACACACACACAAACACACACACAGTTCCATTTCAGTGGCACAACACAGAAAGACATTATAGTTAACGTAATGCACGACTACTGTTTTAAAATCTCTCATGCCGTTCCGGTGCTCTCTGGGGTAAATTAAACCCCGCTACAACCTGGTAAGAAGCTGACTGTTGCTGCGTTGCGAGTAGTTAAATTGGGCAGCCTTGTGGCGGGTGTGCGTGGAGCGATGCTTGCCGCTAGGGGGGGTCGCCGGCCACAACGACGGTGCTGCCTCCGCTACAACCGGCGCTGGCGGTCTCCAAAGAGGATTTGGCGACCACCTAATACGTCGTAACGAACACCGGCCGCCCCAATTACGTGCCCGCCAAAGACGACATCGCGCGCTCGCCTCCCACCTAAGTACTGCACCGACCCACTCGCCTCGTTATACTGCTTCCCGGGACACACACTATTACCACATATTGGAATTCCTCGATGCTTAACACCATTTCCTCGATACCTTCCCTCTCCTCTCTCTCTTCCTTTCCTTTCCTTTCCTTTCTTCTCTCTCTCTCTCTCTCTCTCTCTCTCTCTCTCTCTCTCTCTCTCTCTCTCTCTCCCTCTCTCTTCTACATCTACACGGGATACTCTGCAAATCACATTTAAGTGTCTGGCAGAGGTTTCATCGAACCACCGTTATACTATTTCCATTCCATTCTCGAATAGCGCGCGGGAAGAAAGAACACCTGAATCTCACCGTTCGAGCTCTGATTTCTTGCATTTTATTCTGATGATCATTTCTACCTATGTAAGTGGGAGTCAACAATATATTTTCGCATTCGGAGGAGAATCTTGTCGATTATAGTTTCGTTAAGTAGCCCACCCCGCAGCGATAAGCGCCGTTGTTGTAATGATTTCCATTTCAGATCCTGTATCATTTCCGTAACGCTGTCTCCTCTGTATCGTGACAATACGAAACGAGCTGCCCTTTTTTGGACTCTTTCGATGTCCTCCGTCAAACCCAACTACCTGATTAGGATCCCACACTGGGCAGCAATACTCCAAAAAAGGACGGATAAGCGTAGTGTATGCAGTTTCTTTTGTAGTTCTGTTGCATCTTTTAAGGGTTCTGCCAATGAAACGCAGTCTCTGGTTCGCCTTTCCCACGACATTATCTACGTGTTCTTTCCAGTTTAAGTCTGAAGTAATAGTAATTCCCAGGTATTTTCTGGAGTTTACAGCCTTCACTTTTGATTGATTTATATTGTAAACGAAGTTTAACGGATTTCTTTTCACAATCATGTGGACGACTTCACACTTCTCATTATGTAGACTCAACTGCCAATTTTTACACCATAGTGATATCTTATTCAGATCGTTGTGCAGTTGGTTTCGATCTTCAGATGATTTTACTAGACGGTGAATGACGGCGTCACCTGCAAACAACCTAAGAGAGCTACTTAGATTTTCCCCTACAACGTTTATGTAAATAAGGAATAGCAGTGGACTAATGACACTACCCTGTGGAACGCCCGATATCACTTCTGTTTTACTCGATGCTTTACCATCGATTACTACGACCTCCGTTCTCTCTGACAAGAAATCCCCTATCCAGTGACAAATTTGTGGCGATATACCATAACCTCGCAATTTTATTAAAAGCCGTTTGTGTGGTACGGTGTCTCGGACATTCTTCTTCAATTATTTTATCTGTCCAATATGTACGGTTGTTTCTAGAATGATATCTTCAGTCTGCAGCGGAGTGTGCGCTGATGTGAAACTCCCTGGCTAATAAAAACCGGGGAAGGGAGAAGGCGAATACTAAAGCTGCGAGACCGATCCGTGAGGCATGCCAGGGTAGCTCATACTGGTGAGAGCGTTGACTACCCTCTCTAATAAACCAGCCGAGTCAAGAAAACAACGATCGACAAAGAACAAGTACATTACCAACTCCGCAAGGAACCGATGTACCCGAGGAACAAAAATAAAATCTCCCAAGAAGTTTAATACGAGCGCACACTCCACTGCAGCGTGAAATTATCATTCTGGAATCCTCTCCTAGGCTGTGGGCAGCAAGATCACTTCAGATGCTAAATCTGAACGAGACATTCAAATAGAAAAGGTCAAAAAAAATTTGCCTTAAATAAGAAACGTAAGCTTCTCACATCCAAGAACATGAACAACCTTTTGAGGAAGAAGTTGAAGACTATTGTATGTTGTATGAAAGTGAATCTTGGACCATGGGAAAACCGGAACATCGAAAGACGCATTTGCCATATCCACACTCTGTCATCGGATCGCCGCATTGTGTGCCACGATTCTTTACGCCAAAGAACGTTTTTCACTGTTGAATCGTCCAATGTTTATGCACCTTAGACCAAGCAAAGCGTCATTTGCCACTGACCTGCGTAATGTGTGCAGCCACTCGACCTAGAAATCCAAGTTTTCTCACCTCCCGCCTAATTGCCATAGTACTTGGAGTTGGTCCTGATGCAGTTTGGAATTCCTGTATGATGGTCTGGTTAGATACCTGCGTATTGTACTCTAAGACCTTCAACTGTCGGCGGTCTCTGTCGGTCTACCTGTACGCCTTCGTGCTGTACGTGTCCCTTCACGTTTCCACGTCACTGTCGTATCAGAAACAGTGGGCCTAGGAATTTTTACGGCTGTGAAAATCTCAGTTACAGACTTCTGACAAAATTGACACCCAATCCCCTGACCAAGTTCGAGGTTCCGCGGAGCACCTCAGTCTACTCTCACGGTGTCTAGTAACTACTGGGGTTGCTGATATAGAGTACCTGGCCGTAGGTGGCAGCACAATGGACCTAATATGAAAAACATCCGTTTTCCGGGGCATCCGGATACTTCTGATGACATAGTGTAAAAAATGAATAAATAAATAAAATAACACATGAAATTTGGAGACCTATGATTCGGATTCCAAAACATCAAGAAAGAAAGCAATTGAAGGAATTGGTAGTGAAGTGAGCAATTGCGAAGTTTTGGCAACGAGGTTGTGGCGTGTCGTTGATTGGCGCGATTGGAGAAAACCCGTTGTAACGTGTGAAGCGTCAGCTAATAGGTGATTGTGATGGGAGGACAGACTAGAGTAGGGTGACCAACGTCCCGTATTTTACGGGATCATCCCTTATGTAGCTCAAGTGCCCCGTTGTACCGACAAAACACGTAAGGACGTATTTTGTCCTTTTTTTTCCTAACCGTCGCATATACTTTGAAATAACGTGTTTTAAGGTAATGTACAGCGTAACGAAATGGAGGACAAATGTGGCCATAATCAAACAATAAAGAAAATAATCTTTAATTCAAAGTGAATAAGGCACGATTTTCAACTTCCTTTGAGTGCTATTACGTAACGCCTTCGCTTGGCATATGCAGCTTTTCCAACTATAAAAATTCACTCAATAATTACTCATTTTACGTCCTGGAACCATTTATCTGGGATTAGCTGAAATATCATCTTATTTCGAAGTCTGTTCAGTAAAACCTTGCATCTTTAGCCGACTATGATGAAAATATTTTGTAAGAAAGATAATATTTTTGAGGAAGTGAACAGTGTGAAAAATATAAGTGAAGAGAAAAGCATGGTCGTTAGAGACGGAGCTCACGTTCGGATTTTTGAATAAGGATGAGGAAGGAAATCGGCCGTGCCCTTTCAAAGGAACCATCCCGACATTGGCGTGGAGTAATTTGGCGAAATCACGGAAAACATAAATCTGGATGGCCGGAGGTAGATTTGAACCACCGTCCTCCCCAATGCGAGTCAAATATGTTGCCACTTCACCACCTTATTGGGTTTTTAAACTCAAAAGTCGCATTTTCTGCACACAACATACAGTACTAAAAGAGAAAGAGAGAATCAAATATAAATACGAGATCCATCATATACGATACATTATTTTTTTAACATTTTTTTTTTTTATAACAGCCAACCGGCTGCGTAATTTTTAGGTGCTTGACCTAGATTTCGTTGCCACTAGGGACAACTTAATCAGAAGAATAAAAACAGTTACATGAAACACATGACGTGAAAAATATTACGAGCAGGATTGCTCAAGTTGTACGACACGTTAACTTTTGGTTGCGGGGAGGGAGAGAGGGAGAGAGAAAGAAACAAAGGCTTTCTTTCTTTCTACACTGCGTGTGTGCATTAATTCGTGTGTTTGTATCTGCGTTAATGAGTGAGATCAGGACCGTTATATTGTATGCGCTCTAAGGGGTGACAGTCATGCTGATGGCGCCGCAGGTAAAGCCAACATTTGGTTTCACATCTGCGGTTGGCGTACATGTCCCGTATTTTTATTTTGGAAATCTGTTTACCCATAGGCTATTTATTTTCATTTATTTTGCTGTCGTTTACAATGACCTGTCGTCTGGATGCTAAAACAGGTCGTATTTTGCACTGTTAACTGTTCTTTTTTTTTTTTTCACTGAAAAATTTCTTCTTATATCTAGTTGAATTTAACAATATACAGCGTAACTAAGTTACTAAATATAACTATAAATACCAATAGAAAAATTAATTAAATAATATATATCCATTTGAGAAGAAGAAGTAAAGAATAAGAGCAGATACAGACGTTTATGTTGAACAAGATAGTGAAAGATTAACATGAATTTATATTTAATAGAAGAAAATTATAAGAGAGAAAAATTATTAGAAGATGGACTCCGACACCTTATGATGCTTGAGAGTCGAGGATTTGGCATTCGCATCAAGTCGTGAACCCTCAACCATCGTTAGTATTATCTGTATGCTACACGAACTACTAATTCAGATTATAGTGGTCTTCTGTTTTGTTATGATCTGTTAACAGGTTTATAGTGACGTTTTGTTGACGACAAAAAGCGACAATTCGCTGACATTTTCATATTTGTTCTTACTATTATATATACACTAATTATTACCTATTAAATGATTATCACTGTCCGAGTCCGTGTTGTTGTCCCTGTCGTGTTCTCGCTTTCGATCCCTTTGCTGGTACCTTCTATGTACTGTGTTTGCTCGTTAAAATTGTTGTTGTCTTCTATGTGGTTTCGTTTGTATTCGTCATATATCGCGGGCGAGATTTTATCCTTTTAGTATACTAAGTGTTGTCCAGTCGTCCTCTCGTATATCTGTTGTTCTGTGTGAGCATGTAGTGCTGGTAATGTATCTCTAAGGTGATTGTATGTCCCCGCAGAATAGGACAACGTGTTCGGGAGATCCCCTCTCCCCATATTGGCAGTGTGGTGTCTCTCTAAGACTGACGAGGTGTAAGTGCGTAGGATAAGGGTCATGTCCTGTCAAGTAGTGGACCATGCCGCGGCTGGGATCAACATGTTTCATTCTTAGTCTCTACGTTATATCGGGGAAGAATGCATGGACCCTCCGAACCTTATCAAATGCGTTCCATTCCTGCTGCGAGGAGCTAGTTCTCCAGCGTCTCAGCTGTCTTTTATTTTCCAGAGCCGACCCAGTTACTAAATTCACCAGTTCTAGTCTGCCCTTCTTTAACCAATAAATCGCAGCTCGATATTTGATGGTTATATCGGTCAGGAAGATCCCCAGCACGACACACAGTGCCTCCGCTGAAGTGGTCCGGAAAGCTCCCGCTAGCCTAAGTAGTGCGCTTCTCTATCCCCGCCTCACGTCGTGACGTTGGTGTCTAGTATCGGACGGTGCGTCCAGCTACTTGCTGCAAAGCATAATACTGATTCGAAAACTGCACAGTGGTAAGTCTGTGTAACTGACAAAGGAAGGTTTGTACTGTTCTTCTGTGCTTAGCCTTGCCAGTTTGTGTAGAATTTTTTACGCCTTTTCTGTTTGTATCCTGCAGTGTTCCTTGTAATTTAATTTCTCGTCAATGTATGCTCCTAGATAGCGTGTAACTATTTGTTTGGAACGTTCCTGTTTAAGGTGATATACATATACATACACACACACACACACACACACACACACAATATACAATCCCTGAGACGGATTTTCGTCTCGAATATGACAAATACATTAATGATAAATCTGAAGCGTTGAATTAAAATTTGTGATGCGACCGGGAATAGACCCCGGACCTCCATGTTTACTAGGCAGACGTCTTGCCGCTAGGCCACCGCATCACTAGCGATTAAGGCGCCTCGGAATAGTCTAAGCACGATTTCCTTCACGTTACAAACTTTAATTCAGCTTCTGTGTTCCATAAAACACTGCCACTACTGCCAAGGCTCTCCATGCAGCGGAATAGCACCTCGGCAGTGGACATATTGGAACATTCCTGTTTAAGGTGATATAAATATCAATGAAATACAAAAATATACAATCCCCGAGACAGATTTTCGTCTCGAATATGTCAAAGACATTAATGATAAATCTGAAGCGTTGAATTAAAATATGTGATGCGACCGGGAATCGAACCCGGAGCTCCATGCTTACTAGGCAGACGTCTTACCGCTAGACAAATTTTAATTCAACGCTTCAGACTTATCATTAATGTCTTTGACAAATTCGAGAGGAAAATCCCTCTCAGGGATTGTATATTTGTATTACTTCTTTTTAATGTTTGTTTACCCGATTTTAATGGAGGGACCTCTTCTTAGAGAGTTGTATTTTTTGCTATCTGGAGCTTGTTTAAAATGCAGCATTGCGTGTTTGTGTTGAGTATGCCACTTGCTGGGAGCTACTGTTTGCTGAGACAACAGCCAGTTGGTCGTCTGCATCTGTCCTGTTGTCCTCGTCTGTTAGGTTTAGAAGACGGGCCCACCCTAGGCTAGACGGCGGTAGTGGCGGCCGGGCCGGAAGCGGTAGCAGGTAACGCCTCGGCGAGATCGATGCTGCGGCTGTAGCGCCCGGATAGCGCGAGGGCCTTGTTCCCGCACAATGGCCGGCCAGGCAAGGAGTCACCCGAGTGCCTCGACACTCCTCCAGCCACACACCTCGCTGTGCCGCAGCTCGCCTCTGTCTGCGTAGACGACGCTGCGGCCGCAAAGCTATTATCTCTAGTTCTTGCCACTACCTACTTTCGTCTCCATGTGACTAATTGTAATACACTAGCGACCTGACTCGCTTCACACGAGTGGAATTTATCTTCTATATAAAAATTGATTTGTGTATATACGAGGCGCGTCCATAAAGTAAGTTCCGTTTCAATTTATCTCCACTGCAGCGCTGCGATTGCAGTTCCGCACATGCGCTGTAGACGATGTGTATCAAGGAGTAGAACGTGAAGATCGCTGCATAAAAAATACACTTTCTACGTATCTTTACAATCTGTTTATCGGCTAACAATACGAATCCTGGATTACCAATCCATTCTGTGAATCCGCACATCAATCTCACTTTCCGTTTCCGTAATATTTGTGGTGCAAGTGTTAGGTGATTCATCCTGTACACATTATAGGGCTTCAAATGAGGCCACTATGGTCGGGGGTTCGAATCCCCCCTCGGGCATGGTTATTTGTACCATCCTTAGTATTAGCTAGTTCATAAGTAATTTGTAAGTTTAGGGACTGGTGACCCCGTAGTTAAGTCCCATAAGCTCTACAAACATTTGAACATTTTCTTCAAATGAAAAATGACCTATATATACCAAATTTTAAAGTCACGGTCATGTGTACCGCCACCAAAAAGCAAAACAAAATGATCATATATATATAACAATTTTCGGAGACCTGAGTGACCCTGTTTTGCTTAATAAATGTCTTAGTGGGGGCACTCAGAATACCAATGAAATTTTCAACTACTGCATATGGGAAAGATTACCCAAATATGTTTTTGTTGGACTAAATACATTGAAATTTGCTGTGCTGGATGCAGTGATATGTTTCAATGATGCAGTGATAGGAAGGATGGGAGTCCTGAGAAATTTAGGCATAAATTGTGGCTCCAGTATGGAAGATCAATTGCTTGCCTGTCAGACATTCAATACTGTGCCTCAACTGTAGAAGTAGAAAATATGAACGATGCCTTTGTACAGTAAGCGTTTAATATGCTGTCGACTGTCACTTTACACACAGCCTATTTGGTTTTATTTGTGTTCTAGCTTAAGCCCGCGGCTCAGCTCGCTCTCGGTCTTCAAGTTGCCTATTGTCACGTTGTAATGGTGATTCAACGTCCGTCATTGCTGTCCTCTTGTCCCTCCTTTGTGGAAGTCTTAACTCGCGCTGTTCTTCATTTTCGTTTGTTCTTCATGTTTTAATAGGTTTTGCTCCAACAGTGTTTCTTACTACTGACGTTTTCCTTTTCCGAGGCATATTGTCTGAATGTTAGCTATTAAAAGTAGATATACTGTTGTAATATGTGTAAAGTAACGCAATGCACATTTATCTACGAAGTTTAAATAACAGTTAAATTAATGTAATGAATTTGACTCATTTTTTAGAAAATGTCGCTGATACAGCGGAACTGAAAAATATTCCTATCAGATTGCAGAAGTCTATGCACTTACCGTTTATCACGAAAGTAAGTAGTGTAGCTGAAATAACACGTAACAATGCACTCGTTTCGAAGAATCCATCACGAAATTCAACAATAATGATTGTAATAATATCACAGATCGATCACTTGATGTAATGCGGGAAAAGTGAAATCCATTTTTTTTTAAGAGATGTATTAAAAGAAATTTCTTTTTTACTGAAACTTCCTGGCAGATTTTTTTACTGCTTTATTTATTTATTCTTATATTTCCTTATTCGTATGCTTATCCTTACAGAGAAAGAGCTGAAGACATTATAGCACGCATAGACCGAAGATATGGTTTATGGCATCACGTTTCGCTGTATATAACCTCCTTGCTATAGAATCGCAAACGTATTCGCTGGCCTTCAGTCCGATTGTTTTTATAATTTGACGACTTTGAACCACCATATCTTCCATCCCCTTATATCTATCGACATGGAACTGCTATGGTGCACAACGGGAGACTTCGGACAACAATTACACACAGACCATTCGCTTGCGTTCTGTACTTTTCGTTGCAGAGCGAAATATTAACACACACACACGTAGAATTTTATATATACCGATAACTTTCCATCCCAATATACTCCACCCTTTTATCATTATCAACCCTCAAGCAACAATGCAACCAATAAAACCATTTTCAAAGAGTAAATATAATTTTCAAAGAGTAATTATTGTTCCGCATTTCGCGTTATACTTTTCAAATTACTATATATCTATCAGATCGCTATAAAACCGTGCCTAAAACTTTCCTCAGGTATAAATTAGTAACTGTACAAATATGTAAGTCTCTGCGTCTCGTCGTTTGGACGTGATAAGAGTACATCAAACAAACATTCACATTAATATATATAGACTAGCTGAACCCCGCTACTTCGCATGCGTAGACTGGTTCGTCTGCACCAGTTGTTTCTTTTTAATCCTGATGAATAATCCATATCCTAAGTTTCGTAGTTATAGCTTGAAATTTGAGTTAACAGCACCATATTTTTGAAAATCAAATTTTGCATATCGTATTTCACCCCCTTATTGGTCGAATTTCCAAAAATACCAAAACACGTGTCTTTTAAATTTGAACCCCGAATCCAAATCCGAAAATTTGTAGTTCTAACTTCAAAATTGCCTAAATAGCAACATATTTCAGAAAACCATTCCCTCTCCAATTTAACCCCCTTGATGGTTGAATTTCCAAAAATACCGAAACACGTATTTTTTAAATTCTAACAGACAACACAAATATCAATTTTTGTAGCTATAGCTTCAAAGTTGTCTTGACAACAATGTGATTTCAAAAAGAATTTTTGATCCCCTCTGTTACCTCATTAGTTGAATTTCCAAAAATACCGAAACACGTGTCTTTTTAATCATGATCAAGCGTCTACATTCTAAGTTTCGTAGTTATAGCTTGAAATTTGAGTTAACAGCAACACATTTTTGAAAATCAATTTTTTGCGTCACCTATTTTACCCCCTTATTTGTCGAATTTCAAAAAATGCCGAAACACGTGTCATTTTAATTCGAACCCCGAATCCAAATCCGAAAATTTGTAGTTCTAGCTTCAAAAAACGTTTCATCCCCTATTTCACCCCCTTACGGACGGAATTTCCAAAAATCGCTTCTTAAATGACGCCTACAGAGTAACATCAATGCCCTCCACAAATTTCAAGTTTCTATCTTCAGTGGTTTGGGCTGGGCGATGATGAGTCAGTCAGTCAGTCAGTCAATCGGGACACTTTCTCTTATATTTAGAGATAAATAGCTATCCGATCGCCATAAAACCGTGCCTAAAACCTACCCCGGGTATTTTGTGTCCCGACTTCGTCGCCGCTTTTGTGTCCCAGCCTCGTCGTAGGTGTCGGTAGCCGAGTGAAACGAGACCGACACGCTGGTGCAGGTACGGAGGGGAGCAGCCAGAAACTATAAACACTCGAGTAAATTAGAAAGATATATATTGCACAGAATGTAACAATACTTAACTTTTACATAGTACTGCAGAATGTTGATGCATAGTTGTTGGAGGCCTGCCTAGTGCCTGTACAATAGCAAGGCTTCAATCGTGCCTATCTGATTACGAAGGTCGTAACTGTTTGCTAGCTCAGTCCGAAGTGAACTCGTTGCTATCTCAGTCCGAAGTGCGAAGGGCCGATGTCCTTCAGTGGTGGCCACGAGCGGGGTCCCGGCAGAGGGCGCTCGTGGCTGTCGTCGGAAGAACGCCGCGCCGTGCATGCATGGCGGCGCGCGGCGAAAGTAGGTGGCGCGCACTTTGTACTTGTGCGACACCACACCCCTCCCCCCCAAACCGCCGCGCCGTCGTGGCGTAGGGCTGCGGGCCACGGCGACGGCACTGGGAGGAGGGCCTGGGCGGGGGCGTTACTGGTGGGACGGGCGTCGTAGCGGAGGCCGGGATCGAGACGCCGTCCGCGCCCCGGCATCCGCCTTGAGATCCTCCAGGGAACCCGCCGAAACCTGGGGAAGGGCGCCCGCCCCCGCCCAGAGGGAGCAGGTCATCTTCTTCTGAGGTGCGTGGCCCAAGCTGGGGGGGCCCGCACGTTCCCGGAGTCCCTCTCGGTGACGCTGTCATCTGCGGCGGCGACAGCGGCGGCGACGACTGCGTCGGATGTACGTCGACGTCCATAGGGATCTCGTAGTCCGGGGACGAACGATGTGGTTGTGCTCCCTGGCGCAGAACTGGGTCTGGAATCAAGAAACCGGAGACAGGATCGCGCGGTCTGTGCAGGCGCAATTGGTTTGCGTGGCGCCGCAGCTCCGACCCTGTGGAAGAACGTACAATAAACATATTGCGCCCAAGCACGCGTTGAATGGTGCCCGGCAACCATGTCTTCTTGTTTCCAGCAAACACCCTGTACAGCACCGGCGTGGAAACCTGAAAACGCGTAGCGCCATACGAACCGACTCGGTGCGTGGGAGGCTGCAGCAGGTGAAGGAGAGTGCGGTGACGGCGGCCGTGTAGCAGCTCGGCAGGAGACGGGCCGTCACGTGGCATGCACCGATACGTAGACAGGAAAATTTGAAGAGCTTGCTGCCTGGAGTGCTGACCTTTCATCTTCTCCATGTGAGACTTGAATGTTCGAACGAAACGTTCTGCTTCACCATTGGACTGAGGGTGAAAAGGTGCGGTGGTGATATGCTGAATGCCATTCACACGACAAAACTGTTGAAATTCCGCACTAACAAACTGAGGTCCATTGTCACTGACGATAGTTTCAGGCAAGCCTTCGATGCAAAACACTGATGTTAAGGCACTGATTGTACTAGAAGCTGTCGTTGAGTTCATGGCAATCACAAAAGGAAACTTGCTGAAAGCGTCTACAACAATTAACCAGCGCGTATTCCAGAAAGGTCCGGCAAAGTCAATATGTAAACGTTGCCATGGTCCCTTTGGGCGTGGCCAGTCTGAGAAACGTTGCGGAGGAGCTGCCTGATGCTCCGCACAAACTGTACACTGTGATGTCATGCTCTCTATCTGAGCGTCCATACCAACCCAGGTACAATGACGTCTGGCCAGTTGCTTTGTCCTAACAGTGCCCCAATGTCCTTGATGCAGGAGGCGTAACACTTCTCGTTGCAGGGAACGAGGAACATTCACTCTTGCTTGGTCGTTGTCGGTATGCAACAACAGTACACCCTGACTTAAAGATAATGCATGACGTTGTGCAAAATAACGTCGAACCAGAGGCCGATCAATGTCTTTGGCTCTGGCAGGCCACCCTGAGCGAACAAAACGTGCTACCACACTTAGGTCTGCATCCGCAGCTGTTTCCTGTGCAACCCGACGAGAGTTCAAAGGAAAGTCTGCGACAGCGGAAGCATCTCTGGAGTCTATCTGACAACATGACATTTCTGAAGAATCAAACGACACATCCTGGCCAACAGGAAGGCGGGAAAGTGTGTCCGCGTTAGCATGTTTAGTGGTAGGTCGGTACAAAATCTCATACTGATAATTAGACAATATCAAGGACCATCTCTGAAGCTTTTGTGCCGTTCGTGGCGGAATTGGCTTTGTGGGTGAGAACAACGACGTGAGAGGCTTGTGGTCAGTCAACAAATAGAATTTTCTGCCATAGAGATAATGATGAAACTTTGCGACGCCGTAAATGATTGCTAAGGCCTCCTTTTCTATCTGACTGTAATTCTGTTGCGTCGGCGTCAGTAGCTTGGATGCAAAGGCAATAGGACGATCGTGACATCCAATACGATGTGAGATTACAGCGCCTAGGCCGTACGATGAGGCGTCAACTGCTAACACTACAGGCTTCTGGGGGTCAAAGGGAATCAAACATGCATCACTGAGTAGTGCCGACTTTAGTTTGTCAAAGGCAACCTGACAATCTTTAGACCATACAAAAGGAACATTCTTCCTACGTAAGTGATGCAGTGGAGCTGCAATCTGAGAGGCATTGGGAATAAACCTGAAATAATAGTTAAGCTTTCCCATCACTGCTTGCAATTCATGCACATTCTTAGGAGGAGGCAAGTCTTTGATTGCTCGAAGATGTGACTGTAAGGGATGGATTCCTTGGGCATTAATCACATGGCCTAGGTACTCTATTTCAGTTTGAAAAAACGAACACTTTGCTTTATTGCAACGTAGACCTGCTGCAGTCAAAACTTTGAAAAGGCATTCCAGGTTTGCTAAATGTTCTTCAACTGTACGTCCGGATACCACAATGTCATCTAAATAGTTCGAGCAACAAGGTACCGAAACTGTCAGCTGTTCCAAAAAGCGCTGAAAAATAGCAGGGGCGGAAGAACTGCCAAAGGGTAGGCGTTGAAATTGAAAAAGGCCCATGTGAGTATTAATGACGAAAAATTTTTTTGATTCGTCATCAAGCGGAATCTGTAAGTATGCCTCTGCTAAATCAATCTTGGAAAAGAAGCGAGACAGTCCTAATTTGTCCATAAGTTCCTCAGGTCTGGGCAGAGGGTAAGTGTCTACAATTGTTTGACTGTTCACTGTTGATTTGAAGTCCGCACAGAGACGAAGTTTTCCTGACGGCTTGGGTATAATTACTATAGGCGAGGCCCACTGACTCGCAGAAACAGGAGAAATCACCCCACTATCTTGCCAACGTTTAAGTTCTTCGGCAACTGTATCACGCAAGGCGATAGGCACTGGTCTAGCTTTACGAAATTTTGGAACTGCAGATTCTTTTAAAGTTACACGTGCAACGAAGTCTTTTGCACAACCTAGTTCCGGCGAAAACAAGTCACTGTATTTGTCACACAATGCATTGATTTTATCCTGAGGCACTATTGACGAAATTTGAAGCACATCTCTTTGAATTGATAAACCAAACAAGTCAAAAGCATCTAATCCAAAAATGTTCTGTGTCGATTTGGCCTGTAGAACTACAAAAGCAACTGTTTTCGTAACACCTTGAAAAGAGGCAGGCAGGCTACACGTTCCTAGCACGGGAATATTTTGACCTGTATAAGCTGTTAACACTTGTTGACACAGCGATAATTTTGGCGAACCCAGAAGTTCATAAGTATCTTTATTAATTAATGTAACAGCGGAACCAGTATCAAGCTGAAATTGCACAGTCTTATTTTCTATAGAGAGAGTAACAAACAGCTTGTGCTTCTGGCGCACGACCGGTGCGCGAATGTGGGCAACGTCTAATACATATTGTTTTCTGCGCTTGCGCGGGTTGCGTGCGGTAGGAAGCGGCGCATACTCGGCACACAGGGGAGTAACCACACTGTCACTAGATGACACTACCGCCGGATCGGCGTCCGCGCAATGCGAGGCTACTGCACTAAAATTACTTTGAGTAGCTACACCAATTCTACTGTCACTAGCTACACAGTACTGGGCACTATTACAGTTAGTAGTTGCAGAAGGCACTATTTTCACTACAGGAATGCACTGTTCATAGCCATTTTGCTTGTCCCGAACCCGTTTCCGTTGCACTGTTTTACGCGCTCGTTGGCGCTTGCTACGTGGTGCACTATATAGTTTTGCCATAGGCGCAGAACTACTTTCTTGCAATGGAGATCCAAGGAAAGCACTGTTCAAGTTTACAGCGTGTATGACATTTACAGAATTAACTGTTCTCGCACTCCGCGAAGCACTGATTCCAACGTTACTGTTCTTTGAATTTTTAATTTGCATACACACAGACTGCACATGTCCCGATTTGCCACATTGATAACAGGTTGCGTTGCGACTAGGGCAATGAGCACGCTTGTGGCGAGACACACACTGGGGGCAAGATTTACGTACATTTTTCTGAAATGAGCGTTGGCGCCCGTTATTCAAATTACTGTTTCTAACACGACGGGGCGACCTTTGCGTCGCACTTTTACACTGGCTACTGTTCACTGTCTGTTCAGCACGGCCGGTAGAAAAATAAGAATCACTAGTGCTATACTGAGAACTACGGCTAGGAAAGCGTCCGTTACGGCGCACTGAATTTACACTATGGCTTTGCATTTCTACATCAGCTAAGTCAAAAGTATCATGCGCTTCTATAAGCTGCAGTACACTGTCTAATGAGGGGTCAGACTGTTTCAGAATTGCTGCTCTAATTCTGGGGTCCTGAATATTCTGCGTAATCGCATCCCTCAACATCACGTCACTATACGAAAGTCCACAAGAGCAAGTAAATTTACATTGGCGGGTTAAGCCCTTCAATTCCGTAATCCACTCTTGGTGTGACTGCTGCGGTAATTTTTTAAGTCTGAAAAATCGGTATCGTGCAGCGGCTACAAGAACTTTTCTCTCATAATGAGCATTCAGTGCATCTACAATTTGTTCAAAGTCTACATCACGAGGAGATGCGTGAGGGAATAGTTTTTGCAGTAACACGAAAGTTTTGGGGCCCACCACAGACAATAAAAGATGCTTAACAGTCTGACCTGTAAGTTGATGAGCCGCGACGAGTTCTTGAAACTGCGCCAGATAATCACTCCATTCTTCCTCACTTTCGTTGTATTGGCGAAACGTAGGAAGTGTTGCGGCGGCAGGCGTGGGCTGCTGAAGCGGCGGCTGTTGTTGTTGGTGAGCAGCCTGTGTCGTCAACTGCGACACGGCCTGGAGAAGCTGGGTAATTTGCGCCGTCTGTAACTGAATAATTTCCATTAAGTTTGGGTTCGGGGTAGTGGCCATGCTGACCGATTAGGCGCCGCGCATACAAGTAAATTATAACAAAACACAAATGCAATACGAAAGAGGATTCGCTCTGCAACAAAAAAGTCCACAAAACACGTAACAAAATATCTTCCCCCAAAATTCTTATATTAAGGGTGGGTGGGCGGGAGCAATTTCTGCGTGCTCCGACTGCTGCTGTCTGGCTGCTGCAAGCGGGCTGGTCCAAGGTTCTATCACTCCTCGTCGCCACTTTTGTGTCCCGACTTCGTCGCCGCTTTTGTGTCCCAGCCTCGTCGTAGGTGTCGGTAGCCGAGTGAAACGAGACCGACACGCTGGTGCAGGTACGGAGGGGAGCAGCCAGAAACTATAAACACTCGAGTAAATTAGAAAGATATATATTGCACAGAATGTAACAATACTTAACTTTTACATAGTACTGCAGAATGTTGATGCATAGTTGTTGGAGGCCTGCCTAGTGCCTGTACAATAGCAAGGCTTCAATCGTGCCTATCTGATTACGAAGGTCGTAACTGTTTGCTAGCTCAGTCCGAAGTGAACTCGTTGCTATCTCAGTCCGAAGTGCGAAGGGCCGATGTCCTTCAGTGGTGGCCACGAGCGGGGTCCCGGCAGAGGGCGCTCGTGGCTGTCGTCGGAAGAACGCCGCGCCGTGCATGCATGGCGGCGCGCGGCGAAAGTAGGTGGCGCGCACTTTGTACTTGTGCGACACCACAGGGTAGACATTAGTAACTGTACAAATATTTAGCTCTTTGTCTTGTGGTTCAGACGTGATAAATGTACGCCGAACAGACATTCACATTTATAGTTATAGATTAAAAATATTGAGATTGTTATTAGGTAAATCAAGGTGGAGTTGAGAAAGACCAGTGCGTTAGTATTTTGGATATAAAGCCCTCGAGTGTCTGAGACGCTGGCACGGTATTTGAACGCGATCTGCGCGCTTGGAAGAGCGTTCGGTCCCTCCCCTGCCTCTGCGACTGGCGGGCAGGACGGGATCTTCCGCGCGAGTTGCTCGCAGCCTCGCGGTGCACAACTCTTAATGGAAGTCCCGTGTAAGCCGCCGTGCCGTCCGCTGCCGCCTCATTTGCTTTTCAATGATTCAGCAGGCGACAAAACGGAGACGTTTCGCGACGAAAAGTAAAATAAAAGCGGCAAAACTGTCTGAATATTTGAGAGAGCGCTAAGCCGATAAATAGGGTTTCTTGTTTATTACAGTAAGAGGATTTGTTTTCAAACTCGAAGGAGTACGGAATACTACTTAGGCAACAGTCAGAAGTAAGAAGTAATTTTTTTTAGAACAACTCAGGCCCCTTTTTTGCGAACCTGTGAAGATGTTGAAAAAGAATACATTTCAGTAATATACTTGGCTATTCTGCTTCGTAGGTACCAGGAAATTTATCCACCGAATGAACGATTCCACTGTGGTATTCAATTTCTCACAATATAAATTCTCATTTTTTTCGTTTCTTGAACTTTTTGTTGTTAGTAGCGTGTTTGACGATTTAAGGGACACAAAATTTGGATTTTATTATTTCCTGCAATTATTGATCAAATTTAAAATTTAAAATTATTGTAATAGTCTACGTTTTCAAAGGCAGAATCTCAAGTTTGTCACGATAAAACAAGTATTACAATAGGAAACTTTTATTTGCCAGCCGAGCGGTCTGCGGCGCTCCAGTCTCGTTCTGCACGGTCACTACGGTCGGGGCTTCGAATACCCCCTCGGGCATGGATATTTGTGCTGTCTTTAGTATAAGGTAGTTCATAAGTAGTTGTAAGTTTAGGGACTGATGACCCCGTAGTTAAGTCCCATAAGCTCTACAAACATTTGAACATTTGATTTTATTTGCCTAGAAGCAGGCTGCACTCAACTATTGCAATTTCGCTCATTCATTACTCAAAAATTGTAATACTTAGCGGATTCCAACAAACATCATACCCGATAATTTACCGTTAACACTTCCACAAAATTATTACAGGAAAAAAAGTCTATCGCTTTCTAAATTTTTACTGATCATGCAGTCAGACTTCAGCATCTTCCGTTACGTTTTAATTTATATCTTTTTAACTAGAAACTTTCTTCGGAACGCACTTTGAACACAGTATCAACAAATTTCACTGAATTGACCTCCAAAATTATATCACTGTAAGGCACATATTTCAGGAGATGTCACGTGATATACTGTTACAGTGTGAAAAACTATGTTCTGCTTATATTGCCGTGCAGGAAAACTTCAGCAGCATGGATTATCTTCAAGTTTATGTCTTCTTTTCAACTAAAGCTAATCGTAATACATTTTACATATAGTACATCTACATACAGTGAATTCATCTGCAAAGGTATAATACTTTACAGCCAGCATTTCACGAAATAATGAGATGCGCACAGATGTAATTTTACTTCAAATGGAGCGGAAATTACTCATCCCATATTCATATCGAGAGCACACAGCGACTTCCGACAAACTTCAGTAATAATGTTTGTCGTTTTATAAACCTTTTCTCGCTCACTTGCTTATCGTCAAGAATGATGGAAAACCAAATGACCATTTTTGTATCTTATTTTACGTTTCTCTGGCCTGGGCAGGAGTTTTGTATAGTCTAAACCAACGTGACTGGTTTCTACTGCGGTTTATACAAGGCAGTAATAAGATATGCTATCTTATTTTAAAAGTGAGGAAGATTACTTGAGCTGAGCTGTTAAATGGAATAAATAGAACAGAATTTAAGAGAGAGTAAACCAACTGACGACGAAAAGAAGCTCTGAGGTGAAACAGAAAAGAAAAAAGCGGCAGACTTAACATCAAAGCTGAGAGCTAAGTAAAAGCCACGCAATTCTGTTACCTTTGAAGCAAACTAACACCTGACGGGAGTTAAATGAAGAAGACTATTAGTACTACCCACTAAAATCATTCCTACTAGTCTTAAACATAGGACGTAATTTGAGAAACACATTTCTGAGAATGTACGGTAAGTGGATCATTGACCGTGGAAAACAAGGGAACCAAAACAGTTGGGATGTGAGGTTAAAATAATAAGGTTGCCAAAACTGGGCCGACATAACGCGATAAATGAGGAGATTCTCTACAGCAGGGGTGGACAAACTGCTGGGTTGCTGGCATCAGCACACGAAGACGGGCCGTGGGATCGCACGAGTAAGTTGCCGCGTGGTCTAAGGCATCATGCTACGGACCGGGCGACCGCTTTCGCCGGACGTTGGAGTCCTCCCTTGGGCTTGGTATGTGTGTGTGTGTAATCCTTAGTGTAAGTTAAAGTAGTTTGTAAGTCTAGGGACTGACGATCACTGCAGTTTGGTCCCATAGCTTCACAAACATTTGAACATTTGCGCCCACCCCTGTTCTACAGAATTAACAAGGAAAGTAACAAGCGGAAAATAATGAGCTGAAGAAGTAACAGGATGATAGAAAATATGTAAAGTTATTAGAAAATTACTTACATGATGTTCAAATGTTTGTAAAGCTTATGGGACTTAACTACAGGATCATCAGTCCCTAACCTTACAAACTACTTACGAACTAGGACGGCACAAATATCCATGCCCGACCGTAGTCGGCCACCGCGGCCGGCACTTGCATGATACTTAGGAGGTAATTTAAGACAAATATATAGGGGAAGAGAGATTATAATCTTTAGATAAATATTTTAGGATATTGGATGTCGGAGCTGCTCCGTGAGGAAGAGATTGGCACTCAGTAACGCCTGACGCATGCGCGATTGTACACAGTACTATATAAAGTGTATTTACAAGCGACTCACTTTGAGAACGGCTGTAAAATTATCGAACGAAATGGACGCGGTGGAGTAGCCGAGCGGTCTAAGGCGCCTCGCTGCGGAGCGCGCGGTTGTTCGCCGTCGGGGGGTCGAGTCCTCCCTGGGGCATGGGTGTGTGTGTTGTTCTTAGGTTAGTTTACCTTAGTTTAAGTTGTCTGTAAGTTACGGACTGATGACCATGCAGTTTGGTCCGATAGATTTACAAACATTTGAACATTTTTCAAACGAAATGTATAAATTATAATTACTTAAAATGTTCAAATGTTAGTTAATCTTAAGGGACTTAAATGCGGGGTCATCAATCCCTAAACTTACAAACTAATTATGAACGACCTTTTACTAAAGACGACACAAACATGCGTGCCCGAGGGGGGATTCGAACTCCCGACCGTAGCGGCCGTGCAGAACGTGACTGGCGCGCCGCAGACCGCTCGGCCACTGCGGCCGGAGTCGTCATCGTTGTACATTATACAAGTTGCGGCAGCTAAGTCATAACACCTCTTGTATCTCCCAAACCGTAATAGATACAAAGATGCCGTTTGGATAATGAATTGCAGGGACAGAGGCTACTTGAATGCATGGCATGCCATGTTTGTAGCGAGTTTTTAAATTTAAATTTTTGCGTAACATTTTGGGCTTAAAAAGTTGGTTTCAAATACGTGTATATAAAAATAATTAGGCGAATTGTTTTTGAGACACAAATATGTTCCCGTATCGTATTCGTCCTTCGAAGCAGCGTTGTTCGTGTAAGGACGGACTCGCGACGTTTACCGTGTATTCTACTCAACAGGAAAGGGCGCATTGAAGAACATATCTGTGTGTCAAAAACTATTCGCCTAAATATTATGATATACACATGTTTGAAAACGTCTTTTTAAGTCCATCATGTTACGCTAGAATTTAACATAGGGTTCCAATTTAAAAAAGAAAAATGACCTCGTATCTCTGTAATAAAAATAGCACAAACATGATGTATTCAAGTAGTCCCTGTCCCTGCAATTCAGTGTCCAAACTGCATCTTTGTATCTATTACGGTTTGGGAGATACAAGGGGTGTTATGACTTAGCTGCCTCACCCTGTATAAAGGTTACGCTATTCAAAATAGCGTACAGTTGTGATTTCCTTTTCCCGCAATAGATTCGTTATTTATTACACAGAATTTCTACATTTCTGTTTCATAGAACATTAACGAAATTACAAATCGCACAAAAACGATGATTTTTTTTTTATTAATCTTTAATGTGGCGCTGAAATTAAACAGCGAATTTTTACCGCATGTAAGTTGAATTATGAAATGTGCCGAATACGGCTCTTTGGCTTCATAAGTATTTAAATTGCCGTGGCGTCTAGTCGGTTTGCACCACAAACCAGATGTGTGACGTTACTCGAACGTCATTGCCCTCACATGTGATAGATTGGAGGATTTAATTCACGATGGATAAGTTACTTGTTAAAGAATTACGTACTGTGGTTTCTCCAACTCTCAGCAACCAAGGTACATTTCGGCATACGTTACAGATCGATCTGACATCACAAACATAGATAGCCTCATACAATATCACATTTGTTGGCTACACGAACTCGCAATTAATTTATCTAATTTACTGCCCTTCACTGTAATGCGTCCGTAATTTTGAAATATGCTGCAGATCAGTCACCACAAACTTCATTGAACAAAGCAGCCATGTTATATTGAGGAAATATTGAAATAAATATTCTTAGTACAGTTTATGAAAGTCTTTGTAAAATACAAATTTCTGCTGATGCTTTTATCAAGGACAATCAATTTTAGTTCAGTCATCAACTCCACTGTGCAGTTTCAATGCCAAATGTAGCTTACAGGATGTTCCACGACAATTATTAACTCTCTACAAATCTGAATACTCCGTTGTACTACCAAAACCACTTCTGAGTGAAGGCACGGGTCCTGTGCTCATATCAGCTGATATAAGCAAATATAGCAGGCGTCATGATCAATTTTGTGAAGCTGAAGTGCCGTATTTGGTGGTTTCCGTATAGACAAACACTTTTTACTACGAAAAAAATCATTAATTGCAGCACCGCATTAGTAATGAAGCAACGAGGCGTCACTTTTGTTAAATGCGTCGGGAATATGGTTGCCAGATTAAACTCGCAAATCTGCCGAACATTCCCTGGCGAAAGAATTTTATGAATTGAGAGATTTAAGGAGAAGACAATAAAACAGTTTGTAGACATTAACAATTATCATAACGTGTAGGCTTTCACGGCCGGCGTCTTCAGTAATTAAACTTCCGGGCTGAGGGCCGTGGTCGAACAGTAGAAATTCTTTCCCCCTGACGTTCCGTTGCCGGCTGCGGGCAACATCTTCCGAGGTGAGTCGAGGACACACCAGTGACCAGTGACATTTCAGCCATGCTGCATTTACTCTCATCCGGGTGTCCAGGGTGGAATCATTTGAAGATGTCATCATGGAGCCAAGGTATTTGAACTCGGTGGTTTTGTTCAAATCCTGGCAAAACCACTTAGTTAAAATATCTTGGATCCATGATGGCATAATGCAAAATGTGTAAATTATGTAGGGTGGGTGTTGGATGCCCGGAAGCCTTTAACTGCTCGGCAATAGGGCAATATTTCTTCATCTGCCCAATTTTTTTTGTTAACAGATGTTCAGTGAAACGTGTTTCGAATGCCCTCCCCGTACGTCTCCCATATTCAGTTGGACAGTCCACACATTTAAGCTTATAAACACCCGAATCTGCATGTGGTTGTTTGGTAGGTTGCTCGTTCTGTGGTAGGGTTTGTTGAATATTTGTACCACGAGAAGACACAATTCGTACATTGGTATTTCGAAACAATCTAGCCGTATTGTATGTGACCGCTCGTAGAAATGAGAGAGGAGTTCGTATTTTTTGATCGTCTAACCTCGCGATCATGTCTCTGCTCTATTTATTTGTTGTTTTTATTTTCACGGTCAACGTTTTCTTCGGGAGTTCACTGAACCAGTGGACATACAGTATGCACCGCCAGTGCTGGCATCTCAGGTCGGCAAATGTGGCATCGGCCGCCAGTAACAGTACCTCGTGCAACAATGCCGACATCACACGAAAAAGGAAGTCACGCTATCCAGTACCCCAGTAGTCTGGCGGTGCAGGAAGCTCCCGGAGGATCGACGACATCCGCAGGCCAGCGCAGGCAGTCGTACACTGAAAGCAGCTGTAACATTAACCTCAGCCGTGCGGTAGCTCGTTTGCAATCAAGTCTTTCCTACCCACCGGTGGAAGCGTTGCTGCAGTCTCTCGCGTCTGCCTCGCACGGCAAAACGACCGAACGTACAGACGCACACTTAAATCTGGCCGCGTTAGCTATGAGCTGCGTGTAACCGAATCGGCCAGTGCGCGACCAGTGCTGAGCGCCAAGGCGCATGCGCAGACTCGTAAAGCCGCGCTGCTTACGGCGGTGCAGCTGCAGCTCGGCTGCCACTAACTGCTGCGCGCGCTATCTCGCGGCCGCCGCCGGAAATATACCTCGTGCCGTATCAGCTGGGCGGCGCGCCATTGCTGCAATCCACGCGACGGAACCTCCTGCCCGGGAAGCGAGTCTTAACAGCGCAGCCACGCGGCCACCGCCATAAGCTTGCTCGTATTTCACTGCGCCTGTACCGGTATTTTTTCGCCAGTCGTGTCAAATGTTTCTTTCTTTTTTTTTCCTCCTGTAAGTAGGACGAAAAACATTTGATCGCGGGTTTAAGGGAGATGACCAAGAGAGAATAAGGGAGATTTAATCACAATGCATTTCGACTGCACAGCTATACGTATTTACTAGGAATGGATGACAATGGAGATGTAAACACAAGAAATATCAAACATACTTTGCTTAGTTTTACTCGTGTACCATATGTTGAGGTAGCTCTAGAAAAGATTTGTCAATAAATCTTCTTGATTGTAAGGCCGTGTTTAAGAACTCGCTGCTTCCGTGGGTGTCGTTTGACACAGCCTTACAACCCAGAAGATTTATTAACAGATAAGTTAACTAGTTCTCCCTCAGTCATATGTGTGTTTGTCCTTAGGTTAGTTTAAGTAGTTTGTAAGCCTAGGGATTCAAATGTTTATAAATATATCGGACCAAATTGCGTGGTCATCAGTCCGTAGCTTACAAACTACTTTAACTAAGGTAAACTAATCTATGGACAACACACACACACACACACACACACACACGAGGGAGGACTCGAACCTCCGACGGCGAGCAACCACGCGCTCCTCAGCGAGGTGCCTTAGACCGCTCGGCTACTCTACCGCGGCAAGCCTAGGGATTTATAACATCTGTGAATCTTGGACGGATAAAACATGACATAAAGGATCCACAAAAAGTCTTTGGAATCCACTGCTGGAATATTGAACTATGCTGCCATTCATTACTGTGCCAGTGAAGGATTTTGCGCACGTACTGATCTCTCGATTATGTCCCACATGTTTGATGGGATTCATGTCCGGCTGCAGCGACGGAGCGGCCGAGCGTATTGAGGCGCTATGCTTCGATGCGTGAGGCCTTTCGCCGTCGGGGGTTCGAATCCCTCTTCGGGCATGGAGGTTTGTGCCGTCTTTATTATAAGCTAGTTCATAAGTAGTTTGTGGCCCAACGACGTGGCTCAATGTCGCGTCTTCATTCTGGAACACAAAGTACATGGACGATTGCAAATGTTTTCCAGGTACGCGAACAAATTTCAGTCAATGATCGGTTAAGTCTTTCCAGTCCATTCCACCAAAGGACCCAGCCCATAACACAGCGTGGCTACCACCAGCTTGTACCGTACTTTGTTGACAATTTGGGTCCATAACGTCGTCGGGTCTGCGCCACACTTGAACCCTACAGTTAGCTCTTGCCTACTGAAATCTGGACTTATCTGACCAAACCACGTTTTTCCAGTCAACGGTATGGACACGAACCGGTGAGAGGACCCACAAGCAATGTCGTGCTGTTGGCAAAGGTTGTCCAGTCTCGTCTGCTGCCATCGCCCATTAACTTCCAAGTGCGCCGCGCTCTCCCACGTTGATCGTTCGTTATTCCACGCAGCGTCGCTTGTCGGTCAGCATTGACAGTACTACGTAAAGTCCGCTGCTTTCGGTCATTAACCCTCTAACCGGAACATCTTTTACACAGCCGTATGATGGAATCACAGAAGAGCCAAAGAAACTGGTACAGCTGCCTTGCTATAGTAGGCGTCCTGTAGCAAGGTGTTTGCGCGCACAGAGGCGGACCGATAGGACGAGAGTGAAGGTGGAGGAGCTATGGCCGAGAGCCAACAGTGGATGTGCGGGAGAAACGTTGCGTAACTCGCGGCCAGTCACGCGCCTACAGAATTATCATTGGATGCGGTTATGGAGGGGATATGCAGAACGGCTGAAAACTGGGCCATCTTCCTATCTGACGCAGACTAAAGTTATGTATGGAACTCATTTTTCTATGGGGTGATCTGAATCAACTAACGTCACAGCCATCACGTGACTCAACTGGTGCGTTTTCGAGGCCTTTCGTTTTTTTTTTTTTTTTTTTTTTTTCCTAACACTGAAATACACGGTAAAAACATGTTATATGCATACGATGATATAACCATTTAAGACGATCCAGAATGGAGGTTTCACTCTGCAGCGGAATGTGCGCTGATATGAAACTTCCTGGCAAATTAAAATTGTGTTCCGGAACCGGGATTCGAACCTGGGACCTTTGCCTTTCGTGGACAAGCGATCTACCACTAAGCTAAACCGACACGACTCGCAGGAGAACTGTGAAGCTTGGAAACTAGGAGGCGAGGTATAGGAAGAACTGAAGTTGTGAGGACGGCCCGTTCAAATGTTTGTATTGAGGGGGATTCGAACCTCCGACGCGAATGGCCGCGCGCATCGCAGCACGACGCCCCAGTACGCACGGCCAATCCGCCGCGGCGAAGGACCGTGAGTCTTGGGATAGCCAGTGGACGTCGGGCTCAACGCGCCGGGTCAGGGAGTTAAACGCTCTAAGAAATAAAAAAACTGAGCCGAATATTCAATGTACAACCAAGAACATATTGAACCAACGACCGTGATGCATGGATCTACCAGAAGAAGAAGAAGAAGAAGAAGCCGGGGGGAAAAAAGTGGTACAGCGCTTGCCCGCGAAAGGCAAAGGTCTCACGATCGAGTCCCGGTACTGGCACATAATTTTAATCTGCCAGGAGTTTCATTTCAGACGATATCTAGAAAATAACTTGCGGCCTAATCATGTTGGAAACCTTTCCACGGGAATCATGAAGATCGGAGATTGAAATGAGGTATTCTGGTTCTGCCGTGCGCGGTATCCGCGGGATTGTGCACGCAACAACTTCGTTCTGTGGATTTAACTGACAATGCACTTCCCCTTTTAAAGCTTCTGTTTGCACAGTGGTAGAGTGCCTTTACCTCGGGCAGTATCACTCATGTGAAAAATACCGAGTAGCACCGTGGTTTGGAATCCACGTTAAACTGTAGTTTTCCCTATAACTGGCTGGGTAAGTCAGTTCGAAGGTCGGAGGAAGGCAATGGTATACCACCTCCAAACAGAACCATGCCTAGTAAAGCACTGTGCTGTTCAAACCAATCTTCGCTTTGTTGACTGCTTTACCTTACTTTACGCAAACCTACCGCTCATTTTCTATCTGAGCATATCCCGCTATGACTTTTGCTAGCACAGTGTGAACGTTTGATTAGCCGCGACTCATCCCTGCTGTATCCGAGCTAATAATGTTGGGAGCCGCCGCGACAGTTTCACGTCAGCGGTAGCCTTTTTCCGTGGCCGCCAAGGTTTAGGCCGACGGCTAGGCTGAGCCGCTGAGCCGCTGTGTCATTAGCCACGCGCCGGCCCGCTTAAATATTTAACGCTCTCGACTTATCTCGCTCCGACTGGGCGCCCGCAAATCGTAAAGAGCGCAATCTCCTCCAGCCAGCAGAGACACAGCGGCTCCAGACGTTAAATAAAATTTTGCGCCGATGCGTGCACAACGCCAACAAATCCGGCCCGTTTTTTTTCTTACGTGGCACGCGCCCCAATCTAAACTGAAGTTCACAATTCGTCGCTCGCCTAAACGGTCAATAAAGGCGTTATCATGACACAAGACATGTAACTAACTCTTCACTACATAATGTCGTGCAAAGCCAGCCGCGGTGGCCGAGCGTTCTGCGGCGCGCCAGTCACAGTCTGCACGGCCACTACGGTCGGCGGTTGGGATCCCCCCTCGGCCGTGGAAATTTGTGCCGTCCTTAGTATTAGCTAGTTCATAAGTAGTTTGTAAGTTTAGGGACTGATGACCCCGTAGTTAAGTCCCATAAGCTCTACAAACATTTGAATTTGAACATGTCGCCATCATCAGGTAAACTGACGGACTTAGCTCCTGAAAACGCGCCGGCACGAAGATCCGCACGCTACGGTGGCTCGATAGAAACTCGGTTCTAGTCCGGTAGCGGGCGATTTAAATACCCTCGGCCCTCGGAGCGACCCCTCCGTGGTCCGCGCCCCGCGCCGCGGTCGCGCAGTGGAACCGATTGCGACGGCGTCTGTGATGACGTCGATGAGAGGGCTCTGTCCGCCGTGATCGTCACTTCGTTATGTTTGTTAGATTTACTCTTAATTAACCTAATCACTGTTTCCCAACCTTTGCTAAGATTATAGCCACAGTCACGCTTTATGAGGTCTTCACTAGTGCGAATTTCAATGGCCTCTCTAACGACGCAGTCCCAGTATCTCGACGTCTGTACCAGAATCCTAGTGCGTTCATACTCAATCGCGTGATTCTCCGGAAGATAATGTTCAGCGACTGCCGACTTGCTCGGATACATCAGTCGTGTGTGCCTCTGGTGTTCAAGGCATCGGTTCTTGACGGTACGCATCGTCTTTCCAATATATGACTTGACACACTGACACGAAATCTGGTACACGCCGGCCTTCCTCAAACTGAGATCTTTTTGGCGCTCCCCACCAGTGCACGAATTTTATTCGGCGGACAAAAGACAGTTCCAACCTGGTGTTTCTTCAAAATGCGGGCGATCTTCCCCGACAGTGCGCCGGTATGGGTCCCTAAGAAATACAAACATTTGATTTGAATCTGTACAACCACCATGACCCCGTTGTCGAACGGGACAGCACAAGTGTAAAGAAGCAGGAGAAGCCGCGGTGGAGTAGCCGAGAGGTCTAAAGCGTCTCGCTGCGGAACGCGCGGCTGCTCGCCGTGGAGGTTTGAGTCCTCCCCGGGGCATGGGTGTGTGTGTTTGTCCTTAGATTAGTTTACCTAGGTTTAAGTAGTTTGTACGCTACTGACTGATGGCCACACAGTTTAGTCCGATAGATTTACAGACATCCTTGGAAGCAGGGGAAAACTTTTTCTCTGTAAGAGAATGCTTTTATTATGTTTATTAGGAGCTCTTCAATCCCACAGTAAACATAGTCCAATATCATCTTTAATATAAATAAAATAAAATAGGACGTCTGTCATGTAATAAAACTACTACAGTACATCTTTACTAAAATTATTCAGTACAAAGGAAGTATACATACTTAGTGAGTCCGTAAAACTGTTTTACGGACTCACTAAGTAAGTATACGGTAGCCACTGTTTTATTTGATTGTACTTTGCAGATGCACCTGATGATGAGATATAGGTTTCGAAACTTGGGTAGTGCACACAAATAAAAAAGTTTAAGGACGACATCAATCGCAATTTGCGATCAGTTATGGCTTTACTGTACTAGGTTTAGATGGAATACCAAAGTGCGGCGTATTTGTGCCCGGCAGGGATTCGAAACCGAGACCTCCTGCTTACTAGGCAAACGCGTCGACCACTCCGCCACAGTGACCAGCCCGACTGCAGAGGACTCTTCCCTGCACGTCTCCCGCCACATCCAAATGTCCATCCGCCACGCTGTCTCTTTCCTCTAACACAGCCTATTTGTTCTGTGATGCTTGCAGCCACGATACTGTATTTCTGCATCAGGGAAAACAGAGGTATCGAGATACAATTCGCCGCACTTTGGTATTCCATCTAAACCTAGTAAGTAAAGCCATAACTGATCGGAAATTGCGATTTATTTCATTCTTTGAACGCTGTAACATCGTCATAAATATATAAAGAAAGTTTAAAATTAACAACTGTTGCGGATCCAATAATAAAAGATGAAGATGGACGATTGTGGATGTCCCGAAGGAAGAAAATAGTCGAATATTCCTTTGGCCTGTATTTTGTCCGTTTGGTGAGTAGCACCGCACAGATCAGCGACGTAACCTTCCTTTGTCAGAGCGTGACGAACTATCGACTCTTCCCAGAAGCCGACGCAGCCGTGCGGCCGGCGTGTGAAATAAGCGTGGGTGGTGTCAGCCGGAGGTCGCGTGCAACACTGGCCAACCCCTGGAGCGTTTCCCATTCCTGAAACACTCGCCTCGGCGGACAGATAGAATTTATAAACTTTGCACCAGACCTTATAGTCGACGTCGCCGTCGCTGCTGCTCCATTTTCGTTCCCCCCTTTTTAATACGGAAGCCGGTATTACGTTTCGGTTTGTATTTTCATGCATAGGTCATTACAAAGTCAGATGAGGTTCCAGATAAGGTATAAGCCTCTTTTACCGCGTACTGACGCTGCCCGCCCGGAGCACGCAAAATATTTTTGCGGGACGTGTTGCGGGG
Source organism: Locusta migratoria (assembly GCA_026315105.1). Lineage (NCBI taxonomy): Eukaryota > Metazoa > Arthropoda > Insecta > Orthoptera > Acrididae > Locusta > Locusta migratoria. The sequence goes on along the minus strand of CM048747.1, from coordinate 339,502,787 downwards.
TAGCGCTGGAAATTATTTAAGAGGAAAGAGAAAGTGGGTGGAAGAAGGGCGGGGAAGAGAGAGAGAGTTGGGGAGAAGGGGCTGTAACGAATTCCTATTCGCGTTTTATTAATTCTGCCGCGCGGGCGGCGAGCTCGTCATGGGAGGGCATCGGCTTGGCGGTGGTGGGGGAAGCCGCCGCGCTGACTTTCGCTGACTGCAGCCGGGCTCCCCTCCGTTGCTCCCCCCCCCCCCCCAACTTCCCCCTCCCCTACTCACCCTCCCATGGCAGACTTCTCTTATCCTGAAGGTCTGTAGGCAGCCGGCAGTATTTGTGTTTGGACGCTAATCCGATGACAGATTTCCAGCGTGTGCGGTTGCATATTTATAGACGATGCAGCACGCTGTGTAATTCAGGACGAGTACGGGCGCTTGGGGAGACGCTGAAAGGGAATCGCTAATGCGGACGGTGGGTGGCGCCGTAATGGTGGCAGCACTGGCTGTAGGGCGACAAGTCGCGCGCCACTGTATGTGTGTGTGTGTTTGTGTGTGTGTGTGTTGGGTGTGTGTGCCGCGCTGGTACGCGCGCTGCAGGCAGGCGTGTACTCAGATTAGCTGACTGGCTATTCAGCACGATCAGCGCCGCTCAAAGAGTGTAACTGGCCGTAGCGGCACTCTTTGGCTACCTTCAGCAGTCGCTGACACGCAGCTACAAAGCAACTGTTTGATATCATCGGTACTGTGCTGCAGAACCGACAGCGCGACTCCGTGCTTTTTCGCGACTGCAATCGGCGACGTTTTATCGCACAAACTACGAGAGTGGCCACTAGGATCACCAAGCCGAGAGGGCAGGGGGGAGGGGGTTGGAATGCGTGACCACAGTGGAGGTGTGTCCTATGGTTTCACTGGTTCAGTGAACCCCCGGAAAAAAGCTCGTAGAGAAAAAATTACTTAAATTAAATAAAAAGTGTATTTAAACTATCATTCTTCGTTTCTATCAGATCATTTTATATGCTCATTCAAAGTATTTTTATCTTGAACGTTTTACGTCTCGGAGACAGCACGTACACAAGTCGTAGAGCGGTCGCACAATACAGACGGCACTGGCCGCAGTGCGCATGTGCGGCTGAGGCTCAAATTATCTTCTGAACCCCCTGGAGGCAGCATATGGGCGCTCCCGCCGCAGGAAGGGGCGAGGGGAAACGCTGCTTTTAACATTAGCGTTGAAGCTTGTATAGACGCTACCTCCTGGCTACTCGAGCTCTGGCGTTTACGAACGATTTGTTTCGAAGCAAGGCAGTAGAACTACTGCACACCTCACCTTGCGCATCGGCAAATCCTCCATTAAGACAATAGCCGCCCTTGGTTTCCGCGCATCGATGATTGAGAAAAAAACACGTCATATTTTGTAAACATATAATAGCTATAAATTAAAAACGCATCAACTGTAAGCGCCTTGAGAAGATCCGATAGTAAATAATATTGATGTATCTGCTCTCCGCCTAGCGTGAATAGTCGTGTAGTTAGAGGCATCGCGTTGCGCCGTGGAAGGTAGTGGGTGCGAGACCGACTGCAAGCAATAATTTTTAATTTCAATCTTCTTTCTTTAACAGATAAGGGAAAAACAAAGACTTTTGTATTGTTACTTGCCGCATATCTCTTGACGTTTTAGCAAATGTGTCGCAATTTTCAGAGTAAATGACATTTGTACTCTTCGTTGTAACAAATATTTAAGTGTTAGAAAAGGTATAGGGGAGAGCAGCATTTGTGCATGCGTAAGGTTACGAGTGGGTGCTGCTTATAGTATCTGGTGACTAAAAGGTAGGTTGTCCCTTCATCGTAACGGATTCATTTTGTTAGTGTCACTTAACAGTGTAATCAATTACTTACTGTGTTTTAGTGTTCACGTGTTCAGATGTTCTTGGTGATTATCATCAAAGAAAAATGAATAACGTCAGTATCTTTCAGAAACAAATTACTCAGCTTTTAAGCTTGGAACAAAAGTGTGAAGTGATGAAGCTTGGTAGGACGACGCCTCACCTCTAGTTCAAGTAAGCGCGAATAAGCCGAGGTAAGACATTCTGCAGATCTTTTAACGAAATTATATTGCCGTGGCGGAATAGCCGTGCGCACTAAGGCGCCTTGCTGCGGTGCGTGCGGCCGTTCGTCGTCGGAGGTTCGAGCCCTCCCTCGGGAGTGTGTCTGCGTGCGTGTGTGTGTGTGTGTGTGTGTGTGTGTGTGTGTGTGTGAGAGAGAGAGAGAAAGAGTTGTTCTTAGGATAAGTTTGTTTAAGTAGTTTGTAAGTTTAGGGACCGATAACCACAGCAGGCAGATCCCATAGCTTTACAAACAAATGAACATTTTGAACATACCGAAAATATATCAAAAGGGGGAAGGGGAAAATCGGGGAGGCTTTCCCCCGGAGCCACTTGCAGAGGTGCGCCAAATTTTTTCTTTGGACGCCGAGTGGTTGGGGGGGGGGGGGCGTCACGATCAAGATTCGGCGTCACGATCAAGATCCGGCACTCAAAGAAGCGAACGCCAGTCATCTGGAGAACCACCTCCACTGGGTGACCGTGTGTAAGGTCGATTTACAATCACAGTAACAAAACTGACAGAAAGTTTGCGGGAGTGGCCCTCTTCCAGTTCCTTTCTTGCGGTCTTTAAGAGTTACAGAGTTCTATTGTACCCGATGTAGAGGTACAATTGGTCACACCAATAATGGGCCTCTTAGCTTCTTTTACGAAACAGGCCGTCCACACAGATAAAGCACTTGTGAACCGCTGCTGCTCTAGGTTCCACCGATTTGGAAACATTAGCGTCGGGAACGGCAGGATTATCATCCGCATGAAGATCGTGCGGAATGTCCCACAAGTGCAATACTTCACGGCAGGTAACGTTGTGCATCAGGAACCGCTAACTACCGACGCTGGCGTCGGCTTCCGATGGCAGCGCCGCCGATCGGGAAGCGGCGGAAGCTCGCAGTAACGGAGACACACGGCGGGCGTTATCTTTTCTTCTTTTTTTTCCCCTCGCGGTCGCCTAGGGAGGTCTGGAAACGGCTCGGTGGCGCGGCCGCTGCAAATTGCCACTAATGCGTCGTGTCGGAGCGGCGCGGCTTTCGGAAACTCACAAATTATCTGGCCGAGCGGCAAATCCGAGGGCCGGCCAACCGGCAACTCCCGCGGGCCGTGTTTTAAGCGGCGGCCATCCGTTGCGGCGCGCCAATATTATCTGACCCATTACCGACGCCACGGGCCCCGGCAACACTTTGCGCTCACTTCCCGTCCCAGCCCAGAGCCACTCTGGCCGATATATTTCTTTCCAGTTCCATAATTTTCGTGGTTGAAATAGTAGGCGAAGGTTGATTTTGTCCATCTTATGCGTGGACGCCGGGGCTTCAGCCGTATATGTAGCAATGAATGCAATAAAAAATAACACCGCCAGCTGCATATTCATATTGTCATTTACTGCCAACCAGTTTAGATGGACCACACCATCATTATCAGGCCCTTAAAATAGTGTAAACTGTATTTTGCTTTGCTGCATTAAGAAACGACAAAATGACTGGTGTCGCACAATCATAGAACATAACAGAGTCTCTGTTGATCCTCATCACTGTTATGTTCTATGATTGTACGACACCAGTCATTTTGTTGTTTTTTAATGCAGCAAAATACATTTTACCCTATTTTAGCCCTTAAATGCATGATTTTTTTAATTAAAAAAATTGTTTTCATGTTTCATAAGCAGTACAAACAAAGAGAAAAATAGTAAAAAAAAATTCTATGTTGCTAGTTTTCCAAAACAGTAAATATGCAACACACAGAAACTTGTCATATAATTTTCAAAGTTGGATAGTGTAAACATTTTTATGCTTATATTGGTTCTCCATACCGCAATTTTTACTCCTTCCAAAACTGGCTCTTTATATGAAAAACAAAGAGTTAAAATCTGCAATATCTGCCGTTTCCTACAAATACAAGCAAAGATGTCAAGTTCCCAATGCAGCCAACCTTCACACAAAAACACCACAGACACTTTCTAGAAACTCTGCTGCGTCTGTTTATCAGACTAGACGCGGATAAAACAGTATTACAATCGATGTTGCAGATCTACAACACCATGCATTTATCGGTTAAGGACCTGGTGATGATGGCGTGGTCCATCGAAACTGGTTGCCAGTAAAAAACATAATGAAAATACAGCTGACGATGTTATTATTCATTGTATTCATTGCTAGTAGCCGAAAGGTGTGTCGCACCACCGAACTAAGCAATGCTTCGCAGATTCTACATCTGTATGGGATATTCTGCAAATCACATTCAAGTGCCTGGCAGAGGGTTCATCGAACCACCTTTATACTATTCATCTCCCATTACACTCTCGAATAGCACGCGGGAAGAAACAACATCTGAATCTTTGAGTTCGAGCTCCGATTTCTCGCATTTTATTCTGATGATCATTTCTACCTATGTTGGTGGGAGTCAACAATATATTTTCGCATTCGGAGGAGAATGTTGGTGATTGGAGTTTCGTAAGTAGACCCCACCGCAGCGATAAACGCCGTTGTTGTAATGATTTCCATCCCAGGTCCTGTATCATTTCCGTGACGCTGTCTCCCCTGTATCGTGACAATACAAACCGAGCTGCCCTTCTTTGGACTCTTTTTGATGTCCTCCGACAAACCCACCTGATAAGGATCCCACACTGGGCAGCAATAGTCCAAATGAGGACGGACAAGCGTAGTGTATGCAGTGTCTTTAGTAGTTCTGTTGCATCCTTTAAGGGTTCTGCCAATAAAACGCAGTCTCTGGTTCGCCTTTCCTACGACATTATCTACGTGTTCTTTCCGTTTTAAATCTGATGTAGTAGTAATTCCCAGGTATTTTGTGGAGTTTACGGCCTTCACATTCGATTGATTTATCTTGTAAACAAAGTTTATACAGGGTGTTTCCGTATCAGGGTTTTAAACTTAAAACAGGACATAGGGACTGCTTCACCGAACAGTTTGGAGTAAAGAACCTGCGGTTGGAGAAGCAGGCGCAAGGAGACATGGAAGTAAACTTGTCTAACGAGGTGCATTCGCGAAGTGTCTCGCGCGCATTGATCCTATGTTTGCTACGTAGACATAGACGCGCGCTCTAAGTGGTTTATGTGTCGAGATGAAACATAACGGGGTAGACTGCCAGCTCGTTCCAATTATTGTAGCGGAACTACCCTCTCTGCCTTGCTCGCTTCACCACAGAGTTCTGTTTGACGTTGTCCTGTTGTCTCGGTGTATGGTGTAATTTCTGGTAACTCAGTATCTGGATTAACAATACTGCAATTTCTGGATGACGTTGAATACGAACAGCTGAACTCATTTATTGTGTACGCTACTGGTTTGGAATTACGAATAGCAGCAACAGGTAAGTTTGAATCAGAACTTTAATTAAACACTTTAAATAAAAGTCACAACTACAACAAACACTTCTAACAATTAAAAATCAATATGCTGAAGGGCTTAGTTACTGCCTCCAAATCTAAATAAGAACTGTGCTCTTTCGACCGCTGCAGGCTGCCCTTATATAAAATGTTTGTATAGTCTATGGGTCTTAACTACGGGGTCATCAGTCCCTAAACTTACAAACTACTTATGAACTACTTACGAACTAGGACGGCACAAGTATCCATGTCCGAGGGGGGATTCGAACCCCCGGCCATAGTGGCCGTGCAGACCGTGACTGGAGTGCCTCAGTCCCCTCGGCCCCCGCGGCCGGCGCCCTTATATACCTTTCCCAACATGCCCAGCGTTGTTGGAATAGTTAAAGACATACAAATATTAAATTTACAATCACTTATCTTATTCTGTAAATCAAACTTAAATACCACTTCATATTTTAATAACTTTTAAACCTTCATAACTAGTTCTAATATCTGGAAATATACCTAAATATGGAAAGTAACAATAAATATCACATTTGTCGTAATAACGTGGAAAATATTAAGGGGAAACTGTTCCTAAAATTTCCGTGTCTATTATTCACAAGCCATATCAACCCATACCCACAAAGCCTATTTATTTATTTCATTTTTAGTCTTTCTTCTGTTCCAGTTTTAAAAGGTGAAACGTCTGCAGATTCTGATACTAATCCGAACGAAGTTTTTGTACCCGTCTCACACCCGCCTCTGGGAGATTAAATTATCTACACCCTAATCATTGTGAATAAGGAATAGAATTCTCAATCTTAATTGGCACTCACACGTACACTTACAAACTGTTCTGTATATCTTTTCGTTTCATTAATATCTTAGTTACCTTCTTGTCAAAAGGGCCATTCAAACTGATATACAAGTCTAAGGACTTTTTTGCGACTTCCGATTGTTGGCGACTGTTGGCCCCAACTCACTAATTAGAACTGGGCGCACAAGGCAGCACGTCTGTTGCTCAGTTGCTCGAGATAACTTGCGGCATTTCATTATAACATGTAATCAAGTTATAACACCTCCGATTTTTTTCCTAACTGGATACTGGTAGAAACAGGTGATTTGTTTTAAAATACTCATTGTAAATATGTAATAGAGATTGTAGCAGTGTAAGGCGCACATAGAACTCCAGAGGTAGTAGAGAGAGTTAAGACTGTTATTAATACGTAAAATGGTGTCGTTCTCAGGACAAGAACAGCGTGATTTGTACGATGTCCCACCGACAGAAATTCGTCGGTAGTTGAGAGAGATGTGATGATGCTGTCTTGGATGTGTCCGTGGGTGCGACAGATCGTTATGTGACAATACACCAAGACAATCTCGGTCTCGCATCAGCCGAGCTGACGATATGATCGAGCGAGCGATTGTCGTTTGTTGGGACCAAACTACGTTGGTCATCTCGACGGGACGTTAAACTCCAAGCTTCCTTCCTTCCTTCCTACGTTGGCCATCAGTTCCTAATCTTACGAACTACTTAAAATAATTAAACTATCCTAAGAACAACACATACATCCAAACCCAACGCAGGATGCCGGGCGATTCGTAACGTGGCGCTCCAAACCGCTCGGCTAATCCCGCGCGGAGAAAATTGCTTTGGAAAATCACCTAAGGTCTGTGGAACACATCACCCTTAAAGTTGGCTTCCCTATGACATATGTGAACACATCCTTCCTGAGGGCCTGAAAATGCGAGAAGTGTTCTCTAGGTGGGTACAGCTCGTGCCCCCCCCCCCCCCCCCTTTCTGGACATGGGCGCTGGACAAGTAGTTGACAGTCGACTGACAGACGAAGCGAACGACTCAACAGGCAATGTGCAACTGAGGCGGCCGCCCCTCCGAAACGAGTAGACTCATCCTGCGCACAACTCTAGAATGCGTTTCTGCACACGGGCCACGAGTTCTTGCGCGAGCTCTACCGCGAATGTTGGCCTATGATCACAAGGCAATGTTGACGCATCATGACGACTTGGATGCGATTGTGCCAATGGATGAGTTATGGATGCCGTTACTCAATCCTGAAACGAAACGCCATTCAGCCGATTCCAAATGACGCGATGGAATGGCCGAGCGCTCTGAGGTTCCTTGCTGCGGATCGGACTATTGCTCCCCGTCGAAGGTTCAAGTCCTCCCTCGGGAATGTGTGTGTGTGTGTGTCTTGTCCTCGGGTTAGTTTAAGTAGTTTGTAAGCCTAGGGACTGATAACCACAATAGCTAAGTCCCATAAATTTACTAACATTTGAAGAGACTCCTAAAGAAAGTGGTCTTTTTGCTGACAAACTACAAACTTAACGACACAACGGCGTATCAGAATCGAAGCTCAGTACCAGAAACCGTTAGAGGTAAGTCGATAAAAGTAACCGTCGATGCGAAAACTGCATACTACATGCAAGATGCGGTAGTGTGTCGAACGCAAGAGTTTACAACCCGCCTGATGGTTGGTGCACCACTGGCAATACGCTTCCTCTTCTTCCCTCCTCGGTGCTTTTGTGGCCACAGAAAACTCCAGAGCAGTAAATGTGGATTAATTTTTACGCTCCAGTTTTTAAAGTCTGCGCCTCGAGCAGTAAAGCAGAGAATTGCCGCAAAAGGAGCCCCGCGCCATATTTTTGTAACGGCAGAGTAGCCACACTTGAAAACAAACGTTACTGCCGAGGCCTCTTCTGTTGAGAGGACAGCGAGCGCCACATAATGACCCACAGGGGATTCTTCTCCTCCCTGTCCCTCGCTAATGAATTCTGCGAATCTCACGCTAAATTAAATTCCTTGAAACAATTATCTACAGAAAGTGGCCCGCCAGTTAAAAGTACTTCCGTTGTTCTCGGCTTTCTGATTATGGCCAAAATATGCTGTGTTAATCGTTCGTATAGGTGGCAGCTTGCAGAAAGCGTTCCTATTGCGGCTTTTCGCTTAAGAGATATGCCGAAGCACTGAAAATGAGACAGTTGGATTAGTCGCTACTTGTTCTTGTTGTTTTCAGCCCGAAGACTAATTTGAAGCAGATTTCGACGCTAGCGTTATTTCATGCAAGCCCCTTCATGCCTGAAGAACTCAAATGTTCAAATGTTTGTTAACTACGGGGTCATCAGTCCCTAAACTTAAAAACTACTTATCTACTACCTTATACTAATGACGGCACAAATATCCATACCCGAGGGGGGATTCGAACTCCCGACCGTAGTGGCCGTGCAGACCGTGACTGGAGCGCCTCAGTCCCCCCTGAAGAACTACTAAAACCTACATCCCGATAAAAACAGACATCGTTTTGATCCTAAAGCCATTAAAAATAAATACAAAAATGAATTAAAGACATTAGCTAGATAGGGTCTCCTACTTGTTTACTAGGCAGGAGAAATGACTATAATAGGCACGATTTTAGTGTGTGGGTGAGCATGCTATACCAGGCCGTGCAGGAGGGATTATCACTGTGTCCCAGAGGCGCAACTGCCTAGTATGTAGGAGACCTGGGTTCGAATCCCGGCGCCTCACAGTTCAACCTTCCCCATCGATGTATTTCAATACTCACTGTCAGCTAATGTAAATCCGTTTGTGTATACATCCCTCTGATCGTGGTTTGTATTCGTGGCTTAGTCTCTCCCTCCCATAGCTATAAATTCATTTTGCCTAATTTGATTCAGTGCCTCATTAGTTAATCGATCTATCCTGTAATCTGCAGCCTTCTTTCGTAGCACCACGTTATTCGATTCTTTTCTTCCCTGAACAGCTACGGCGCACGTTTCACTGCCGTACGTAGCTAGTCTGCAGAAAAATACCGCCACAGAATTTACAAGACTTCTTAACTCAATTTACAGTTCGTGTTAACAAATTTTTCATTTTCAGACATTCTCACCTTACTACAGCCCGTTTAAATTTTATAGGTATCGTCTCTCTTTCGTTCATCATCAGTTACTTTGTTGCCAATATAGCAAATCTTATCTAGCGGTTGATTTAGCGGTTCATTTTTCAATCTTATCAGCATCGCCAAATTTTGTTTGATTACTTCAAATTAGCTTTGTTTTAATTTTGTTGATGTTTATTTTCAAAAAATGTGTTCTTTCTTCCCGCGCGCTATTCGAGAATGGAATGGGAGATAAATAGTATAACGGTGGTTCGATGAACTCTCTGCCAGTCACTTAAATGTGATTTGCAGAGTATCCTCCCTTAGTCAGAGACGTTACGCCCCGAGACCAGAGGTTAAACGAGATGTCGGCAGCGTTACTGCAGACAACAGGTAAGGGACGTCCCCGGAGGAAGCTGCGCGTGGGGTAATGAGAGGCAGCCGACACGACACGACACGTCGCGGGGGCGGGGCGGATCAGCTGGTGAATTGTTCATCAGGCGGCGAGATTGGGACGGCGCGCTAGGGCCCGGCCAACTTTTAATGAGCTCGTAAGGGCGGGCCGGGCCGTAAAGGAACCGCCGAGCACCTGGCCTCTGCCTCTACCGGCCGGCGATGACACTCTTTACGGCCGCGAATAATTTACAAGGCCCGGCGCGGCCCAGCCGGAATCAATCGCTGCCGCCCACCGGCTAAAAGCTTCCGCCAATCAGCCGGACGTCGCGACTCGAGTCAACCGACTCAGTCCTGAGAGACTGCCGCTCTCGGACGTGCTGGCTGCGGAGGAAACGTCATATCCCGGCAACGATGGAAGTAGTTCCACTTTTACAATTGCATCACTGATTTCCCGTATCGTAGCACCAAATACCCCCTAAAACTGTGGAGTACAGACCCCGAAAAATCCATCGGCCGCCGTGTAGTAGAGATTCGTGCGTCTATAAAAAGATCGATGCGCGAAGCATACAATAATTATCACAGCCATACCTTAGCAAAAGATCTTTCCGAGAACCCGACAAAATTCTGGTCCTATGTAAAATCGATAAGCGGGTCAAAGCTCACTGTCCTGTCACTCGTTGATCTTTCCGGGGCAGTAATACAAGAAAGCAAACGGAAAGCTGAAGTTCTAAATTTAACCTTTAAGAAATCTTTCACGCAGGAGGACCGCACAAATGTACCATCATTTGATCAACGTACTAATTCCGAAATGGGGGACATAGCAATAGGTATTTCCGGTGTAGAGAAGCAGCTGAGAGAGCTAAATAAGAAAAAGTCTGCTGGTCCGGATGGAATACCAGTGCGGTTTTACAAAGACTATTCTGCGGTGTTGGCCCGCTACTTAGCTTGCATTTATAGCGAATCTTTAATTCAGCCAAAGCTCCTAGTGATTGGAAAAAAGCGCAGGTGACTCCTGTGTATAAGAAAGGAAAAAGAACTGACCCATACAATTACAGGCCAATATCGTTGACATCAGTTTCATGTAGAATTTTTGAGCATATTCTCAGTTCGAATATAATAAATTTCCTTGAAACGGAAAAGCTTCTTTCCATGAATCAGCACGGGTTTAGGAAACATCGTTCATGTGAAACTCAGCTTGCCCTTTTCTCACATGACACCTTGCGAGCCATGGACGAAGGGCAACAGGCGGATTGTGTTTTTCTCGACTTCAAAAAGGCGTTCGACGCGGTGCCACACTGCAGACTGCTAACGAAGATACGAGCCTATGGAATAGGCTCACAGATTTGTGACTGGCTGGAAGACTTCCTAAGTAATAGAACGCAGTACGTTGTTCTCGACGGCGATTGTTCATCAGAAACGAGTGTATCGTCAGGCGTGCCCCAGGGGAGTGTGATAGGACCGCTATTGTTTTCTATCTATATAAATGATCTGATGGACAGAGTAAGTTATAATTTGCGGCTGTTTGCTGATGATGCTGTGGTGTATTGGAGGGTGTCGTCTGTAACTGACTGTAATAGCATACAGGATGACTTAGACAAAATTTCTAGTTGGTGCGAAGAATGGCAGCTAGCTCTCAATGTAGAAAAATGTAAGGTGATGCGCATGAGTAGAAAAAAACAATCCTATAATGTTCGAATACAGCATTAGTAGTGAGCTTCTTGATGCTGTCGCGTCGTTCAAATATCTAGGCGTAACATTGCAGAGCGATATGAAATGGAACGAGCATGTAAGGACAGTTGTGAGCAAGGCAGACAGCCGACTTCGGTTTATTGGGGAATTTTGGGAAGATGTACTTCACCTGTAAAGGAGACCGCGTATAAAACGCTTGTACGACCACGTCTTGAGTAGCGCTCAAGTGTTTGGGACCCGCAGCAGATCAGTTTAAAGGAAGAAATAGAGGCGGTTCAGAGGCGGGCAGCTAGATTTGTTACCGGTAGGTTCGACCAATGCGCGAGTGTCACGGAAATGCTCCGGCAACTCAATTGGGGATCGCTGGAAGAAAGACGACGTTCTTTTCGTGAATTTCTGTTAAGTAAATTTAGAGGGCCGGAATTTGAAGCTGAGTGTAGTACGATCTTGCTGCAGACTACTTACATTTCGAGTAAAGATCACAAAGACAAGATAAGAGAAATTAGGGATCGTACGGAGGCATATAGCCATTTATTTCTTCCTCGTTCAATTTGGGAGTGCAATAGGAAAGGGAATGCCTAGTAGTGGTACATTGTACCCTCCGCCACGCACCTTACGGTGAATTGCGAAGTATGTATGTAGATATAGAAAAATCCATCGCGTGCCGACCGGCCCCCATGTAATCGTCCCGCCCAAACACGCCAAAAGGTATACTTTGAGGGGGATATGGTCAGTGCCAGGCTGTTGCGTCGCTTGTATTTTCACCGGAGCCGCTACTTCTCAATTTAGTAGCTTCTTGAAACTTCCCAGAACTCGAACCTGGGACGTTTGCCTTTCGCGGGCAAGCCCTCTACCGACTGAGCTATCCCAATACGACTCACGATATCGCCTTACAACTTTACTTCCGCCAGTACCTCACCTCCTAATTTCCAAACTTCACTGAAGTTCTCCTGCGAACCTTGCAAGACTAGCACTCCTGGAAGAAAGGATATGGTGGAGACATGGCTTAGCCACAACCCAAGGTATGTTTTCCAGAATGAAGTTTGGAAAGTAGGAGGCGAGGTACTGGCGGAAGTAAAGTTGTGAGGCGGGATCGTGATTAGTGTCGGAATAGCTCAGTCGTTAGAGCGCTTGCCCGCGAAAGGCAACGGTCCCAGGTTCGAGTTCCGGTTCCGGCACACAATTTTAATCTGCCAGGAAGTTTCATATCAGCGCACACTCAACTGGAAGGGGACAGTTTCAATCAAGTAGCTCCTTAGTTGGTCTCAAAAGGGATGTGAGCACCCCGCTTGCCAACAGCGCGTGCCACACCGCACAGTGACCCATCCAAGTGCTAACCGAGCCCAACAGAACTTCCCTGGAATGGCCGCGCGATTCTAGGCGCTATGTCAGGAACTGTAAGGGCCGCTATCGCCGTAGGTTCCAGTCCTCTTTTGGGCAAGGTTTGTAAGTCCAGAGACTGATGACCACAGTAGTTTGATCTCATAGAATTTGAACATCGGGGAAAGTGTATCCACAACGGCACGGTCGTTTGCCAACATATCCGCATCCACCAATCTTCCCACCAATCCTCCCACTACCCTACCAAAAATTAAAATCTTCAACTGTTTCTAAATTATAGGACTTAACGACTGAGGTTATCATCACTCCCTAGGCTTACAAACTACTTAAACTAGCAACATAAGACATTCATTCCAGAGGGAGGACTCGAACCTCCGACGGAGAGCAACCAAGCGCGCCTCAACCAGGAGCCTTCAAGTGCTCGAGCCAATCCACCTTTTTCACCCACTATCACCCCAGAGTGGAATAACTGAACCACATCCTTCGTCAGGACTTTAATTACCGATTTTCATGCCCTGAAATGGGAGATATCCTGCCGAAGATCCTTCCTGTTGTTGTTGTTATTGTTGTTGTTGTAGGAGCTATAAGGCGCTCAACATCGCGGTCATCTGCGCCTGTACGAGGTAAAGAGGAGACCAAAATTAGTAAATCGCACAGCATACGTACGAGAGAAGAGATAATACAAAGGGACATACCCTCTTCCCCCTACAACATATGTAAAATAATGAAAAACACAATGGCGCCAAAGCATAAAACTAGTTAAGACAGATAAATGGAGAACAAGTCTAAAAAAGACGGTGGGCTAAACATAGAGCTACGAACCGACTGATCCTATCGTCCTCTTTCAATAGTTCAGTATCATCGGCCTAAGATCTTTGGTAGGAGGTTGGACAAAACACAGAATTGTAAAACACGTGCCACTGTCATCTCATTGTCACCTAAAGTGGAGCGGAGGTCTGCGAACAAACCAGCTTGTTTCCTCCCAGCATCATAGAAAAGCAGTTAAAATATGCTGAACGGTAACCAGGAACCACAAGCATCACAAGTAGGGTGGGTCGTCGCCACTAAGAAGGAATCAATGCGTCAGGGGGCAGTGTCCTATCCGAAGTCTTGTTAAGATCACATCTGAGAAGCTGTATGGAAGTAGGCCGGGGCCTAACTGCGTCTTTTACTGACCGCAAGTTAATATCCATCGCGGCTGACCGTTCTTGGTGTCAGAAGTGCATGACAGAGCTTCGTAGCAATGACAGGAAAGCACTGAGAATTGGGCAGTCAACTACGTTCGGAAGTCTACAGGCCTCCTTGGCCGCGCCATCGGCAGTTTATCCAGTTTTCTATACACTCTTTGTGATCTTGGCATAACTGAATGGAGAAAGAATCGAACACGTGTATAAATCTCCGTCGGTATCAGAAAGCAAAAAAAGAATTGCTTCGTCGTAAACGATGCAGCGAGTTTGTTATTGTTTATAAGATACGGAACAGAATCAAAGATGATCTATAAAACCAAAGAGTATGTAGCGAGGTCTTCTAGATGTATCCCGCACATGTTTGGTTGAAAGTACTACACAGAATCGTTGTTCACTGAGCTGGAATTGCAGTGCTGCTTCAAAACGTGGCCATGGCAGAGAGGCGGCGTTACACCTTTAATTAATATTCAGGCATTTTGGATGCGATTTCAACATTGAAACCTTGGGAACTTATTGTCCATGAGTTGTAGTAACAAATAAAACAATTAATCTATTTTTTAGTCTTAAGTTTTACTGTATTTTATTTATTTATTTATTTATTTTTAACATGACTGCGTCTCAGCAACGGTTATAGGATAGCAAATTAATACTCAGCCAACCAGTTGCAATAATAATTGTTTAATAAACTTGACCACGTTTTCGACGGATATAAACCCCTCTTCTTCAGAAATACATGTATACTATACTTCCCTATGGTGTAGGGAATGTGATTTACATTGAAAGATGGGTCAGGGCAATAGCTTAGCGTGAATGATTGCATTTGCGATGACCCATCTTGCAGTGTAAATCACATTCCCTAGACCACAGGGATTTACAATTCCTGTGACATGCAAGTATAGCATACATGTTTTTCTGAAGAAGACGGGTTTATATCCGTCGAAACAGTCGTCAAGTTTACTAAACAACTATTGTTGCAAATGGTCGGCTGAGTATTAATTTGAAATCTAAAACAGACGTTTTTGGTCAATTTCATCAACGTCCCCCCGAGTTAAAGTAGATCGCTGAATCCCAAAAAATGTTGACCAAAAATAGAAACCGAACAACAGGACGTAACAGGAATGCAGCTCACATTTCCAAAAGACGGTGACTGTGCTAGACTGGATGTATGTTAACGTTACGCAAGGAGAAGAATCCAATGGGGTGACAACAGGTGCCGGGAAACACTTGTGTTGACTCGTGTGTTAAATTTACGTTGAACAGAGTACAGTCAGGGCCCAGTGGCGTCCCTCCGCGGTCTACCTCAGACAGCTATTCTTTCCAGTCGGTGGACGCGCTACTGCCGTGTGACTCCCCCTCCCCCGCACCTATTAAAGTGCATTCTCTCTTTGGCGGAGAGCTCAGCTTCTCGCTACGAGTCCTGACTTCGAGCCGCTGCCCGCTGCAGCTACCCCCACCACAGACCCTGCCCCCCACCCCACCCCCACCACCGCGTCACTCTGCGAGGCTGCTTTTAATTAAAACGCAACCCCCCCCCCTTCCCACGGCGTACGGCACCCACCTGACAATGCCCCTACCTCACTGGTCCCCAGCGGCGACAGATAAAAAAGAAAGCAAGAAAGAAAAAAAAAGAGAGAGAGACAGGTACAGGGCTCGTTTGAAAGCTTCCCTTAATTAAAAACAAATATATCTGAAAGCATTCCTTCATTTCCAAAATAGGCACGTGGTATAACAATTTGCTACGCACTTTGCTTTTACAAAATAACTGCGAATCGACGGCGTCGATTTGCGCGAGCGTCGCAGGTACGAGGCGGTGTCGCTCGGTCACGGCTGGGTGGGCCCGTATCGCGACTGCCATCAAATTAGCCTGCCATTAGCCTCTAACACTGCTAGACGACCGGTCTGTAAAGCGACGATCTGCCGCCGCTGACAAACATTCACGCCCACTGCCAGGGCGCGGCCCCCATCTGACTCGTATCGACGTGCCTTTATCTCTCGCGATCTGTCAAATTAATAACGCTATTATCCGTCCAAATTACGGCGTACTTCACTGTTTCGTTCGCTGCGCCTATTGAAATTTCTGGCCGAGCGATATGCCAGCTGCCGACCAACTCATTTGCTGTTTTGTGTAAATCTATACCTCTGCTTCGCAAACCACGTTACAGTGTGTGTGTGTGAGTGTGTGTGTGTGTGGCACAGAATACTTGTTTTTATAGCTGCCGTTTTAGTCATTCCCAGTTCAATCTGCGAATGGTGCGTGGAAAGTAGACTAAAAAACCTGCGATATTTTATTTCAAAGGTATCACTCTTGCGAAATGAATTGTCTGATTGCATACCAGGAGGGCTCAATCGTTATGAAACTGATGATGCCGGCCGCGGTGGCCGAGGAGACTGAGGCGCTTCAGTCACGGTCTGCACGGCCACTACGGTCGGGGGTTCTAATCCCCCCTCGGGCATGGATATTTCTGCCGTCCTAGTTCGTAAGTAGTTCATAAGTAGTTTGTAAGTTTAGGGACTGATGACCCCGTAGTTAAGTCCCATGGAAAACTGATGATTACGCTACTAATGTTGGTGAAAATAAAAACAGTACAATAGATTCATGTGAGTAATAGGTTACAGCAACGTTTTTCAACTTGTGGGTCGCCGCGAAGTCTTGTTCTGGAGGTCTCGGTCGCAGGAGGATGCAGTGACAGCGTTTGACAGCAAACCTACGTTTCGTGACGTTCACGTACTATGGCAGTGACAGGGTTTTGTGGGAGGTTACTTAATGAAGAAATCATCCATATGTTGAAAGTTGGTTTTGTTGGGACACGTTTAGGGTGGCCCTTAACGGCCAGTTCGTCCATCTGTCGTTAATCTTCTCGTTACTAAAAGAGAAGATGCCTTTAACGTCGAGTTAAATGTGCTCGTTAAGTGCATTGCGTTTGTCATTCCCAGATACACCTCTCGTTTGCTAACCTGGAGAAAACGAGAAGGTACGATGTATTTGGACTATGTTGCAATAGCAACAAATGAAAGTGCCGTCTGAATAAACAGCTGTTCGCCATAATTGACTATCAGGGAAGAAGTTAGCAGGCAGTTCTTATTTGGTGGTATGGCAAACAAACGTGAAAGAAGCTCGAATTTTACAAGAAGTTAGTGGAATGTAAAAATACCGACGCTACGACATGGAAGGAAAAGAAAGCGACATTGTGGCAAATGAATTCAATGCTGCCCATGGAACATGTAGGACAGCAAAAGTGCTTGGAGCCTAGTACGTAGTACCTTAGTGCAAGCAATAACTTGCACATAGGCGAAAGTGCTCTGTTCCTGTAGATCGGAGGAAGAAATCACATTTTAGGCCTTACACTACTCGCAACAAGCATAAGTAAATACATGAATAGTATATTCTGTTTTAGATTACGACAGACAACATACAAAATAACTATCTGTTGGACTCTTCAGATGGTCGTGGAGTTTTTCATGCAGCGTTTCCAAAGTGGCTTTTCGAAGACGAAATCGCGTAACAAATTCTATATCATCCCAGCATTCAAAATGATTTGGACGAAAATTAATACGTCTTATAGGGGCAATGACCCCTAGATAGTCGTCATTGTCAACCAAATCTCTTATTCCAGCCATTTTCTTCATACCGATTGTCACTTCGGACGTGATAAGCATACACCGAACAGACATTCACTTTAATATATATATATATATATATATATATATATATATATATATATATATATATATATATATATATATATATATATATATAGCTATCCGAGTGCCATAAAACCGTGCCTTAAGCCTTCCCCGGGTAGACATTAGTAACTGTACAAATTTTTAGCTCTTTATGTCTTGGAATGTCTGTTCGGTGTACGCTTACCACGTCCGAACGACAAGGCGCAGAAACTTAAGTATTTGTACAGTAACTAATTTATACCTGAGGAAGGTTTTAGGCACGGTTTTATAGCGATCTGATAGATATCTAGTAATTTGAAGAATGTAACGCGAAATGCGGAACAATAATTACTCTTTGAAAATTATATTTACTATTTGAACATGGTTTTATTGGTTACATTGTTGATTGGGGTCTTTTTTTTCGTCGGATATTAATTGTAATAGCTCACATGCATCAAAAGTTACTCCACAGAACCACCCGAAATTAAGTAAATAAAAGGGTATGAGAATATTCATCTCGGATATGCAGCCGGATACCGTCGTCAACTAGACACGATATTTCAGCAGACCAACTGGCTGCCATCTTCAGGTGAGAGCGCTAATACAACTCGCCGGAAACTGTATTAGCGCTCTCACCTGAAGATGGCAGCCAGTTGGTCTGCTGAAATATCGTGTCTAGTTGACGACGGTATCCGGCTGCATACCCGAGATGAATATTATCAGTTATTACGCCGGGAAAGTCTACGCAACCACAAAAGGGTATGAGCCTTCCTGGAGGCCGCTATCTCCGTCATCGGAGATGGAATAAACGGTAGAAGTGGATCAAATCTCCGTTCCGGTGATTCGTATTTAACTTACCTTATAACTTCTGTAAACTCGTCAGCGGCTGGCCTATACGAAGCTCACGGCGGATGTGTACCGGAATCCCGTTTTTCTCCTCTGCGGCCACGCCGCACGCGACAAGTGGTTGGCGGTTTTCCATTGTCCAGCAGCCGGCCGCCAAGACGGCCCGTCGAGCCCCCGCAGTGGGCGGCCGCAGGTTTTTTTATTTGCACGCGGCTGTCAGCCGGGCCCTAAATCTATATTCCTCCAGACGCGATTATCCCAATTCCATTACGGTCGGCGCCGGCTCGCTCACGCGACCCCTGGCCCTTCGGGCACCCCAATAGCCGCCGTCCGCAGCCCAATAAATGTCATTACCCGCCCGTATTTTAATTCCTACTCGACCAGCGCGCCCGTTATGTTTGCGCTATGAGCCCCTCACGTGAACACACACACACACACACACACACACACACACACACACACACGGTCACTCGCCCGCAGACCAGTAATTTGCTTTATGCTCGCCGTCTTTTGTCGAATTCAGCCCTCGGCGCGAGACTTAACGACCGTTCTAGATCGAGTTTCGGGTCGAGATCGAGCCCTGTACCGAATTCCTCCTTTTCCATTTTCGCTAATGTCGTGTCGGCGGCGTTTTATTACACTGAAACGCTCCAACGAATTCTCCGAATGACAATGGAGTATTAAGTACATCGGGGCATAAATCGAAACGCTTCTTCACTCTCTCTTCTATTATGATTGCTGAAATAAGTCCATTATTCCGTACGAATACATCTACATTTATAGTGCGCTTCCCATCTGAAAGGGCCATCAGATGCTCGCTATTGTTGATACAATAATACCGTATTTTATCGCGTAAATCCCCCCTTTTTTCTCGAAAAATTTTCTTGAAAACACTAGGGAGAGAATTATGCGAGTAGTTATTCAGAAAGGAAGACAAACTATGTATTAGGAAGTAAAAGATACCAATATAAGGCAAATTGTGAAAAAATGGTACCTACAGTGCGTTTAAAATTAGTTGCGACTTTTGACATATCGGTGCAAAGCGAGTGGAGGGTTCGCATAGTTTCCAGCGTATGCTGATCGCGCCGGCAACATCTAACGCCACGCAGGCGCCTGGAAACATTCTTTGTCTGTAGGACACAACAATGCAGGACAGAGAACGCAAAGGGCCACCGCGCGACATCGCGTGCTACTGTTTACACCCGCTTTGGCAACAGCGGTGCCTCACAAGCCTAGCCGGTGGCGGCGGGAGTGGAAAAAGGCGGCTCATTATTGCTGTTACCTGGGCAACGGCGTCTCCTTCACCCCTACAAGCCAAACGTCAGAAGTCGAAACTAATGTTAAACTTACTGTACCGGTATTTATTTTCTTAACACAAGGCCCACGGTAAGATCTGGAGCTTGCCTCTGCAGCCACGAGTTTATCTTTTTGTCTCCGCCAATACCGTATTGAATTAGGATCGACGGAGAAATGCCTTCCTGCAGCTTTTACTACTTTTCTATCGGCGTAAGACAACACATTTAGTTTATATTTTGCCGTGTAGTTTGAATATTTCGCTATTAAGACGACTTGTAGCAAACTGACCTAGAAATATGTCTGCTCCTTAACGTTTCAAATTTACTATATGTTGTGACAGTGGAAATATTCGTTCGTGGCAGTACCACTGCGTCCATTGTCAAGTTATTTGAAGGCCACTCCTGTTAGAACGAATCAGGAGAGGGAATTATGCGCGATATTAGTAAAATAATTTTTTAATTATGAAAAATCGTAGGGGAGGGGAATATGCGAGGGGGGAGCTTATGCGATAAAATACGGTAGTGAGCTTATGAACTATAGGACGAGATCGGAACGACATTATTGTCGTATATGTGTGTTAGAGTTGGGCAACACGATTCTTTTTTAGGAATCGATTCTTGCGATTCATTCCCACATTTCGAATCGAATCCTACGATTCGTTCACGATTCTATAGTCTGCATTGGCGCGATTCTTACTTCTACGTCTTGCTCATAGATGGTAATACATGTCTGTGACAAGGATGTTGGAATCTTAACCTTTTGAATCTGTTCCTACGATTCGTTCACGATTATTTCTGGTAATTTGCAAGGACCGTTGTATATCGCTTCGAACGGCCTCCTATCGATAATGACGAACTATCGATAGTTGAGTAGTGTCAATTTGTATGGAACATGCGAACATCAGAATGCTATCGTAGTTTGTTTACTCGCAAGCGTGGGCGAAATCCGTTGCCTTTATGATATAGGAGAAAATTGGATAGCCTAGACCACCATAATACCTTTCTGAACCAGAGATTCACATACTAAAAAAAAATTAAATAGAAATATTAGTTTAAAGTAAACCTAACCTTCTTAAGGCTACGCTACAGATCAGTTTTTTAAGTGAAATAGCGTAGACCACGATAGTACCTTTATGAACTGAAGATTTCATACAGATCATAAATTAATAAAACATGCTATACCTGCTCTATGGTTGACAGGTTCTTGTATGTACCCTTGTCCGGTCAGTAAAAGTAAACCATACAGTACCAACAGCATTAATTATTTAATTTGTTTATATACGTCGAAATTAATATCTGTTTTCATTTGACCACCAACATTTGTTTCTTACGACACAGCGACGTTCGCGTGTTCGATATACGACACTGCGATACTCGCGTCTTCGATACATATCGATAGTAGGCCGCCCGAAGCGATATACAACGGTCCTTCCAAATTACCTTCTTTCTGGCCTGCGACGGCACGATCCTTACAATATGCCGAAAAGGTGACAATATGGGTATCGAATTTTTTAATATTTATGGTGCGTAAGGTTCAGATTTAAAATAATATTGAGGCAAAGCCATTCGATTCAGCTCTCCAAAATTATCGAGAAAATAGTCTGAAGTTTTCTGAGCGGTTATAAATACATATTATACTACCAACTATTTCTGCTGTCATCATAGCTCATTTAGTAGCGTTGTAGGTTTAGTGAACGTAGGACACTAATTTCGAATCCTGCTCTAACCTTATAATTTTTTTTTTTTTTTTCATTCTGTTTGAATACTTCGGTCATTTAAATATAAATTTAATTAAAACTGTGGTAATTAACAGATATCTAATCATTATAAAATCCTTATTATGTAAAATAAATTAGTTTAAGGAAACACGAAATAAACATTAAAAATAAAAATTCATCTCTAATTATTAAATTTCTTTCGAGATGCAAGAAATTCACATTTATTAAAGTGTTTCTTTTCTGTAAAATCGGTTTCTTTCAGGAAAGCTGATAACGTAAAAACCAAAATGGTAAAAAAGTTTCTTGAGATGGCTTTAAAACATTTAAAATCGCGTTTTTATATAAAAAGAATATTTTTGAAAATTGAGTTTTTACAAAAACTACAACTACATAGATGAACTTGAAAAGCTTAAACCTCTCTAAACACAAAATATAATCCAAATCGTTACAGCAATTTCCGGGATACGCGAAATATAAATGTCTAAGAATTGCCCGTTTAAATTCATAAGATGTAAACTGTATAAAAGACGTATATTCGTATATATTGGTAGCTGTGTATTTCGCTGAGTTTTGTTTCTGTCGTCTGTAATTCGTGAATAGGCTAGTAATTAACGGCTCACGATCTTCGTTCTGTGCTTCCTCTGTTCACACGTTTTCTGGCTTTCGTAATCATTCGGCACGATTCGCCACTTGCTTTCGAATCATTAATCGTTGGATCTTGGAATCGTCAGGAGACAGACGATTCTTTTGAACGACGATTCGATTCTTTATTTGTATTCGTTCAAATGAACGACTCATTGACGAATTGCCACAATTCTACTTCACAACGATCACGTCGGCACTCGAAAATGGAAATATGCAAAACGAGTCCGATAAACTTCGGGTGAAAACATTTTTGAACCAGTGGCTCTATCGCTGAAACATAGATTCA